>OX336390.1:958469944-959074944 GCA_946902985.2 Meconema thalassinum | reverse complement strand
GAAAATCCACAGCCTGCTTCCAGTCTCCGACCGGGTCAGGAATGGAATGAATGAAGCCCCCATCTAGCGGCGAGGATATGAACTGTGCCGGCTGCCGAGGACTGACGCACTCCTCTGGAGCAATGATTAAATGAATGACAGATGAAATGAAATGATAGTGGAGAGTGTTGCTGGAATCAAATTGTGACAGGGAAAACCGGAGTAACCGGAGAAAAACCTGTCTGCCTCCGTTTTGTCCAGCACAGATCTCACATGGAGTGACCGGGATTTGAACCACGGACCCAGCGGTGAGAGGCCGGCGTGCTGCCGCCTAAGCCACGGAGGCTTCGATAATAATAATAATAATAATAATAATAATATTATATATAATTATAATATAAATAATAATCATAATTCTACTACTAATAATCATAATAATAGCTGGAAATGAGATTTCTCAGTTATTAGGTAATGTTGGATACAAGACGTAAGCCATAAAGTGATAATCAGACAGTTAAAATGGCTTGGTGTGACGTGAATTCGAACCGGGGATCTTCGGATCGAAACTTTTTCAAATCGTTTCACTGCCTATAGGCTACAGTCGTAAGAAATACAAGCCTCCTAACAATAATAATAATGGTTTCTTAGTTCTTTATAGATGAACATTTTCCTTAGTCCACATCTATTTTATGTACGTTCGGCAATGGAAATACCCTTACATCACGCATCATATTGATCCGGCATTTATACAGAGCGAAAATGAATTCCAGTGTGGACGAAGATTAAATAAACTATTTTCTTACCTAGACAATGTAAATGGAGTGAGCGCGCGGCACACAAAGATCACTAGAAACAAAGCAACGTGACGCTCCAAACACAGTCACAGAGGAGACTAAATCTTCAGAATTGCGACAGGTAATGGTGAGGAAATCAGTTTCAAGTTTGGTATACAAACGAAAGAAGGCTGTCAAGTAAGTTAAATTTAGAACCGAGGTATGCGCCCCTCACCACAGGTACATATTCTGAGAACTACGGTATTGTATGACTACGTTCGGGTGCTCTGGTTCAGCTGTTTCCTATGATATTGTTCTTGCGCCATTTTGCACAGACGTTGATTGTTTCAGCAAATAATTGTCTGTGATATATTTTAGTCATGAAAGGAATACTTTGACCGGCCGGGCCCCCCTCCCAGAGCCAGGCCCCGGGGCTGCAGCCCCGCCTGACCCCCCCCCCCCCCCCCCTCTCGTCGGGCCTGCATCAGCGTACTGTAACTCAACCAATGCAGCATGAGATGTTCGAGTCCTTGCCTTTAGACGGCTCAAATTAAAGATCTTCCCATCCATCCTGTAAGTTATCTGTATGCCTGTAGGAAGATCATCTTTGACTAACTGCATGACAGTGGCAACGTACAGAGAAAACAATGTAGGGGCAATCACATAGCCTTGTTTAACGCCGGTATTTATATGAAATGGTTCTCCAATAGAGTCGTTACCAATGACATTTGCCTTCATATCGGTATGGAGTAGTCTTAAGATGGTAATACATTTCAGTGGAAAACCATACAATGCTAAAATCTCCCACAAGGCTTCACGGTTTACCGAGTCAAATGCCTTACTGAGGTCTATAAAGGCAATATAAAGAGGTCTATTTTGCTCTCTACATTTCTCCTGAAGCTGACGAACAGTGAATATCATATCTGCAGTTCCTCTAGAAGGCCTGAAACCACATTGGCTCTCTGGGAGTATTTTCTCCACCAGGGATAGAATACGATTCGCCAAAATACGAGCAATAAGCTTTCCAAGGCATGATAATAAAGATATACCACGATAGTTGTTGCAGTCTGCACGATCACCTTTCTTAAATATGGGAACTATCAGACTATCTCTGAAATCAGCAGGCATTTTTTCAGTTCTCCAAATTTTAATGATAAGATCATGTATGTGGCTTATGAGTTCCTCACCTCCTTCTTTGAGAGCTTCCGCTGGTATTCCATCACATCGAGTGGCTTTGTGTCGCTTTGCTTGATTAATAGCACACTGAACCTCATCTAGTGTTGGCAGGGTACCGAGTTCTTCCTTAATGGGTGCTTGTTCTAATATATCATACACCTGCTCATCAATAACTGAGTCCTGGTTCAAGAGGTCTTCAAAATGCTCCTTCCACCTATTCATGATGGAGTATTGATCTTTTAGAAGTGTACTTTTGTCACTGGACCAAAGTGGATTTCTACCAAACGTGGAGGGGCCATAAATCGCTTTTGTGGCTTGGAAGAACTGTCGCGAATCTTTGTCTGCTAGATATTGCAGCTCTTTGGCTTTGGATGTCCACCATGCATTTTTGAGCGCACGAGTTCCTCTTTGGACATTTGCCTTCGCAAGACAAAATGCTTCTTTCTTAGTACGGGAATTCATATCTTATCTCCAAGTTTGCAAGGCTTTTCTCTTTTCTGAGATTAATGCTTCAATTTCTTAATCGTTTTCATCAAACCAGTCTTGATGTTTCCTGGTCTTATATCCCAGCGTTTCCTTGCAAGCATTCTGAATAGCGGTCTTCAGACTCTCCCAGTGCAGTGTTACATCTGGATGGTATTCCTGTGGCAGTGTCTGGCTAAGCAACTCTTTATATTGGGAGATATGCTCTGACTTACCAAACTTCTCGGTATCAAAAATATGCCTACAGCTCTTCTGTTGCTTCCTCCTCTGTGTGGATAATGGTATCCGCATAACTGATCTGATAAGCCGGTGATCTGTCCAACAGTCATCGGCTCCTGTCATTGCTTTGGTGATAAGAACATCTCGTAAATCTTTCTTGCGTACAATCACATAGTCAATAAGATGCCAGTGCTTCGATCTAGGGTGCTGCCATGATGTTTTAAAGCGATTCTTTTGGCGAAAGATAGTATTGGTGATTACCAATTCATGTTCAGTGCATTTGGAGAGCAGTCTGATGCCATTGGAGTTTTCGCTCCCAACTCCCTCCTTACCAATGACACCATTCCAAACATTGTAGTCCCTGCCCACTCTAGCGTTAAAATCTCCGAGTAAGATGATCCTATCTTCACGATTGATGTTTGATAGGACGGTATCCAGATCTGAATAGAACCTTTCCTTAATGTCATCATCAGCATCTAGTGTGGGGGCGTATGCGCTGATCACTGTGGCATGCTGGTTGTTATATAACCGAAGTCTTAGTGTCATGAGGCGTTCATTATACCCAGTTGGAAGCTCTGACAGATCCTTGAGAAGCTTGCTCTTAATGGCAAAGCCAACTCCATGTATTCTGTGTTCGTCCTCACGTTTACCCTTCCAAAAGAAGCTGTACCCTGCGCCTTGCTCATTCAACTGACCTTCCTCAGCAAGACGGGTCTCCTGAAGTGCTGCTATATCAATGTCATATCTCCGTAGCTCTCTACCCACAATAGCTGTTCTCCTTTCAGGTCTCTCATTTGCGGGGTCATCAGTGAGTGTTCTTACATTTCAGGTTGCAAAATAAAATTTGTTACTTATACATTTTCGACGGCATGGAGGTGACACCTTTGGACGCGGCTATCCAATCGGTGGTATAAGTGGCTGACTATGTTTAGGGCACCTTTTCTAGCCCCTTCCCCATGTGGGGTGAGCAGAGTGGACCCTAAATAGAACTGCTCAGTCGTAGTTGCAGCGGCCGAATTGCTCTACAGCCACAACCCTAAGCAAGACGACCGATCACACATCTACCGCCTACGAGCCAAGTTATCACTAGAGGCTCCCAGACATCACAATCCTGCCCCCGTCGCAACTTCTTGATCGCCGCAGGACTTCGAAGAAAGTCAAATGTTTTTGGAAGACTTACTTAACTTACTTAATTCCTGCCGCTCCTTCCGGAGCATAGGGCCTTGGCGAAATTTCTCCACGCAGTACGGTTCCTGGCTATTCTCTTCACTTGACTCCAGTTCTTGTCCTCCTCTGCAATTTCATTCTCGATCGTCCTCTTCCAGGTCTCCTTAGGTCGACCTCGCTTCCTGGCACCTCGAGGATTCCAGTCTAGCGCCGCCCTCTCAACAGCTCCGTCCGGCTTCCTTAGTGTGTGACCGATCCAGCGCCATTTCCTCTCCTTGATCAGGATGCTAATCGGTTGTTGATTGGTGATGGTCCAAAGATCTTCGTTTGAGATTATGTCCGGCCACCTCACATTCATGATGCGACGCAGACATCTGTTAATGAACACCTGTAGCTGGTTGTTGATCGGTTTTGTGACTTTCCATGTTTCACAGCCATAGAGAAGAATCGACTTTACGTTGCTATTGAAAAGGCGGAGCTTGGTCTTCCTGGAAATGTTTCTATTTCTCCAGATGGGGTAGAGCTGGACAAAGGCACCATTTGCCTTCCTGATACGGCTGCGAACATCTTCCTCTGCTCCCCCATCATTTGTGACTATACTCCCAAGGTAGAGGAAGGACTCAACTCGCTCAATTTCCTTTCCGTTGACTGTCAAGCTAGTCGTGACGTCAGAATTTATCCTCATCTCTTTAGTCTTGTTGGTGTTAATCATCAGTCCTGCAAGTTCTGCTTCTCTCTGCAACCTCCCCAGCTTATCTTCTATGTCTCGGTACTGTTGTGCCATAAGACAAATGTCGTCCGCGAAATCCAGATCTTCAAGCCTGTCATTTATACCCCATTGAATACCCCTCTTCCGTCCTCCCATTACCTTCTTCATCACACTATCCAGGACCAACAGGAACAAAGTGGGGGAAAGGACACACCCCTGTCTCACTCCGGAACTGACCTTTATCTTTTCTGTTAATTTGCCTTCGTGTAGAACCTGGCACTCATACCCTTCGTACATCTCTTCCATGATTCTGATGATCTTTGTTGGAATTGTATATTCCTCGAGGGTCTTCCACATGATTCTTTGATTTACGGAGTCGAAAACTTTCTCGAAGTCAACAAATGTGAGGTAAAGGGTATTCCGCCACTCCACACTCTGCTCCAGGATGATTCGGAGGGTGTTGATGAGATCCACACAGCTGCGATGTTGTCGAAATCCAGCCTGTTCCTTCCGAAGCCTTTTTTCTACGCAGTCTTTTATACGATTCAGGATGACTCTCGCCAGTACTTTGCTTGGAATGGACAGCAAGGTGATTCCCCTCCAGTTATTACAGTTTGTGGTGTCCCCTTTCTTCGGTAACTTGACGATCAACCCCTTCTTCCAGTCGGTTGGTATTTTCTCCTCCTTCCAGATCTTCTCCAACAGCGGGTGCAGCAGATTGATCGTGATATCCAGGTCTGCTTTCAATACTTCCGCTGGGATATTATCCAGACCTGGTGCCTTCCCGCACTTTATCTGCTTCAACGTGTTGGAAGACTGCTGTGCGTGAAATCTTTTAACGTGAGAATGTTGCTGCACATCAACAAACGCACATTCCTTGATGACTTAGGAAAGATGTTCAATGGCAAGCAAATGCAAGACGATTGAATAAATCCTAGTCACTGCAGCCTTCATCCGCCATTCCAGCCAAGGAGGGACTCATTGCCCTTATGCCTGGTCCGCCGTTGAGGACTTTCTATGCCGTTGACCACAGGTGGTTCATCCGCCTTTAGGGAAAGTTTCCTGTCCCAAGGGCAAGAGAGTGCCCTAACCACTACCAGCTCATTCGCCTCCCTGGGGAGCCGGTGGCATGATAGTGGGGGACTCCTTATCCCGGGAGTCACTCGGTCGTCAGAGCCTCGTTAGTCTAAAGCAGGGTGCACCGCGTGCAGGTGAGGTTGACATTTGAGTAGAAAGCCTACCCCTTACACCCCATTGATGTAACAATGAAGCAACTATTCCTCAACGTTTCCAAAATTGAGTTCTACAAGGCCCTACCAAAATCAAGCTTCCCAAACATGAAATCTCATGCCAAGAAGATAACTGCAATGTTCGCAACTTCCTATATCTGTGAACAGGTGTTTTTTACGATGAAGCTTCGCAAAAAAAAACAAAAAAAAAGCGTCAAGAATAGAATGACAGACCATCATTTAGCTGCGCTACTAATAATCGGCTCATTCCAGATTATGAAAAACTATTAGAAGCACAGTCACAGTTTCACTTGTCACATACTCCTTTCTCTTCAACTAAATAACGAAGGTGTGTTCTTTTTTCCTAAGTGTTCTACCATTGTAGCCTTTAAGTTTTGTTTGATTTAAAATTCAGAAATAAAAAGTTTATAATCTATCTACAAAGGTTTTTTTTTTCGGCCCGCCGAGATTATTTTGTATTGCTACTGGCCCTGCCCCATGTCTGCCATATTCCCTTTCGTTAGTCTGGCATTGCAACCACATCATCGGACCACCTCGTTTCACTTGATTGAATCCTACCCAAGATCATATGGTACATATATAACATTTATTTTTAACCTACTTTTCACATTTTGCAAAAATGAGGAATAAGTAGACTTATGAGATCGGGCAAATGTACACAATGTCTGTCTGTCCTTCTGTCTGTCTGTCCTTCTGTCTGTCTGTCTGGCTGGCTGCGTGTGTGTGTGTCCCCCCCCCCCCATCAACTCCTAAACGGCTGCAGCAATCGAAACAAAATGTGGTAGGAGTAAAGATCTATACCTGAATATCTCAATGCCGTATTTGAAAATGATGTCAGTGCTACCAACTGCTGAAAAATAGCAATTGAAATTTGAGCTCCATGTTGGATATCTTGGAAGCTATGAATGGGAGTTATTTCAAAATTGGCACACGTATAGATAATAATATTACAGTTTAATTTCCAGGAGGCCATAAATGGCACTGTTGCCAAAATGATTCCATGCCTGGTGATAGGTCCAATTTTTAAATGCATATAACTTCTATACTATCAATTGGATTTCAACCAAATTTCATATGTGCTATGTGTACCAGAACAGATATGACTATGCTTATTCTTAAGAGCAACCAGGGCTGTCAACTGTTAATAAATGCTGTCTCTCTTTTTTTTTACCCAAATATTAATATATCAGAAAGTATGTAAGCCAACAGCTTTAAAATTTGCACACGTATAGTACCTAACATTCTAGATTAATTAGGAGAAACTAATATACGTCAGTGCTGCCAACATGACTCTAAGACTGCTGATAGGTCCAATTTTAAAACACATGTTGTAACGGTTTCCCCACGTTGGGATGCAAGTGTAACGGCTTCTTTGCTCCACGTTGAGCGTACATGTGTAATGGTTTCTTTAGCCCTGCCTTGCACTTTAAAATACATATATAAGAAGCCCCACAGTTGGGTGGCAAGTGTAACGGTTTTACTAGCGTCCCCACTGTTGGGTGACAAGTGTAACGTTTCACTGGAGAGAGTGTGGAAAAAACACAACAAGTCCCACGTTTGAGGTGATAAATGTAATGTTTACTCTGACTAAGATACGTTGTATTAGTGGGCTCCAAGACCTCAACACTATCATCATCATCATCTTCATTTCCCGTTTCCAGCTTCCTGGGTCGGGTTGTGAATTAAGGACCTCCAACGTTTCCTGTCTCTCCACCACTCCTCTCCTGTTCTTAGTACTTCTTCAGGTTTTCCTCCTCTCTTCTCTACACACTCCCACACTGTATCTGCCCATCTCTTTCGGGGCCTTCCTCGTGGTCTCTTCCCTGTCATCTTTTCACAGAAAGTTTTCTTTGGTACTCTCTCCTCTCCCATTCTCATCATATGTCCATACCACTTTAACTTTGTTGTTTCTATCCTGTCCTGCAGCTTCAAGATTCCTGTCCTTTTTCTAATCTCTTCGTTTCTAACTCTATCCCTTCTGGTCTTGCCCTCTATACCTCTTAGGAATTTCATCTCCGCGGCTTGTATTCTACTCTCCTCTCTTTTTGTAGTAGTCCACGTTCCAGCTGCATATGTTAGTATGGGTCTGTAGTAGGTTGAATATAATATTTTTTTACATTTCTTTGGGACATCTCGGTTCCACAGAATACCCCTTATGCTCTGGTAAAAACTGTTCGCTTGTTGTATTCTCTTTCCAATTTCCTCAGTTATCCTTCCATCTTCTGTGATCACACTTCCCTAGTACTTGAAACTTTTAACCACTTCTAGAATTTTGCCATTCAATTCTATCTTTCCTCTTCCTTCCTTCCTTCCTTCCTTCCTTCCTACCTCTTGACATTACCATTGTCTTGCTCTTCTCTGTGCTTACTTTCATCCCATATTTCTCTATTTCTTGATTCCATACATCTAGTTGTTTTTGTACTTCCTTTTCATCCTCGCCCCATATCACTATATCATCTGCAAACAGCATGGCCTTTGTTGCCTCTTGTCCCAATCTCTGTTTAACATTCTTGTGAATTTCATCCATGACTATGATGAATAGTAAGGGGGACAATACACTTCCCTGTCGGAGACCTGTTTCCACTTTAAACCATTCTGTTTCTCCTATACTGGTCTTCACGCTACTCACACAATATTTGTACATAGCTTTTAACATTTGGACATCAGCTCCGTTAACTCTCCTTTTCCTTAATACATTCCAAACCACCTGTCGAGGCACACTGTCGTACGCTTTCTCAATATCAATAAATGTCATCACCATGTCTTTTCCAAATTCCCATCTTTTCTCCATCATTTGCCTTAATGCAAAGATTAGGTCAAATGTTGATCTGTCTTTCCTAAAACCATACTGTTCTTCTTCCATCTCTCCTTCTATCTTCCTCCTCAGTCTGCCTTCCAGAACTCTCTCAAAGATCTTAGCTACATGAGCGATAAGAGTGATCCCTCTGTAGTTATTGCATTCCTTTTTGTCACCTTTCTTAAAAATCGGGATAATTAATCCCTTTCCCCATTCATCTGGAATCTCTTTCTTCTTCCAAATTATTCTAAATAATCTATACAACCACTGTACACCTATTGGTCCCGCTGCTTTTATCATTTCCGCGGACACCTCATCCTCTCCTGCTGCTTTACCGCTCTTCATCTTCTGTATGGCTTCCTCTATTTCTAGCATAGTGATCTCCTTTTCTTGTTCTTCTTCTTCTTCCATTGTTTCTTCTTGTTCTTTTTCATATTCCAGTTCAATGCATTTAACATTTAGTAGCTTTGAAAAGTATTCTTCCCATCTTTTTAATATATCATCTCTTTGATACAATATCTGTCCTGCTTCAGTTTTTACAAATTTTGTGTTTTCCCTACCTTTTACACTGTTTTTCACCAATCCATATAGAACCTTTTTACTTCCTTGGATATCCTCCTTCAAAGTTTCCGTGAAACCTTCCCAACTTTTCCTTTTTTCTTCTTGTACAATTTTTTGGCATGCCTTCTTTGCTTCTCTATATTTTTGCCATTTCTCTGCATTCTTACTGCCTATCCACTTCCTCCATGCCATTTGTTTTTCTTTAACAGCTTCCTTTACCCTGTTGTTCCACCAAGGAGTCTCCCTTTCCTTTTTCTTCCCTGATAGTCTTCCACAAGTGTTTACTGCACACTTCGCAAAACAATTTCTAAAACATGCCCATTCCTGTTCGACACTTTTTGCTTCGTCTTTGGGAATTTCCTTTTTCAAGTCTTCTCGGAACTTTTCCATTGCCTCTCTCTCTTTTAGCTTCCACACCTTTATTTTTCTTTCCCTTTTCTCTGCAAGCTTTGTGATTTTCCCAAGCCTTAATTTGGCTATCACCACTTTATGGTCTCCTTCAAAATCTCCTCTTGGCATAGCTGTCACATCTACCAGTTGTCTACGTTTATCCTTTTCCACTAGGATAAGATCGATCATTGTTTTTGTCTTTCTGTCTCCCCATCCATACCTAGTTATTTTTTGGGAGTTCTTTTTCCTAAACCATGTATTTCCAACAATTAATCCATTCCTTCTACAGAAATCTATTAACATTTCTCCTTCTTCATCCTGATTTCCATAGCTGAATGGGCCAATTATCTCTTCTTTTCCCTGCCTATCTATTCCCACATGTGCATTCATATCACCCATTATTATAACCTCTTTGTCTTCTAAACACTTTTCCAGTTCTTCTAAGAAATCCTCTAAACATTCATCTACCTTCCCTGTCTGGGGTGCGTAAATCTGTATAAAATCCTTTGTTCCACTCTCAAGTCCTAGTCTAATTTTCATCATTCTGTCATTAATTTGGTCTACTTTCTCAACATACTGCACTAAGTCTTCTCTCAATATTATTGCAACACCATTCATTGCCTTATTTCCTCCACTCCAATATATTCTATATCCCTTCCCTTTCTTGACTTCTTTCTCACCTTTTCCCTTCCATTTCGCTTCACTGACTCCCATCATTGCTATTTCCTTCTTTTCCATATAGTCCACCAATTCTTCTGTCTTGCCATTTAGGCTCATCACGTTTATGAAGGCGATGTTTGTGGTGTCTGGTAGCCTACTTCTCACAGTTCCCCCAGACCCCTGGGAACTGCGCGTCGCCTGCAGGGAACGCCCTAGCACTTTCCGAGGCCTCAATTCACACTCACTCATTTTATAGGCTATTAGTACGATGAGTTCGCCACACTCAAAGGCATTTTATGACCCACTGCCAGGTATTGTTCTAGGCCGATCCACTGGATAACAGACGCCTTTTGTAGCCGCTCCTCTGGAGTACAGACGCTACAGAATTCCCTCTTCCGCCATCGACGCCGTACCGAAGTCCATCCTCTCCGCCGCCGATACCGTTGGGGCTTCGCCCATAACCCTGGGCTTGGGCCCTCCATATTTATGACCCCTGGAGAGAGGGTGTCCCAGCATTTTAAAGCCCCCAGGAACTGGGCTGCCTGTTGGTCCGCGGGTTCATTTTCCGAGGTATTTGAACCAGCCCACATTTCTGTGAGCCCCCTATCCGCCACCTGGGGACGCGCCCTCTAGGGGTTAACAGGCTCCCCCGAGGGCCCTCAACACTATGTTGAAATCTAAATTTATATTTAACAACACCTAGCTCTGGCAGAACACCTTTAAGAATCTTCACACTCAGATCGTGGTATGATTTGATCATTAACCCAACTAACAATTGTATCAGGAGAAGGAATTTGGTCTATATCTAATGCTACCTACTGAAAGCAAAGATTGCATAGTATAAGAAATGAATTTATTATATAAACAAGATGTTCAGTAAAGAACATATAGCCTACTTTCTCCTAAATGTATGAGTATAGTTATAACTCGTTGTTATTATCAAAGAGTATAATAGAACTATTCTTTGTTGAAGACCTTAGAAACGATTTACCTCTACCAAACGCCACAACCTAGATAAAAACTGCTACCATCATTGAAGAAAGAAAGATAAGAAGTATATCAAGAATGTTATGGATCTGGAGACATAATCGACCGGACTGGCTGCGTGGCTCAGCGGTAACGTTCTCGCTTGATGGGCCCTAGGTTGCAGGTTCGTATCCTGGCGCAGTCAGCTGGCATTTGAGGGTGCACAAATGCGAGGGAGCCGTGTCAGTACATTTACTGGCACGTTAAAGATCCCCTTCGGGCCAAAATTCCGGCACCCCGGTGTCTCTAAAAGCAGCAGTAGTTAAAAGGGATGTAAAACCAATAACATTATTATTATTATTATTACATATACGACCTGCCGTGGGCAACATCCAACTTTGAGTTGTGACATGTCTTTACACGTCTGGTTGTGCATGGCTTTCACAACCCTAATTGAATTAACAAATCTTTCCATGACCCTACAGAGACGTGTGTATACAAACTATGTGGATATTTTCGATTGCTATTTGCCTGAAATAAAAGTTGTAATTAATAACCTGAACTAACACCAACTATGTGAAATCGTTTTGTCCTTTACTTCAAATAACATTTTCAAGTAACGCAAAATAGGCTGTTACAAACCCTTTAAAATAAAAAGTAAAAATGTATCGTAGTATCATCTTGTCATTCTTCAAATTCGATGCGCATAGAATGCCAATGGTGTAGTAATCAATGGAGCCCCACGTAGACTAGTCGTGACATCTAGTGGTGAAATATCGAACAATATAATCCTAACAGAGCGAGTGCATTCTAGCGGCCAGAAGAAGAAACTTTTCAATAAAATCTGGAAGTTTATCTAGTTACCTTTTTGGCAGCTAGATGTCTCGAGTAAACCTGCTGGCGAATTATATTTTAATTAAATATATATTTTACACCATAATAATGCACAATATAACGCTTAATTTTAAAACATCTGAAACATTACAAAACAATAAACATATAACATTTCAAGCAAAAAACCTAGCTCTGATCGGGTTTGAACCATAGGCATTTGAGCGACAGGCTAACGCTCTACCACTGAGCTAATTGTGTCAACGAATATCGCTCTATATAAAATGACTTACATAGAACTTGTTAGCAAATAATGATTTATACTAAACGATTTCATCACTGGAGTATATTATTTATATATAAAGCATTTCATACAAAGTTTATTTATTTTGTATCAGTACGCTATATTGCATGCAATACTCAAATTAGTGAAATATAAGTCAGGCACAAGATATCCGCTGCCATCTTGTCTTGTTACTGAATCAGCTCAGCTTTTTAAAATCACGTCTGCACTATAGTATTACAAAATAAACTTTTAATTTCGAACGTGCCTCTTCCTTTAGAACAGTTAAAACGATTCTCGGCTCGATAATCGGAACTGGTGGGTCCCATGATATGGATTATAAAGTTTGCATAATTCGCACGGCCGCCATCCTGAAATGGTATGGCGGACGACCTTGTAGTTTGGTCACAAGACGCATCCTACACGAAGGTATGTTGTTACCAAATTTGGTAGAGATCGGATGATTTGGTTAGTCGTTATTTGATTTTACGTTTTGAACGTTTGAGTGGCCGCCATTCAGTTTTAGTAAATATGGCGGTGATATAAAACATGACACTGAGGTGTCCTTTGCTAGTGCTACCTTTGTACCAAATTTCGTTCAATTCGCATTCACCGTGTTCGAATTGATAGGGGGGGACAGACATTCAGAGTACACACACTCACACACACACAGACACACACACACACACACACAGAGAGACTCACACACACACATACACACACACACACAGACTCACACACACACATACACACACACAGACAGACACACTTTTTTCGCCCTGTGTTGATCTCATAAGTCTACTTTCATTTTTTGCAAAAATCGAAAGTAGGCTAAAAACAAGTAGTGGCAATTTTTAAAATGATAATAATAATAAATTTAAATTGGAGCGTAACGATTTGAATTTACCACTAGAGAATTACGTGAAAACGGAGTCGGATGAATTACTGATTTTACTATTATTCCCAAGCTAAGAAGTTACTGAAATACTGAATATGAAACAATGAAGCGAGAGATTATGTAGTTCTGAGTCATTCGCGCTTACCATTGGAAATTGCCATAGCATTTCCCTCGTACTTGATGTTCTTTAAGAGAGCTTCCCACAGCCTTCTGGACGTCGCCATCTTCTTCGTCAGTTGTGGAGATTGTTGTAGAAATGTTAAGTTATGGTCCGATCACACCGGAACCAACCAAACGAGCAACCACATCGGTCAAGTTTTACAATGATAATCGTCGTCCCTTCCAGATAACTGAAGTATTTATCATGCATATCACCGAGATTGACTGTTTACATATTACGAGGAACTCTACTTAGTATAAAACAAAGTTCCCGATTCTTGGATGTCACGGGTAATCTCGAGAACCACTGGATGGATTTTGATGTGGTTTTCACCATTCTGTAAAGGATATCTCGAGGAAGGTTTCTGTAGAAAATAATTTATTGATGATCAAAGGAAGCCAAGGCGGCTTCGGTGGCGTAGTTGGTAGCAGGCTGAGCTTCTATGCCCAAGATAGCGGGTTCAAATCCGGCCGAAGCCGTCGGATTTTTAAGAGCGTTAAAAATCCCTCAGTATGCCTTCCTCCGGCCAGCGGTCCCGTGTCATAGATTTATGGCATGCTAAAGAACCTTCCACTAATTACAACTGTGTGTTGCTGAGCCCAAGGTTGCAGGTTCGAAACCTGGCGCAGTCAGCTGGCATTTGAGGGTGCGCAAATGTGAGGGAGCCGTGTCAGTACATTTACTGGCACGTTAAAGATCCCCTTCGGGGCAAAATTCCGGCACCCCGGCGTCTCTAAAAGCCAGTGTAGTTAAAAGGGACGTAAAACCAATAACATTATTATTACAACTGTGTGAAGCTAAATTTGATAGGTTAAGAATGTAAACAATGCTCTTAGATTTCTACGTTCGTTGCCAAGAACCGACTGCGGTAGCGTCTAGTTGCTAAGTTCTGAACTAGGCCTAGTAGTCGTTGACGGTGGCGTTTGGCGGCAAAAGTTGCAGTCTGTACTTAAAATTAAAAAACAGATACACACACTAATACAGCCATCACAATTAACACCGGTTATCAGACAGATTCTACACACACCCAAAGTACACGGGGCTACATGACCGCGTTGTCGCAGCCCTTAAACTAAGGAACCAACCAACCAACCAAAGGAAGCCATGCAGTAACGATTTCAGTAAAAAAGTCGAAAAGAAAACCTGGCGTCCGTGCGCTTTTTAAGCTTACGCTGGGCAAACCGTTAAAAAAATATATGTACTATGAGTGTAACAATTGTTCAGCATGAAAAGTTCTACAAAAAAGTCCGCGAGAGCATATCTCTATCTTCAATACATCGCTCACTGTAAGTGATTTTACGTTTTCATTTCTTCCAACAATCTCCATTCAATTACTGAGGTGACAGTTTACGAGCTTGCTAGGGGCGAGCCTATCACCCCAGTTACAGTCTAGCTAGTGGGCGAGCCTATTACCCCAGATACAGACAGCAGCAAACTGTCGAGCCGTGATGAGTTAAGACTTCAGAGAAGAGTGATTGTGTTTGATGTTTCGCCTGTGAACTTTTCGTTCCACAAAATACACAGTCAAGTTAAGATTGGACGGAAAGGGGATTTGTGTTTCATGCACCTCGCAATTCTTAAATTACGTCTGACAAGAATTCGTTGCACATGTGTCTCCATGATTAATATAATTAATAGTCCAGTCAGTGATTTTACCCATCATGCCGAGACGTAAAACGGATATAGGTCGTAGTTCATTGAAGCGCTTATCACGTAATGCATTCATAACTGTTCCCCGGGTTACTAGTTAAAATATAACTTGCAATATTAGGCAATTCTTCCTTTCTCATATTGATCTTTTTTTTTTCTCGTAATGTTCTGAAAGGAAAGATAAGATAAGATTAAATAACATGTACAGTACTTGCAAGAAGTCTGCTATTAAAATAAGTTAAGTTACGTTTAATATCAGTCCACTATATGTAATACAAGATACGCTGGGTTAAACTTGTTAATAATCTATGTAAATTTATGTTTACCGTACCCGTGTTACTTAAAATCTAGAATGAAACGTACCCAACAATGGCAACAGTAAACTTCAGAAATGAGTCTAACTACACTTTAAAATAAATGAGTTCCACAAACATTGAAGAATAGGCTAATTAGAACCAATAAGTCCATCAAAAGCACTAGAGTTAGTTAAGAATTGTAGTGCTATTACATCAAACCAGACATGAGAGTGGTATCTTTCGACACAACTAACTTGTAGCCTATGTCCATAAATAAAAGCGATGCTTACGATATTCGGGGACTACACCTGCTCGATAGCGGAACACTGCTCGGAAATATGATTAGGACTGGCGCATGGGCATTTTTGACCCGAGGCTTGGTCAATCCTCATTTCCTGTCGCTTACTGCACCTTCCGCCCTAGCCTTGAACTTCTCCCTACAAAAGTAACATGTCCATTACCTTGTGAGCACTGAAGCTATTTCTATATTATTTACGGTCGGGTCAGATTTACCCAAGGCGCCAGTCCTCAAGTGACAAATTTCGGCTTACGTTAGTCGGGACAATCTGTAATGAGGAAAATCCACCTATTATGGTGCAGCACAATCACATAGCTCACTTTCTTTTTGATCCATGTTTAGGGTCTAGGGACACCTTGGTCATCAGCTCCTTTGTTCAAGGAAATTGAGATGACTGCTTTACCGCGATTATCAAGGTCAATGATACTGTTACGGAAATATTGTCATTTTCCTGCTTGTGAAATCTCAAAAATATAAATAAACCTCATTTTATATTGGGAATAGTTCATAGGAAGACACCAGGTGTAAAGTTACTTCATTAAAATCCGTACGACTACGACAAAAAGGGAGTGACACACTATGGCCCGGCGCCAGGCCTCTTCACAAGGGTTAATGAAGATCATCCTTGCCTCAGTGAACCGGCTAACAGAAATGATCGGGGCACTAGGAGGTGACCTACTGAACTCCTTACTGTTCAATATAGCCGTCTTGGACCTAAAAGAGACTGTAAAATATGAGGGTGATCAAGCATAAGTTTGCGTACGAGCAGTGAAAACACCTGCGGAACTACAAGCTAATGATGTGGACACACAGAGGACGGTACAGGTGATTTTCCGGGAAGGAGGAAGAATAGCGCCAAACGAGAGACCCCACTACAACGAAACACAACCCTATGAATACAATTATTGTATATACTGCTCTAAAATGTAAAGCAAATCCCCCGCTTCTTCGCCCTTTCACGAATTGATTGCCAGCGGTCGAGATGGGAACTATTCTTTGTTTACTTGACTCACAAGTCAGCCAGCTTCGTTGACAGGTACAGTTACGCGAGTAGGATATGACTCAGCTCCAGCAGTCTCTGTGGTGACATGAGCTCCTGTGACGCGCAATGCTGCTTGACTGTTATTGCTGTGTTCCCCGCGGGGCGGCTGCTACAATAATCACTGGCGCAGCCACGCTCAACGGCAATCAAATCTTAAACGGGTAATAGGCCTACTCTAACGTGAGCAACCGCTGCACACATCAGGCACGAAGCCAAACACATCAAGGACGGAGAAATTGCCATGAATGGGGTACCGTACCGGTATCTATGTCACGCAGTGGCCAGTGGCGTATATAAGGGGGGAGCTGTGGGGGCTCCAGCCTCCCCCCACCCCCACCCCCCTCCCACAAAAAAATTAAGGAAGTGTTGATTTGGTAAAAGCATAAAATAATTGTAAATTTGGTTGCACCCTAATCTTAACTTATTGGCTACCTCGTGGTGTAGTGGCTAGCATTCTTGGCTGCCGCCCCGGAGGTCCGAATTCGATTCCCGGCTCTGCCAAGAAAGAAAAACACGTTTTACCTTTCTGCTTAAATGATATTTGCCATTCATACTCCATAGGCCATAATAAAAAAATCATCAAGTATAGAATTTTATGTTGTGTTGTATTTTACAACTTTTTTTTGTATTGCCATATAAACTTAGAATTTTACAATTAACTCTTATCTAAAATAAATACACAAAGTTATATTCAGGGGCAGATGACCTCGTAGTTCCGCCCCTTGTATGCTCTAAGATATTGGTTGATATTTCTGGGTATTTTGCAGTGACAATCCCCTGAGAATACTCATCATTTTCCAGCATAGTCACCTCCCATCCCCCTGATGTCACGCAAGCTATCAACTGGAGCGGCAATGAAGCTATTCCATGCATAAATCTCATCAATAACTACGTAAGGGTTTGAAATTACATGAAGACATTTAACCAAAGAAAATTCTATGACATTGCAAGAGTAAAAAGCAATAGAAATGATCAGATAACGTAATGCCATCCTGTATGAGACAAGACCATTATAGCATTTGCGGCGGATTCAACTTCCAAAACATAGGCAGGCCTAAAATCAAACACATGCTCAAGCGTCAGTTTTGGATGCCACTTATATCCTCTATGGCAGTGGCAGATCCAGGCCTTGCGGCGCCCTGGGCGATATGATAAGGTGGGGCCCACAACAATAGGAAATAATAATTAAAAAAGCAAAAACAAATGGAAAATAGTTTTGTAATAATAATAAAATAAAGAATAGTTACCATATTTTGAATACACTACAGTACATATTTTAACAAAATGAAAGAAACCTTTAAGTCCCCTTGATGAAGATTATGTGTAAACTATGAAACATTAAAATATCACGTTGCGACTTCTTTTCCCGGCTGAAGTCTTATATTATTTCACTGAAATCTAAACTTGCTAAACGGTCACGGGAGTGCATAGCTGCACTGAAAAAAGAATATGAATTATAACTTAGTTTGAAAAGTTTGAAACGTATAATTAATTAATTAAATTTTAAAAATCCTTTCCGCGGGGCCCCCGACTGCGGGACCCTGGGCGGTCGCCCTCCCCTAGATCCGCCCCTGCTCTATGGTTAGAACTTCAGTGGCTACCCCACTGAGAACTCAACACCTCAAATACAAGTTTCATTCAAGGAGTTTTATCATAAATTTCTAGGTATCATAGTTCGCATCCATTTGCTTTATCCCTGGCAGAAAATATTTATTATGTGTTGGATCCACGTCATCTCGACCTAACGCGTACGCGTCTTTCGTATAAATCAAGAAAGAACAATATTCGTCCCGAATACCCCATTCATCCTCATGAGGACACGATATATTTAAATATCGGGTTTCCTATATTTTTAAAATATTTATATAAACCTTTTAAGTACCGGTAAGGAATGTTACCGTACCTACAGTTCAATGACATAATATTGTACTTTGTTTCGAAATGTGCGACTTGTAAAGTCATTCACTTGAGCGATTTAAGTGGCCTGTTACCTTCTTGCTGTTTGCTATGAGTCGAGAAATCGAATGATATAATGGGTTTTAATTTTGTTCGGGCTTGGAGTGTATTATAATGTTTTTCTTTTTCTTTTGACGATTAACCTCTATTCCCGAGTTATGTTCTAGTTATATTTTCATTTTTTGTTGTTGTTACATTTTGATTTTGTAGTTCTCAGGTTTATTCACAGGGCCATTAATTTCGGGTTATTGTAATCTGCCACCACGAACACTGTCGTCATTAGGTGAGTGACTCTACTTAGTTACGAGATATTGTGTGTGTGTGTTTCTCTCTGGTGTGTTGCCAATATTCTTTACTACTAGGCAGGGAAAGCTTTCAGTCAGCGATGTAGTAAAATCAGAATGGCTGATTGTGCTGTGCTAACAGTGTTAATGCATTTTTAGTAGTATTATTATTACTACGAAGTGACTAATGGGTGGCCTATTATCAAGCAAAACATATATACAGTATACATTTATACTATCAACACCTTCTCGACTGTGTTATTACGCTTGGCAACGCCGCCTTCGGTCATCTGGTAGGCCTAGAGAAGGCGCTATCAACCAGTGGATCGCAACTCCCCAGGGGGTTGCGAGACACTGGGAAAAGGTTTTAAAAAATTAGTCATTGCAGTAGTTTTTTTTATTAAAAAAGAATACACTCACATTGTACTTAACTTTTACATTTTTATTTTATTAATGAGAAACTTGAGCTTAACCAATTTTTGAATGTCTGGAATGATTTTTGTAACACACAAAACAATGCCATTTTCCAGTGTCAAACGATTTCTTGATTTGGTTTTTATATTCACCATTATGGAGAATCCTTGTTCACAGTTGTAAGATGTAACGCTGTTGTGGACAGTTCTGGGTATTCCTTTTTAATATTTATCGAAAATTTGTCGGCACAAGCATTGTTAAAAGTTAGTTTCACTGACTGATCATTTGAAATCTCTAACGTTAAAACTTGGGGGGTCGCAGTGTCTAAAAGTATGAGAACCCTTGACCTAGAGAAAGCACAAAGTAACTGCTAACACTGAGTAAACACATAGATTTTGACGCGAAATGTTTCCGAAAATACAACAAAACGTTACAACGACCGCTAAATGCCAGGGGCGTATATAGGGGGGAGTTGTGTGGGCTCCAGCCCCTTCCTCCCTCCCCCTCCCCTCCCCCGAAGAAAGCCAATAAAATTAAGAATGTGCTGCTTTGGTAAAAGCATAAAATATTGTAAATTTAACTTATTGGCTAGCCTAAGTTATAAACAATATTAAAATTGAAATTAGAGTACCTCGTGGTGTAGTGCCTAGCACTCTTCGTTGCCGCTCGGGAGGTCCTAATTCGATTCCAGGATCTGCCAGGAAATTTTAATTCTGGTTTGAGGGTTGGAACGGGGTACACTCAGCCTTGTGAGGCAAAACTGAGAATTCCACAGTACGGTACTTTTGGGAAATAAATTACAATTTGTAAATAATAAAAAAAGTTTACCTTTCTGCTTAGTAAATTGACAAATATTTCGATATTTGCCATTCATACTCCATAGACCATAAGTTAATAGAAAATGCATTAAGTATACAATGTTATTTGTTTGTTCTGTTGTATTTTACAACTTTGTCTGCATTGCCAGTAATTGTGGGCTATATAAACGTAGAATTCTACAATTAACTTAACTCTAAGTTAATTACACAAAGTTATATGCTCTAAGATATTGATTGACATTTCTGGGTATTTTGCAGTGACAATCCCCTGAGAATACTCTTAATTTCCAGGATAGTCAGCCCCCCCCCCCCCAAAAAAGAATTGTATATAAGCCTCTGCTAAATGCACACAAATAAAGGATAAATATGATCATCATAAGGTAATAATTAAATGATTTATTGTAGGCCTGTCTCAAGTTTCATTTTCTTGCTGTCTTCTCATTGCTGTCTTTGATGCTTTCAGAATAATTATTTAAAACTATTCTAACGAACTTAGAGACTACCTTTGGTATTAAATTCTTCATTTTTTGTCCACAAATGCACTCATCATTGTCACAATGGGGCATAATTGGTCTCTAAGCTTATTGTTGGCAGTCTTAATAAAGATGTTTCACTGGTCACTATGCTTGCCAACTGAGTAGCCTACCGGTAGATCTTTTAGGAGCGTTAAAAATCCCTCGGAGGGCAAGTTAAGTCAGAGGTCCCATGTCATAGATTTATGGCATGTAAAAGAACCTTCCACTAACTAAACTTGTGTGAAGCTAAATTTCTAGGTTAGATTTCGTTGAAACGCTCTATCAAAGTTTCAACCCTCACCATTAGGTGCCAGTGACATCTGGTAACGAAAGTTGGAACTACTTGAAATTGAACGGAACTTGCAGCTCACCCCATGGGTGTCCGCATTGAAGCAGCTACAGCCTCTGGCGAGCCGAACATGTCCTCGGACACTCCCGGCATAAAAGCCATACGATAAAAAAATAACTAAATAGAGTTCATAATATACTTGGATAAGATATATATATATACAAAACTAAATTACTAGGCACTGAAAATCCTCCACGCTGTAAATGATCAAACTATAGCCTACGTCACCAACTTCCATTCCCTTTCACAACAAACCAATATAAAGTTCAGATTTTAAAACCTTACCTACTTTGTGTGTGTAACATAGCCACATGGTGTGGTGCACTAATAGTGGGGTAGGAAGGGATATTCGGAAACTTCGAAGGCACTGCATCTTCTGTTAATTTGGGAGATCTCATGGCCAGTTCTATAACTGTGTCACATGGTTGTATCCATGGGCGCCCGTAGGGAGGAGGCAAAAAAGGGGAGTCCCCCCTCTGTAATCCCGAGAATATTTCGATTGTTCATTGTCACACCAGTTTATTTCATAAATTGAAGTTACTGATAGTTAACCGATTTAGATGTAGGAATAATTCCACAGTTTTATTTAACTTAGTTATTTGGGATTATTGAATGAACTTCAACTAGATGGTGAAACCTTACCAACGGTAACAAAATTCAAATATCTAGGTTCTGTCATTGCTGAAGATGGCACAATAACCGCCGATATAATCCATAGGGCCACGTCTGGGTGGAACAAATGGCGCGAACTAACAGGAGTTTTATGCGATCCAAAAATACGCATAAGAACGAAGGGGAAAGTTTATAAAACTGCCGTAAGACCAATCCTACTCTATGGTATTGAAACATGGGCTACTACAAAGGCACATGAGCAAAAGCTACCTACGGTATCATGTTACGATCGGCAGGTGGAGTTACCCTCAAAGATGGAATCAGCAATGAACATGTGTGAGGCAGTTTCAAAGTAGTGCCTATAACTGAGGAACTTTAAGAGTCCAGGCTAAGGTGGTATGGACATGTTATGCGAAGACCGGAGAATCATGTAGTGAAGAAGTGCCTTTCCATGGCTACACAAAAGAGAGGGAGCGGCAGACCTCAAACAACATGGATGACGAATGTCCAGAGGGACATGAGAGTATTGGGCCTATCTGCTGGTGATGCTTTACAACGAAATGGGTGGCGCCTCAGGATTAAGAAAGACGACCCCGCGTAACGAGAAAAGGCGAGGAGGAAGAAGAAGAATATTAGGGATTATTGAAGAGCCTCCGTGGCTAGGGCGGCATCACGCCGGCCACTGGGTCCGCGGTTCAAATTCCGGTCACTCCATGTGAGATTTGTGCTGGACAAAGCGGAGGCAGACAGGTTTTTCTCCGCGTACTCCGGTTTTCCCTGTCCCAATTTCATTCCAGTAACACTCTCCACTATCATTTCATTTAATCCTTGCCCCAGGGGAGTGCGACAGGCTTCGGCAGCCAGCACAGTTCAGATCCTCGCCGTTAGATCGGGGCTTCATTTATTCCAATCCCTGACCCGATCGGTCGACTGGAAGCAGGCTGTGGATTTTCATTTGGGATTATTTGAAATTATCTCCAGTTATTTAGAAAATCGGCGAACTGCATTAACATTGCCATTTTAATAAACAGCTTAATTTTTATTTTTGTCGATACCTGGTGATACAACTAGTTTTTACCTGTTTTTAAGAAATTAACATTATGACATTGATTCATAAAGAAAAGCGAACTTCTGTGGACAAAAACTCTGAACTAACAAGTAGTTCCGTGAAGAACTATACAGCCTATTTTCATATATCCTACTTATGTTAACTGCCACAATCAACATACAAAATTTCAGTTTAATTGCTGTAACAGATTCGTAGATATTGAGAACCGTCTAAATATTTCATATGGTCGCCAGGTTGGATTTTTATTTTTGTACTATTACATTAAGATTATTGTGTACGTGTGGTATTCAAACTTCAATCGCATGATTAGACAACAACAAGTAAAAACGAGATTTTAAAATTACGCACAGCAGCCATCTTGTGATAATGCAAACCATTGAAATAAATTAGATGCCAGTGGATCAACATTTGTATAAGCATTTAACGTGCAACGTTTCACGGCACTCGGATAGTTAATTCGCGAGAAACGTCCATTTAAATATTTATACTTCGCGTCGCCGCCATGTTGGATTTGTGCTCACCAGGTTACTGAAAGTCCTATAGGTGAAAATATGTTCATAGTCTCTATGAACATTAAAAAATTCAGTTTGGTTGCTGTAAAAGATTCATAGATATTGAGAACCGTCTAAATATTTCGGGAGCTCACCATTTAGGAGTGTTATGTGTATAGGCCATAGAGTTATGTACCATTCAAGGACAATTATTACCTAGGTTCATTATTCAAACTTTCACTTCGATCGCATGATTACGACACAAGAAATTAAAACTTAATTTTAAAATTTCGCACAGCCGCCATCTTGAGGGTATGTAAGCAATTGAATTAAATTAGATGGCAGTGCATTACAATCTGCAAAATCAATTACTATACCACATTTCACTGCACTCAGAGAGTTAAATCACGAGAAAAGTCTATTAAAATATTTTAAATTCGCTTGGTTGCCATGTTCGTTTCGTACTTTACAGGTTTATGAAATATACATAGGTATACCTGTATCAGTACCCTTTATCACCGTACAAAATTGCAGGGTGATATCTGTAATATTTTCGGAGATATAGAATGTCAGTGAAATATTTCGCACAGCCGCCATTTTGAGGTTATGTAAACAATTGAACTAAATTAGACTCCAGTGCATTACAATGTGTATAAACATTTGCTGTACCAAGTTTCATTACTTTTAGATAGTTAAATCGCGAGAAAAGTCTATTTAAATATCTCAACTTCGCTTGGCCGCCATGTTGGTTTTGTAGTCACCAGGTTTTTGAAAGTCTCATAGGTGATTTTCTAGTAGTCCCCTTTATCACCGTACACAATTTCAGGGCGATATCGGTAATAGTTTCGGAGATATTGAATGCTAGTGAAATATTTCGCACAGCCGCCATGTTGGATTGGAGAGACGTAACAAAATTTGAAGGGCACGGTCGAGGTCGCCGGGAATAGTGCTATGAACTTCCCGAGTTTCATTGAAATCGCTCCAGCCGTTTCGATTTTATTAGGGGGGGACACACACACGAATCACACACACGCACACACACACACGGAAAAAAGGTGATCTCATAAGCCTATTTTTTCAAAATTGAAAATAGGCTAACAACTATTCCTCCCATTCATGCCATAACGATAATGTACGGTACTCAACGGTTTCAGAGCAGCCAAATAATGAATACCACGAAGGAAGTAAGAAATGAAACGAAAATTGCGAGGGGGGGGGGGGGGGTTACGGCTTAGCCTCTAGTGACAGGTAGGTAATGAAATTTAAAATATTACTTGCCCCCCCCCCCCCCTTCCCCCCAGGGTAAAAATCCAGTCTTCAAAAGCAATTACGGTTAGTCCTTTTTATCGAAGTACACAACACTTGATGTTGGATGCCTATCTTTCCGTAACAATAATATCGTATCGAGTGCCGGGTGCAAGCTTCGTTATTTGACACCCAGAGGGCAGCTTGCATGTCGAATTTTGTTGTTCCCTGAAGCACTATGAAAGTTAAGGAGGTTAGCTCCTTGACACTAGAGCGCTTTCCAGTAGAGGAATGAGGAAATTTGTGTTGGCGGAAAATCCCGAGATAAATTTTGCCATTATGAGCACGGCCTACTGAATTCAAATGGGTTCTTTGACATGCCAACATCGTATGACATGCGTGTCGTGATTTTTTCTTGGGGTTAGTAATCCGACACGATAACCACTCACCCACCGTGGCAAGCTTCCCTTTCCGTAGAATGGTACGAATCCAAGCCTATTCCTAACCTCGTCTTTATGGAAATAACCATTTATTTTCACAACACTAGCATTATTTGCCTCACATCCGGGTACACAACTTAATACGCATCGTCCGTCTCGTTGCGTAGTGGCTAGCGGAGACCCGGGTTCGATTCATTCTGGTATGAGGACTGGAACGGGGTACACTTAGCCTCTTGAGGCTAAACTGAGAAGAGAAGGGTTCGATTCCCACCTCAGCCCACTCCTACCCCGGACGAAGGCTGGGATGGTTCCTGACTTAAGTCACCGGCCGCCACCTTCCCAATCCTCATCTGAATTCCTACTACAAACACTAATACAGCCATCACAATAACGCAGGTTATCAGACAACTTACACAAACAAGACCACGATGTCGCAAAGCCCCTAAATGAATCAACAACTTGGTGGGTTGGTTGCTCAGTTTAGGGGCTGCGTAGCCCCGTGTACTTTGGGTGTGTGTAGAATCTTTCTGATAACCCATTGTTAATTGTGATGGCTGTAATAGTGTGAGTATCTGTTTTTAATTCAAGTAAGGATTACATACATTCAATTTTCAAGTAGTTCCCATTTTTGCTACCAAACGCCACCGTCAACGACAACTAGTTCTGAACTTTTGTTACTAGATGCCACCGCAGTCGGCTCCTGGCGACGAACGTTGGAACCTAAGAGCGTTAGTCAAATCTAACCTATAATTTAGCGTGACACAAGTGTAATTAGTGGAAGGTTCTTTAACATGTCATAAATCTATGACATGGGATCGCCGGCTTTACTTCCCCTCCGAAGGAAGGTATACTGAGAGATTTTTAGCGCTTCTAAAAAATCCAACGACTTCGGGTTCAAACCCGGCCGAAGTTATCGGATTTTTTAGAAGCGTTAAAAATCTATCAGTATGCCTTCCTTGGGAGGGGAAGTAAAGCCGGCGGGACCATGCCATAAATTTATGGCATGGAAAAGAACCTTCCACTAACTACACTTGTGTGAAGCCAAAATTCATAGTTCATAGTTCCAACGTTCGCTGCCAGGTGCTGACTGCGATGTCATCTAGTAGCCAAGTCCACAAGTTGAATTAAAACACAGATAACACACGAATACAGTCAATTAACACCGGTTATCAGACATTCTACACACACCCCAAGTACACGGGGTACCCTACATGACCGCGTTGTAGCAGCCCCTAAACTAAGGAACCAACCAACCAATTTACTTTCAACAGGGTTTTTCAATTATGGCAAGCAAGTTCTCGGGAAGCTCCGGAAGTAAGTCAGAATTCGAGACATAAAGTTCTTCTTCAATGGGCTTCTGAGGTTAGTTCGCTGAAAAGAACTTGGTCCTCACGATGGATACTACTGTAGATCGTCATTTCTTAGTTCTGTGATCTACAATAACATCATATACCAATCTAGATTAACCTATCCAATGCTCAGAAGAGAAAACGTAGTCTTGTGATTTATTTATTGAATTAGTTAATTTACTGTCGCACCAATGATTTTTGCCGCGTTAGCTAGTACACTGACGTAGGAAATGTCATGGGATAGTCACCTAATACACTGAAGAAAATGGAAATTGCAACACCATGAAGGCATTGGTCGTTTGTGTTGATTTTCAAGATATGGAACGATGCAATGTAGGTATGTAAACGATGAAAGTTTCAGACCCATTGGATTGTTGCTACAGGTCTCCCCACGTGATTGGTCGCGGAGGAATCAACTCCAATATACGGACTCTGGTGTAGCGTAGTTGACTTGCAGTCTGTGGAGTGAAGTGTTCCCCGTCAAACATGCCTCGACGACAGAGAAGAGCACGCTATCAACAACTGTCGCCGTTTGGGAGGGCTCGGATAATTGGGCTGTGTGAGGCTGGATTATCGCTAAGGACTGTCGCTGCACGTGTTGGCCGACAGGCATCTACGGTACAACGTGTATGGCAGCAGTGGTCAAATGAAGGTACCCACACTCGTAGACCTGGCACAGGCCCAGCGCGACAGACAACTGTGAGAGAGGATCGCCGCATCATTCGGATGGCCCGGATGGAACCCCATGCAAAAGCAGCGCAAATTCGAGCAGCTGTGGCACCCCACGTTACACAACAAACAGTTGGTAATCGCCTACGAGCCGCTGGCTTACGATTCCGTGTCCCTGCAGAAGGTGTTCCATTGACCCCACAACAGCGACGTGTAAGGCTGGCCTGGTGTCGAGAACGATCGACGTAAGTCGACGAATGGCATAGGGTCGTCTTTAGTGATGAATCGCGCTTCTGTCTTGCCCGCAGTGATCGCCGGATTCGTGTGCACCGACGTACCGGGGAGAGGGGCCACCCAGATCTTATTGTCGAGAGGCACACAGGGCCAACACCAAGCATTATGGTCTGGGGAGCTATTGGCTTTACTGTGAAATCACAATTAGTGCTTGTTGAGGGTACTATGACTGCTCGACAGTACGTTGATAGGGTACACAATACAGTGGTTGTCCCTATGATGGCGAACATTGCTAATGGGATGTTTCAGCAGGACAATGCCCGGGTTCACACTGCACGCATCTCCAGAGAAGCTCTCCACGACATCACAACCTTAGAATGGCCCGCCAGATCCCCGGACCTCAGTCCTATTGAGCATGTGTGGGACATGATGGGTCGACAACTGGCCAACCGTCCTCAGCCACCCACAACTCTGGAACAATTGACCCGTGCAGTGCAGCAAGCATGGGCCACAATTCCTCAGGAAGCGATCCAGGGCCTTATTGACTCCATGCCTCGCCGAATTCATCAATGTATTGCAGCTCGTGGTGGGCACATCCTGTATTGATTGTTGTCCAAACTTGCGGTCAAAGAGACTGAAAGTGTAATCATCGAATCAAAACCGAACACTCGTCCTGCATGTTCAATTGCAGCAATGTAGCACCACTCCTTCTGGGTGTTGCAATTTCCATTTTCTTCAGTGTAGCATGTGGGGCCTCTGGCAGCTCAACATATCGCAGAACATCAAAGTCTCTTCCAGAACAGCCAGGGGGCCCATTCCACACCAGGAACATGCACCCCAGATCATAACAGAGACACCACTTCCCTGGACCACCCCTTGGAGGCAGGCGGGATCCATCGATTCATGTGGTCGGCGCCACACACGGTGCCTCCAATCGGCATGGTGCAATTAAAATCATGATTCGTCCGACCATATCACGTTACGCCATTGTTCCAGTGTCCACCCCTGGTGATTGGCGACAAATGTGCGTCGTTGTGTCGATGACATTGGGTTAACAGTGGCACCCGTGTGCGGTGCTGGACCCCCATGGAACCCATGTTCTTACGGGTATTCCACTGAGAGACGCGTCTGGCACGGCCTGTGTTGAATTGAGCCGTGATTTGTTGCACAGTTGCCCTTCTGTCACTATTGACAATCCGTCTCAGATGTCGCCAGTCACGGTCATCGAGGGTAGCTGGACGGCCAGTGACACCCACATTCAACCATTCACCATGGTTGACTGTGTGAAGCCGAATTCCCGCACCACTGCCGAAATCGCACTTCACATCCGTCGGGCACCGACCACCATACCTCGTTCGAGCAGTGTCAGCTCAATAGATAATCTCAGGCAGTGAACAAAAATCCAACCTTTTGGTCGGATGTTTGAGGGGCAGAGTCAGGTTTGACAAATAGGCCTACTTCTCCACAAAAGGAATTTTTATTACTAAAAGTTGATGCTCCCACGCTTCTCACCACACGTATTTACTCCGGCTTTTACAGCAATATGGTGGGCGCTTTGTTTCTCGGGAGAGGCAATAGATGGCGCTCGTATCGGCCCGCTCCACCCCCGACTCGTGCATCCCACCTATTTAGAGTCTACCTGATAGTGGACAAAGAGTAACATGGAGGAAAATTGTGGACGGATACGGAAACCCTGAGCCGCACGACATGCTATTTCTCATAATAAGCAAACTGTAGCCCTCTGGGGCGGACCCTCTCCTCTTTCCTATCTGCCTTTCATGGCTCTCCTTCCTTCCAGGTCCCTCAATCCTCCTTCTTCGAGGGTTGAGGGCATTTCTTTTCCTCCTTTCCATTATTTGCCTTATCCTTTATTTGTTTACCATTTCTTCTTCTAGTATGTAAGTCTGTAGTTAGTGATAGTTATAGTTTTAATTTTCTTCTCATCTTTCACTATCACCCACACCATTAGGGGCCGATGACCTAGATGTTAGGCCCCTTAAAACAACAATTATCATCATCATCATCATCATGTTAATCTCAAATACGATGTAAGTTCATTTTAGGGGTTTGTGACATCTTGGCCATCAGCCCGGTGTAGACCTACTTGGGTGATGACTGTGTAGCCGTGACTTGAAGTAAGGTACTATCCCAGCATTTGCCTGGAAGAAGTGTGGGGAAACACCACACTCAGGATAGCCAATTTCTTCTACTTAAATCTGTACCTTGAGCATTCACAGACTTCCATTGACACAAACAATTGCCATCTAAAACTAGGAATCCTCCGACAGCCTCAAACTAGTGATATTATTTATTTATTATTTAATCGATTGTTCCCCTTTAGGAGAGCGATTGAACTTGAATTCGCGATTTCATCTTCGGGCGTTTTCCCTCTTTTCTTCCCAAAATCTCTTCATCCTCTCGGAATGATCCTTCTTCCGCTCAGCTGTACATTTTTGTTCCAGGTTGCCGTGTTCTTCTTTGCTCAAACTTAGCCTAGTGTAACATATGTGATTTTATTCCGGCACTCAGTGCGGTCCTCGAGTTTTCTTACGTTGAATTATTCTTCTTCTTTGTTCGATTTTGGCCTACTTTGAACCACGAGAAACAATTGACTTGCTGATTAGTCCTTTTTCTGCTCCCAGAAACTCTTCATCCTTTCACTGTGGATTCTCTTCCTTTCTTCCGACCAGATGTTCTTGGCTCTTCTCCTTTGCTTTTCCTGGAACCCCTTGAATGCATCAATCGTACCTCGAAACACCTCTCTATTCCAGATCTCATTTGGACTGACCCCAACTTCCTCCATATCCTTTCTTATTTCATCTACCCATTTTGTAGTCGCTTTCATCTTGGTGATGTAATTAAAGATCTTCTTCGTTAGTCGACTATCGCTCATTCTCGTAAGGTGTCCATAGAACTTCAATCTTCTCTTCCGTATGGTATCTGTGATTTTTGAATTATTATTATTATCTTTATTTACTCAACTTACAATTGGTAACATGACTCATATCGGTAGCCTATATTACGTACAAGAAAATGAGTCAAGTCACACTTTGAAAAGCCTATAGCATACATTTTCAAACTATATAACATAGACGTTTGACAGTAAATTTTCTTTTTCAGTAATGTTATCTCCCACGTCTCCTTTTCACAAGAGGGTCCAAGAAAATCCTAGTGTGTATTCAAAATTCCTCTAACTATGCTGCTGGTCTTCATAATTGCAGCCTTTTGTGCAATAGTGTGGGGAGATTTAGTGTGGCTAGAGTTACTGAAAAGGAGTTTGGTGTCAGGCCAGTGGGAGAAAGGAGGAAAGGAAGGATCGTCACATTCTTTTGTCTCCAGATTCTAGCCACCTCCATAGCTAGGGGAGTATATTTATCAATCTTCTCTCTGTATTTATGGTGGATATTATGGTCATTCGGAACAGATATGTCAATCAAGTACGTGTGATGATTCTTCTTATCAGTTAAAGTTATCTCTGGTCTATTATGAGGAGTTGTTTTGTCAGTTTGAATAGTGCGATCCTATTACAGCTTGTAATCTTCGTTATCCAGCACACTTTCTGGAGAGTATTTGTAATAAGGCGTCCTGTCGTGTGTGAGGGATTATTATTATTATTATTATTATAGTTGCCACGGTGGGTGAGTGGTTATCGTGTCGGACTACCAACCCCAAGCTTGCAGGTTCGCTCCTGGCCGTGCATGGTAAATGCTTTTTTAAAGGCGACAAAAATCACGACACGCATGTCATACGTTGTTGGCATGTTAAAGAACCCATTTGAATTCAGTAGGCCGTGTTCATAATGGCAAAACTAATCTCGGGATTTTCCGCCAACACAAAAGTTCTTCCTTTCTCTACTAGAAAGCGCTATAGTGTCAAGAAGGTTAGATATCTAAGCTTTCATAGCGCTCCAAGGAACAACGAAATTCGACGTGCAAGCTGCCCTCTGGGTGTCAAATAACAAAGCTTTCACCCGGCACCGAGGCCATACGATATTATTATCATTATTATTAGGTCTATTATCATGTAACGGGCCGTGTGGTGTATGGGAAAGTAAGCTTGTCTCTACACCAGAAGGCTCCGTGTTCAATTCCCGGTAACCCCGCGGTGTAGCAGTGCGCGTACTCGTCCGTGATGGACAGTTTTAACAAGTCCGGAGATCGGTGGTTCGAATCTCGGCGCTGACAGCAACTGTCCTCAGTGTGGTCTTCTCCGGGGTTATATACACTCCCTCCAGGCAAATGCCAGGATAGTGCCTTATTTCAAGTCCCGGGGTACCTTTCCCATCCATGTCGATAATACAGCTCATTATAGCATCCTTAATGAATATGTAAGCGTTAGTAATTCTGAATATCACTGGAGCTATATGACCACAATACCAATAACCTAAATAAAGCAACAACATTCCAGATTACATATTTGTAAATAATTGTTACGGTACTGCAAATCCTACAACCGTAAAAGAAGTTCAGCTCACACCAACTACACGGAGCTGATGCCCAAGACGTCCCAAGCTCCTAAAATGAATTAACAACAATTACGTCCTGCAGAGGTCTCGTAAGTAAAATGTGAGAGTTGTCTGTGTCCCAGATACTATTGTTTTTTGATATGACATACCAAAGAAAATCATACTTCATCGCTCATTATTAAAAACGCAAATAGCTGTTCGGATCTACGATACCGTTGTGGACACCATTCATTAGCCATTAACACATAGGTGTCAGGCCCCGAGAATTCTCGGGTTTATTCACGACATCATTTTCGGTACTCCTGCGGCATCTTTTGACCATGTATGAACTGTTTCGGACTAGCACATTGAGTAGAATATGTGTAGATATATATCTGCCACTATACGTTTATTCACGGGCTTCTTTCATTCTTTGATTTAGTTTCAAAACATCGACTTTCTTTCTGCTGTTTCAGTCAATGACAAGATGGAGGGCTTGCGAAATAAGATCATGAGATTTATCATTTATATATCGTTCAAATGGACCAAGTTGTAGTGAATTAGACTGGCTGCGTGGCTCAGCGGTAACGTTCTCGCTTGCTGGGCCCAAGATTGCAGGTTCGTATCCTGGCGCAAATGCGAGGGAGCCGTGTCAGTAGATTTACTGTTACGTTAAAGATCCCCTTCGGGGCAAAATTCCGGCACCCCAGCGTCTCTAAAAGCCAGAGTTGTTAAATGGGACGTAAAACCAATAACATTATTATTATTTGTAGTGAATTAATGAAAATTGAATGTGAGAGTGATATTCTGGCCTCTAGGTGCTGTAATATAACTAACGTAGGCCTACTTAGGTAGTCTACTTTGATTGTTGACCAATCTAACCTCAAATATACTGCATCTGCTCTTGCTGTAAGCCGCCACTGTACGTTGTGTCATGTTTCCAAATACATCATACTCTTGAGCACTACTAGGGGTATTAGTGTATAGCCTACCCATACCAACTTCAAAGATAATATCTGGGTTATTTCAACAATTATGTACGTTTTTATAATCTAGTGCACTCGAATATTATCAACAGAAAATTTTCCGGCCCACATGGGATGTGACATGTCCAGGCACCTGGCAAACCATGTATTAACAAAATACAACAACCTCTGACAGAAATGTTCGGTGAATGGGTCTATATAACCACGAACGGATTGTTGGCTTACCTGAAACAGAAGTTACTGTCCTTCGAAGTAATCCCCGTGGTTGGTATGCACTTCTGAGAATGTCTGTACAAGTCCTGGAAACTCTTTAAGGATAGCCTTCAGTCGGGTCGTCACATTATGTTGGATGTCCGAAATGCCCTAAAACCTCTGGCCTTTCAGCCCTTCAGGGCTTTTAGGTGACCCTGGACCTGGACCCGGCCACTCCATACTTTGACGCTTGACTTCGGGGTCGTACATCAGACACCAGGTCTCTTCGCCCGTGACGATGGTTTTCAGAGCCGTTCCATTCCGCCCTTCTCACTATAACCCGCCGAACAGGTGTGCATGGTAGGTTGCATAATTTCATCCTTCTAAACACACACTGTGTCAAACAGGTCTTACACGTTGCGTTGTGTGTCGCCCATGTTGCCAGGTCGACCGTTCTGACTTTATTCACCGAACGCAACGTGACGAGCCTTTTGAACACCATCCCAAAGGACGCCTTCTTGCAAAGTTTCCAGGACATGTATCGCCGATCTCAGCATTGCATAGTTACGGGAGGGGACTATTTCGAAGGACAGTAAGGTCACTGTCGTGCATTGTTCATCTATGTTGATAGTACAGGACTATTCACCGAACTTAATTGTCACAGGTTGTATAATTCATACAATGAAATCTGCAGGCTGTATATTATGGACTGAATGAGACCGATGAGATTGTAATATTCTTATTATGCAACGAGCCATACGAGTGTCTTAATTACCATTATAGGCGAGTTCCATACGAGTGTTTATGTTCGACGATAATTATAACTATTTTATGTTCGAACAAAAATATTTATCAATATCTCTCGAGATTTCGCCAGTTTTATGTACTGAACAGAGCGCATAGGAAGCAGAGAATACCTTGTATTTGACCATGGCCTCCTGGAATACCCCACTTTGACACACGCCACGCAGTGAAATTTAAAATAAGGAGGCCGTGGAAGTCAGCTCAGGTGCGATGCTATCCTTATCTAATTGGTCACACAACTATTTCTTGAGCTCTGATTGGTGGGAGAAACTGTCTCATAATGACAACTTGTACTATAATGACCCTCATTATAGTGCAGTTTTGTGACATATAATATTTACATTTCGCCAGGGTCCAACATAAAAGTACCGTATCATTTTGTTGCATAACGAATGTGAAATACCAGTTTCCTGAGCTCTCCGAAGCGACTCATGTGGACTGAATTGCAGCCTTGCCTGTTCATCGTCTTACCTCTACTGTTTGAGAACTGCCCTTCGCTGTTTTTTTTCTTATTATGTACGGAGCCACTACTACGACATTTGTGAGAGAGTTGTCGCACGATTTTTAATTCTTGTGCGTTAGCTGTCAATAGGCTACTTCTAATAAAGCAAAGCTTGACAGAAGCCATACGGTACTCGCCGGGGATTCCCACGGCATGCGGCCGGAAGTGCTAAGTCTTAAATTACCTATAGTCCCTGTTCATAAACATATACTATTAAAATATGCCTTCCTTCTGAGGGGAAGTAAAGCAGGCGGTCCCATGTTATAGATTTATGGCATGTAAAAGAACCTTCCACTAATTACACTTGTGTGAAGCTAAATTATAGGTTAGATTTGACTAATGCTCTTAGGATCCAACGTTCGTCGCCAGAAGCCGACTACGGTGGCATCTAGTAACCAAGTTCAGAACTAGTTGTTGTTGACGGTGGCGTTTGGTAGCAAAAGAAGGAACTACTTGAAAATTGAATGTCTGCAGTCCTTATTTGAATTAAAAACAGATAACACACACTAATACAGCCATCACAATAAATTAACACCGGTTATCAGACAGATTCTACACACACACAAAGTACACGGGGCTACATGACCGCGTTGTTGCAGCCCCTAAACTGAGGAACCAACCAACTATTAAAATAACACGTAGTATAACAAACTGTGAATAGACTCATACATCCATAAAATTGCGACCACGCAAATGGCAGTCGTAATTGTAGCCCATAAAGAAGGTGGACAAACAGAAGTAGCCAGTTGGCCGTTTATTTCACACGAGTACATTTTGTGGCGCATTGTCTGTCAGGAGAGAACTGCTGAATAAGTGGTGAGCCTAGCGCAGGCCGTGAGTGACTTCTGTCTCATTGTGCACATAACTCTCACCCACCTTCTCATGTGCTCTCCACTCGGGTTATTAGCCTACTTTTCACATTTTGCAAAAATGAGGAAAAAGTAGACTTATGAGATCGGGCAAATGTGTGTCTGTCTGTCTGTCTGTCTGTCCTTCTGTCTGTCTGTCTGTCTGGCTATGTGTGTGTTCCCCCCTATCAACTCCTAAACGGCTGCAGCAATCGAAACAAAATTTGGTAGGAGTAAAGATCTATACCTGAATATCTCACGGCCATATTTGAAAATGATGTCAGTGCTACCAACTGCTAAAAAATCGCAATTGAAATTTGAGCTCCATGTTGGATATCTTGGAAAGTATGAATGGGAGCTATTTCAAAATTGGCACACGTACAGATGATAATATTTCAGTTTAATTTCCAGGAGGCCAAACATGGCAGTGTTGCCAAAATGATTATAAGCCTCCTGATAGGTCCAATTTTTAAATGCATATAACTTCTACACTATCAATTCGAATTCAACCAAGTTTCGTACGTTGTATGTGTACATAACCAGATATGACTGAGCGTATTCTTAAGACCTACCAGGGCTGCCAACTGTTAATAAATGCTCCTAATTTATTTTATCCAAATACCAATATATCACAAAGTATGCAAGCCGACAGCTTTAAACTATGCACACGTATAGTACCTGACATTCTATATTAATTTGGAGTAATTTATATACGTCACTGCTACCAACATGATTCTAAGCCTGCTGACAGGTACAACTTTAAATACATGTAACTTCCATACTATCATTTGGATTTCATCCAAATTTCGTATGTGCTATGTGTACCATAACAGATATGACTATGCGTATTCTAAGGAGCAACCAGGGCTGCCAACTGTTAATATGTGCTGTCCCTATTTTTGTTACCCTAATATCAATATATCAGAAAGTATGCAAGCCAATAGCTCTAAACTTTGCACACGTATAGTACCTGGCATTCTAGACGAATTTGGAGTAACTAATATACGTCAGTGCTGCCAACATGATTCTAAGCCTGCTGATAGGTCCAATTTTAAAATGCATGTAACTTCTATACTAACTAATAGATTTCATTCAAAATTGGCACAACAATTGATCATATTATTTCAGATTATTTCTGACCAATACATGCATGACATTGTTGCCAACATGATTTTACGCGCGCTGTTAGATCCAATGTTTAACTGCATGTAACGTCCATGCTATTCATTGGACTTCAACCAAATTTTGTATTTTGTACCTTCAGAGATGGAACTAAGAATATATTCAGTCATCAGGGCTGCCAACTGTAGTGCTCTATTAGGATACATTATGCCAGGTATACAGTATTTCGAACTAATTGGAAATTTCGATATTAGCAACTTAATTTCGTCATTATTCCAGATAGGTTCATATTCTGTAGAATAATCATTGGCATGAAAAGTAGGCTGTATAGTTCTTCACGGAACTTCTTGTTTTTTGTAATGTGTGGGTCCCAATGAGACTATGGATAGCCTAATGTATTAATATTACAGACATTAATCTAGAGAATATGTCCATTGGAATGTCGAGTTCACTTGAAAACGAGACCGCATTCGGGATTGAGATTGTAATCTGCATTCTGGGCAAGCAAACTCCTCTTATTTATACAGGGTGTTGAGAAAAAAAAGTGGGGGCGTGGTGGCTCAGCGGTCTAGCTGTATGCCTCTCACCAAGGCGGTCCGGGTTCGATTCCCGGTCAATGCATGTGAGATTTTCGAAGTGAAATGCCATGTCCAGTGGTTTGGATTCCACGTAAAAAGGAGGTCCCGTGGCTCATGATCTACAGATTAACGGTCACGTTAAACTACAAGCTTCCTTCCTTTAGAAAAAAAAAGTGTCCGATATTGCAACAGGGGTTGGGATTGGTCAAAACGAGAAGAAATGTTCCTATAAACATTTGTCCGGAAATGATTAACTGTTGAGATATGAGCCATTTTATTTGTGGTGTGTATTTAATTCAGAAAATGGACGTCTTCCTAGCAGCTACTTCTAATGAACACTCGACTGTCACACTAGTTTAACAGAACACGCGTTGAGCAAACATCCATCAACACCACCAACCAGGAGCTGTGATGATTTCAGCCGGTCTGCCCGCGGATACCATCTGCACGTTACAAAAGATGCTCCACATGGTTACCACATGCATTGGCTCTTCTTCACAAGGAATCCCCAACTCGTCCAATCACGCCTGGCTGGTTGCGGATGTGCGCCCACGCTCTTGTAACATCTACACACCAATGTCCTATAGCCAGCATCCAGCAATCCAGTGGATTAAGGTCCGTCTGCACAACCACATGCTATGACTGCATATCCGACTCATGCAAATACCTTCAAGGCAAAGACGCCTGCACCACCGAACAAAACGCCCCCTCCACGCGGGTAAAATGGCTCATATCTCAACAGGTAGGCTATTTGTCTCCGGACATAGGAACATTTCTTCCTGTTTAGACCATTACCAACCTCTGTTGCAATATCGGATACTTTTTTCAAAACATCCTTCCATATCTCCAAGTGCTTTCGGAAATAAAAATTACTTCGAGTTATTGAAAACTCGAAATATAAAATACATAAATAGTCAACTAGGGTTAAATGTTGCCGTGCAAATATTGCAGATAAATTTCGATTAATTTTACTGGATGTGTTTTACAAAAACGTAACTCTTGCATAGCGCTATAAATCATGTGTTTACTTTTCATAATGATTGACAGCGTTTTAACTGACGCGGGTGCCAGGACATCCTCATTAGACCGTTTGCGCTTAGAGAGGGCTATTTAGCTTATGCGTGACGAGGATGAAACCAGTTCTGTAATAGTTGAAGATTATCTTGAATACAGTAACATACACCACATTAGGGAGACTAGAGTAGGTAGGCTGGGGGGGTTTTGACTCAAATACCGTTATTTATGCAAATTAGGGGGACGTGGCAAGATCAATGACCTTGAGGTAGGTCATAATCAATGACCTTGAGGTAGGTCATTGACCCCAAGGTCGCCGGTACCCCGGAAGGTAAACAAACCTTGGAGGATCCAGGAACCGGTTTGAGGGGGTGTGGGTGGAGGGGGAGGAGTGGGGGTGGGGAGGGGGGAGGGTGAGGGGGGGGGGGGGTGGCTAGGGTGGAGGATGAGGGGGAAGGATCGAAGAGGCTCTGCACGAGACCCTCCTCGACCCAGTCTCTCTGTTGGACTGAGCGCCTTCTCTGATATTATCCTGGGCTATATAGCTTTGCTTTATGCCCGATGAGATCCGAGTGTTGCCGAAGGTTTCCGAATCCTTGGTTGTGAATGAATTGTCAGAGAATTGAACGGTCAACTGATGTGTGTGTGTGACGTCACAGCAGATTACGGGATGTGAGGTAGGTCATGAACGGGAGTGTTTTGAATGGAAAACATTAGTGTAACTGGTGTGTGTGTGACGTCACAGCAGATTACGGGATGTGGGGTAGGTCATGAACGGGAGTGTTTTGAATGGAAAACATGAATGGCGGTGGATGGCGGTGGTTGTTGAACCCTGACGTGGTAGGTTGGTTAGGTGTGAATGGGTCTGAGAGACAAACAAGATGGGGTTGAAAGCGCTCAATGGTAAACAAACATCAATGGTATCGGGAGTAGTGAATGGAATTGAGAGAGAGGGGGAATGAACTGGTTGTTGAATGTGCTCAATGGTAAACAAACATCAATGAATCTGGAGTAGTATTTCCTGTAAATGGTAGGGTGGGGGTAGGATACAAATCGCATGGCATGTTGAGTCGGCCAGCTCGACATGAAATAAAAACAAGAAGGTGTACACCAGATCTGATTTATTAATCCATGAATTATATGTGGCATTAAAACCTAGCCACTTAACAAAAAGTTTATTGCCACGTTTTTGTACAATTTTTTCAACAAGATAATGCTTGGGATATTGCGTCCTTTGCAGTTCCTCCATGTAGAATCCTCCTTGGATTGGCTGCTTGTTGAGGTCATCAAGTAAATAAACAACTGGATTAGAAAGTTTTACCTTGCGAATACGAAATATTTCTGTGCTCCAGTTTGGTGTGTATCCTTTGGCGAAGATTGTTTTATGTTTACTGATGCGCACATAATCACCAATACGTAATTGATAACGTCGTGGATCTACTGTTTTGATTTTGTGATGAATGCGATCCAATTGCGCAATGTTCTTGGTTACAAGGCGTGGTTTCATTTTGATGGTTCTATGTTTAGTGTTGTTATAACGTGTCACCAGGTCGCCTACAAGTTCAAGCCAGCGATAGGATCCTCTTGCTGTAAATTGTTCCCACATGCGCGTCTTGAGTGTGCGGTTGAAACGTTCTACAACACTTGCCTTTAGATTGCTAAAAGTGGAATAGTGATGGATGTCAAGTGATTTGAGATAAGCGGAAAAAGTCTTGTTGAAAAATTCTTTGCCTTGATCTGTTTGAAGCAAACGAGGTTGTCGTCTTGACCGCTGAACGATGGTCTTGAATGCAGCGGTGACCAGTTGTGCAGATTTATTCCGAACAGGTTCAACAAAGGCCATTTTGGAATAAACGTCGATGACGGTGAGCAGATAGTTGACCCCGTTGTTAGCTTTGGCATAGGGAATCATTTCAACCAGATCAGCTTGCCAAAGATCGTCAACGCCCCGTGTAATGACATGACGACGATGGTAGAGACGACGAGCTGGTCTATGCAACTCGCGAGCAATGGCAGCCTTAACAGGCGAGGGTGTATGAACACATTGACTCATTAGACAATAATGCCAGCATGACGAAGCTCCTCTTCTATTTCTAAAACTTCCGCCTCGTGTCCGGTATGACCAGCCTGTTCCGATGCACGCAACAGTTGCAGACGTTTAACCAACTTATTTGGATTGTTCCAATAGGCGAAATCGATGAATGGTTTCAAAGTATTAAACGTGATACCGGACGCTGAATTTGCACGGCGAACACTTGCATAGGTGGGAAACAATTTTGATATGATGGTTTTATATTTGAAGCCCTTATTAGCATTTATTGCTTCAGAACGTTTATAATTACGTCTAAAACCATTTGTAGCCATCAAGATGTCTTTATACTTTTCAAGATCTTCTTTATCATAGTCCTCGGTAGAAGGTGTACGTGAAAATAAAAGTTCTAAAAGACCTGGCGTCAATTTGTAACGAACTGTTTTAACAATCAAAACATTGTCACTTATCTTGATTGCTGAATCGCCAATTCGAAATCTATTGTTTTCATAGCGAACACCATAGGTAGTATCAGTTTTCTTAGTAAAAAGATCTTCAAGGAAGGGGGTAACCAACGCACCATAATTTTGTAGTAAAATGGATTTTAACCGCACATATTGTTCGGGCGTATTCAATATTTCTTTAAGAGTAGGCTGCTTTTCTTTGGCTCTAGTGGGTGTTTCAGCAATTATTGATGTTTTCAAAAACTGGGGCAGCGGTGATTCTTTGGAGCCAGAAGACGGAAGCAATGGAGAAAAAACATCCTCAGGTTCTTCATCATTTTCTTCCTCCTCCTCCTCTTCAATTGTTTGTGTTTCTTTTGAGCGTGTACTAGGCTTTGTTGTTCCTTTCAACACAGCTTCCAGAGGTGATTTCAAATGTTTTTCGACAAACAGTTCACTGTCGGCATGTGCACGTTTTAGATAGCGAAACTTTTGTCGAATGCTATTTCGCGCACGGATTATGTGCTTTTTTAATTGACTCCCTGTTGTCGCCATGACATCTGAACTAATGATGTTCAGAACTTAAATACGAATGAAATGATCAAATCCCATGCGGTAGCGTCCATTGTTGATGTTGCTCTGCTTATCAATAACAAGACAACTGTGGTGATGAGCGTTCCAACACATGGCACACAACTGTGTAAAGGCTTGAAAGGTCATGTCTGGGTTCACGTGATCATCGTAGACGTGATGCATGTTGCGCTCATCCTGACGGAAGAGAACAATCACGTTGGCATTGTCACGAATCAACTGTTTTGGTATTCGCGAATAGGTTTGAGCGAGATAAAAACAATCAATATATTTATGACGTCCCATGCTAAAGTAAGCCTGAATAATGCCCTGTCGTTCTGTGGCCACATCATCAAAAATCATAAGCGAATGGGGGCGAACATTGTCTGGAGAAATGACATCTTCGTGCGCTGCGAATGTGAAGTAGCCCATGTTGCGCAGACCTGACATGACCTGTTCCAAGAACACATACAGCGGTTGATACAGCGATTTGGCAAAAATATAGATATTTTGAAAGCGCACTCCGTTTAAGGAGGTGATGAGGGTAAGCAGAAGATTGGTTTTTCCACATCCCGACGGGCCGGCGATGAGACAGCGAATGGAGGATGGGAAGAGTGATCCATGACGTTGTTCGGACGATGTTGAGAAGAGGTGTGAAACCAAGTCTCCCACCGGAAGTGAATGTTGTTGCTTAATAATCTGCATATCAACTAAATGTGAAAGGGGAAGAGCTGGTCTCTATATACATGAGGCAAACGGGTGTTTCAGTTCCAGTGTAACCATGGACGCCTTTGGAAGAACTCTCAAAACAAATGAACGATTTGCTTTGACAAACGATCCAAAACATGATACAGATCCGGCTACTAAACGATATGTCGATGCTAATGTATTGTCACGCACTACAGATGGCAATTACAACTTTAATGGAAAGCGATTGACCAATATAACAGAACCCGTATTACCCTCGGACGCATGTTCAAAAAAGTATGTAGATTATTACCGATTACGACGTATCAAAGGAGATTATGAGGCTCAGAATAAACGTATTACGGGCGTTGCAGATCCTGTGAACGATCAAGATGTGTGCACCAAAGCCTATGTGTTAACCAATGCTGTGGTGTTAACAGAAGCAAAGGACTATGACGTACACCAACGTCGAATCACTCAGCTGGCTCTTCCAACAAACAACACGGACGCTGCTCGAAAGGACTATGTAGATAACAAGGTGAAACAGGTGCTCAGTATTGTGCCCACCCTAACTGTAAAGGGCTATACAGCAAATAATGCACGCCTTGTGCATGTGGCCGATCCTGAAGATGATCAAGATGTTTGTACAAAACGGTTTTTAAACTCTGAAATGGAAAAGGTGTGGGAAATTAAGGAGAACGCTCTACAGATGAAGCGAAGACGAATAGCCGAAGTTGCTGATCCTGTGCAACCTCACAACGTGACGACCAAATGATTTTTGGAACAACGGTTATCGCTTTTTATTAAATCAATACCCTCTATATTTCTGCTTCACATTGTAAACCAACAACCGGTAAAAGATCCCAATAACCTCGCCTACATACTACGTTCGGGGTATGACAATTACCGTTTAATGTATGATGGTGCCATTCGTGTAATTGAGTATGCACCAGATTTGAAACATTTAGAGGTACGATTAAACGGTAGTGTTCAACCACTTATTGATCAACCGGTGAAAGCCGGAGACAAATTATTCTTTCACTTGAAACTCTCGTCTGAAGAAAAAGAGGCGGGGAAAACGATGAACGATTTTCCTCTGTATATAGAACTTGAATATACAGCCACCATTGAATAAATAACTACAGGTTCCCTTCCTGAGGAGCGTTAGTTGTGTTCTATACTTTCCGGTGTGAGGTTGTCTTGTTCTTTGGTCGCGATGGTGAAACAGAGATATGTGGTGAAGAAGAGGAAGACGTTGTCCAGAAAGGGAGGTTTTAAAGCTATTCTTCATGCGGCACGTCAAGCTTCGCGCGGAGAAACAAATAGTGAGTTGGCTATTAAGAAAGCACTCCGAGCAGCACGATTGCATGCGAATCCCAAAAGTAAACTACGTTTTAGAAAACGTGCCCGAGTTATTCCTGTGCCGAAACGTGGTGGATTTTTACCTGCACTGTTTGCTGGACTAGCAGCCCTGGGTTCACTTCTTGGAGGAGCAAGTGCGGTAGCACGAACGGTGAAAGCTGTTGAGGAGGCGAAGCAACAGTTGAAGGAAAGTGAAAGGCATAATAAAACTATGGAGGCCATAGCACTGCGCGGCAAAGGTGTGAACATGAAGCTAGCACCCTACAAGAAAGGACTCGGCATTTACATGTCGCCAAAAAACGGTTAATCGATGCACTGCCACGACGAGCCATGACGCATGAGGAAGTTATAAGATATGCAAAACAGCTTAAGATCTCTCACTTTCGAGGCGTGTTTATGCGCAACCAACTACCGTCTCGACCACGGAGCCATGAAAGTGCAGTTGTCAATTTGGATGACAGTCATGGACCGGGAACGCATTATGTGGCCTACATAAAGCATGGGCGAACCGTGTGGTACTTTGACAGTTTTGGAAATCTTCCTCCTCCGACAGAGCTTGTTCGCTATTTTGGAAGCAGTGCAACAATACACTATAATGTGAAACGAGTGCAAAATTTTAACACGCAACAGTGCGGTCGTCTATGTTTGACTTTTCTATATAAGACCGAGCACGGCGGGTGACGTGGTCATTATGACAACAGAAAGTAGAACGTTTACAGTGCACGGACAAGGTGGGGAAGTAACTGTTGACTTTTATCCTCCTATTGAATTGGGACGACGACCCTACGTGCTGGGACTTGTTTCGTTTGAAGGCTATAATAGAATCTGCAACATAATTGAAGACGTCAATGATAAGTTCTACTACGATGACTATGTGTTAACTCTACCGTCTGGCAGCTACACCGTAGATGATATTCACGATCACATCTACACAACTCTCACCAAAGAATTTAGTCTAAAAGCATTTCTGGACGGGACACGCAAGTTTGAACTCATAGCCAACAACGTGACACATCGCTGCAGTATTCTTTCTTCTTTTAGGATTGATTTTAAATCTCAACCAGATTCGATTGGGTCATTGTTAGGCTATTCACCACAAGTGTTAGTACCAAACGTGATACACAAGTCTGACCAACCGGTGAAAATAATTGAAGATCATCACATATCTGTCACGTGTAATATTATTACAGACGTCTACACCAATCAAGATCCCTCGCATTCGCTTTATGATTTTATTGTTACTTCACCTGGTGGTTATATCATCCGCGAAAACCCGTCGATGGTGCTCTATCATCCTGTGAGTGTGACCAACATCAGGAATATTACCTGAAGACTGGTGAATAGAAACCAACGTCTCATCCGGTTAGACCCTCATACACCTGTGACCTACAAACTGTATTTGAAGCCAGCATGAAACAAGTGTATAAAGCGGCAACGCTGTCAAGAGCAGGTGTTAGTTGTGCTCAACACGTGTACAGGTTAACACGTGTCAACAAGCAGATCCTACAACAACTTGGTTACATCTTACGTCATGAATTCGATTCTAGACGAGACAAACCCTGTCGAAGTACAGGAGGGTATTGTAAGAATTGAACACCATTCCTACCAACCGTATACTCAGGGACTAAATAATAATGATGAGATTCGAATTACTATTAACCAACAAGATATCTACACGCTTCCACATGAAAGTTACATCCAGATTGAAGGGCAACTCACCAAATTGGATGGTACCATTCCAACAACGTCAAAGTTGGCCAACAATGCTTTGGCCTTTTTGTTTTCTGAGGTTCGCTACGTGATCAACGGTATTGAAGTGGATACTACTCGAAATGTTGGCATAACAAGTGTCATGAAACTTTATCCCTCGTACGGAAGCGAAGAGAGTAAAGCTTTTTGTATGGCTGGTTGGTGTCCCAACTCAACCAACGACTGGATGATTAACGATGATGGTACATTTACTGGACATTTACCTCTAAAATTAATACTAGGCTTTGCAGAGGATCATAAGCGCATTGTTGTGAACGCAAGACAGGATCTGATTCTTGTACGAGACAGGAGTGATTATAATGCGCTAAAGGGAGCTGATACAGCGCCAATAGATACAAAAATTCTACTGCAACGAATTCTATGGAAAGTACCGCACGTTACTCTATCAGATCAGAAAAAATTGAGTCTGCTCAAGATTGTGGAGAAGGATACAGCTTTACCCATTCAATTTAGAAGCTGGGAGCTGCATGAATACCCGGTATTACCACTCTCCGATACACATACTTGGTCTATAAAAACCTCACGGTATACAGAGCGGCCACTCTACGTCCTGGTTGGATTTCAAACAGATCGCAAATATCAACAGAATAAAGATGCATCAAAATTTGACCACATCCAATTACGAAATATACGACTCTTTTTGAACGGAGTTACCTTTCCCTATGAGGGAATGGATTTAAACTTTAACAAGAACAAATATGGTAAGCTCTATGACATGTTTGTAAACTTTCAGTCTTCCTATTATCAGAAAGAGGCATGTCCGCTATTATCACCACAAGACTTCAAGTCCAAGGCGCCTCTGGTGGTGATGGACTGTTCGTATTTGGAGGAGTCGATGAAGGAAACAACAATTGATATCAGACTAGAATTTGAAACAACGACAGTTATTCCAGAAAAAACAACAGCCTATTGCCTTATTGTTCACGAGGCGCAAGTGTTTTATCAACCGCTGTCCAATATGGTGACCAGAGTATAAATAGCATGTCTTCCTGTATTGCCCTTCACAGTCATGGAAAGCTACGATGAAGTCACAACCCCCTCTGCGAGGTGGGTCTGCAAATGTGAAAGTGATTCACCAGGTTCAGATGAAGATTCAAGGTTTACCATTTATCGCGCCCTAGTGAGTGAAGCTATAACTGCCTATCACAAGAATCATACTGTGCTTAGAATGCCGCCGCATCTGGTTCACTATTTACCAGATGGATTCATGTCTACGTTTGGTATTCATGACAGGGGCTACAACAACAAGCCCATCACTAATCAAACAAATAATGTGGACGATGGCGTTGCCAAAGCTTCATCTTGTCATGTTGGAGAGCGGGTAGATTGTATGGACTGCAAATGCGATCGTTGCTCAACAAGTCGAGACGCTGATGCAGCATTTGAGATTTATCGCACCCTGGTGAGTTTAGCAATACGCGCCTACCATAAAGCACAATTTCTTCGTGAAATGCCGCAGCATCTGATTGCCTATTTACCCGCTGGATTTCTGACCGCGTACGGTGCACACGACATTGACCTTAATTGGGATAAGCTACCATTACACCTCCGTATGTCGGCGGATGTTGCAGCCTGCCGTCCTTGTCGTAGACACTTTATGCATCGAGGAGATTCTCACTGTGATTGGGATGGTCCAAATCCTATGATAAAAAATTGTAAGCGATGTACTGATAACTTTATGAATAAAATTGTGTAATTGATTCTTTGTGTGTATATTATTTTCCCGCTCCTATCCAATCAGTTAGTTGTTAAGAAGCAGCGGTGGTGGAAGGTGTGATATCCGTCGCCATGCCGAAAACATTGATTGTCGACGTGCAGGGTTTCAAGGTGAACGGAAACAAGTTTGTATTTAAAGAAGTAGGAATTATTGACTGCACAACCATGTGGGCACCAAGAGTAACCAGTTTTGTCTTTGAACCACCGTTTCCATTGCATTTGCAGTCAGACGAGGACAGAAGACAAACAGAGTGGTTGCAACGCAATTTGGGACTAGTCTGGAAAGAAGGCGACATTCCTTACCAGCATCTATCACTTGTTCTGAAAGCTCACTTGTTTGGTGCTGACCTTGTATTTGTAAAGGGAAGTGAAAAAAAGGAATGGTTGCGTCAGTATGTTAATTCAACATGTCAACTTGTTGACCTTCATGATCTGGGATGTCCTGCACTGTACAACCTGTCCGTGCCTGAACAACCTCTACAAAATAAAACACTTCAAAATGTTTGGAAGCTTTTTGATTGGCTAGCTCGCAGAGCATGTCAAAACTTGCATGTTGAGTGTAAAGCGTTGTAACATCAGCTTCAGTGTGAGACATACCAGTGATCAGTGTGGACGTGTAGTAATATGGCAGCAATTGAAGGTTTGGACTCCAACCCCACAGAGCGAGCTATTGTCAAGTTTTTTGCCTGTAAAAAAAAGCTTGACAGTTTCACAGATGAGGAATTGAACGCTTTGCCCAAGGCGTTCCTTTTTTATGTTGCTTCAAACGCGGTGAAAAATATTTGGCACAGTGTACCTAGTGAATGGAGCAGAGATCCTGGTCTGCGTGAACTACAACCATGCACTGACTTTAGTCATCACCAGCAAGTGTCTATTACTAAAATGCCATCCATTAGACAGTGTGGAACGTGTCAGCTCATCAAATTGTACCACGGCCATACAAATATACCGTCCTGTAAAGACTTTGCTTCATCATTCCATGGTTGCGATGAAGAAGAGACAGCAGCGGCAGTATCGCCAGCACCAAAAAGTAAGACAACGATTGAAAAAGATATATCGGACCTTTGCTGGTCATGGTCTAGTTAACAAGGCCATTGATGTACTTCCCATTGAACTGCATATTCCCGGCTATCAATTTTGTGGACCTGGGACTAAACTAAACCAACGTCTAGCACAAGGTAATTCTGGAATCAACAAATTGGATGCTGCGTGTAGAGATCATGACATTGCTTACAGCGACAAGAATGCAGAAGTACGTCGAGTTGCAGACCACATTCTTCTAAGAAAGGCTGTGCAGCGCGTGACATCATCTACTGCTTCCATTGGTGAAAAGATTGCAGCCTTGATCGTGGCAGGAGCTATGAAGTCAAAGCTAATGATTGGTGGTGGTTGTGGATTAGCGAGGAAAAGGACAAAGAAATAACCATGAATCAAATATTGTTAAGTATTTATTTGAGAGTCAGTCCACCAGATTACAGCATTCACAAAATACGTTTTGGTTTCTTCTTGTAAAAACATACAATTGTAATAAAAAAGAATTGAAAAATTAAAGTGTGTTCTTATTTACTAGGTGTGGAAATGTCCAAAAGGCAAGCTATTTACACCATCCCACAACCGTTTATTGTCATATGTAGACAACGATGTTTTATTTTGATTTACTGTAAATATATTATGGTTCTTTGAAAGAATGCGTGTTTGCTGGTACAAGCGAGAGGTGTTTGTGTAGAGTACACATCGATATTCCTCAACATTGAGGAATTGTGTGACGCTACGAAGAACACCCTTCGCTTTGCATTGACCTTTATTCTTTTGTGTTGAAAATGCGTACATTTTCGGCGCCAAAGCCACAAATTCCGTCATAACATCACCAGCACACTCATCCTTAAATAGACCAATGTGTTTTTTATTCATGGGAATTATGCCAAACATATTGTTAACCTCATAGTTTGAAGTATCAAAGTAACTTGGATGTTCTCTCATCACAGAGTAAATATCCGTCTTATTGGTTTGATAAATAAGACTGTCTGTATCCATATACAGTAATTTTAGTTTGTAATAATATCTCGTTTCTTTCCCGCCAAATGTAATTGGGCACAATGTGTGTTGACCGACTGAAAAGCCCTCTTAAATATGATAAGCTTGTAAATTGCGCCTCGGATGAGACTTGATAATTAGCTGAACCACCACCTGTCCAAAGGCCCTGCTGTCGCCACCAATAAAGACCTCTTTTATCTAATCTGGTTGGTTGGTTCCTCAGTTTAGGGGCTGTGACATCGCGGTCATGTAGCCCCGTGTACTTGGGGTGTGTGTGGAATCTGTCTGATAACCGGTGTTAATTGTGATGACTGTATTAGTGTGTGTTATCTGTAATTCAAGTAAGGACTGCAGACATTCAATTTCAAGTAGTTCCTACTTTTGCTGCAAACGCCACCGTCAACGACAACTAGTTCTAAACTTGGTTACTATATGCCACCGCAGTCGGCTCCTGGCGACGAACGTTCGAACCTAAGAGCGCCAGGTAAATCTAACCTATAGTTTAGCTTCACACAAGTGTAATTAGAGGAAGGTTCTTTTTACATGCTATAAATATGACATGGGACCGCCGCATTACTTCCCCTCCCAAGGAAGGCATACTGAGGGATTTTCAACGCTCTTAAAAAATCTGACGACTTCGGTCGGGTTTGAACCCACGACCTTGGGCATAGAATCTCAGCATGCTACCAACTACGCCCCTGAAGCCGCTTTTATCTAATCTATCTCACTCTGTAGTGTCCTCTTGGTCTAAGGACATCAAAGTGAGCTGTTCTTGGGCATATAGCCCGGTCACTTAAGCCAACCTCGGAATGAGAGATAACAAGCTGTAAACTCTTCCACACCTTCATTTTAGGGGCCGATAACCTAGATGTTAGGCCCCTTAAAACAACAATTATCATCATCATCATCACACCTTCATTTTGGTGTTCTAAACGTTGTCTCAAAAGTCTCATAAAATCTCGTGTGTGCGCCGTAAGTTATTCAAGGTCAAAGGTCACAAAAATCAGTTTTTCGCGATTGTCTCGGTCTCTATAGCTCCAATAATGTTAACACTTATTATAAAAATTGTAGAGGATAACATTTGCGACAAGTTTTTTTTTTAAATTTAGTCAATTTACCCTCTAGGTTGGTGGTTCCCACGGACTCATCGAGGGAACTCACCACTACCGCCTCTATGGGCAGTGTCCTGTTGCCGGGAACATCTGGTCGGGATGGATACAACTGGGGACGTGTGATCAGCACTTCGCCCAGGCGGCCTCACCTGCAAAGCGAACAGGGGCCACATGAGGGATGGGAAGGGATGGAAGATTGGGATGGATAGGCGAGGAAGAGGGAAGGAGGCGGTCGTGGCCTTACAGTAGGTACAATAACGGCATTTGCCCGAAGACTAAGTGGGAAACCACGGAAAACCACTTCGAGGATGGCTGAGGGGGAATTGAACCACCTCTACTCATTTGGACCACCCGAGGCTGAGTAGACCCCGTTCCAGTCCTCATACCACTTTTCAAATTTCGTGGCAGAGCCGGGAATCGAACCCAGGACCTCCGGGGCGGCAGCTAACCATGCTGACCGCTACGCTACGGAGGCGACCAAGTTTGTTTTAATGTTTTTTTTTCTTCATACGCCCAACCGTTTTTGAGATGGAGGGCAGAGAGTCCGCAGCGCTCAGCCATACTCACTGCAATGCAGGTCGCCCACGGGCGTCGACTAGAAAGACCTGCACTTGGCCTCTCAGGAGGCCACACGACAAAAAAAAACTGCAATGCAAGGTCAACCGTGAATCCCAGTGAATAATACCTTGTATAAAGTTATTAAATCATTGAAATATCATTCACAATACATAATGTGTATTATTTATTAGTCAATAGCCGGCCCCGTGGTGTTGGAGTAGCGCGCCTGCCTCTCACCCGGAAGCCCCGGGTTCGATTCCCGGCTCCGTCAGGGATTTTAGAAATTGACGTGATGGCTGGAACGGGGTTCTGTTGAACACTACGTTGATGCAAGATATTCAAGAGTAAAAAGAGATAACAATTATGTAAGTAAACTAGTTGAATGGCTTACACTTCATGATCCCTTTCCAAAAACAAATCAATTGGTATCCTTAGCTTCTGGAATCATTAGAAATGACCAAATTAATTGTTACGAAGCCCATGAAATCGGATTACAATCTATGATGAAAATAACTGGCTTGAACGTTAATGTGATAAAGTTCAAACGCGCCGATAAGGTTTTACCAATTTCAGTTGTTAACAAATCAGTCCAAATTAACGACTGTAAAATCTCTGTAGATCCATTGTTACTCTTCCAAAGGATAACTGTAACCAAACAGTTTGAAAGTAATCTCGAAGGATACCTTCAATATGAATTAAGTTCGTATCCGACACCATTATTTGATAATAATGACATGAGAAAAACCACGAAAGCCACATTTTATGATAATATGTCACCTGTTGATATCGAACTTGGAGAAAATAATGTGACGTATGTCATCGATGGTGGATTTCTTCTGCATCGCGTCGTATGGAGTAAAGACGATACTTTTTTTTTCGTTGTTTTAGATAAATACGTTAAGTATTTACAAAGACATTTTGGTTCAAAAACTGTTGTTGTGTTTAACGGATACTGAGACTACACTAAAAACATAAAAGCGATGGAAAAACTAAGAAGAACTGCTGCTCTTTCGAAATCTTATGAAGTTTGTTTCGACGGAACAATGACTGTGCCAATTAGTCAAGATAAATTTTTGTCAAATCGTTGTAATAAAAATAAACTTATTGATATGCTCATTGAAAATTTAGAGAGTGTAAATATTACAACAAAGCAAGCAAGATATGATGCTGATGTAGGGCCTACTTATCATGGAAACAGCTATCGAAGAATCCAAACATGAGAAGACCCCCGTCATCATTGGAGAAGACATTGCTCGTTATTTCAATTGGACGCACTCAACTACTTCAAGAAGAAATTTTCTTTAAAAAGGTTGGAAAAGGCAATGTCAAAGCACGAATCTATTCGTCAAAAGGTTTTGACAAATATCCCCTTTCTAAAAACATATATTATTTTTACATGCATTCAGTGGCTGTGACACAACTTCTGCGCTGTTTAAAAAAGGGAAAACAACTTTCATGAAATCTCTCCAAAAACTTCCCCATTTCGACCGATTGGCTCAAGTTTTTCTACAAGAAAACTGCCCTCTACAGCAGTTATACGAAAATAGATTACGCATCTTACTAGCGATATATAATGCTCCTAAATCTGAGGGCAATATCGATCGTCTTCGATATACTCAATTCATAAAGTCTACAAAGCTTCATAAACCTGTCCAGTTGTCCAATCTTCCACCGACAAGTGCAGCAGCCCATCAGCATATAAATCGTGTTCATTTCCAGGTTCAAAAATGGTTAGGGCATGATTTAGAACCCCAGGAATGTAGTTGGGTGCTGCAAAATGAACTCCTGGAGCCAAAAACAACAATATTACCACCAGCTCATAAGAAATTACTTAATACACTATTTTGTAATTGTAAGAATGGATGTGGTGTACGCTGTGGGTGCAGAAAATCGAGGTTGCAATGCACCTTAGCTTGTGGCCAGTGTAATGACAAGCTTGCCTCAATGCTGTTTCATCACAAAGAGACTCTGAGGAAGAGAGTGCATTTGACCCGGAAATTTTGGAAGGGCTGGAAACAACGATTCAGGACAACGAAGATGATGACAATGAAAGTGACATTTTCACATGCCCGGAAGATGACGACGAGGAAGAAGAAGAAGAAATTAATACTTTTGTTCTTCAAATAATTCAAGATTTATATATTTTCACTTCATTTCAATTCGGGCCTATCAAGCGACCTCTGCCCAGCCATTTGGCCTGCAAATATTGGGGTGACGCGTGATCAGCGCATCGTGTCCCCTCGGCCGTTAATCTTCGTATTCGTGATCGGGGCGCTGCCTCACTGTCAGACAGCTACTCAATTGTCCTCACGAGGCTGAGTGCACCGCGTTCCAGTTATTATGTCAATTTCTAAAATCCCTGACGGAGCCGGGAATCGAACCCGGGGCCTCCGGGTGAGAGACAGGCGCGCTACTCCAACACCACGGGGCCGGCTATTGACTAATAAATAATACAAATCATGTATTGTGAATGATATTTCAATGATTTAATAACTTTATACAAGGTATTACTCACTGGGATTCACGGTTGACCTTACATTGCAGTGAGTATGGCTGAGCACTGCGGGCTCTCTGCCCTCTACCTCAAAAATGGTTCGGCGTACGAAAAAAACAATAAAACAAACTTCGTCCCAAATGTTATGCTCTACAATGTCTACTGTATAATAAGTGTTAACATCATTGGAGCTATAGAAACCGAGATAATCGAGAAAAACTGATTTTTGTGACCTTTGACCTTGAATAACTTACGGCGCAGACACGAAATTTTATGAGACTTTTGAGACTACGTTTAGAACACCAAAATGAAGGTGTATACGAGTTTACAGCTTTTTATCTCTCATGCCGAGGTTGATCCCTAATATGACTGGGCTAATAGACCTTTGTGGTTCTCACACGAAGTACGGTACACCTACCCAGAATCCAGGATATTGGGATACGAATCCCGAGTGCGATCGTACTTCCAAATCTTATGAGTCAGAAATAACCACTTAATGAATAGTTGCACTTAACTTCAGGAGGCGACTTCAAATATTGAGAATTATTGAGCATTATAATATTACACTAGCTTCGCTCGGTGGGTTTATTTGTTTTATGGATGATAGTGAATACTACTACAGATCTGGAGCACTCAAGGATAAGGATCGGAATAAATGAAAGTAAATTTGAAAGCACCAATGCTTATTGCAGCTGATAAGCTCAGTATACTGCACCAACACCATCGCCCTTGGACAAAGGCATACTATTGTCATGATTATAGCTGTTATAAGTGGCCTAAGAAATCTTTTTGCACTAATTACTCCCCGTGACTGCAATTTATAAACAGCTCTCAATTCTGCACCAGAGCACTGGTAGGAGCGACGTGATGCAGCCCGCATTGCCAGGGAACAATAGACTTAGGTATTATTGAAGCTGTTCTGGAGCGCTTGTTCTTCCGACAACAAAAATCCATCTTTAAGGTTACCTGAGAGGTGTAGCGTAAAGCTACATAGCCTAAACTATTCCTCTTGATTCAGGCTATAATGTACAAAAATAATTTTTCGAATCCGACTGGTAGTTCCAGAGATTAGCGCGTTTAAACACACAAACAAACAAAAAAACTCTTCAGCTTAATTATATTAGTAGACTATAGATGTGATTAAATGTTGTTCACTTTTGTACGGTACTTAGTGGAAATACTCTCCAGGTGGTATCACACTGCTAGTTACAATTCACACAGTATATAACAATAGGCTACTAAGCAACAAGTTAATAGCACTGCACTTATTCCAGTGCAGTGGCGGTTCAGGAGTGAATTGGATGATGACGCACCGATACACGCGAAAAAAAAATTGAATGCACCACGAACACAATCTTGTAGGTATTTCACTAATGTTTCAATACTCATACTTTTGTATTTCTTATCTTGGAATATCAAAATGTAAAACATACTATAAACAAGAGTTCCGTAACGAACTAAAGAGCCTACTTTTCTTAAAATTAAGATTTATGCCAATGCTTAATCTACAGTATATGAACCTATCTAGAATAACGACGAAATTAAGTTGGTAATATCGAAATGTCTAATTAGTTCGAAATATACCTGGTATAATGTAGCCTAATAGAGCACTACAGTTGGCAGCCCTAGTGACTGAATATATTCTTAGTTCCATCTCTTAAGGTACAGAATACAACATTTGGTTGAAGTCCAATGGACGTTACATGCAGTTAGACATTGGATCTATCATCACGCGTAAAAGCATGTTGGCAACAATGTCATGCGTGTGCTGGTCAGAAATAATCTGAAATATTATGATATCTAGTTGTGCCAATTTTGGACGAAATCCATTTGTTAGTATAGAAGTTACATGTATTTTAAAATTGGACCTTTCAGCAGGCATAGGATCATGTTGGCAGTACTGACTTATATTAATTATTCCAAATTAATCTAGAATGTCAGGTGCTATACGTGTGCAAAATATAGGGCTGTTGACATGCATACTTCCTGATATATTGATATTAGGTTAAGAAAATATAGACAGCATTTATTAACAGTTGGCAGCCCTGATTGCTCTTAAGAATACTTATATCTGTTATGTTACACATAGCACATACGAAATTTGGTTGAAATCCAACTGATATAATAGGAGTTACATGTATTTAAAAATTGGTCCTATCAGCAGGCTTAGAATCATGTTGGTAGAACTGAGGTATATAAGTTACTCCAAATTAATCTGAAATGCCAGGTACTATACGTGTGCATAGTTTAAAGCTGTCGGCTTGCATACTTTCAGATATATTGGTATTTGGATGAAGAAAATAGAGAGAGCAATTATTAACAGTTGGCAGCCCTGGTGGCTCTTAAGAATACACTCAGGGTTATCTGTTTATGTACACATATCTATATATATAAAGCACAAAGTTTGTCTGTCTGTTTGTCTGTTATGAATACAAATCTACACCGTTCCACCGATCTGAACCAAAATGTGTATACTTACCCTTTGGAACCCTGCGGGTAACACTGTCCACTTTAATTTCCGGACAGACCACTCCATTCCCTGTATTTAGGCCCTTTGGCACAAATCTACACCATTTCACCGATCCGGACAAAAATTTGTATACTTACCCTTTGGAACCCTGCGAGTAACACTGTTCACATTATATTTCGGACAGACCACTCCATTCCCCGCATTTATGCCCTTTGGCACAAATCTACATAGTTTCACCAATCAGAACCAAAATGTGTATACTTACCCTTTGGAACCATGCGGGTAACACTGACCACTTTAAATTTCCCTGCATTTAGGCTCTTTGGCACAAATCTACACCTTTTCACCGATCTGAACCAAAATGTGTATAGTTAGTCTTTGGAGCCCTGCGGGTAACACTGTCCACATTAAAATTCAGACAGGCCACTCCTTTCCCTGTATTTAGGCCCTTTGGCACAAATCTACACAATTTCATGATTTGAAGCAAAATTTGTATACTTACTCTTTGGAACCCTGCGGGTAAAACTGTCCACTTTAAATTTCAGACAGACCACTCCATTCCCTGTATTTAGGCCCTTTGGCACAAATCGACACCGTTTCACCGATCCGGACCAAAATTTGTATAGTCACCCTTTGAAACCCTGCTGATATTTTGGAGAAACTTCTCAATTCTCTACATTAAAATATCAGACAAGAGGAACTTGAAAACCACGTTTAAGGCCCTAGAACCATTCATGTCCGTAGTAGTGTAACTGTAAGAATATTTTAATAAGTCTATTGTTGGCTGGCAATGCGGGCAGCATCACGCCGCCCCTACCCGTGTTCTGGTGAAGAATTGCGAAAATAGTTACATCTTGCGCTGCTTATAAATTGCAGTCACGGGGAACAATATTAGTGCAAAAAGATTTCTTAGACCCCTTAAAAGAGTTATCATAATGAAAATATTATGCCTCTGTATAAGTACGATGGTGTTGGTGCAGTATATTGAGGTTATCAGCTGCAATAAGCGTTGGTGCTTTCAAATTTAATTTCATTTATTCCGATAATCATTGAGCTCTATGTGGCGATAAATAACACTAATGCTACCTCAGGAGCTCGGGACAGCCAAATTTTTCCAAAGTGCTCTGATTATTTTTGTATGGCGCTATGCGACAAATGACGAAACTGTTGGTGTCTAGATTTGTAACAGCCAATGAGATATAGGCCCTAGGCAGTGTCTTTTATTTCACTTACTCCACTTTCTAATCATTTTTTTTTTCAATTCGTTTTTAAATTACATGTGTCAGTTCTGTAGTAAGTAAATAGCCGTTTCCCGCTTCATTATTATCATTACGGGAAAAGGACCTGGATGTTACGTCCATTATACTGTACTACTTATCACTCGCACTACCACCACCACAAAAAGTTATATTATTCTTACAGTATATGTTTTCTCTTTTAGTATCATGTTCCAGTCCTGTAGTAGTATTCATTATCATCCATAAAACAAATAAATCCACCGGGCGAAGCCGGGCACTACAGCTAGTTACATATAAAATTTGGTTGAAATCCAATTAATAGTGTAGAAGTTATATGCATTTAAAAATCGGACCTATCAGAAGGCTTAACATTATTTTGGCAACACTGTCATGTATGGCTTCCTGGAAATTAAACTGAAATAGTATTATCTACATGTGTACCAATTTTGGAATAGCTCACTTGCATACCTTCCATGATATCCAACAAGGAGCTCAAATTTCTATTGCGTTTTTTCAGCAGTTGGTAGCACTGACATCATTTTCAAATATGGGCTTGAGATATTCCGGTATACATCTTTACTCATACTAAATTTGGTTTCGATTGCTGCAGCCGTTTAGGAGTTGATGGGTGGGGGTGGGGGGAACACACACACAGCCAGACAGACAGACACACATTTCCCCGGATCGATCTCATAAGTCTACTTTTTCCTCATTTTAGCAAAATGTGAAAAGTAGGCTAAAAATAAATGCCCGACACAGCAATCTGTGCCGCGGCATGACCGGAGAGGCGCCACGCCTGAACAGTGGTAGGGGTGGGACAGTTCTAGCGAGACTGACTGATCTCTCGCGTCACTTTTGAACGCGATACGTGGGGGTTTGCCTGTTCCTCTATCGGGCGCGTCCCAGGTGGCGGATAGGGGGGCTCGCCGGACTTGTCCGGAGGGTTTGAGGGAAATAAAATACCTCTCGCGGACCAAAAACAGGCCCCTTGCCAGGGTTATGGTGAAGCTACGTTAGGCCTAGCAAGCCAGTAGTGGATATGAAACTGCTTTTAAAACGGGAACGGGCCTCGGAAAGGACAGATCTAAAGGAAGCAGACCTGGCTATGGAAATGGACTACGAATCGGAACTTTGAATATAACAACATTGACGGGAAGAGTGGAGGAGATTGTGGATATGATGGAGAGGAGAAAACTGGATGTACTCGGACTGGCAGAGACTAGATGGAGAGGGGAAGGAAGAAAAGAACTGAGAAATGGCTTGCAGCTATACTGGATAGGAAATGAGGAGGGGAAGAGAAATGGAGTGGGAATGGTGGTGAGAGAAGGGCTGAGGGAGGAAGTAAAGAGGGTAAGTGATAGAATAATTAGAGCCAGAATCACAGTGAAAGGTAGAAACCTGGACATTCTGCAAGTCTATGCACCACAGGTGGGATGCACACAAGGCGAGAAGGACGAGTTTGAAGAGGAGTTGCAGAAGCAGTTAGCGGGGAGAGACCTGATAGTCATGGGAGACCTAAATGCCCATGTCGGAACTGATAGAAGAGGTTTTGAGGAAGTGATTGGTGGTGAAGGATGGGGAAACAGGAATAAGGAAGGAGAGAGATTGTTGGAACTGTGCAAGATAAATGGGCTAATGGTTGGAAACACATGGTACAAGAAGAGAGAGAGCCATAAAATTACTTGGTACAGCAGGGATTTGACTAGGAAATCAGTGGTGGACTATATTCTATGCGGGAAGGAGACAAAGAAGAGTATCACGGATATAAGGGTAATACCTTCAGAAGCCCTGGACAGTGACCACCGTCTGCTGGTCACCAAGGTGAGAGGACTGAAGGAAAAGAGGAGAACTGAGAACCAAGAAAGAAGAATAAGGACATGGAAGCTGAAGGAGGATGGAAATAAGGAGAAGTTCCAGATATTAGTGAGGAACAAATTACCGAAGGATGATCCGAAAACAGGTGAAGAAGAATGGAATAGGTTCAAGGACGTGTTGGTAGAAGCAGCGGAAGTCGTGTGTGGCAGAACTAGTGGAAAGAAAAGGTGGAAGGAAACACCATGGTGGAACCCCAGAACTAAGGAAGCAGTGAAAAAGAAAAATGAAGCATTCAGGAAATGGTTCCAACAGAGGACAGACAGAACAAGAGAAGAATACCAAGAGCGGAAGAAAGAAGCAGGAGAAGTAGTGAAGGAAGAGAAAAAGAAATGGCTGGAGAAATGGACAGAAATGATGGAGGAGGACTGTGATGGCAGTAAGAAAGTGTTGTATGGAATGATAAAGGCAAGGAGAAGAGATACAGGGGAAAATGTCAGAATGGTGGACAGGAATGGAAAGGAGGTCGAAAATATGGAAGAAGTAAAGGTTATCTGGAGAGAATACTTCAAGGAACTCCTAAATCCAACTAAAACCAGCGTAGTGGACATTGTGGAGGAAGAAACAGACAGTGACCAAGACATTTCAGAGAAGGAATTGACATGGAAAGAAGTGGAGGAAGCATTAAGGAAGATGAAAGGGGGAAAGGCACCGGGAATAGACGAAGTGAGTGTGGAGATGGTGAGAGCAGCAGGGGGGGATAGGAACCCAGTGGCTCTTTCGAGTAATGAAAGTGATATGGAGGGAGAAGAAAATACCAGAGGACTGGAAAAGAGGGATAATAATACCCATATTTAAAAAGGGAAGTAGGAAGGAATGCAAGAACTACAGGGGAATTACACTCATGTGCCACTGCGCCAAAATATTTGAGAAGGTACTGGAGAGAAGAATTCGGACAGAAGTTGAAGATGGGCTGAGGGAAGAACAGTATGGATTCAGGCCAGGAAGATCAACAGTTGACCTCATCTTTGCAGTAAGACAGCTACAAGAACACCATTATGAATATGGGAAAGATCTGGTGATGACCTTCTTGGATATTGAGAAAGCATATGATAGTATTAATAGAAACAAGGTATGGGAAGCAATGAGAGCAAAAGCAGTGAACAAGGAGACAGTGGCAAGAGTGAAAGCAATGTACGAGGGAAGCAAAAGCTGTGTAAAGGTGGGAAGAGAGAGAACGGAATGGTTTCAACTGGAGAGTGGTCTGAAACAGGGAAGTGCCCTCTCACCCCTGTTATTTATAGTGGTGATGGATGAAATCATACGAAAAGTGGTAAATAGCATTGGGGAAAGGAAAATGAAGGCAATGTTGTTTGCTGATGACCTTCTGGTATGGGGAGAGGATGAGCAAGAAGTACAAGAGCAATTAGATGAGTGGGAGAAGGTAGTGTTATCATATGGGATGAAGTTCTCAGCACAAAAGAGTGAAGTGGTCATCACAACGAGGAAGAAGAACAGACTGGATATGGGCATAACACTTGGAGGACAGCAGTTGCGGAAAGTAGAATGCTTCAAGTACTTGGGAAGCATAATTGAAGAAAAGGGAGGCAATAGGATGGAAATAAATGAGAGGGGAAGGTGCGCAGATGGATTTTTCAAGAGTGTTAGGGGGATGATATGGAATAAAGAAGTACCACAAAAATGTAAAGGAATCATCTACAAGACCTACTTTGTGCCAATTTTGACATATGGTTCAGAAACATGGGTGATGAAGGAAAGGGACAAGAATAAAATACGAGCAGTGGAGATGAAGTTCCAGAGGAGTAGGGTAGGAGTGACAAGAATGGACAGAGTAAGGAATGAGAGAGTCAGGGAGATGGTAAGAGAGGAACCATTGCAAAATAGAATAGAGCGATCTAGGCTACAATGGTATGGACATTTGAGGAGGATGCAAGAGGAGAGGATACCGAAGAAGATGTTTGGAATGGAAATGACGGGAAGGAGGCCAAGGGGAAGACCAAGGGACAGATGGACAAAAGGAGTTAAGAAGAGTGTGGAGGAAAGAGGAGTGTGCTGGGACACAGTAAATGACGAGAGATGGTGGATGGACAGGAAACGATGGAGAGGCTTATGTTCCAAGCAGACCCGACCAGCGGTTGGAAACTGCTCAAGATGATGATGATGATGACGAAATGTCACGTGCACCGCTGGGTATGGTTTGGCAGGATACGGTTTCTACATATGAATAGGATGAAAGGCAGCATTTTCCTGAATACATAGAAACATGAATCACAACTCTCTAAGCCCAGTAGTTAACTCTTTCTGTTATTTTAAAATTGGCTGGCTGCGTGGCTCAGCGGCAACGTTCTCGCTTGCTCTGCCCAAGGTTGAAGGATCGAATCCTGGCGCTTGCAGCTGGTATTTGAGGGTGCGCAAATGCGAGGGAGCCATGTCAGTACATTTACTGGCACGTTAAAGATCCCCTTCGGGGCAAAATTCCGGCACCCTTGCGTCTCTAACAGCCGCAGTAATTAAAAGGGACGTAAAACAAATAACAATAATATTTTAAAATTATTTGAAAGAGGACACTCACTGCCCATTGATCATTAATCACTCACTCATCAATTACTGCCCGTAAAACCTTCTGAAATGTAAGCGTGGTTTCACACCAATATTGTTATTGCAAAACACTTTCAGTGTGCATGTCTTGTCATAATAGAAACAAGCCTTAAAGAAAACTGGTTGGTTGGTTCCTCAGTTTAGGGGCTGCGACAATGCGGTCATGTAGCGCCGTGTACTTTGGGTGTGTGTAGAATCTGTCTGATAACCGGTGTTAATTGTGGATGGCTGTATTAGTGTGTGTATCTGTTTTTTAATTCAAGGAAGGACTGCAACTTTGAATTTATCAAATAGTTCTTACATTTGCCGCCAAACGCCACCGTCAACGACTACTAGGCCTAGTTCAGAACTTAGCTACTAGACGCCACCGCAGTCGGCTCTTGGCAACGAACGTAGGAACCTAAGAGCGTTGTTTACATTCTTAACCTATACAACTTCACACAGGTGTAATTAGTGGAAGGTTCTTTAACATGACATAAATCTATGACATGTGACCGCCGGCTTTACTTTCCCTCCGAAGGAAGGCATACTGAGGGATTTTTAACGCTCTTAAAAAATCCGACGGCTTCTGCCGGGTTGGAACCCACTATCTTGGGCATAGAAGCTCAGCATGCTACCAACAAAGAAAACTAATCAGCACATCACACGAAATAAAATAATAAAGAAAAGCACGGTACATGAAAATAGACAAACACAAAGAATAGGAAACCTGGAATTTATTCATTTTGTGCTGTATAATGCATGTTTTGCCATAAGTATTTCGTTCTTTGAGGACGAATGTCCTACCTACCTCTCCGTCAAAACTGTGAAGTTATGTTATTCATTGTCTTCCTCCACTTGAATCCCATTTTACGTAAAAGACGTCGTAATCTCTCTTTACTGCCTAAAAAAAAATGTCCTGTTGTAAATTAGAAAGTAACAGTCAAAGTGTGGGAATTTTCATGTTGTGCAAAGCAGAATCATATATAGGCCTACGTCGTCGTATTACTTCTTGATTAAAATTATCCGCTGAAGATTTGGTGGCTGCTCGCGGTCTTGCTTTACCAGGTGTGGATAAAGGTGTAGAGAGGCCTTCCATCTACTATAAAACCCTTCTTTCACTTACTAGCGCCCTAATTGTACGCTCAGGAACTCCAGCAGCCGTCGCGCCCGTTTGCCGAATTTATTTGTAGGTATGTCGACGCCCTTTTCCGCTTCTTGTTTCATGAATTGTGCACATTATTTCTCTCGTCTGACTGTGTAATGCTTTTCTTTTTAACTTGGACAGCTCCGGAGGCATTACGACCGTTGATCGTCAGTGTCTTTCAAACCCGTGGCCTACGATAAGAACACAACAAGAAGTTTACTGGTATATCAATATTACGCACGTATTCAGTCAAGAGAAAAGGATTTAAATACACACAAAACCTGGGATTTCAACTAGGCTAGAAAGAGCATCCGAGTAAACTAAGGTAAATACAGCAAACTGCTTCGTTACTAGCTGCTGCTGGGTTCGGGAGCCAATGTAATGTTGTCAAGTCGTTGCACAATGACGAGGCGAGTGAGCGAAGCCAAGTCCAAGCAGAGAATGAACGATGTTGCTACATCGCAAGGTAAGTAGACTATGGGCGTGTTTCTATCTCCCAAAATTTTAATAATGGCACCCCGTGGCGTTAACGAACAGCTGATCCGAAATCTCAAGTTAAAACGCAATGAGAGTGAAACGCGAATTATGATCCGCGTCATCCTGGCTTGTTATTGGCTGGCAATTATTACCAGCCATTGGCTACCCGCGGGTTTATTTACAATTGTCACCAACATGGTGGCGAGAGGAATAGGTTTCTACATCAATTAAATTGCTAGAAATCTATTGCAGTTCATGACAGTATGAAGTGCAAATCACTTATTGATGAGGAATTGTATGTGCGTTTATATTTAAATTGACGCGTGACACTGTTCATCAAAATTTGTGAAAATAAAAGTACAAATCAACACTCTTGCCAATCAACTGAAAGTTTCTACTACTTAGGATGTAATGGATGTAAATCAATTGGCTGTCGTTTCTACCAGTTTTATTCATCAGTTCGAAATACATTCAGTACAATAACCTTTTGTGCACTATAAAACTACATTATAGACCATTGCATATTGATGTTGCTGTCTGCTTATATTTACCAATTTCATGAAATGTAATTTGTAGGTTATGCCTAATAAGGCATATAATTTAAGTGGCCGTTTGTAATGTGAAGTCCTTACTGTATTTATGTACAAATATTATGGTTTAACTAATGAAGCAAGGATTAAAAGTGCAGTTTGCACTGCCACCCTTTTTTTGTTTAAATATTGATATGTAGTTTCTCAGTCTGGTAACTTCTTGGATTTGCTTGAGATAGATTTATAGTAATATACTACCTTATTAACCTGCAGGCTGAGTTTTTTTTAAACATGCCCAGGTGCATACAGTAGCACAAGACCTACTGCAGGCTATGTCGATCCTAAATGTAGGCCTATTATAGTGCTCATGTCAAAGGTCGTCCTAAAGTTTTAACTATTGAGACTTGATTTGCATCGAAGATAATTTCAGCCGAGTCTGGCAAGGCTTCATAAACTTGGGCGTGACTTCACATTTTCATTTTTCCTATACAGCTTTTGATACCAACCACTTAAATCACAGTATTTCAAGATTTGCTCTCATTAAACATCACCAACACTTTTTTTTTTCCCTGGTGGTGGGCTGTGTTTGAGTCTACAGAAAATAAAGTTGAGAAATAAAAATACATCTTAGGTTTCCATGACACAGTTGCATTTTATCCTACTATATCTCCACTCAATATACCAATCCTACCAATGTTTCCTAATTCCTCATGCTGCATAAATAAACATGACAGATTACAGCATTAGCAATGATGACAGTAATTTATGAATTGTTAAAATGTTTTTAAAAGATGCATAGAAAGAGGCTTGATAAATTCTGTATCATCAAACCATTTAAACATTCCCACAGAGCTCTAATCAGAAGCTCATTTTATGTGCAACAGGTATGTAAAATAAACCTCCCTCCCAATAACTTGTAGGCCTAACCTGAACACAATCCATGTTAAGTGCTGTTTTTTGGTTCACAGGAAAACCTACCATTTAAAATCTTGCACATACCGGTAGGCTACTAATCATATTAAGGTGCAATTAACTAGGGTAATTTTAAAAATCATGGCTATCAACTACTGATTTAAATATTCCAGATATCTTTCTTGACTCCACTTTTACTGACAGCATGTAAGTCCTTACTACTGTCTTTCAAGCCACTGACCAGTTGTTTTTTTCATGAGGAACCATTTTAGTCATTCTTCTCTATGTGAAATACAGTTGATGACAACTGCCTGGAAGACTCGGGTGTTTTTTCTTGTGTCGCTTCTCTGGTTGCCTACGACACTTCCTAATTATTAACAGAATGTTTCATTGAATTGTTGTATCCAATTGACCAACTGGTAATATATTATGGTTTGCTTTAATATTCCTATGATACACTTTTAGATCTCATATATTAATGAAATATACAACAACATAGGCTGAAATGTTGAACCAATCTCCCATTCCCTAACACTCCCAACTAATGGGACATAAGCTACCTAGTGGTTGGTCTCACAATGCTTCCATCTACATGTACCGTACTAGGTCTAGTAGTACCATACGTATTGTGTGTGTTTCTCCAACTCTGTCAAGGAAACTAATTCTGAACTAAGATCTGGAATGGGGTACACTGTCCCTCGAGGGCAATCAAGGACAACTTGATCATTCAAGTGATTTTTCTATTTCATTTTACCAACTAACCAGGTGCCTGGAAATGCTAGTGAAGGAGGCAGCTAAGTAGGCTAGCCTACTGGTATTCACCATTCAGAGAACATTCTCAGCGACTTGTCTATGCATAGGCCTATGACACAATTTTCAGAAATTGATACAGTAGTCACAGAACACTAATGGTGCCCAGTACGCACAGCTTAGCATAGGACGGAGTGGATTCCAGCCACAGATTAACTTATGATCTGTCAACGGGTTTTCAAACAAATTGAGCACACACCCAAGTACAGGGGTCTTGACCATGATGTTCCAAGCCTCTAAATGAAACACTCCTCTTTAAGACTTTCTGGTCTTGCATCCATGGTCGATCAACATTCTCCTGATCTGTGTTCTCAAGTTTCTGATGGTTATGGACATTATTTTTATCCTGATACATGCCCTATTCTTAATTAGTTCAGCATAAGATCATTGAATCCCCTTAAGAAAAATAGGGAACATCCATGTGCTATTTGACCATAGGAAAGGGAGAATTTAAAAAACTGAACCTTGAGGGACATTGATGCAGATGACTCCGAGTAAATAGGCTAGATCAAAATGAACATTTTTCAGTGTTGCCTTAATAAATGTTGATAACTTTCTACCGTTCAACATGAATAGGCCTATATTGGATGGGAAATATTTTTATTATTTGCAGAGATTACAAGGATGACTTGTTGATGTAGGCTATCGTTATTTTGTTAAGCGAACATAAGTTCCAAGTCCATATCGTGTTGGAACCCATATTTCAGTGCTGCCTTAGTAAACGAAATATTCAATGTCTTTCAGTCGGTCAACACGGTTGCACTTAATGATTATGAGAATGAGCATTATTCCAAAAACCAGAAAAAAAACTGTAGGCTACATGCAGACCTAACATGTCAAATCAATCATGCCTACAAGACAACAAAAATGCTCTATGAAAAACTATTAAAACCCCATAATGGTAGTCAAAAATAATCTCAAACCACCGCCACTATTTCGCGAAGGTGCAGAAAAATCTTACTATAGTACAGCTATTCGTAATAGTTGCTACTGTTGTGATAAACCGCTACTGAGTGATAGGCCCCCGAAATATAACTATTTATCTTAATGTCTACAAGATAACGAGATTGCCAAAAAAACACAAATCTATAGAACGCAACACTAAAAATGGCTTATCTAATCCACAAGTCACCCACCCTTCACCAACATTATTAATATTTGTAATTTAAGTAACTTAGGTTATGTTAAATTGAGGTTAATGGCGGATTTGATTGCGGCTGTGTGGCGGGAAGGACCCAATAAGTGCTCAGCCAATCAGGGACGTTTTGATTGGAGACCATGCTCGGAAAAATTTTAGATCGTTTTGATTCTCAGGGCTTCGTTAAGCCCCCACCCTAGGCCGTCATCGTGTCCAAAATGGCGGCTTAACGAACACGACGGGGTGCCATTATTAAAATTTTGGGAGATAGAAACACAGCCTATAAGGTAGGACACTCCGGTGCCACTCGCTCCCATTGGCTGCTACACTGTGACGCAGCTCGGTTGTAGCAGGCGCATACCAGCTGATATTTACAATGCATTCTTACGGGAAACACAGTCATATTTCGCTTCTCTTTTCCGCGCGTAGTATTCAATCACAATAATGGCAATATGCACGTTATGAAGAGAAAGGTATAAACAATATATTGCAGTGGGTTATAATGTGAAATATACTTCATAAACACACACAAAAAAATAACTACGCTACCGCACCTTAGTATCAGCTGAGCTTAAAAGAAGCCTCACAAAACACAATAAAAGACGTGCAAAGGATGGAAATACGAAATATAGCAATGGCGATAGGCTACATAATCATGCTTTAGCGATCCTGCGGTGTAGCCAAGTGCGTTATATTGCTCACTACGACCGCGATGGGAAGCTGCAGTAAGTTGGGAGTTCAGAGGTTCAAATCCCGGCGCTGACAGCGGCTTTACACACTCTCTCCAGTCAAATGCCGAGATAGTAGCCACCTTGTTTCAAGTTCCGGAGCACTTACCCCATTTCCGTCCCTAATAATTACGGTCACACACACATTACAACAGTCACCTTAAAAGCACGGATTACAAATTGAAGACAAGTACACGGAGCTGATGATCAAGATGTCCCAGTCCCAACAACATACATTATTAATGTAACATTGGTATGAAAATGATCAGTTTATAAACACTTACCATTTATGCGACTTGAGTTTTAGATGACGAAACGACCCAGAGTTTGTTTGTTCTTTATTGCTGCATATTTCTCCAGTAATTTGATCTTGATATGCCTATTCAGGTGACGGATTCTGATAAAAGTCCTTGTCCTCACGTATAAACGAATTATCTTCTCATACACTTCCGGGAATTTTGATTTTATTAAGGTGGTCAGGTAGGTCATTACATTTTTCTTTTTGATATAGTTCGTCCATGAAAAGAACCGAACAAAACTTCAAATTCAATCATTTTATGGAGCCACTCATGTGTTGGACGAGTAAGTCCCCCCCCCCCTTTGAAATGATGGATATCCAATCATCCCTGCTCTCGTCTGTTACACACAAATTTTCCCCCTTCACTCTTAAACTCTCATCAATGAACCTACTCTTGAATGCCACATAACCGGCAAAGTACTTAAGTGCATCTAGCGAAACGTCATCTTCACTGGAGAAGTATTACCGATGCAACTGGTAGCAAGTTTTAATTTTCAGCTTCTGCCGAGCACGTTAGATGACTCAATACCATGATAAGTAGACTATAACTCAGATGCTCACAATATTACAAAGACATATTTATCGGTCTAGCAATAAAGCGGGGACCGGCAAAATCACACGTAGCCGGGTGACTAACAGCCGAGAGATTACATTAATGCAGCTGCTATACTGCTAGATAATATAATTAATGTTATTGGTTGAACGTCCCTTCTAACTGCTGCTTTTAGAGACGCCGGGGTGCCGGAATTTTGCGTCTAAGGGGATCATTATCGTGCCAGTAAATCTGTTAACACGGCTCCCTCGCATTTGCTTACCCTCAAATGCCAGCCGACTGCACCAGGATTCGATCCAGCAACCTTGGGCATAGCAGGCGAGAACGTTACCGCTGAGCCACGCAGCCAGCCTATATATTACTACACCGATAAGAAAGACCCTATAGTTTCGTAAGCGTGAGAGTACTTTTGTAACTGTACCACAACTTCCTGCGAGGGTGTGCTTGATCCTAGAAAATGTTAAGAACTGAGAACTACGATATTTAACCTATTTAAAAGATGTGCATTTGTATGATCTATGCATATTATGAGAGTCCAGAATACTCTCACGTTTCAAGTTATTTGCACGATACAATGCCAAAGAATTTATTTGTCCAATGCAATTAGCTTATTGATTATTTAGCATTTTATTATATTCCTTATTTAAAACTACAGTACTTTTCAAGAAGTAGTAAATCAGTTGGGTGCAGCCCAAAATATTCATTTGAGGAGTTTGGACATCGTGGCCATTTAGCCCCGTGCACTTGGGTGTGTGTTAAATTTGTCTGATAACCTGCGTTATTGTGGTGTCTTTGTGTAGTTGTAAATCAGATGAGTATTGAGAAGAAGGCAGCCGTGGCCTAAGATAGGAACCAACCCGGCAGTGGCAACCCATGGAAAACCACTTCCAGGCTGGCTGAGGTGGGAATCGAACCCACATCTTCTCAGATTTGCCTCACGAGGCTGAGTGTACCCGGACAGCCACGAATACTAACCGCTACACTACGTGGTGGTCACACAGTAGTCTGACTTGGGACTCCGATAACCGTTTAGCTTTTGGTTCAATGTTGTTTACCTCACTGATTAATTTTCAACATTACCATTTTGGAGTTCTATTTGTTAGTTTCACATAAACGTGAATCTTGGGATTATGAGCCACAGGACCTCCTCTTTACGTGGAATCCGAACCACAGGACATGGCATTTCACTTCGAAAATCTCACATGCATTGACCGGATTATTTTATCAGTCTCCTGACAGGAGGGTAGCAAATTTAATGGTACAGACTGTAGTGATACGCCCTTTATAGGGTATTAGTTGACTGCAGAAGGGCTTGCGAGGACTACCACATGCATATTTCTCTTCAAAAGCGTCCCTTTTTGTTGCTAGAGACAGCTGAGAACTGTTTGTTATACATGGTCGCCACGACAGTACCCAACCGATGACGTCACGCAGCAGCCTATGCTCTGGCAAGCCGAAGCGCGGAGCCCGGAGTGGCTCCCCCTGCTACATCGGGACTCGAGGAGTCAGGACGTGTCACGTGTCAGAGGAGGTGTGAAGGAACTAAAGCAAAGAATATAGTGTGTAACTGCGTCGCGGCAGACACTTTTGTGTCGGGCTCTTTACAAACGCAACACGTCGCTATCTAATGTACGAACTGCAAATGCAGCGAGCACAGTAACTGTTATAGTACAGGGTTGGTTGAAATGAGAGAAATGTGCTCACTGGTGAGAGACGACTCGGTTGCTGGGTGAATCGTGACCACCGATAAGAAGGCCAACTCACTGTATGACGAAATGCTATTGGCGTCACGCTGCGTGGATACAACTTCTGTACAATAAACGGTAGCCATTGAGTAGAGTCCTCTTGTTCGACATTGCTCGTGTGGTGATTTTTGGTTTTTATAATATTTGTGTCGTCACAGTACCGTACAATTATAGTGGAACAGTCAGTGTAGTACTCGTGAGATAATGCCGCATAGTTGTTGTGTGCCGAACTGCAACAGCAACTATAGGAATGGACCGAAAGCAACAGTGTTTTCCTTCCCAAAAGAATGTGAACTACGGCAGAAATGGTTTCGAGGTATCAAGAGAGATTTTGAACCTACACGTCATAGCAGGGTAAGTTGAATAATTTGTTTATTGTATTACTATCTTTAAAATATTTGACAAGGCAAGACCAAAGACTGGACGATTTAGAAGGAATAGTGGTTCCGGTACCTGTTGTATGTTAATGCAAATTCAGTTCTGTTTGGTTTCTATAATCAATTCTACCCGTGGGCCTATGAATTAGCCTATCAATTATTTTACCATTTGTGGGCTCAAAATTAGGCCATTCATCATGATTAGGCTATTGTTTCTAAATATCAAATACTGTACTGTATTTTACAATTTTTATTGTGTACCGACAAATGAGAATTGGGTTAGCCTACCGGTACCCTGATGAACATAGGAATAATTTACACTTCCCTTAAACGTGAAAAATAAAGACTTAAGTTACTCTGAGAAGAAGAAAATAATTCTTTTATCAAATTGGTGTCACTATAACTTTATAACGATACAGTTCCAGTACGCCTACCTCAAACCAGAATTCAATTTCTTGGCAGAGCTGGAAATCAAACCCAGGCCTCCAGGGAGGTAGCCAACAATGCTAACCACTGTTCCATGAGGCATACCAATGATGACAGTTCAGTTACCGTATTGGTACTGTGCATATCAGTTATCTTTGTGAATCCTATTGTTGGTTGGTTCTTAAGTTTAGGGGCTGTGACAATGCGGTTATGTAGCCCCGTGTACTTTGGGTGTGTGTGGAATCTGTCTGATAACCGGTGTTAATTGTGATGACTGGATTAGTGTGTGTATCTGTTTTAATTCAAGTAAGCACTGCAGACGATCAATTTTCAAGTAGTTCCTACTTTTGCCGCCAAACACCACAGTCGACGACTACTAGTTCAGAACTTAGCCACCAGACGTCACCGCAGTCGGCTCTTGGCAACGAACGTAGGAACCTGAGAGCGTTATTTACATTCTTAACCTATACAATTTAGCTTCACACAGGTGTAATTAGTGGAAGGTTCTTTAACATGCCATAAATCTATGACATGGGACCGCCGGCCTTACTTCCCTTCCGAAGGAAGGCATACTGAGGGATTTTTAACGCTCTTAAAAAATCCGACGACTTCGGTCGGATTTGAACCCGCGATCTTGGGCATAGAAGCTCAGCATGCTACCGACTACGCCACCGAAGCCGCCTGAATGAATCCTATTGACAAGAACTATTAGGAACATAAGATGGTGCTTACAATACATTTTTAAGAATAGTCAGTAATCGCAAGCCTAGGGACCATATTAATAATCTTTACATTCAATACTCGACAACCAAAATGCAAAATGTCTGCATAGCTCCATTTACCTGCGATTTGGCTCAATGATATTCTTTTGATTTGCAGACTTGCCATTTGACTAGCAACAAGGCTAGCCGTACTTTGTACGCACACAATATATTCTTATGATGGCAGTTCTGAATGACATTAACTTACTTTGCTAGTGATGAAAGTGGAGGTATTGTTAAAATATTTTGTTGTTACCAAGTGGATAAAATATTTGTACACTTCATCTCATATATTTAAATCCTATATTATTGCAGTCCATAATATGCAAACATTTCATTAAAATGTAACCAAATAATGGAGCTATCTGATGTTAAGGTTTGCCATTTTAGACAAACTTCTCCTTTTGTGGCCTAGCCTTTATTCCTTTTAGATGCCTCAAATTGAAGCTATTTCCAATTGCATGGACCAGATTTGACAGCCCTATATCCGACAACCGTGAAAAAGCAGAATTACTAACATCAACGCTACAAGAACAATTCACACCCAACAATCATCTATGAAAATTACCACACAACCAAAAAATACAAGATAACTTAAACAAATTCTTACATAATCCACCGCCCTACGACATACCACTCATTATTCAAGATGAGCTCTACTTACATATCAAACAACGAACCAACAAAGCCTCAAGATATCCACATTCCATCGACTGAAAGTGATCGCAATCACGACTTGAATCTATAATAGGCTACAATACTAACACTACACTACAACAGGGAGTCTACAAACCTGACAGGACAAACCTACGAAACCGCAGACCTGAACACATCCTCATTATGAAAGACGTACTAAGAGGGGGGGGGGGGGGGCCTCTCAGGGGGAAGAGGGTGCTTCTGGTGCGATTTACAAATTACAAATGTAACTGTAACACACCAAAATTCCCAATCACAGACCGCTAGGGATGGCATGCTTACCTCAGGGACAAGCCCCAGCCGACCCTTACGGAGGAGCATGCCGCGTCCAGGATTGTAAAACAAGATTAACACAACTACAGTCACAGCACGACTAACATTCCACACCATAACATTAACATCAACATGTCATTAACAAATACACCGTCCAAGGGCCGTTTGCACACCGAAACATAGAGACAGGTAAAACACACATGGTGACAGAGTGTAAAATTGCTGTCAATGCTTAGAAACATACCTTCGTAACAGCAAACTGGCGACCTTGTAAACTAAATAAGAATGTCTTCAAGGATCAACTAAACGATCCAACTAAATAAACAAAATACAAGTTTCAATTATATACCGTAATACATACGTGTCTAGGAGTATTTTTTAGGGTAATCAATGATGTGCGGACGTAGATTTGAATTACTGCCATATTGCTCGGCTGCATGGGGTTTCAAACAGTGTGTCGCATGCGGATGCATTCTCATGTGTTCAAGTACGTAGATTGGTGGTGAGTTATGTATGTTCATAAATTACTTTTTGTTCAATTTAATTGAAAAGTTTCACCTTGCTCTTTTAAAGCCATTGTGACATGAAGACATTGGTCGCTACTTGGTTAGACAATGGTCTGGGCGAAACAGTTGGTTGCTACTTGGTTACACGATGGTGTGGGCGAAACCGTTGGTCGTTACTTGGTTACACGATGGTGTGGGCGAAACCGTTGGTCGCTACTTGGTTACACGATGGTGTGGGCGAAACTGTTGGTCGCTACTTGGTTACACGATGGTGTGGGCGAAACCGTTGGTCGTTACTTGGTTACACGATGGTGTGGGCGAAACCGTTGGTCGTTACTTGGTTACACGATGGTGTGGGCGAAACCGTTGGTCGTTACTTGGTTACACGATGGTGTGGGCGAAACCGTTGGTCGTTACTTGGTTACACTATGGTGTGGGCGAAACCGTTGGTCGTTACTATGTTACACGATGGTGTGGGCGAAACTGTTGGTCGTTACTTGGTTACACGATGGTGTGGGCGAAACCGTTGGTCGTTACTTGGTTACACGACGGTCTGGGCAAAACCATTGGTCGCTACTAGGTTAGACGACTGTCAGGTAGAAAATTACTGCTTATATTACAAACATGGGGTCTGAGGGGTAAGCTGGTTCTCCTCAGCACAGCCGTTGGCTGCGTCAAACACAGACTTGGGGCTGTGGAGGTCAGGCCAAATATGCTAGGAAAATAATGTGACATTAAAAACCTTAAGTCAATATTAATTTGTACAGGGAGATTCTTTTGCTGGAGCGGGGCCGGCGACCGGGTGCGCGCTCCTTCTGCCAGCCAACCGAGCTCGCACCGCGGATTGCGTGCCAGTGGAAACCGTAACAAAGTACATTAATTAATGGTAAATTCACCAGCAAATCATGATTAAAGAACTTACCTATCCACAGGAGAAGCTGAGAGTGTTCCCCTTCAGCTGACAGACAGACGGGTTGTACCGTGTAAATAAATTAGCGTTTACACGTTGTAATTCCCTAATATCTGCTGCCGTATATTGTTCTCCAGCTCCACTAGGGTAAGTACACTTTGTATTTTTATGTTCGGCCCTGACTATTATATGTCTGAAAACTGTACTATAATGAGGCTCATTATAACACTATTTTTCATTATGAAACAGTTTCTCCCACCAATCAGAGCTCAAGAAACAGTTGTTTGATCAATTAGATAATTAGATGTGCTGAGTTCCATGGCCTTCTAATTTAAATTTCACTGCCTGGCCTAGTGTCATAGTAGGGTAATCAAGGAGGCCATGGTCAAATACAAGGCATTCTCTGCGTCTCATGCTTTCTGTTCAGTATATAAAACTGACGAAATCTCGGCAGATATTTATGAATATTTTTGTTCGAACGTAAAATAGTTATAATAATATCGTCGAACATAAACAGTCGTATGCAACTCGCCAATAATGGTAATTAAGACACTCGTATGAAAATTATAAAACTCGCATACACTTATTTTCTTCTTCTTCTGCGCGAATGGGTCTCCTAGGACCACGAGGAATCAACAGTTATTGGCCTTGATGTTTGCCCAATAAGTCTTCATGCGCAACGATTGAGCGAGTCTTCGTTGCTGTGACCAGACGTGTCTGTTAGGTCTTCTGTCTTCTGCCTCAAAACCCCATGTATGAGTAATTTTCCTAATTTCCTCCCGATCCTTGAGATTGGGAAAACCTAATTCAGCCAAGTCCTTTTCCGCCTGTTTGTACCAATTGGACCTTGTTGCCTTTTTCTGCAAAAACGTATAGATTATATTTGTTAACCTAGTTGGGTCCATTCTGTCCAAATGTCCCATGAATTGGGTCCTTCTCATACGGATTGTGTCATTTTATAAACATACTCGTGTCTTAATTATTGCCATTATAGGCTCATTGCATAATGTACTATAAATTAACCCACATTTGAACATGAAACGGGCTTAGGTCCGTGCTTCGATTAATTACAGTAGACACGCAGGGGGGTGCAGGAGTAGCTACATAATGTATCGATGTAACTTCCAAAGTTATTGTCTGTCAGCTGAAGGAGAACATTTTTAGTATCTTCTGTGAAAAAATACTGGTGACTTGAGGTCATCCAGTTTCCCAAGAAATTAAAAAAACATCTGTGCTTTTTCAATTAAATCTTGGAGCTGTTGTTTATGTTACCACCTTATTTGTGCGCTGACACTACACACCCTAGTTGATGAAAGTTTAGTGACATAATGACTTTAATTACCCTGGTTAGCTTGCCTCCACCTCGCACAACTGTGCGGCCCCAGCTCAGTAGGTTGACGGAAGCCACGCACCCGGCAGTCGTCCACCGGTCCCACTCCAGCAAAAGAATCTCACTGTACTTTTTATTGTACCGGTTTCCTTCGTCAGCGCAAATAATAATATGAATAGAAATGCAAGACTTACATTTAAAAAATTTAATAAAAACGAAGGTTGTTCTCAAAACTATTTCTAAAAAATTAACCGTCTAAAGGCCTATAAACAAATACACTAAAATTAAAAAAAAAAATCTCTTACAATAATATGTTAAATACGAATGAAATAAATGTTGATATAAAACCAGCTTGAAGAAGGTACAGTGATGTGGATGCTATACAGGGTGTTACAAATAGGTACGGCCAAACTTTCAGGAAACATTCCTCACACACAAAGAAAGAAAATATGTTATGTGGACATGTGTCCGGAAACGCCTAATTTCCATGTTAGAGCTCATTTTAGTTTCGTTAGTATGTACTGTACTTCCTCGATTCACCGCCAGTTGGCCCATTTGAAGGAAGGTAATGTTGACGTAATGTTAGAGCTCATTTTAGTTTCGTTAGTATGTACTGTACTTCCTCGATTCACCGCCAGTTGGCCCATTTGAAGGAAGGTAATGTTGACGTCAGTGCTTGTGTTGACATGCGACTCATTGCTCTACAGTACGAGCATCAAGCACAAAAGTACGTAGCATCAACTGGTTAGTGTTCATCACGAACGTGGTTTTGCAGTCAGTGCAATGTTTACAAATGCGGAGTTGGCAGATGCCCATTTGATGTATGGATTAGCACGAGGCAATAGCCGTGGCGCGGTACGTTTGTATCGAGACAGATTTCCAGAACGAAGGTGTCCCGACAGGAAGACGTTCGAAGCAATTGATCGGCGTCTTAGGGAGCACGGAACATTCCAGCCTATGACTCGCGACTGGGGAAGACCTAGAACGACGAGGACACCTGCAATTCTTCGTGCAGTTGACGATAACCCTCATGTGAGCGTCAGAGAAGTTGCTGCTGTACAAGGTAACGTTGACCACGTCACTGTATGGAGAGTGCTACGGGAGAACCTGTTGTTCCCGTACCATGTACAGCGTGTGCAGGCACTATCAGCAGCTGATTGGCCTCCACGGGTACACTTCTGCGAATGGTTCATCCAACAATGTGTCAATCCTCATTTCAGTGCAAATGTTCTCTTTACGGATGAGGCGTCATTCCAACGTGATCAAATTGTAAATTTTCACAATCAACGTGTGTGGGCTGACGAGAATCCGCACGCAATTGTGCAATCCCGTCATCAACACAGATTTTCTGTGAACGTTTGGGCAGGAATTGTTGGTGATGTCTTGATTGGGCCCCATGTTCTTCCACCTACGCTCAATGGAGCTCGTTATCATGATTTCATACGGGATACTCTACCTGTGCTGCTAGAACATGTGCCTTTACAAGTACAAAACAACATGTGGTTCATGCACGATGGAGCTCCTGCACATTTCAGTCGAAGTGTTCGTACGCTTCTCAACAACAGATTCGGTGACCGATGGATTGGTAGAGGCGGACCAATTCCATGGCCTCCACGCTCTCCTGACCTCAACCCTCTTGACTTTCATTTATGGGGGCATTTGAAAGCTTCTTGTCTACGCAACCCCGGTACCAAATGTAGAGACTCTTCGTGCTCGTATTGTGGACGGCTGTGATACAATACGCCATTCTCCAGGGCTGCATCAGGGATTCTATGCGACGGAGGGTGGATGCATGTATCCTCGCTAACGGAGGACATTTTGAACATTTCCTGTAACAAAGTGTTTGAAGTCACGCTGGTACGTTCTGTTGCTGTGTGTTTCCATTCCATGATTAATGTGATTTGAAGAGAAGTAATAAAATGAGCTCTAACATGGAAATTAAGCGTTTCCGGACGCATGTCCACATATCATATTTTCTTTCTTTGTGTGTGAGGAATGTTTCCTGAAAGTTTGGCCGTACCTTTTTGTAACACCCTGTATAGACAAAAAATGTTCAGGTGAAGATTGAAGTTGTCAGTATGGGTAACTTATAAAAGTTTGAAGAAACTGTGGAATTATATCGTTGAAATTAAATATTCCAAGCTGTAGATCTTATTTAATTTCAACAATATGAACTGACAAACCCCTCTGTACTTTGGAACGAGGAGCCCGATCTTACCGCTCGTCGCCCGCCCTCACAGTTTTACATGATTATACCCATGCTGACAACTTCAATTTGTCAATATAACATCCACATCAATATTCCTTCTTCAAGCTGGTTTTATATCAAGATGTATTTCTTTCGTATTAGCCTTCAGACAAGGAGTAATGCTATAGCATGCGGGGAGTTGAAGCACTGACCACGCCCCCATATTAGCCCGGCTCGAGTGGTAAATGGAGCCTGCGGTACCGTAGACTTATTTATTAATAGGATTCAAGTATGATTACCAGTAAAGGATTCATGTGCAGGTATAGTACAAAGTTGTAAATTATATGACGATGGAAATCAAGGAATATTTGTTTATCTTTGCTGACTTGCGCGTGAAGTGTACGGCAGTCGCAATACTTTTCGTCGTACTCGAAAATCATGTAAACTGCCGTAAAACGTTTTATTTTACAACATAAACTAGAGCAATACACCAATCTAAAATATAGTATAGCACTTGGGAAATGAATGTATTATACCGGTATGCAGTTTTTATAACCTGTAATTATTGTGGGATTTCAGACAACCAGACACCCACCACTATTCTTAACTTATACCAAATAATAGACAAATAATTACTGAGATGCCGGTAGGCCTGCCATTATATTCACAAATGTGTATTAAATTTAAAATATTAAGGCATGTGAACTAATTGGGTGGTGGCTTTATTGTTTTTATGTTTGACCCTTGGTGAAATGTAAATATTATATATCAGAAAACTGTACTATAATGAGGCTCAGTTTCTCCCACCAATCAGAGTTCAAGAAACAGTTGTGTGACCAATTAGGTAAGGATAGCATCGCACCTGCGCTCACTTTCATGGGCCCCTATTTTAAATTTCACTGTGTGGCGAGTCATAGTGAGGTATTCCGGGAGGCCATGGTCAAATACAAGGTATTCTCTGCGTCCCATGCGCTCTGTTCAGTAACCTACATGAAACTGGTGAAATCTCGACAGATATTTATGAATATTTATGTTCGAACATAAAATAGTTATAATTATCGTCGAACATAAACAGTCGTATGCAGCTCGCCTATAATGGTAATTAAGACACTCGTATGGAAATTATAAAATTCGCTACGCTCGTTTTATAAACTTACTCGTGTCTTAATTGTTGCCATTATAGGCTCATTTCATAATGTACTATTATTGCATGATGTTTAAAAAAAAAAGGCCAGTTCAGTTCCGGTAACAAAATAAACAAGGTGGCTGAGGTTTGAGATTAACACGCTAAAATATGCAAAAAATGGAATATCAATCTTCTAACACCCATGAGCAATAAAGCTAGAGCTCAAGCCCTGTTAGATTGGGGGATTTAGATTACAGTATGTGTGCTGAGAAAGGCCACAAAGTACAAATTAGTATTGACCTAAGGTGTTTAATCTTCAGGACTTATTATGCTAGTTAAGTTTTTTGTTCCAGTATACTGCACAGCCTAATGTCCCATACATAGCCTATATCTACCAGATATTTAATTATACAGTATATTCGAGATATGAACTTGCGTGCTACTTGAGAAAGATTAGTATTGATTTCTTTTGAGGACTGGGTGTCATCTCCTCAAAGATCTACGGTATCTTAGCTTTGTGAAAGGACACACTATTTTCCACATATTTTGTGGGAAAAATTTTAAACTTACATGTCCATTTCTATAGCAATGCATGCCTCTTTTAAACGTCATTTTATGTCATCGGTAGTGGCGAAGTTAAGACTCTCTTACACTTAACCACGAAATATGCTACAAGTACATATGAGACAATTTCGGAAATACATAAAATTATTATGATAAATAAGGAGTAAATTAATTATGCTAATACAAATATTAATGAAAAAGGCACATGAATAATGACAGTAATAATTATAACAATACAAATAATAATAATAATAACAATGTCACAGACCTTTCTATAATATCCTAGATATAGCCTATATTCTTTCCGTAACAGAAAATTTTGTTTGATATTTTCTTATTAAAAAAAATGTAGAAACGCATTATTTTAGTCTTAGGCATCGTTAAGAACACTCAAAGTAAGGTTTGTCAAACGTTATTGGGATTACTCAGTGATGGCTGGTGAAGTCCAGGTGATGTTCAGTTACACAGACGTAATATTCTGTGTTGGCTTATCAATGTCCTTAACAACTCAATGTTAAGATTGCATTTTTTTTTTTTTGGTTTGCTTATTTTTGGTGCCCTCATCATCATCTTGCACAGTTTTCAGCCACTGGCCGGGTCTGTTTGGAACACAAGCCTCTCCAACGTCTTCTGTCTTCCCACCATCTCTCAGCCTCCACCCTTGTCCAGTGACAGTGCACTTCCTTGTTTCAGGCCGTTTCTCTGTTTCAACCAATCCGATCTCTCTCCTCTCACTCCTTTTGGTGCCCTAACATTCATTAAACACCAAACAAAAATATTGTCTATTTAATGTAGTCTACTCATTTGAATGTTCTCTGGGACCTTATTGTTATTTTCTTTGTGATCATATTTTCATTATAAAGGTTTCAAATATGTTTAAAACCCATGTTTTTTTTTTAAAGAAATGTAAGGAGGTGCTTGTAAGTTAACTACCAATACCGCATGGCTAAAAGTTTCTATTATTGGAATACCAAACATATTTTACAGCATTATTGTTATAAATACCAAATGATAGCCTTGAGAAACCTCAACTGATACCAAGTTCAGTTCATCTGTGGCTATTCTTACTTCTTATAATATAAAAGAAAATTTAATGATTTGTTAAACATTTTAAAAATGAAACTGGTAAGTGTATGAAAAAAGTATGGTAGCAGAATTTTGCTCAATGTGTGAATTAAGGTTTCATCCTTATGTATTTACTTCTTTCAGGTCTGTGAATTTCATTTTTCACCGTCGGACATCCTTATGGAGTCTAGTATGTACGATGCAGACACGGGAAGGACCATAACTGCGCCTTTGAAGAATCCTCGACTAAAGGAAGGTGCCCTTCCTTCGTTAATGCCAAACTGCCCACAGTATATGTCGAGCGAGAGTATCGATGGAGAGTCACCTGAATTCGGAAGAGAAAGGAAGGAACAAAATCATTTGGATAAGGCCACAGAACAGAGCCTCAATGAAAAAGCTGAACATGATGCCAAGAGTAAGTGTTTCTCCTTAGAAGAGCTTCGCACTCGGATAAAATATATATCTCTTCCAAGTAACTGGTATGTAATTAATAAAGATACATCTGTTCTCTTTCTGAACATAACTGACGACCCGGCACCAATATTAAAATTCTCTGTATATGTTGATGAACAGCTCATTGTAACTGCTCATGTTGAAAGTGTTGTCCTTAATAATTTGGGAAGCAAATTTACTTTACCAGTTCATGTGACAAGCACAAATGTTTTAAGTGAAATCATTGGTACCGGTACCGGTACTGTCAATGATTACATTATTCGTAAGGATGGTGAACAGTGTTTTAGGCTAATTAGAGACATTTTGACAGCTATGAAATCTTCAATGAAAGACAAACAATCTTTCATTAAATTTTTGGAAAAACAGATCACTCTGATCAGTGTAAAGAAGACTAATTATTCTAATGATATGCTTATTTTTTCTACATTGTTATATACCATTTCAAGTGGCAACATCAAGTTACCCCACCCAACCACAATTAAGAGAGTTTGTGCTAAAAGTAACTTCAGTCCCATAGAGGAACAGAATGATGCTAACTGTCTGAGGTATATTAAGCATAAAGCTAATTTTCTCAAGGGAGATGATAAGAGGGTGAATTTACTAGTTGATGAAATTCATGTGAAACCATTTTGTGATTATAAAGGTGGAAACATAGTAGGGGTGGCATATAACGATACAAGACTGGCAACAAGTGCCCATGTGTTCATGATAACTAGCATCACCTCAACCTATAAGGATGTTGTACATATTTTGCCTGTTAAATCCATAACTTACTTTGAATTGTATTCCCTAATCAAGAAAATAATTTTGGGTCTTGTGAAGTTGGGATTCCTCGTCATTAGTGTTGTCACAGGTTTTTTTTTTCGAGTCATAAGCGTAGCAAACAGAAACATAGGAAACAAACCAAAGGTTGATAGAATATTATACAGTGTAACACAAATCTTAAATGACAAACTAAACAATATCAGCCCAAAATTGTGCAACAGTAACAGCATTGTCTGAAGCATCAACAGGCTCTTGTGTGGAACATGATATAGGACAACTAGGACAGTTAATTAAGTGTTTAGTTGTCTGTTCCTCCCTGCAGTCACACAAGGTGGAAGATTCCTTAAAAGCCCCATTTGAACAGGTTGTCTTTAGTTCGTCCGAAGCCACTCCTGAGCCGATTTAAGGACTTCCACACTCTCCAGACTTGATTTCCACCAGGAGGAAGGTTCTCAGAAGGAGCCATCCAATCATTACAATCAGATCTTGCTGTCGACTGAGATAATCTGGCTGTTCCAGGCTGACCGGTGAGGGGAGTAGTAGTTCCCATGAAGCTCTTCCTAGATTTGAGCCTACTAAGTGGTAGCTGGTAACCATGTATCATATGATCAGTGTTATGTTCTGCTTTATGTCTCTCAAGTTTGGCTGCAACTTCACGTCTTACATCTGGAGGAGCAATCCCCGCTAGCTTGCGGAGTTTATCAATAGGTGTAGCTTTGAGACATCCCGTTACTATCCTGCAGGTTTCAGTTAAGAGTCACATCAACTTGCTTTGCATGAGATGATTTGCGCCACACAGGGCATGCATATTCAGCTGCAGAATAACACAAAGTCAAGGCTGATGTCCTTAGTAAATAGGGATCTGCACCCCATATACTGCCAGTAAGCTTCCGCAAGATGTTGTTACGAGCAGCAACTTGCTGCTTGGTGTCAGTGCAGTGTTTACTGTAGGTCAACGTTCGATCTAAGGTAACACCCAGATATTTGGGGTAGAAACAATGTTCAAGCTCTTTATCTTCCCATAACACTGTAAGCTTTCTATAAGCTTCTCGATTGCGTAGGTGGAAAGCACAAATTTGAGTTTTAGCAGGATTCAGTCTCAAATTATTGACTCTATAGTAGTCAGAGAGGTCCTTTAGAGCAACAGTCAACTGGTTTTCTACTGCCTCAAAATCTCTGGCCTGTGTGACTAAAGCAAGTTCATGATCATGATCCAAGACTTGTATATCTCCACTACTTTCTTGACTGGTTAGACAGATGGAAAAGCATGAACTGCACCACAGGTATGCTCACTAAAGAAACCTACATACAGCATATGCCATAACAGAAATTGTCTCTTATTGTAAAGTAGAGCTTGGTCTAGATTACATCTTACTGGGGAAGTTTCAAACAGATAATTTAGAGAGTAGATTCAGTCTATATAGACAGCTATCAGGGGGTCAGTATCATGTTTCTATGAGGCAGATTTTTGAAAGTGAAAAGAAATTGAGGATGCAATCTTCAATCAAGCTCTGCATGGAAACAAAATCTGGTTCAGTAAGTTTTGCAGATTTCAGTGTTCCAACCAACTTTGATGAAATGTCTGGGGAACAAGATTTATTGCATGATTTTGCAATTTAAATTAATGATAATGATTTTGACAAAGCAATGGAAAAGCTGCCAGTAATTGTATATGTTGGAGGTTATTCAGTGTATTGGATTTTAAAGGAACTAAACTGTGAGGAATGTGCTTCAAATTTAAAGGTAGATATGGCCTGTTTGCCATCTCTTGACGAATGCAGTACATTTGCATTTGTCAGTTGGCACAGGCTAGAGTAAAAGGTGGCTTTTCACCGATGTCTCAGTCTCACTCATGGCTGTGATTATATGGAAGCTACTGAGGTATGGGTGTTGATTAGTAATGGCATTCAGGGCACAGTCAGTGCCTGTGAATGCTGTGAAAGGTTCTACTCATAGGGTTAGGACTACTGTTCTGACTCAGTGAGGAAAGCAATGGCAAACTACCTCACTCCTCTTCTTGCCTAGAACGCCTCAATATAGCGCTGCCTTGGTTTTTGTGGGTATCTACTCACATAACGTACGGCGGTGCTTTTGAGGATCCAACCAGCCTTCGGGCTGACTACCTACCTAACACAACAACAAAGTCAGCAACAAACACAATCCTGCTGTGCAATTTATTTACAATGAATTTAGACAGAGGTCAACTTATTCTTCCTTCGCCAAAGGTAGTGACATTGTTATGTATACATTGATTGTTGTGTCAAAATTGTGTTGTGAACATGAGGAGAGATTTTGCAAGGTTGACAATCACAAGCAAGTGGCTACAAATGTTTCAAGTAATGTTTTAGATAATGAGGAGATTTGTTTAGATGAATTTTGTTCAAATCAAGAAACAGAGGAGAGTGTAAAAATGATTGTATGGGCAACTGTAAATATTTTGTTGAGTAATTATTGTAAAGAACGGAATACCTCTGAGGAAATTTGTACCAAGAAGAGAAAATTGCAAGTTGTAACAAAATGATAATTTGTTGTGACAGTAGAAAATCTCGCATGTCGTTATTTCGAACAAGGTATTAAAGAGTATAGTAAGTTATTTTAAAAAGGTTATCATCATCATCTTCATTTCCTCTTTTCCAGTTGACACTGGGTGGGGGCAAATATGGTTCCTCTCCACTTTGTTCTGTCGTTCCACCATTCCTCTTCAGACACGGTGTTCCAATCCAGGTTCCGTTTTCAATACTATTCTCCACCGAGTCCATCCAAAGCATTCTTGGCCTTCCTCATCCTCTCTTCCCTGTCATCCGTCGTTCCAGTGCTCGTCTTGGTAGCCTTACTTCATTCATCCATTTGACATGTCCAAACCATCTCAATCTGTTTTGCTCCAGTTTGTCATTTAGTTTCTGTACTCCCAGTTCTTTCCGTATATCTTCATTACTCACTCTGTCTCTCCTCGTTTTCTGGACCATACTTCTCAGGAATCTCAGCTGCTTGTACTCTGCTCTCATCCCTCTTAGTCATTGCCCAAGTTTCTGCTGCATATGTCATTATAGGAGGACTGGAAAAAAGGAATAATTGTCCCGATCTTCAAGAAAGGTAGTAGAACAGATTGCAGAAACTATCGGGGAATAACACTGATGAGCCATTGTGCAAAGATCTTCGAGAAAGTTTTGGAAAAGAGAATTAGGGCAAGGATAGAAGGAGGGATGAGGGAAGAACAACATGGTTTCAGAGCAGGAAGGTCCACAGTGGATTTGATTTTTGCTGTAAGGCAGTTACAAGAACAGCACTATGAGTATGGAACAGATCTACTGATGGCCTTCCTGGACATTGAGAAAGCATATGACAGTGTATGCAGAAACAAAGTATGGAAGTCCCTGGAGGATAGAGGAGTAGAGAAATGGACTATAAAGAGGATAAAGGAGATGTACAAGGGAAGCGTGAGCTGTGTGAAAGTGGGAGGAGAGAGATCAGACTGGTTGGAACAGAGAAACGGCCTGATACAAGGAAGTGCACTGTCACCGTTACTTTTCATTGTGGTGGTGGATGACATAATGACCCGAGTGGCACAAGTAATTGGGGAAGGAAAGATGAAAGCAATGGTGTTGGCAGATGATTTGATGATTTGGGGAAACAAGGAGGAGGAGGTACAGGAACAGCTGGACGTGTGGGAAGGAATAATACAAGGATATGGGATGAAATTTAGCATAAATAAGAGTGAGATGGTGATCACAACAAGGAAGAAGGAAAGAACCACAACGGGAATAACAATTGGTGGGGAACAGCTGAAGAAAGTGGAGAGTTTCAAGTATCTGGGAAGCCTGATACAAGATAATGGAAGAAACGATAGAGAAATAAATGAGCGGGGGAGGCAGGCAGAAGCATTTCGGAGGAGTGTGAGAAGCATGTTATGGAGCAAGGATGTCCCACAGAACAGCAAAAAGTTCATATATCGGACGTACTATGTCCCTATCCTGACGTATGCCTCGGAGACCTGGGTTATGAAAGGAAGGGAGAAGAGCAAAATACAGGCCAGTGAGATGAGGTTCTTGAGAAGCAGTATTGGAGCTACAAAGATGGACAGAATAAGAAATGAGAGGACCAGAGAATTAATGAAGGAGGAACCATTACAGGATGGTATAGAGAAATCTAGACTTAGATGGTATGGACATGTAAAACGAATGGAGGAGAAGAGGATACCCAGGAGAGTACACGAGACGAAGTGGGAAGGAAAGAGACCGAGAGACAGGTGGCTGAAGGGGGTGGAAGAAAGCGTGACGAAGAGAGGAGAAGACTGGACAAGGGTGGAGGCTGAGAGATGGTGGGAAGACAGAAGACGTTGGAGAGGCTTGTGTTCCAAACAGACCCGGCCAGTGGCTGGAAACTGTGCAAGATGATGATGATGATGATGTCATTATAGGAACATAATATGCTTTGTACATAACTTCTTTAGCCTTAATGGGTATATCCTTGTTCCATAGTAGTCCCCATACCTGTTGGTAGAAAGCACTCCCGAGTTGTAATCTTCTGCTAATTTCCAAATGTAGTCTTCCATCTTCAGTCAGTTCACTTCCCAAGTATTTGAAGTGTTTGACTACTTCCAATTCCTTATCTCCTACTTTGGTTACTCGTTTTCCTTCTTTCTTATCTCTACTCGTCACCACTGTTTTACTCTTCTCCACATTTATCTTCAATGCCCATTGCTCAATCTTTTCATTTATTAAGTCTAACTGTTCTTGTACCTCCATCTCATCCTCGCCCCAGATCACAACGTCGTCTGCAAACAGCATTACCTTCATCTTTGACCTACTATATTCTTTCATTGCTGCCTTCATGATGTCATCCATCACCATTAAGAACAATAAGGGTGACAACACACTTCTTGCTTTAGTCCAGTGTCAATTTCAAACCATTCTGATGTCCTGACTCTAGTCTTCACACTACTGTAGCACTCCATGCACATTCCTTTTATCATGTCTCTCAGTTCCTTGCCTATCCCCTATATTTGTTACGCTTTCCCAAACTTTTGTTCTAGGGATGCTATCATAGGCCTTTTCTAGATCAATAAATGTCATTACCATATCCTTCCCATATTCCCAACTCTTTTCAATGTTCTGTCTCAGAAGGTTATCATCATCATCATCTTGCACAGTTTCCAGCCACTGGCCGGGTCTGTTTGGAACACAAGCCTCTCCAACGTCTTCTGTCTTTCCAAAATGGAACGAGCCTCAGAAGGTTATATGGTTGGCAAATATATGTTCCCAAATTTGTTGGTACACTGTTTTCAGTGTGACTTTGAAGCCACCAGCCAAGGCTTTGCACCGCATAATATCCTTAAAATATACCATTACGAAGACGATGAACTATCATATATCCTGCATTGCCCTATGTTGCTGACAATAATAATAATTAGATCATTAGTTTTGTTAGTAGTTAATAATAATAATAATAATGTTATGATATATCATCCCTCTTATCTGCTGCAGTTAAGCAACTTTGGTTTAAGCATACCTTGTTAGCCTACTACTGCATGTAGTCTACTCTCAATAGAAGATCAATTTTGGAGTGTTTCATATCATCTTTTGCTACACAGGCACCGTAGTGCACAGTGTGATAAGTCCAATTTTCTTATGCAACAAATCGTATGATGGAATACATGAGCCGCTGTTCTCGTCTCGTGTGTACATGCCATAACTCGAAGTTTGGCTTCTTCCATTCTCCTGTGTTCATTGCAGGAGTCCGAAAGAAATTCAGGTCTATGTTTGCTGCTTTTTCTTCCCTGGTTCTGATATGTTCTTCTTAAGCCGGTGTGACTTGCAGGCCATGGCTCTGACTTATCTCTTTCACAAAGAAGTCTGTGTCCGCCAGTAAATATGTAATCCTCGATCTGGTTGATTTGGATACTTGGAGGGCTCTCTTGAGGAAATATGATTTTACTGCCTCTAGTCTCCTCAAGTTCGCAGCTGTTAGGTGCACCCATATTTTGCTGATTGCATAGCACGCATTTGGAGCTATTTTGATGCGGAATAGTCGTAGTACTGTACCCAAAGAGAGTTTCTTTATGTCGAACATGGCCTTAATCGCTGCCGAACATCTTTCCTCTATATGTTTAGTGAAGGTTTTGCCTGTTGCTTGCAGTGTAAGACCCAGGTATTTATAAGAGTTGACTATTTCCAGCTTATCGCTGCCGCAAAGCAGGACATCTGATTTAGCTATATAGCCTCCTCTTCTTAACTCCATGGCCTTGGTTTTGCTTGCATTTATGTCCAGGCCGTTTCTCCATCTAATCTGTCAAGCCTTAGTTGTAAGGTATCTCTGTTGCTCGACATCATAACCATATCATCCGCATATAAGAACATACCACAGCAATGTAGGTATTTAAAGAATAGCATACAATCTTACTTCATAAATTGTGGTAGCAATAGTCTTCCTGTTGAGCATATAACTATTATTCAAGAAGGTAAATGTGGGAAATGTATCATTACACCTAAAATGTATATTTCCATCTTCTGGTGGGGGGAGTTTAATATATTGCCCTTTAGTTCTAGTTTTCCTTCAACTAGAGTTGGCTGTGTTGGGTAAGATTTTATATTTTCACTACAAAAACATAATTTCTGGTTGCTGGGGTTCCATATATCTGATAAATGGGGTGGCATTTATCTATTGTTGATGGTTTGATTTAATCATTTAGAAAGGTATCAAGTAATAACTGTGCGTCAGGCCTCGGCAGCCGGCACAGTTCATATCCTCGCCGCTAGATGGGGGCTTCATTCATTCCATTCCTGACCCGGTCGGGGACTGGAAGCAGGCTGTGGATTTTTTCATCAAGTAATAACTGAATTCTTAATACTTGACTTAACATTTGATCTATATCCCAGTTGCAAATAGAAAGATTTGGTGTTTTTTTTTAAGTGAAGGGATTTTTATTACTGTTCCTGAACATTATAATACAGGCATTGCTGATAATTAAAATTAAATAATTGTTTCATTATCATGATGGACCAGTGTCAAATCGATAATTCTTTGTGCTCTGAATTGATACATTTTTGTGATGTAACTATGGTTGCCAGATTTCAAGAATGAAAAAACGGAACACACCGCAAGTCCAAAAACAATTTTTTTAAATCAAGGTTGTTAAATGTTGTAATAAATAATACACATGTGTATGAAATAAGCATTACATAATCAAATACACAACATTAAAACTAGATATTGCTGGCATATCATATAGGCCATGACACCAGCAACTTGAACGAACCTTTGCAAGGATTATATTTAAATGTTCGTCATTATTGAAATATGTGAACAATTCTTGTTTTATCAAACTAATGGAGCCTCTGTTTCTATCATCTCTCCATTTGATATTCATGACAGAAAAAACTCTCCGTAAAATCATTGGAGGGGAAAATGCTAAGTATGAACTTCACTGGGACTAATGTTGTTGCCCCTAATAAATCTTTAACATGTACCCATCTATCTGACACAGACATAGAAATCCTTCAAACTTGCACCTGTACCCTACCACTCTGTAAAGTGAAGCAACGCGGCGTGCCGGTGCCGATGCTATTTGACATCACTAACAACAATCGCCAATCACATCGAGCTTGGATTGCTCAAGCGGGACATTTGAAAATTGGTGCGAAATTGAATATTTTAACCAAAAACAGAATATTTGTCATTCTGTTGAAGATTAAAATGGAACAGGGATCAAAACAAGAAAAATCGGAATTGTTCTGGATAAAACCGAACGTCTGGCAACCCTAGATATAACAGTAAAATCCCGGTCAATGAACCCTAGCACTCGACAAGACTGCATTCAAACATTGTAGTCATTAGGAGGAAAATAAACAATTGTCTTCCCAAAGGCCTTCATAGTGTGGAGATAGATGAAATTACTTCCAACAAAGGTCAAGTTTAAAAGGAATACTGTTACACATAAGAACTGACTAACAATGTTTAGTAATTACATATATATATATAAGCAAATGTTACCGCCCAGTCAATACTGTTTATTAGTTGAACGAGTTATTAACTTGTAAATTTATTGTTCAACTAATAAACAGTATTGACTGGGCGGTAACAATTGTTTATATACACATAATCACAATTGTCAATACGGAACCATGTATGACTCTCAAAGTTCAATATATAATGGTTAGTAATATAATTAAATCTCGTCCAGTGACTCATCGTTTGAGTTAAATCTGGAAGTTTCATTTTATATTACTGCACTGTGCAAGTTTTGATAAAAATATTCTTTAAAAATTTTGCCACTGTACGGCATGTCTTCGAGTCTTCCGTAGATCTTATTGTGGCAGAAAGCTATTATTATGTGGTTTGTCTTAAATTCCCAGATCCAATCTCCTGAAACTATTAAAGTAACACATGTGAGATTTTATCAGGAAAGGAATTGAATACTGTGTATATATCATTAAATTATACTATGCCATTATGGAACACATCAACTGTTGTATATTTATGCACAACTACTCAATTATAGTAAAACATTGTAAATGCAAACTATTCCTTGTTTTAAAAACCCCATTCACCTTGCCTTACCTTCCAATTTGGAATTTTCAATGAATATTGTACATTGGTGTTAATTATAAATATCAATTAACATGTGAGAAATTCATGTGTATACATTCAGAAAATACTAATAACACACACAGAATTTATTTGACTTGGTGGTAAATTATAACTTTTACCCTTCTGTTAGATTCATCATCATCTTCATTTCCCCTTTTCCAGCTGACACTGGGTGGGGGCAAATATGGTTCCTCTCCACTTTGTTCTGTCGTTCCACCATTCCTCTTCAGACACGGTGTTCCAATCCAGGCTCCGTTTTCTAATGCTATACTTCACCGACTCCATCCAACACATTCTTGGTCTTCCTCATCCTCTCTTCCCTGTCATCCGTCATTCCAGTGCTCGTCTTGGTAGCCTTACTTCGTTCATCCATTTCACATGTCCAAACCATCTCAATCTGTCTTGCTCCAGTTTGTCATTGAGTTCCTGTACTCCCAGTTCTTTCCATATATCTTCATTTCTCACTCTGTCCCTCCTCGTTTTCTGGACCATACTTCTCAGGAATCTCATCTCAGCTGCCTGTACTCTGCTCTCATCCCTCTTTGTCATTGTCAAAGTTTCTGGTGCATATGTCACTATAGGAACATAATATGTTTTGTTCATAACTTCTTTAGCCCTAATTGGTATATCTGTGTTCCATACTAGTCCCCGTACCTGTTGGTAGAAAGCCCTCCCGAGTGTATTCTTCTGCTAATTTCCAAATCTAGTCTTCCATCTTCAGTCAGTTCACTTCCCAAGTATTTGAAGTGTTTCACCACTTCCAATTCCTTATCTCCGACTTTGATTACTCCATTTCCTTCTTTCTTATCTCTACTCATCACCACTGTTTTACTCTTCTCCACATTTATCTTCAATCCCCATTGCTCAATCTTTTCATTTATTACGTCTGTTCTTGTACCTCCATCTCGTCCTCGTCCCAGATCACAACGTCGTCTGCAAACAACATTACCTTCATCTTTGCCCTACTATAGTCTTTCATTGCTGCCTTCATGATGTCATCCATCACCATTACGAACAATAATGGTGACAACACACTTCCTTGCTTTAGTCCTGTGTCAATTTTAAACCATTCCGATGTCCCGACTCTAGTCTTCACACTACTGTAGCACTCCATGCACATTCCTTTTATCATATCTCTCAATTCCTTGCCTATCCCCCTATTTGTTCAGCAAATAATGTTCAGCCCTCTGTTAGATTAATATGTTTTAATATGTATCTCCTTAGTAACAGTAAATGGTAAACTGCTCCTTTTCAGTAGGTACATTAATATCTACATTTCATAACATTATTTCTGTATTGCATTAAGTTACCTAATGACAAATTCCTATCCTTTTTTTTAACTGAAATTTTCTCGGTATATGTGTAGGCTACTGCTGATGTTGATCTGCAGGTGCATGTTCTAGCAGGAAATTTTGTTTAAAAATACAAATGACACTCAAACTAAATATCTGTATCATTAAATGTGGAGTACAATATCCATTTACTTCATCTCAAAAGAAAATTGCTTCATCGTGATGAATTTTGAATATTTTAACCCTGGCTTTTTGCACTTCGTTTAGGATGTCGACTGAGTTGTGGGAGACACACTTGACCTACCCGGTCAATGTTCCCTTTTTCAATCCTTTTATGAAATTACAGACACCAATATTTTTTTACCGGATCTGCTTCACTCGCTTTTATTTCTCTTAAGTAACCATCAGCAATGAATACAAATATAACGAGCAACAAGGCCTCCTTGATAGACATTTGTTCTGACGTAAAAAGAGTCCAAGCGGTTGGATTTTTTACTAACACTCCACGTCCTCCCGACCTTTTATGAGGTGCAATAACTTGAAACAATTGAGTTACAGAACAAGCACATCATAAATGAATACCCTCCTCTATATGGAAAGTTTTACTGGCACTGTCACTCTTCTTCCACTTTTAGTGATCACTGGTTTCTGATCGATATCATCCACCTCAGGTGATTTACAAGGTGGAGATGAGGTAGTGGTATCCAGTCCATCAGCCACTGGCGTTGAAACCTCCAACTGATACAACCGCTGAATAGGACAAATCACTTCTCCGGTCGCAGTTCGCAATCTCACTACCCTGGCAACTCCATCTCGTCCGGGAAATGTTTGTAGTACTCTTGCTAACGGCCATTCAATCCTTCTCCTTCCTTCTGTACCAAATAGTACGATGTCACCCTCCTTCACTCTCTCAGTCTCTGGTTTCTTACGTTTCTGCGTCAGCTGACCCAAGTATTCTTTTCTAAACCTCTGTCTCAAGTCTTGACGCAACAGCTGCAGATACTGAAATCTCTTAGTTACGTTAACACTGTCCAGGTTGTCCAAGTCCGGGGTTCCACCACCCTTAAACACCCCTCGGTGAGGTAAGTAGTATCCACCAGTACCCTCTAGCTTTTCCGTAATATCTTCAATAATACCGTCTGCCACCCACTCGTTTAGGGTTGAATCGTACTCCTCAAATTTGTTCGTAGCGATGAGTTTACCTGTCATCGCGGCAAGTCTTCTCTCAGCTTCATCTCTATTGTCTTTCAGGTCGTCTCTATTTTCTGTCCATGGCAAGCAGACCTCATATCTACCCTCGCCAGAAACAGTCTTGTTAAAATGATCAAGAGCTGCAATCTCAAGTTCGGCCTTTGATTTCTGTTCAATGGGGTCTGTGATGCCAAGTACATCAAGTCTCCACAGATGAGACAAGTCGTGGCTGTGCGTCAACAATGAAGTAGTCATTGTAGCAGCGGATTCTTCCTTTGGATCATTGTTGAGTGTGCCCATCACTACCCAACCTAGACGAGTCTCCATAGCGGTCAAGCCACACTCCAGTTTGTGCATGTTACCTGTGAACAACATGCCAGCTGCATCAGAGCCAATCAATATCTCTATATCAGGCTGTCCACATCCTTTGTCAGTGATGATGATATTCTTTGTCGTCAACTCCCTCAAACACGATTCTTGCTTCATTCTTGGAATCGAACCACATATAAGTTGCTGATCAAGCACTCGCAGTTTCCAACAATAATTGTCAGATAAACTCTCGAGCAATATCTGATAGCACTGATGAACATTCCTCTTAGACGTAACACCTCCAAACAGAACTTGGACTAAGGTCTCTGATCCTACATTCCTACAGTTCATGTCAATAGCAGTTTGTTACAAGATGTAGGATCGTTGAGATCCTGTGTCAATTATTGCTCTCACTATCCGCTGATTGCCTCCAGACTTCAGTTTAACAAGTAGAGTCTGGAGTGAAATCTCATTTGATACACACTGTGAGGTTCCAACAATGCTAGTGCTATCTGGTGTTCCAGGTCCCATCAACTCATCTCCAATCCTATCTTTATTTGCTGGTAGGTCTGGACACATAATAGTACCGTGCTTCTTGCCTCAGATCAAACATCTTAAGTTAGCTTTACAGTCGTGGGATCTGTGTCCTTGCCTCAAACATAGAAAGTAACCCTTCTTTAAAATATCCTTCTTCTCTGGCAAAGACATTCTTTGTGCTCGTAAACACTCATTGCTTTCATGCGTCTTGTCACAGAATAGACAGTTGACCATCCTCCTTTGTTTCTCCCCAGTCAGAAGATTGAGAGCAGTAGGTATCTCTTCCTCATTTTCAGAATTCTTTAAGCATCTTGGCTTCGGTGTCTTGGTCGAAACTTGGAATCCTGCCTTTGCCATGGTTATTCTTTCTTCTCCCTCTACTTCAGATCTGAGGAAAGATAACAGGAGACTCAGCTTGTCACTATACGTGCCTCTCGACATCTGACTGGACGATGTGGAATTGCGTAGCCAAACCCTCAAAGTCTCTTCCGGAATGCAAGATTCCACCAAGGGGAACAGCATTGCTGCATATTTATCAGACGTCATACCTATGGATTCCAATGCTCTTAAATATGACTCAAGTTTATCATAAAGCTGAGTTGTAGTTAAGCTGTTCTTACTCGAAGTGAAATTTTTGGTAACTAACCCCAAAAGCTCTCTTACATAATACTCCGTAAGTAATTCGTCTCTTCCAAATCTGCTCCTCAGACTATCAATAGCCTTTTGATAGTTATCAACAGTTGGGGGAAAACTCTCAATTATTTCTCTGGCCCTAGACTCCCTAACCGTCACCTGTATAAAGTACTGAAACTTGTCCTCCTCAGGCATTTCTTTATCCTCATGGATTCTACTTAACTGGCTCCAAAATCCAAGCCAGTCCTTAACATTTCCGTTGAACTGTTTAAGCTCTATTTTAGGTAGCCTGAGTTTCCTCCGTGAAGTTGGAGACGAACACGACATAGCATTTTCACTTTGTGCTTTGGCCATAACCTTGGCGAGAAACACATTGTACTTCACTTCCACTTCGTCGAATTTTTCCTTATACTCTTCTAACTCCGCATATTCAGCATCAAAATCATCATGTGTCTTGTCCTCTAGCTTGATTAATTCATACCATTCACTCTCAATATTACTTAAGTCCTTTGAAAGTCTTATCAATGTATTGAACTTAACCTTAACAGTTTCTTCAAACGGATTACTTTCACCAAATAACCGATTCAAATAGTTATAAGAGCGCGTAAAAGACGCTCTGGTCACTCTTCTCTTCTTTGTAAGTATTTCCATCGCACCAAATATTATGATAGGGCTCACCTGAATTACGCAGTAGAAATCACAAAGTGCATACCCAAGTTACTTGCCACTATCACTTCAGAAAGTTGACTCGCGTTGAAACAACGAATCACGTCGGGGTCACCACAATGTGGGAGACACTCTCGACCTACCCGGTCAATGTTCCCTTTTATGAAATTACAGACACCAATATTTTTTACCGGCTCTGCTTCACTTGCTTTTATTTCTCTTAAGTAACCATCAGCAATGAATACAAATATAACAAGCAACAAGGCCTCCTTGATAGACATTTGTTCTGACGTAAAAAGAGTCCAAGCGGTTGGGTTTGTTACTAACACTCCACATATACTTACTTAATTCCTGCCGCTCCTTCCGGAGCATAGGGCCTTGGCGAAATTTCTCCACGCAGTACGGTTCCTGGCCATTCTCTTCACTTGACTCCAGTTCTTGTCCACCTCTGCAATTTCATTTTCGATCGTCCTCTTCCAGGTCTTCTTAGGTCGACTTCGCTTCCTGGCGCCTTGAGGATTCCAGTCTAGCGCCGCCCTCTCAATAGCTCCGTCCGGCTTCCTTAGTGTGTGACCAATCCAGCGCCATTTCCTCTCCTTGATCTGGATGCTAATCGGTTGTTGATTGGTGATGGTCCAAAGATCTTCATTTGAGATTATGTCCGGCCACCTCACATTCATGATGCGATGCAGACATCTGTTAATGAACACCTGTAGCTGGTTGTTGATCGGTTTTGTGACTTTCCATGTTTCACAGCCGTAGAGAAGAATCGAATTTACGTTGCTATTGAAAAGGCGGAGCTAGGTCTTCCTAGAAATGTTTCTATTTCTCCAGATGGGGTAGAGCTGGACAAAAGCACCATTTGCCTTCCTGATACGGCTTATAACATCTTCCTCTGCTCCCCCATCATTTGTGACTATACTTCCAAGGTAGAGGAAGGACTCAACTCGCTCAATGTCCTTTCCGTTGACTGTCAAACTAGTCGTGATGTCAGAATTTATCCTCATCTCTTTGTCTCTTTGGTCATGTTGGTGTTGATCATCAGTCCTGCACGTTCTGCTTCTCTCTGCAACCTCCCCAGCTTATCTTCTATGTCTCGTTACCGTTGTGCCATAAGACAAATGTCGTCTGCGAAATCCAGATCTTCAAGCCTGTCATTTATACCTCATTGAATACCCCTCTTCCGTCCTCCCATTACCTTCTTCATCACACTATCCAGGACCATCAGGAACAGAGTGGGGGAAAGGACACACCCCTGTCTCACTCCGGAACTGACCTTTATCTTTTCTGTTAATTTGCCTTCGTGAAGAACCTGGCTCTCATACCCTTCGTACATCTCTTCCACATGATTCTTTGATTTACAGAGTCGAAGGCTTTCTCGAAGTCAAGAAATGTGAGGTAAAGGGTATTCCGCCACTCCACACTCTGCTCCAGGATGATTCGGAGGGTGTTGATGAGATCCACACAGCTGCGATGTTGTCGAAATCCAGCCTGTTCCTTCCGAAGCCTTTTTTCTACGCAGTCTTTTATACGATTCAGGATGACTCTCGCCAGCACTTTGCTTGGACTGGACAGCAAGGTGATACCCCTCCAGTTGTTACAGTTTGTGGTGTCCCCTTTCTTCGGCAACTTGACTATCAACCCCTTCTTCCAGTCGATTGGTATTTTCTCCTCCTTCCAGATCTTCTCCAACAGCGGGTGCAGCGGATCGATCGTAATATCCAGGTCTGCTTTCAGTACTTCCGCTGGGATATTATCCAGACCTGGTGCCTTCCTGCATTTCATCTGCTTCAACGCTGTCCGTATTTCGCCCCGAGTTGGGGAGTCGAGGCTGATGCTTGGGTCACTTTCTGCTTCCTCTTCATCTTCTCCTCGCTGCTTACTTTCTGGTCCTCTATCTCTATTAAGAACCTCCGCAAAGTGTTCTCTCCATCTTGTCAGCTGCTGTTCACACGTCGTGAGGATCTCGCCCGTCTTGCTCTTCACAGGCCTAGTTTTATTAAAACCTTTCTTCGAAAGCATCTTTGTGATGCCATAGAGCTCCTTAACGTCCCCCCTTCTTGCCGCTTCTTCTGCTTTCTCCGCCTGCTCATCAATCCACCTCCTATGATCCTTCCGTACACTCCTCTTTACCTCCCTGTTTGCTGTTGAATACTTTGCTTGTGTGAGAGCCTTCTGCTGCCTAGTCTTGCAGGTGTTGAGCTTGGCCTTAATCTCCTTCCTATAATTTATCTTGTCCCAGGTCTGGTCGGATATCCATTCTTTCCGCAGGTAGTTCTTGTACCCGAGCTGCATCTCACTGGTTTCCACGAAATTATTCTTTACCTCGCTCCACACAGTCTCCACGTCCTTCTCTGTCTCGGAGGCCAACACCTGGAATTTATTTTTGAGCTCCAGTTTAAATTGGTCCAATCTCTGCTGGTTCTTAAGCTTGCCCACGTCAAACTTGTTGTGCCGAGTGTTAAACTTTCGGCGGACTGCGACGATCTTCATGCGGAAGTTGGCAACCACAAGATGATGGTCACTACCAACGTCTGCTCTTCTCTTGTTCCTAACATCTTCCAAGCTTCTTCTGAACCTCCTGCTCACCGCGATGTGATCAATTTGATTTTCTGTGACTTGATCAGGAGACACCCAGGTGACCTTGTGGCACCGCCTATGAGGAAATACCGTGCCACCCATCACCAAGTCCTGACTGGCGCAATATTCCATAAATTTCTCCCCATTGTCATTCATCTCACCAAGGCCATGTTTACCCATGATCTGCTCCAACCCCTCATTGTTTGAGCCCACCTTCGCGTTGAAGTCTCCCATAACAATGAGAATGTCCTTCTTACTTGTTTGTCTTGTGACATCTCGCAGCATTTGGTAGAATTCTTCCTTCTTCTCTGGCTCCGACTGTTCTGTAGGCGCATAGCATTGGATGATGATCACATTCCTGATCTTTGTCTTGAACCTAGCAAGCATGAGCCTACTAGAAATTGGCTTCCACTCCATAAGGCTTCTCTTTGCATTTCTGTTGAGCTTCAACCCCACTCCATCCCTGTGTTCTTCATCATCGCCCCCAGAATAGAGAAATGTAATTCCATCTGTTGTCTGTATTTCACCAAATCCTGGCCACCTCACTTCACTCAATCCTAGGATATCCAGCCCATAGTTCTTCATCTCCCGTGTCACTTGTTTCAGTCTGGTTTTCTCCATCAAGGTCCTCGCATTCCAGAAACCGATTTTCGTAGTCCTCTTCATGCCAAAAGTCGTCATCAGGTTGTCCGTCCGGTTTTGTAATTTCGCTTCAGTTTCCGTAATCAGTTTATTTAAGAGGAGCGAGTGATTAACCCACTGCCTCAGAGTGCCTTGGAGGGGCTGTCACCTTAAGCCTGAGGCACCAGGCTGATTTTCTGTCAGGGTTTCTTCCCTTAGCCTTTGAAGAACCAACTCCAAACTACAAGGCAGCAGTTGTTTCACCAGAGCCCCGTTAGCCATAATTTCTTGAGGGTTCCTGTAGGGCCTTCACAGCTACTGTAGCGGTCTTGAGGCACACAAAGTCCCCACTGTACTTCACCCCTACAGGCAATCCCCTACTTAATTACGTTGCCCATCTCCCACGACGAGGACGAGGGGTTGGATTTGTGGGAGACAACACTCCACATGAGTGAAGATTAAATGGCCACATCTACAATAATTACAGTACTGTTGTTGGTAAAATTACTTCACAACCGCAGATTAAACTCCAATGCTCAGGTTTTGTTTCATGGTAGAAGAACGAGTTATTGAGCGAGTAAGTATTTACCAATCTTGTTCAGTCCTGTGCCATATAGTAAGTAGGAAGTTCAAGACTTCCTAGATATATTAATTTATAAATGTCGTGAATGCAGTGCAAGCCTTCTCCTGCTAATGATGACAGGTCTGTTATATCATCAGCTATCACCTTCCCATTCATGGAAGATTTATTTAGTTTCTAATTAGAATAGCTTTTAGCTGATGTTATTAATCAAATGGATTTGGACAAAAAGACACAGGCCTAAGTATAAGTTTTTATTTTTCTCCAGGCACCTCCTCATTTCCACATTTTTAATATAATTTTTTTTTCAGGATTTTTTTATATTACATTGTTCTTCCGCCCAGTTCAAACTAGTGTTGACCGACTGAAGAGTTACCAGTACTACATGTTGTATAGGCAACATTGAGAAATGTCGTCAAAACTTTACATTTCCTGCTCTCAAGGCATAATATAGCCTAGTAGGCCTATAGTGGTTAGCACTAATAACACAAGGAACGCACTAATTTAAATACAGCCTAGAGTATGCGATGAGCCATTTAAAAAAATACACAAAAACGAAAAAAAAAATAACAACTTTATTGTTTATAAGTTTACCTCCGACTGCCGAACGGCCAATATATCAAGCCGTGAAGAATATATTCTAATTCCTCTTTTGATAAAATCTTCTTCTTCTTCCTAGCATTTGTCCCGCCTGGTGGCAGGGTCTGCTGTGAGGATTCGTTGTCTCCATTTCTTTCGGTCTTGAGCCATATCTGGGTGTACTGTAGATGTGCAGTCTTCAGGTCATTATGGATCGTCCCTTGGGCCTCTTTTCCGTGACTTCCAGGGTATATGCTGACTCCTCTTTTGATAAAATAAGTAAATAAATGGCTGTATTTCAAGAGACCTGTTCTAGTTAGAATTATTCTCTTCCTAAGTTAATATTAGAGATACCGGTACTATAATATGCCTCTACAGTGAGGCTGAGCGAATGATCTCTATGAATGTTAAGGTTTCAGACAGTTGTAAATGCTGTACAGTTACTCGTACAATTAATAGTTTGAGATTTTACCGAATAGTACGTCTGTGTCATGCGGTGAGACGGTCTTGTGAGTTCGGGTGACGGTGAAGAGTGAATCGACGGGCCGTGACGTCATGGCGGACCGCTATGACCTTTCTCTTGGTGGTCACGATAGGCCCCCCCTGGGTATAGCCATTGTCCATACAAAAGGAATATGATCACAATAGACAAGTTTGGGGATATTTAAGGTTATTAAACATTTCCTAGGCATTGCAAATTTCTGTTATTCTCTGTCAACATTAAATATAGAGTAAATGGAAGCCATAGCTGAGATTGTATTCAAAATGACAAACCATGTTCACCACGTTTTTAGTTGTTGGACACCATGGAGCCTACCACAAATCTTGGAGATTACATCTACAGCACCAAACACACTGATAAGATTTGTTCCATTTCATTTCAGGTGTTGTAGATATGGAATTCAAATCTGAGGTTGGCTTTGAAACAGTATGGATGGACGACACTTCCAAGAATGATGTTGCCGTGAGTAGTTTCATACATTATTGTCAGTGGAGAGATGTCCTATCTCATTGTTATGCATTCCTTTCATTCTGAGAAGAGAACTCCTTAAATGTACATTTTCCCTGTTTTTATTTTCTAAATTACTTTCCTGTAGTTCAGTAAAAAGATTGCTTTTCAGTTGGCCAACACATTAATGTTCCCTATTAACTTAAATTGGGCGGCACTTAACTTACCGACTCACTGCTGCAAAGCTGAAATCATAACATGGATTAATATTAGCGTATATACTTTGCATACACTTCTCAAAAGGGGGCGGGGGGGGGGTTAATTACATAATATGTTTCTCTCCTGAGGCGAACATCATCAGATTGTGTTTACTTATGGCGTTTTTATTTAGGTTTGCTGGATATATACTGAATATAACAACTTAAATTCAATTATTCAGTTATAAGAACTTTTATGTACATTTTTTGTAACTAAAGTAGCTATTCCCGGCATGCGTTGCAATGCCATCAAAGACACAAAGGAAGATGATAATCATGAACCGTGGCGTGAACTGTGTTGGAATAGACAGCGATACCAGATAACACAGTCTCCTCATGTCCCCTCGCGATGAATCAGCAAGCTATTCTCACACCTTGCATTGCAGTGTGATAAGTATACAGATTGTGCAATGGGGCTCCTGTTAAGTCCCTCACACTTTTGTGTTACATAAATAACTTGTAGCCAAAAACCTTCTCTGGAGTGCACACAACAGCTCACCCAAATTTCATTGCAATCGGATGGATGGTCTATGAACGCATAGGGGACATACAGACTTACAAACTATCCCGTAACATTGATTTTTAGCCTACTTTTCACATTTTTCAAAAATGAGGAAAAAGTAGACTTATGAGATCGATCCGGGCAAATGTGTGTCTGTCTGTGTGTGTCCCTATCAACTCCTAAACGGCTGCAGCAATGGAAAACAAATTTGGTATGAGTAAAGATCTATACCTGAATATCTCAAGCCCATATTTGAAAATGATGTCAGTGCTACCAACTGCTGAAAAATTGCAATTCAAATTTGGGCTCCATATTGGATATCTTGGAAGGTATGCATGGGAGCTATTCCAAAATTAGCACACATGTAGATAATAATATTTCAGTTTAATTTGCAGGAGGCCATGCATGGCAGTGTTGCCAAAATGATTCTAAGCCTGCTGCTAGGTCCAATTTCACATCAGTGCTGCCAACATGATTCTAAGCCTGCTGATAGGTCCAATTTTAAAATACATGTAACTTCTATACTAACAAATGGATTTCATCCAAAATTGGCACAACAATATTTCAGATTATTTCTGACCATGACGTTGTAGAAAACATGATTTTAAGCGCGCTGATAGATCCAATGTCTAACTGCATGTGACGTCCATGCTATCCATTGGACTTCAACCAAATTTTGTATTCTGTACCTTAAGAGATGGAACTAAGAATAGGCCTATATTCAGTCACCAGGGCTGTCAACTGTAGTGCTCTATTAGGCTACATTATACCAGGTATATTTCGAACTAATTAGAAATGTCGATATTACCAACTTAATTTCGTCATTATTCTAGATAGGTCCATATAGATTAATCATTGGCATGAATCTTAAATTTTAAGAAAAGTAGGCTCTTGAGTTCGTCACGGAACTTCTTGTTATATATGAGTAGTACATATAGATATAGGTTGTTACTATATATGTCGGCCAAACCTAAAAGAGCACCTAAAGTGAACAGAATCTGATGTTTATGCAACAAATAAAACTCCAATTAAAACCCTTCCCTCCTGTGAGAATTATAGGAAAAGTGTCTACTTAATTCATGTAATGTTTTCAAGTCAGCAGGAGTGAGTAGATATGTTTTATGATCTGCCAAATTTAATAGGACACTAGATTATGAAAGCAACAAAAAATGGGTTCTAAAATTTCTTTATTTCTGTAGGTTCTCACTAAATATATGAACAAGGATTTTGAAGGATGATAACTCATTGAGCTTTTATGGAAATCAAATAATTTCAGAAACAAATATTCTAACAAGGAAATGTTTTCCCTAATCTTGTTGAAACCCCCATGGTGAACTCCAATTAACACTTCAAGATTTCTTGTGTGGTATTTGTGAGACCATTAGTTGTAGCAGCTTCATATGTGGAGAGTTTAAGGGTTCAATCGTAGTGTGTCAAAATAAATTTTTATTTTTCATGCCTTTTGTGCCAATACTTTGAGAAGTAAGGAAGTTACAAAATATTCTTAAAATTGTGTTTAATTCTACAAAAATACTATTGCAAAATGATGTGCATTGCTTTCTCGATGTATTGTATAAAATATTTAATATGTTGCACTTTCTCTTCTGGACTTTTCTTATGAATTTTTTATGACAAATTCGAATTTTATGAGAAATGTAAATATTCTTAACAGTTCATCAATTTTTAATTTTGGTTCAATTGTTGTTACTTCATTGAAAGTGCAGTCATGAACAATAGCACAGTTAAATTTTGTGATTTCATACAACTTATGGCATGAACATATACTTTGTGTGATTGCACCACCACTCATCGGCCTCCACCGGATCCTACCAGAACAACTTCTCACCTCATGTAGGCTACTGTATTATAATAATCAATCCAATACATGGACATTTCTTTATTTGCCCTCTCAAGTGTATCTACAAAACTTTCAGACAGACCAAAATTTATATTGAGTGATGAAAGTAGCACTTTTAGGGGTCAATTTGAGTAATATTGTGCACGTTTTGTATTTCATTGTTGTAAATGTTCTTTAGATTTTCAAGCATGTCTGAGGTAATTTCTTTTTCTCCCACAGACACCAGAAGGAAAATTTTTAAAATCTCCCTTCATGCTCTATTGTACCATTTTCCTTCATGCAGTTGCTCACTGCACATGATAGCAGAAAGTCATGACAAATTTGAAATCGGCACATTTTTTCTGGTGAAAATTTGTTGTTGACCACTGTTATGTGGCAAAATTGAAAGAACGAGTGAAGGAAACATTACCAGTCATTTAACTTTACAAATAATGAATTGATTCCCCTATAAAAAATTGCACTTGTTATCTGATGGCTCATTAGTGCTGATTGTAAGTCATCCAGATCATCTGGCCCAGGATTTTACCATACACCACAGTAAACTGAAGTGAATGCAATGGTTTGTTTTAGGAGACTCGTGAGGATTTAGCCCTGAACATAAAGCTGGAGCCAGATGCACTATCTAATGCTGCACTGCCAGAGAGATCAGCACCATGCACACAGGAAGATTTTATTCTGGTGAGTTATTTTCCCCAACTACTTAATCCGTTACAATCATTTGAAGCGACTGCTTCTCCCTTTGAGCCCTCATGACAGCAAGGAGGCGACAAAATTCTTTATCTATCGGTACCGTACATCTCTAACATTAATCTAATACAAGGTATAACAAGACACACACACCAACAGAAACAAAATTATCTAATGCTGGGATATTATTTAACAGGGATTGAAGTTCATTAATTTTAAATCATCGACAAAATGTTGATGCCTTTCAGTCGGTCAACACGATTGTACCCAAATCATCATCATCAATCATCATCAATGTCCCACTCCAGTCGCCTGGGTATGGTTAACAAGCCTCTTCCACTCGTTTCTGTCCTTCCACTTTTCCTGCTCCATTACTTCCTCCACATCCAATCCAGCTTCTCCGATGTCCTTCCGAATCTGATCCATCCATCTTCTTCTTGGTCTTCCAACTGATCGCTTACCCTTAACTTCTCTTTCCAACTCCCTTCTTGCCGCTCGTTCCTTTCCCATTCTCTTCACATGTCCGAACCATCTCAGTCTTGCTTTCCGTATCTTCTGTACTAACGGTTCCACATTTAGCTCCTCTCTGATTTTAACATTTTGAATTCTATCTCTTCTTGTCTTTTTTACAGATGTTCTTAAAAATTTCATTTCTGCTGCTTGGATCTTACTATCTTGTCTCTTGTTAGTTACCAGCGTTTCCAGTCCGTATGTTACAATTGGTATGAAGTACTGTTTATATAGTGTTAATTTCGTTCTCCTGGGCACTTTGTCATCCCATAAAAGCTCTCTGACTTGATGATAGAATGTTGTGCTTTTACTTAGTCTGTTGTTAATTTCAGGGTTGATTTCATTACCTCCGTTAACAATGCTACCCAGATATGGGAACTGTTCCACATTCTCCATCTATGTTCACTTGGCTTCTCTTTTCCTCTTTTCCACAGTGCAGGACTACAGTTTTCTTTTTACTAATTACCATTCCAAACTCCTTCAGCTTTTCATTCCAAATGTCCAATCTCCTTTGTACTTCCTTTTCTCCCTCTCCCCAAATCACCACATCATCTGCCTTCACTTCATCACTACTGATACTCTGTTTTACACGTTTTATGATTTCATCCATCAATATAACAAATAATAATGGTGATAGTGCACTTCCTTGCTTGAGGCCTTTTTTTGTATAGAATGTTTCAGAATCACCACTACCCACTTGTACACTGCTCTTACTCTCATAATACAACATTTTTATCTTGTTAATTAGTGATTTTGGTGCATTCCTTTTCAGTAGGCATTCCCATACATATTTTCTTTTAACTGTATCATAGGCTTTTTCCACATCCAAAAATATAAAGATGATTTCCTTATTCATTTCTAGATGCTTTTCCATTATCATTCGCACTGCAAATATCAAGTCTATTGTTGATCTATTCGGTCTAAAGCCATACTGTTCTTCCTCTAACTGAGGTTCTATTATATCCCTCAGTCTCTTGCCTATGACTTTCTCCATTATTTTTAGCCCATGTGATAACAATGTTATACCTCTATAATTTTCACATTTCTTCCTATTTCCTTTCTTGAACCGTGGTACAATGCTTCCTTGTTGCCAATCTTCAGGTATCCTTTCATCCTTCCATATGGCATTGAGGGTTCGGTATAGCCACTGTAGTCCAATGCTTCCTGCTGCCTTAATCATATCAGCATTGAATTCGTCTTTTCCACTTGCTTTACCTTTGCTCATTGCTTTCACTGTCCTTTCAAGTTCCAACCATGTTATTGGGTTCTCTTCTTTTTCTCCATCTATTTCCATTTTCTTATCTCGTTCTTCCTCTGGGAAGTCATCCCCATTATAAAGCTTTTCAAAATACTTAGACATCACCTTCTGAAGACCTTTTTCATCATGTACTATGGAACCATCTTCTCTCTCTAATGCCTTGATTTTTTCTTGGTCTGCTCTTTTCGATTTTATTACTCTATACAGTAGTTTCTGATTTCCTCTACTATCTTGCTCAATTTTGTTGGTGAACTCTCCCCAGCATTTCTCTTTTTCTTTCCTGATACTCCTTTTTACTTGTAGTTTTAATCTTTTGTATTCCACATGTAACCTTTCTATCTTATCCTCATCTTTCTGATACGTTTTTTGCTTTTCCTTATCCATTTCTTTCTTCACCTTGTTCCTTTCTTTTATTTCTTGCTTTATTTTGTCTGTCCACCACCGGGTCTCCTTTTCCTTAACCTTTGCTTTTGTTTTCCCACATACCTCAACTGCTGCTTCAACAAATGTCTGTCTGAAATTGTTCCACTCTTCTTCTCCACTTTGTGTTTCTGTGTTAGGCAGCTTCATTTTTATCCTATCTTGGAATGCTATCCTTTTGTCCTCCTCCTCCAATTCCCAAATCCTGATCTTTGGTTTTTTCTTAAGTACAATTTTAGGGATTTTTACTCGTTTTAAATCCACTATTAATAACCTGTGATCACCTCCCATACTTTCACTGGGGATTATCTTCGCATCCATGACGTATCTTCCCCATTCTCGGTCTGTTATCACAAAATCGATGAGAGTACCATACTGTCCATCCCAACTATACCGGCTGATCTTATGGCTATTCCTCTTCTTGAACCACATGTTCTTTATTATCAGGTTATTTCTGACACAAAAATCCAACAGTTTCTCTCCATCTTCATTTCGATCGCCATACCCATGTGGGCCCAAAACATTCTCATATCCCATTCTATCTGTTCCTACATGAGCATTAAGATCTCCCATTATCATGATCCCATCTCCAACAATATGTGATTCCAGTTCTTCCAAGCTACATCCTGTCTGTGGAGCATACACCTGTATTATCTTCAGTAGTTCCTTATTTACGTGTATTTGCATTATTATAATTCTTTCATTTACATACTCAACTTCAGCTATTGGTCCAACATTTTGATTCACTATAAAGCCCACTCCATTTCTTTTCTCTTTACGGTTACCCATCCAGTACAAGGTGTACCCCTTACTTAGTTTCTTCATTCCTTTTCCCTTCCGTTTCACTTCACTTAATCCCAGGATGTCGAGTTTTCGTGTCTCCATTAGGTCAATCAATTCATTTTCCTTGTCATTCAGTGTTAAAATATTTATTGTTCCAAATCGGGTTTTGTTCTCTGATCTAACACTTGCACAAACATCAGCATTACCATCATACGCTGCAACTGTAGTCAGAGTCATGTCAATTCCGTTTTTCTTCGATCCGAGGCTTGTATTATAATTGAAAGCAACTACAAATTTACTCGTCTGCTGGCTTGCTAAGCCTAACGCATCTGAGGATTTTCTTTTGGGGTTTACTCCCTTAGCTTTTGAAGATCCCTCTTCTCCACAAGGCAGTGGTTTCCTCTTCTAATTTCCCCCAGAGAGGATGGGTTACCTCATCCACCATCTTCGCCATTCTGAAGGTCTCCTTCTCTGCCTAAGATGCTGTTAAGGTCTTCACCCGTACCCTGGGCATGGGTTTCACGTTATACCCCGTGAGACTGGGTCCCTGTCTGAACTTAGCTCTCCTACTGATGTGGAGGATACCCACCCCCGCAGCGTGGATGCGCCAAACAAGAATTACTCAAGTGGAGGATAGGGAAGGTGACCCTATCTCCCTTGAGCCGGGTTAATGGTTGCGTATGATGCCACAACCAAAGGCCAAATAAGGTGGGTTATTCCCCAATCCTGAAAAAAAATTACATGACTTCAATAAATACATGTACATTTATTTCTGGATTAGGGAATAACCCATCTCTTTTGGGTACAATCGTGTTTACCGACTGAAAAGCATCAAACTTTCGTTTACTAATTGGCTTCAAACAACATAATGTTTAACCCTCTTAGTGCTAAGCCATTTTCTGAAATACTTGCCAAGAATGCCAAGCTATTTTCAATGATCATGCAGACTATTCGAAAAGAAATCATTAATACCCCATTTTCAACAATAGAATCATTACTATTGCTTTGCATTATAACCAATACCTCATTCTGTCATACATTATGTTCATAAAAGTAAATACTGCATCTAAACCTTTATAATGGAGGTTATTCTGAATTATTTTTTTTGGTAAAGAATCAATTTTGAGTCTAAATTAAGGTCACCTAAGAGCCATATTGGAAGAAACACTACGTTTCCAGCTGTATAAAGCTCTTAGACACATCTGTAGGCAGAAAACGTCAACAAGAAGAAAACAACTGCACTGCAATTTTGGCGGGAACGCGGGTGATTGGGGGAGCGCAAAGGGAGGGCGGGAATACAAACTCAAACCTATCGAGTAACGGACTTCGAAGAAAAAAAATTAAACACCGCACAGGCAAGCTTGGAACCTCACCTTTCCAGCAGTATGAAATAATCATGGACACATGCCTAGAGAAATTTGCAAATATAAGATAAACAGTGCACCAATTCAATTGGCTTTGGCACTTTTGGCGCGAGCAGCGAGAGCCGATCTGATCGGCGCGTGACACTAAGGGGGTTAAAACCACTAAAAATTAACATAAATTTCAAATCTGAATTCTGCTGGACATTTCTAAGGTTATTCTAAACCATAGCCACTAATCCCACCCCTTGCCTCCAACTCACTGCTACACACTAATCCCACCCCTTGCCTCCAACTCACTGCTACACACTAATCCCACCCCTTGCCTCCAACTCACTGCTACACACTAATCCCACCCCTTGCCTCCAACTCACTGCTACACACTAATCCCACCCCTTGCCTCCAACACACTGCTACACACTAATCCCACCCCTTGCCTCCAACACACTGCTACACACTAATCCCACCCCTTGCCTCCAACACACTGCTACACACTAATCCCACCCCTTGCCTCCAACTCACTGCTACACACTAATCCCACCCCTTGCCTCCAACTCACTGCTACACACTAATCCCACCCCTTGCCTCCAACACACTGCTACACACTAATCCCACCCCTTGCCTCCAACACACTGCTACACACTAATCCCACCCCTTGCCTCCAACTCACTGCTACACACTAATCCCACCCCTTGCCTCCAACTCACTGCTACACACTAATCCCACCCCTTGCCTCCAACTCACTGCTACACACTAATCCCACCCCTTGCCTCCAACACACTGCTACACACTAATCCCACCCCTTGCCTCCAACACACTGCTACACACTAATCCCACCCCTTGCCTCCAACACACTGCTACACACTAATCCCACCCCTTGCCTCCAACACACTGCTACACACTAATCCCACCCCTTGCCTCCAACACACTGCTACACTCTAATCCCACCCCTTGCCTCCAACACACTGCTACACACTAATCCCACCCCTTGCCTCCAACACACTGCTACACACTAATCCCACCCCTTGCCTCCAACACACTGCTACACACTAATCCCACCCCTTGCCTCCAACACACTGCTACACACTAATCCCACCCCTTGCCTCCAACACACTGCTACACACTAATCCCACCCCTTGCCTCCAACACACTGCTACACACTAATCCCACCCCTTGCCTCCAACACACTGCTACACACTAATCCCCCCTTGCCTCCAACACACTGCTACACACTAATCCCACCCCTCGCCTCCAACACACTGCTACACACTAATCCCACCCCTTGCCTCCAACACACTGCTACATACTAAACCCACCCCTTGCCTCCAACACACTGCTACACACTAATCCCCCCTCGCCTCCAACACACTGCTACACACTAATCCCACCCCTTGCCTCCAACACACTGCTACACACTAATCCCACCCCTTGCCTCCAACACACTGCTACACACTAATCCCACCCCTTGCCTCCAACACACTGCTACACACTAATCCCACCCCTTGCCTCCAACACACTGCTACACACTAATCCCACCCCTTGCCTCCAACACACTGCTACACACTAATCCCACTCCTTGCCTCCAACACACTGCTACACACTAATCCCACCCCTTGCCTCCAACACACTGCTACACACTAATCCCACCCCTTGCCTCCAACACACTGCTACACACTAATCCCCCCTCGCCTCCAACACACTGCTACACACTAATCCCACCCCTTGCCTCCAACACACTGCTACACACTAACTTTTGTTTAGATGATTATTTTGTATAGAGTAATGCTTCAGTTTTGACAGGTTTTAATCTTGAGTTCTTGAGGACAGTGAACTGGAAGCATCAAGATATTTTTTCAGCTGTGTCTTACATTACTTCAAATCATTCATAGAGGTTGCTTCTCTCCTAAACTTAACAGTATCGGAATATCTTAGCCCTTGGGTGTCTTTCATTTCCTAGTTTTAATAACACCTTGTCTTTCCTTGTACCAACATTTTTGGAGGGTTGGTACTCGTCTTTTTCTCTTTCTTCCACGTTATCCCCTGTGTATTGTTGTTTCATTTAGGGGTCATCAGCCCAAGTACTTTGTCTGACGACCTTTATTAATGTGCCCCCCACCCCCAGGGGTTCACGAATAGTGGGACATAGGTTGGCAACCACGGGACCCCAGCTGAGTCCGGCATTCCTTCCACTTACTTGTGCCGGGCTCCTCTCGACCTCCCTTGGTCAACTCTTGTTCTTTTCCAACCCCGACGGTATTAGGGTATCCGAGGCCTAGGGAGTCTTTCACTTTCCCATCTTCATTGTCCCTTATCTCATATTTCTTGATTCCTCATTCTTCGAGGGGTCAGACCTCTTGTTTTATTTTCATTGCATCTCCTGCCTTCTGCCCAAGGCCCTCAAAGATGCAGGGTGTGTGTAGTCCCACCACTTCTGGTGCACCGTGGATAGTGCTACACCCTCAAGGTCTCACGACTGGTGAGTTCGGGAGTTGGCGACCCCAAGGGCTTCCTGAGCTGGGTCCGGTTTTTCTCCTTCTTCCATTGCCTTGGAGTGAGCCCTCTCCCTCTTTCTTCTCTACCTTTCTTGGCTCTCCTTTCTTCCAAGTCCCTCAATTCTCATTCATCGAGGGTTGAGGGCATTTCCTTTCCTCCTGTCTTTTGTTTCCATTCTTCTCCTTTTGGTTTCCCATTTCCTCTTTGAGTTTGTAAGAGGGTGGTTAGTTTCAGTTGTAGGTTTCATTTTCACTATCACCCAAACCATTAGGGACCGATAACCTAGAAGTTAGGCCCCTTTAAAATACAATTATCATCATCATTTATTACTGTGGTGTGTGTAATTAAGACTAGGATTGGGAAGGAGGTGGCATCGACTTTAAGTTAGGAAGCATCCTGGCATTTGCTTGAAGTAGAAGTGGCAAACCTACCCCCTTCCAGTCCTTAGTCCAGAATTAAATTTCTTGGCAGACCAGACTTTGAAGCAGGACCTCGACACCATTGTGATGGATAATAATATTTTGCTTGTAGAGTTCTGATACGAGCCTGTTTGCTGCCGAGAAGGTGCAGACTGAGGCGTTGCAGCAGAAATCAGTTGCAGAGTCAAATGGAAATGGGGTAAGCATATTGTTCTGTTGTTGCCTCGTACAGTGGCTTGGATAAATTGGTCATCAGCCCCAGAGGAAGTCAGTGCTTGATTATACACTCACCGGCATAAACAGCGAAACATTAGGAATATCAGACAAAACTCAAAGTTTGACCGTTTCAAACCTGGTATAAATTGAATGCTGTGACTTTGCAGCAATGTGACAATGTGCCGTGATTTAATTACCTCATTTGAGAAGTTTCAGCGCAACAATTGATAAACATTGCTAGCCACGCGTATTGGTGAGGTGTCTTGTACCAACTGACGAGCCCAATGACACACTGGGGCGAAATGCTGGCATTTTATGTTTGAGTTGCCCGGACCAATTTTATCATATTAATTGATAATTTATCTGCTCAAACGGAAATAACATCATATTCCCATTCGAGAATATTCATAACCTAAACATTGTTGATTGTGACAATCATAACACCAATGTTACCTTTTCCTGCCTTTGGACAACAATAGCCACAAACAGCTGTCTTAAGTTTTATTGTTGTGAATTCTCATGCCGCATATTTACGATTTGTCTACAACATACAGTGCAACAGCAACATTTCCAAATTCGTGTTTGTGCACTGTTGTGATTGTCCTGATCAATAATGTTTATGAATTATTGTGTTAATTAGGGCAATTAACTTATGAAACATTACCACATTGTTGTAATGTCAGTGTATTTGATTAATACAAGGTTTGGAACGGTCGAAAATTGACTTTAGTCTGAAATTCGTAGTGTTTTGCTTTCTTTGCCGTGAGTGTATTTGTACATAGACCAGATAGACATTGTAAATGACACACACGTTAATTTATTTACACGGTACAATGCCTGTCTGTCAGCTGCAGCAGAACATTTTCAGCATGTTCTGTGAAAAGGTAAGTTCTTTAATCACAATTTGCTGGTGAATTTACCATTAATTAATGTACTTTGCTATGGTTTCCACCGGCGCGCTATCCGCCGTGCGAGCTCGGTTGTCTGGCGGAAGGCGCGCACGCCCGGCCCCGCTCCAGCAAAAGAACCTCCCTTTATAACTAGATTCGAACTGCTAATCGTAACATGAACACTATAAAAGCACTACAATTGTGTAGTTAGATAATATGTGTATGTACAGTAAATTTAAACCTCGACACAGTGATCAGGCTCTGATGATGATCGCTTGGCGGTTGGAACTCATAATCTTAAAATTGCCCCATTATAATAGTAATATTAATATTGTATGGCCTCGGGTGCCGGATGCAAGCTTTGTTATTTGACGCCCAAAGGGCAGCTTGCATGTTTTAGTTGTTCCTTGGAGTGCAATGATAGTCAAGGAGGGTAGATATCTAAGCTCCTTGACACTATAGCGCTTTCTAGTAGAGAAAGGAGGAACTTTTATGTTGGCGGAAATCCCGATGTTAACTTTGCCATTATGAACACGGCCTACTGAATTCAAATGGGTTCCTCAACATGCCAACAACGTTTGACATGCGTACCAAAAATCACTTACTACGGTCTGGAGCAAACCTGCAAGCTTGGGGTTGGTAGTCCGACGCTAACCACTCACCTACCGTGATAATAATGATCATAAGTATTACATGTAATATTTTCCAGGAGTGTCAAAGAATGGCTCATCACGAATATTCTCAGATTCTGTAACAGATTTCATGTGTTGATAGTATGCATGATAAAATTGATGGAACATTTTCGGCTACATTTCCCTCTTCTGCCGCTGCCAATGTTGTTCTTGTTTAAGTTGTCAGCATCGAGTGTCAATATACTGGCTTCTCAAGCACTGCAGTATTCATGTGGTTAACTACAAACTAATATGCTGTATGTGTATTATCTATTGTTATAAGTCATTCTTGAAAGTGAACATTCTCTGTGTTGGTTACCATGCTTATGCACTAGTTCTACCCAGGGGCGGCTGCAGCACATTGTTTTATTTCAAAATTAATTACTTTAATATTATTATCTACAATCAAATACTGCGCAATAAAAGAAGGCGCCAGCCAAAGAATAGGAAATATTTAAACTCCCCTCACAATGAGCTACTGTATCTACTGTATAGTTGTGCGCTCCACTCCGCGTCCGACACCGTCTGTGTAGATCGCAGCTTAGCGAAAATGTCTGAGTTTATTGCCAGCAAATATAAACTCTGCCTTTTTCGCATGCGTGCCCAACTTTTCCGCTGTGCTGTTGGGACAACAGCCTAGACCACAGGTCAAGTCATCGGAACGATTTTTCGTTCGACCACAGAGTGGCAGCACTGGTCACACGAAATGTCAACGTGGCAGGTTGCACCTTCTAGATTCTGCGGTCAGAAGGTCTTTTAATCTCCCAACTAATGTATTCTATAGCCTTATGTTGTAAATCGATAAAGTAAGAGATTATAATTTTTATGTTGTCAAAATATGGACATATTTTTGTGATTTTTATTAACAAAATGTCTAGTTAGTAAATTTCACTATAGAAAACACCATGTAATTTTGTATTACGGCGTTGCTGTTTTCAATTTAATGCTTTTGATAACACTGAGAAGTTCTGTTTGCACGCACTCACACCAAATGTTTCTCAGTTTGTGATTATTATGTCACTGTAAGTGTTATCGTGCGATTAATTAACTTTTTATGAGGAATGTGTTTGTGTTGAGTTTCTTCAGTAAGCAAATCTTAGTGGAGAGCCTCCTGAGTGGTTTTATAAATTATGTTTCTAATTAATTTTATATTTTTGGAGGGGGGATGGGTCACTGCACATAGCTGATTTTCTTCACCAGCCGCCACTTGAAGGCAAGTGTATTGCAACAGTAGCTCAGCCCGTACTCGACATGGCAGATAAAGCACGTCTACAAACTCGAGAACTTTCGCCTTTAATAATTAACCTTACATGATGGCTGAAGTACACCCCAACTTTACATCTCATAACTGACAACAGGTAGCAGCACTTAACTCAAATGGACACACCTTCAAACAATAAGTCCCCGTTGTTAGTTACTTACTTATGGTTACACGTGCTGGAGTAGTGAAAACCATAAATCTGTGTGATCATCTTTAGCTGAGATTTAATATTGACTTAAGCAGGAGGTTGGCACAACAGAGGGGACGAGAATACAAGCATATGAAATGTGGTGTTACAGGAGAATGATGAATATCAGATGGGTAGATAGAGTAACAAATGAAGATGTATTAAGACGAGTGGGAGAGGAGAGATGTTTCTGGCGACTGTTAGTGGAGAGAAGAGATAGGTTGGTAGGACACATACTAAGAAACCCAGGAATAGCAAACTTAGTTATGGAAGAAAGGGTCGAGGACAAGAACTGTAGGGGTAGGCCAAGGTTAGGGTATGGTAGCTCTTTAGCTCAGGACAGGGAGGAATGGAGAGCTGCATCAAACCAGTCAAATGACTGAGGACTCACACAACCACCACAAGCTGGACAGATATTTCCTCAATATAATTACTGAAAATGAGTTTATTTCTTTAATTTACCTTGGATTTTGTAATTACTAGCTGTTTATTGCTCTTTGCAAGCATAATTTCACACATTCAAGCATTTGATAAGACTTGGACCTTCATACATTAGGATTGTTTAGCAAAGCGTAATGTTGCAAACATAGCGTGAGGTCAACTGAATCTGCGTGGAGGAATGTACACAAAGCTTCAAGGTCACCAATACACAAACTAATTGCTCCGCACGTGTACTGGACGGTTAACTTTGTATGTGCCTTCTTCCTTGCAAGCACTGCAAATTCTCATGTTTCAAGTTATAATGACATTGAAAATTAATTTCTGATTTTCACCCCAGTGATGTACGTTCGTCTTCAACTACATTATTTCCTAAGCGTCAGTATGATCTGAGAGTAGTATCTTAATTCCACCCTCGTCAGTATCTGCTACTAACTACTCCATAACATCGTTTGCTTCGTACTCTGCATGTTTTGTCCAGGGCACTAGTGAATGAGTTGGTCACATTGATGCCATCTGTTACAGCATAACTTTCATAATGTTTTAAAAACTCAAGTAACATAATTATAAAATGACATAAAAACAAGTAGTTCCGTGATGAACTAAAGAGCCTACTTTTCTTAAAATTTAAGATTCATGCCAATCTATATAGACCTATCTAGAATAATGACGAAATCTAGTTGGTAATACCAACATTTCTAAGTGCTGCAGTTTGATATATACTTGAAATAGTGTAGCCTAATATAGTAACTTACTCCAGTTGGCAGCCCTGGTGACTCTGAATATATTCTTAGTTCCATTTCTTAAGGTATAGAATGCACATACAAAATTTGGCTGAAGTCTAATGGATAGTATGGACGTTACATACTGTTTGATATTGGATTTATCAGTGCGCGTAAAATCATGTTGGGAACAATGTCATGTATGTGATGCTCAGAATTAATCTGAAATATTACGATCTATTATAGTGCCAATTTTGGATAAAATCCATTTGGTAGTATATAAGTTACATGTAATTAAATATGGAAACTACCAGAAGCTTAGAATCATGTTGGCAGCACTGAAGTATATTAGTTGCTCCAAATTAATCTAGAATGTCGGGTACTATAAGTGTGCAACTTTTCGAGCTGATGGCTTGCACACTTTCTGATATATTGATTTTAGGATTAAACAAATAGAGCATTTATTAAAAGTTGGCAGCCCTGCTGGTTCTTACGAATATGCATAGTCGTAACTGTTATGGTACACAAAGCATGTACAAAATTTGGTTGAAATCCATTTGTTAGTATAGGAGTTATATGCATTAAAAACTGGACCTATCAGCAGGCTTAGAATCATGTTGGCAGCACTGATGTATATGAGTTACACCAAACTAAGATAGAATGTCAGGTACTACGTGTGTGCAAAGTTAAGAGCTGTTGGCTTGCATATGTTCTAATATATTGATATTAGGGTTAAAACATAGAGAGAGCATTTACTGTATTAACAGTTGACGGGACTGGTGTCTCTTTAGAATACGCACAGTCATACGTGTTGTAGTACACATAGTACATACGAGATTTGGTTGAAGTCCAATCGATAGTATAGAAGTTACATGAATTTAGAAATTGGACCTATTGGCAGGCTTAGAATCATGTTGGCAACACTGGCATGTATGGACTTCTGAAAATTAATCTGTAATGTTATTATCTATGCGTGTGCCAATTTTGGAATAGTTTGCATGCATAACTTCTGAGATATTCAACATAGAGCTCAAATTTCAATTGTGATTTTCAGCAGTTGGTAGCACTGACGTCAATTTCAAATATGGCCGTGAGATATTCAGGTGTAGAGCTTTACTCTTATCAAATTTGGTTTTGATAGCTGCAGCCGTTTAGGAATTGATAGGGGGCGATACATACACAGACGGACAGACAGACACACATTTTCCCAGATCGATCTCATAAGTCTACTTTTCCCTCATTTTTGCAAAATGTGAAAAGAAGGCTAATAACCATGGTAGCCGCATTCCTTATTGACGATGTAATTATAATAAAGTTTATTAACCACAAGTCAATATATATTGTACTTGTAGAGGTTTCAGTCACACTGTGAGCTTCCTCAGCATAATTTAGGACAACAACATACTCTTAATATACATTTTGCCATAACAGAGGATTCTAAAAATATTCTTGTTCCAAAAGCTCACAAATTAAAATAAAATATAAAAAAACAGATCTGTTACAAAATGTGTTAAGATAAGAAAAACATGAAAAAGTCTTGATAAAACAGCATGGAATAGAAGAGATGTGGATGTGAAACTATATAAGTTGAAATAGTTAGGTTAAAACTGATAGTTAAGTTTGTGTTTGCGAGGTAGAGAACTAATGGGATGAAAACTTTGGAAATAAGTGTTACGAGGTAATGTTATGAATGGACAAGAAATGTATTCATAATTATATAAAAGATACTTGACTGATTTTTTTTCTGAAAAGGTGAAACATAATTATGTATTTTTCATTTCAGGGCTTGCTGCAAGTAGTTTTGCCTCTTCAAAATTTGTTTGGCAATCAAGAGACGGGAAGTGTCCTAGATTCAAATGTAAAGGAAGAGTTTATTGGAGATGGAATGGAACTACAGGTAATCATCAACATGTTTCAGCAAATAATTTTATATTTTGCTGCAAACAGGACAAACCTTCTACAATTTTAAACTACCGGTACTTATTTATTTATTTATTTATTTATGGTATGATGCTAACACAATAAAGAAAACAAAGACAGTGTCACAAACATCCGAACAATATGACAACAAGTCATATGACTAATAAAGTTGGAATTATCATAAATCAACATCCGGTCTATTTAACCAATCCACTGCTTGTGGAGTAGCACAATTTAAATCCTCCAGACTCCCTGGGAACACTCGGCAGGGACAATCAAACATTGTGTGTTCCAATGTCTGCGGAATGGCATCACAGTTACAGTATTGTGAATCTTTCCAACCCCAACAGAAGCACTTCTTCCCACGCCTCATCTAATACGATTGAGTCTACTCCAGGTAAGTCTCGGCAAGTTGAAACCAGTGAGTTTTGTAGTTGGGTTCCCAACTTGTACGATGCCTCGAGGAGGAGCTCTTGTCCACCCAGTCTGCCAGCTAGTATTGGCTTTGAAATTGGCGTTTGTTAGTTCTCAGGCTGTTTTCCATGCAGGTCTAGAAGGGCCCAACTGTTAAACGTCATCATGGATTGGAAGTGTCCGAATATTCTGTATCCTGGACCAAAGATGAACTAGATATTTCTGTTTTCTGATATGAGGAGGCGCGATATTACTGAGCACTGGTAACCACTGGATCGGAGTTATTTCAAACTACTAACCAATGTTAACATAGTTCATAGTTGCTGTTATGAGCCGGTTAGAGTAGTATGCCAAGGTTGTAAACTTCCTGGACATTCCCATCTATCGAACACATGAATGGAGAGGATCGGATGTTCTTCTTATAGGCGAGAAACGGCACAAGAGCCGTGGTCTCAGGGATCGGGGTAACATGGAGGTATGTCAAACACAGCCCAAGAAGTACACCCTCTAACACAAAACTAAGAAATAAGGATATCCAGGCTTGTGTAAAATCTCGTGAAAGTGTTTATTAAAAAAAAATGAACAAATCCCCTCCTACTTCGGAGGTTTGTTTCGGCTAATCCACAAACTAATAAAATAGAAAAATAAAAATCTGGCCCTAACTGAAGCTAGGTTGAAACCCTCTCGAAAGTCCTTTAATTCAAAAGTTAAAGAACAACAACAAAGCTTAGAATCTGGTACGTAAAATGATCCCTACGCAATTATAAATAAGTTACTCAATCTGAATTTACATTTAACATAATAGCAAAACAAGGCCTGTGATACGATAGTACTACTTCCGTATTTATAGTTAACGTTAATTTATTAAGTTAATTCCTAACATGAATACAAAATACAGCGAGAAGCGTCTGTATGCAAAATTACAATAAGATCTACACGACAACCAGTAACAAAAATAACAATCAGTCTTATTACTATCAGTGTTCAACAACACTACAGATACAATAGGGATTAAATATATAAATAAAGCACTTGACACAAGACAACATTCTGATTAAAGCCTTCCTGCTCATTCTGGAATACTGTTTGTATCCAAAAGTCATCTCAATGCATGTATTTTATGATGGCAGAAGCGTAGTAACGACTACGTCTTACTCCACATGAGTGTCACGCACCTCCAAGTACGAACTATAGGTTTATGCACCACTCCGTCATCTCAAAAAGTGTATTCTGTCTAAAGTCATTCCCACCAGGAAATGATCCACATCACATGGCATCAGTCAGCAAGCTCAATTGTGAGACCAAGATTAAATAGCAATCAATTAATTAATTAGATAAATCTTTAGAATAATTACGTTTCATGATTATAAGAGATCAGATTAGGTTTTTCGTTGGATTATGACGAATGACTGATGACCCATGACACGAAGGCTAGAAGTGAGTCCCCCCAAGAGATCTGTCACTTTCAAGTCCTTCATTATATAACCAAGACATATGGTCGTTCACAAAATGGCTGCTGGCCTTGACCTTGTTTATGAAAAAATTTACCAAGCAGTAAATTTGACGTCAACACATCTGTCAAAATTAATCAATAGTGTGTCTCAAAATGAGTGGAGCTTTGCATTATAGGTAAGCGCTAACTGGTTTCGCAGGTGTGCAGTCACACACTAGCTTCACTGCTTCTGGCAGTATACCAGAAACATGGCGGTTAACGGTCGAGATTTTTCTCCGAGCGAAAAGTTCGAAAATAACGTGTGTGTGATGTGTAATGGATGTATAAACGATAGTAGGGCCAGTCTTGAAGTTTGTGAAACATGCGTGTTTAAGAATGCGTTCGCAAGTGAAGTGCCAAATTCGGAAGACGATGAAGTTTCAGATAACCTCACTTCGACCGCATCGCATCTACGGTTCAGAATAAAATCTCTGGAGCTCGAGCTATTCTCAAAAGACGAAATAATCAAGATGATATCAATTGATTTAGAAAATGCTCTCCTGGAACTGAAGGGCTTAAAGGAAGGTAGGGCAAATATTAAGATACCGGGAGAACATGGTAGGGATTATACAGAGGTTAAGTCAAAAAATCTTAGGCATACCAGGCCTCATGTAACAGGCAATGGATCTTCACATAAAGGCATCGCAACAGCGAATAGATTTCAGATCTTAGGGTCAGAAGATGAAGTAGTCAACACAGAATGTAACCTTCCTATGGTCTCGGAAAGTCAAAGGAAATCCCGTCGGCGATCGAAGCGTAAACATGCCCGTACGGTAATAATAGGTGATTCAATGGTGAGGAATGTTGGGCCTGAAATTGAAGAAGGAATCACATATTGCTATCCGGGCATGCAAGTGGGACAACTGACAGCACATGTGAACAATAATAAAATAAAGGAAACACCCGAGACGTTAGTTATCCACGTTGGTACAAACGACATTCTAAACTCAACAACACCCAGTGATATAATGGCCGAGGCTGATACTCTTATTGCGACAGTAAAAGTGAAGTTTCCGGAGACAAAGCTTTGTCTCAGTGGAGTGTTATATAGGAATGATGTCGACTACCACTATGTGGATGCTGTAAATTCCACACTAGACTGGCTGTGTCGCAATGGAGACGTCCTTTTTGTCGATGCAAATGGATGGCTTAATGACTATGATTTTAGTACAGATGGGTTACACCTCAATAGGAAAGGGACCTCTAAGTTCGGTAAACTGCTAAATAGGATATCTAAGAAAATGCTTTCGGGAAACTAATTCAGAAAATGGGGGGCGTAAATGAGTCCACTGGAAAAGATACAGTAAATCAGTACCACGAAAAACAGGACTCGAGTCAGGGGAGCAAGGGATTACTAATTGCACACCCACAACATCAAAATTTGAAGGGGGAGGGGGGTCTAAGATTGCTCTTGGTAAACTGTCAAAGTGTAGTAAACAAGCAAATAAAACTCGGTACAGCAATGGAAGCATATGAAATTGATGTGGCGATAGGAGTGGAATCATGGCTGAGAGAAGGGGTAGGAAATAGAGAAGTATTCCCAGAAGGGTATGTAGTCTATCGTAGAGACCGAGGAAATAAGAAGGGAAGGGGGGTGTTTATACTGGTGAAGGAAACTTACTGCTCACATGAATGGTTTACCGACGAAAAGGATGAAATATTAGGGATAAAATTAGTTTGTGACAATATGAAGGAGGTGGGAATTATAGGAATATATAGGCCTGGGAGAGAGAAAAGAGACATGGAAATATTTGAGAAACTAATAGATTACACTCATAAAAACAATAATGACATGATAATAATTGGGGGGGATTTAAACTTGCCAGAAGTTGATTGGAATGGAGCTGCAACAGAAGCCCATGAACAGAAACTTGCAAATAAATTAGTTTGGGAGGGAGGATTTACACAAGTAGTGCAAGCACCAACTAGACTCAGCAATTTGCTGGATGTATTCCTGATAAAACCAGGGGAACTTGTTGATAAAACCCACGTAATTGAAGGAATAGGTGACCATAAGGCTGCAATAATGGACGTTGGTCTGGTACCAAAAAGGCTTAATAGGAGGGTCACACAGGACAAGAAATTATACAGAAAAACTAAATTCGATGAATTTGGAGCTTACCTGAAATCAAAATTTAATTCTTGGATAAGTGAAGGGAGTAATGTGGATACACTCTGGGCAAATTTTAAGGAAATCATTTGGGAGGGTGAGAAGATATTTGTACCTATTAAGAAGGGAAAAACAACCTCAGACCCTGTTTACTATACAAAGGACATACGAAAATTAAAAAGGAAATGTAGAATGCTAAACAGTCAAATCAAAGAGGGCAGGGGAAACAGAGAAACCAGAAAGCAGCTAATAAAGGAGCTCAATAGGTTGAAAAAGGAAGCAAAGGAAAATTACAGGAATGGCATACTTCATGAGGGTAAAGACCACATAGGGAAATGGAAAAAGCTGTATTCATATATTAAAAACCAAAAGGGAAACGGAATCCACATTCCCACAATGGAGGGAGAAGGGGGTGAGCATTTATTTGCAGATAATGAGAAAGCAAACCTATTTAGTAGGGAATTCATAGATTCAGTGGAAGATTGTCAGGAGTTGGAAACCGTAAATGAGACTGGAGAGGGTGAAACACATAAGGACACAAGAAGCTTCACCTTTACAAATGAGGATATTTTTAGAGAAATCAAACTGCTTCAGCAAGGAAAAGCAGCAGGGTGTGATCAAATTACTGGGGAATTAATAAAGGCAATGGGGTGGTACATAGTGCCTTATTTAAAGTTTCTTTTCGACTATGTCATGAACAATAGTAGAATACCAAAGGAATGGAAGGAATCTATAATAATACCAATTTATAAAGGAAAGGGAGATAGAAGTAAACCTGAGAACTACAGACCAGTAAGTCTGACCAGTGTAGTTTGTAAAATCTTGGAGAGTTTAATAGTAAAATATATTAGAGGGGTATGTGAAGATAAAAATTGGTTCCTGAGGAGCCAGTATGGATTTAGAAAGAAATTTTCTTGTGAGGCACAACTGGTGGGATTTCAGCAGGACATATCACATCGGTTGGATCTAGGGGGACAGTTGGACTGCATAGCTATAGACCTTTCCAAAGCTTTTGACAGAGTGGAACATGGAGTATTATTAAAGAAAGTGGAGAGAATGGGATTGGACTCGAGGGTTGTACGTTGGATAGGAACATTTCTAAATTCAAGGGTTCAGAGAGTCAGAGTAGGGAATTACGTTTCACAGGAAGAGAAAGTTAAGAAGGGAATTCCACAGGGTAGTAAAATTGGTCCATTGCTTTTCCTAATATATGCAAATGATTTAGGGAACAATATAGCATCAAAAATAAGATTGTATGCAGATGACATTATCATCTATAGGGAAATAAATAATATAGAGGATTGTAAAATATTACAAAGGGACCTCGACAGTATCCAACATTGGGTTGAAGAGAACCACATGAAGGTTAACGGAGGTAAATCAACTGTCACAATATTCACAAACAAGAGATTAAAAACTGAATTTCAATATACATTGGATGGGGTAATCGTACCAAAAGATGACAAGTGCAAATACTTAGGTGTGAGATTTGATAGTAAATTGCACTGGAAGGGTCATGTTGGAAACATTGTTGGGAAAGCATACAGATCGTTGCATGTCATTATGCGACTACTTAGAGGATGCAACAAAGAAATAAGAGAGAAAAGTTACCTAAGTTTGGTTCGTCCAATATTGGAATATGCAAGCAGTGTATGGGATCCGCACCAGGAATACCTAATAAAAGAAATTGAGAGTGTTCAAAGGAAAGCAGCAAGATTTGTGATAGGGGATTTTAGGAGAAGAAGCAGTGTATCAGATATGTTAGAGAAGCTTGGGTGGGAAACATTAAGTAAGAGAAGGGAGAAAAACAGACTTGTAGGGTTATATAGAGCATATACAGGAGAGAAAGCATGGGGGGAAATCCGTGAGAGGCTCCAATTGGAAAGTAATTATATTGGCAGGGCAGACCACAAATTCAAAATTGGACGGCACTTTAGCAGAAGCGATTGGGGTAAATTTTCATTCATTGGGAAGGGTGTGAAGGAATGGAACAGTTTACCAAGGGCGGTGTTTGATCCCTTTCCAAAATCAGTCCAGTTATTCAAGAGCAGAATAGACAAAACCAGGGAAAAGAAAGAAGTGGTATAACTTAGTGCTGTATTCCTAGAAACATTATACGTGCTATGTAATTCCTACAGCAGTTGTGAGAGGGGAGTTCAATCAATGTGTGAATAGTACATTAAGTTACTGTATTCTTTTAATATTGTGCAGTGTTTGTAAATTATGTACCTCATTTGCCACCTCATTGCAAATAAAGTGATTTTGATTTGATTTGATGTTATAACATTACATTCAGGCAAGGAATTCACTTATTGACAGTCCTATGTAAATTGTGTACTAAATTGCCTTATATGCAAGCTGGTACTGAGTAACTATATGGAGTACAAAAATATAAATGTGTTTGCCAATGCAAACAGTCCTAACAGATAAATATGTTACATAGCTCCAACTGCTTTGGAGTAAAGATAGTTCACTTCTCCTATTTACAATTTCTCCTCACAATAGCGTTGCAGTATCAATAAACTGACACTCAATAAAAGTTAACACACAACCTCTACAGCTTCTGGGTTGTTTGAAATGATACGAAATGACAGGTTTCGATGCTTGACTGGCATCCTTACAAGATTTCCCTGTATAAGTTCTTCCTCAGAACAGTGTGGCTTCAGAGCTACACAGTGCTCAACAAAAATCATATAATATTGGCAGCTAATGTCGGCTCAACCAAACGATACGCCATAAAAATATGGCAAAGCAGTGGCGTGACTAGAATATAACTACAATGGGAGTCACGACTAATCATAAATCTGGGTGGCAATCTATCCCTTAAACTTGAATTTAATAGACAAAATAGCTCAGCAGCTATAGTCATAGTAAGTAGGCTGTAAGACTTGACGTTTTCACATCCATCAAGATGCACCATTGGATCTAGTCCAACTACACGGTGTCTAAATCATTTCAACGCTGTGAAATAAATAACAAAATCATGAGTGCTAAACTACTAAAACCTACCTTACTGGCTGTCAAGAAGTTCGGTTGATTAATCTACACTAAGTCTACCACAAAGAATCCGTACAGGAAAATATAAACTCACAGGACCGCGTTTCTCACCTCATTCTCACCGGAATCGAGGGGTGTGTAAAATTCAGATATCGGGAAGGGTAAATCCATTCAGGGCTTCTCCAACAAGCCTTCCCTTCTACCTGGGATTTTCTGCATACACGTGGTCGATGCTCCATACCGGAGGTTCTTCTGTTGGCCTGCGACGGGCTCCGGGCTTTCCAAACCATAGCCTGGCTCCTCCTTAAGATGTCTCCTCACATGGTTGGTCTACACCAGACCTAAACCACCTAGGAACATCAAAAATTTGCCAAGAAAGAAGTTTAATACATCCAAACTTCAGGATGAATCCATGTACAAACATTTTGGAAACAGGATCGTCACCCAGTTATCAGAAAACCCAGTAACAAATGATATTCAGCAAGAATGGGCCACATTACAGAAGATTATCACACAGTCAGCTGAGGAAACCATTGGTTTTATAGTGTGGAAAAGACAAGACTGGTTTGATGACAACAATGAGGAAATTCTGTCTCTCATCAATGCCAAAAGGAATGCCTATCTTGCCCATCTTCAAGACCCAACTTCCAACACAATGAGAGATAAACTACTGCCAGAGGCAGATAAGGCAGATTAAAAATACTTGGTGGCAACACAAGGCTCAGGAACTGCAGAGACTATCGGATGCTCGAGACTTGAGGAACTTCTATGCCGTACTCAAGGAAATATATGGACCATCTCGCTCATCATCAGGTACACTGAAAAGCGCTGATAATTCTACTACCTTTACTGATAGTCAAGAAATCTTGGAACGCTGGAAGGAGCACTTCTCCAATCCCCTAAATCGTCCATCGGAAGCTGCTGAAGACTTCCTCTGTGATGTGCCGCAACAACCTGAACAACTGTGGTTGGCAGTACCTCCTATTTATCATGAATTCAGTGCAGCTCTCACCCAATTGAAACCCAGAAAAGCACCTGGCCCAGATAACATCCCTCTGGAACTAATTCAAGCCGGAGGTCATTCCCTCAAAACAAGAATTTCCATCCTTATCCTCAGAATATGGGAATCAAGAAAGGTACCTGGAGACCTAAAGAATGCCACTATCGTCACTATCTTTAAAAAGGGTGATCGCAGTGTTTGTGGCAACTACCGTGGTATATCACTGCTATCAATTGTGGGGAAGATTCTTGCAAGAATTCTACTTAACCGCCTCAAGGTTATCTCTGAGAGGATCCTCCCAGAGTCACAATGCGGATTTAGAACTTCCAGAAGCACAATTGACTTGATTTTCTGTGTGAGACAGCTACAAGAAAAATGTAGAGAACAACAGAATCCACTCTTCTTAGTCTTTTATGACTTGGAAAAGGCATTTGATTCGGTTCCAAGACCAGCCATGTGGGCAGTGCTGAAGCGGTTTGGTTGCCCTCAGCGTTTTGTAGATCTAATCAAAGCTCTCCATGATGGCATGACAGGTCAGGTGTGCCATCAGAATAAGATGTCCGATGAATTTCCCATTACCCATGGACTGAAACAAGGATGTGTACTGGCTCCAACTCTTTTTGCGCTGTACTTGGCTGCAATGCTTCATGATTCACCCACAAACATCCCAGGTGTGGAGATCAAGTATCGTTTTGATGGAGGGCTTTTCAACCTAACTCGTCTCCGCTCCTTGAGGAAAACTCAGGTTACTAAGGTTACTAACATGTTGTATGCAGATGATGCTGCGTCACCAACTCTCACACCAGAAGAGCTGCAAGAGTCAGTTAACTGTTACAAAAGTGCATGTGATCGCTTTGGTCTTACCATAAATGTCAATAAGACTAAAGTCTTGGCACAACCTTCACCAGGCACACCTCTTCCTCAGTTCAATATCTCCATTTCAAATTTGCCAGTAGAACAGGTTGACCACTTCTCGTACCTGGGCAGTACCATTTCTGTGAGCAGGATGTGGATAAGAGAATTGGCGCAGCCCATGCAGCATATGGACGATTAGCGCACCGGGTCTTCATGAATAAAGATCTGTCCATGAGTACAAAGCTTATGGTGTACAAAGCAGTAGTCATTTCTACATTGTTGTATGGCTGTGAAACGTGGACCCTTTACCGACGTGATCTTAGGAAGCTTGAGCGTTTCCACCTACAAAAACTTCGATCAATCCTGAGGATTAAATGGGAAGACCGCATTACCAATATTGCTGTTCTGGAAAAGGCTCAAATCAACAGCATAGAATCATCCATAATAGGTCACCAATTTAGATGGATTGGTCATGTCCATCGGATGGATGATGTGAGATTACCTCGTCAAATGCTATATGGTGAGTTATGCTATGGCACCAGACCTCATGGTGGTCCTAAGAGGCGCTACAAGGACCAATTTAAGTAGACCCTGAAATTGACAGGTCTTGATTCACAAACCTGGGACATGCTGGCTGAAGACCGCTCAACTTGGCGCCGTACCATCTCGGATGCTGTAAAGACGTTTGAAAGGGATCGACGCATACATGAAGAGGCCAAGCGTCAAGCTAGGAAACTTCGAGCAGCCCAACCACGTCCTTCTCCAGCAATACTATGCGACTTGTGTGGTCGCTTGTTCCATGCCAGGATTGGACTCTTTAGTCACCGTAAACACATCCACAAACTGGACTGAAGGAAGAAGATTTATACTCGGATTCGAGTTAAAGCCGATGATGATGACACCATGTTAGACATCTCTATATATATAAGAATGAAACTTTGTCTGTTTTTTCTGAATTTCTACGGAAGTTTGAGTTATTAACGCGTTTCAGACTGGTTTATGACGGTTCTGCGCAAAAACAAAATTTTTGTCTGTGTACAACTTTGCATGCGCATCACTCGAGAACGGCTGAGTGGATCAACATAAAATTTGGTACAGGAATCCATCAGAGGCACGAAAGTAATCATTGATGTAACTCTTCTCCATACCTCTCATAAAAGAGGGCCTACCCCCTTAAAATGCATGCTGAAATGGGCGTAGAAAAACGAGACAAAGCTCATTTTCAGCGTCTCAATGTGAGAAACAAAACTCAGGAGCCCCGAAAACCACATTTTAAGGTCCTAAAACATACCGTTTTTGAGATATACCCAGAAAACTAATTTCATTTATTAAGCTATTGAAGGAATGCAAGCCGGTTACCATGACAACACAATCTCAGAAGTCCATCTATTTCTGTAAAACGCAATGCCATTCTATTTATTGCATTACTGTGAACGTTCGCAAATGGCTTTAAGGTTATCACGGAACCAACTTAAACTGTAAAATTCACCAATACGTATATAATGCGCTTAACCCTAGAACTGCGGACCGTCTTCCAGGAAGACGGTGTGGTGTTTAATCAAGTGCGACCGTCTCTCTGAAAGACAGTCTCGGTATTCAAATATAGTTCTACTGTTAGCCATCAGATGGCACTAATTTCAAGTCATGCTGGTTCCCGATGCTTTTATCTTTCGATGTGTTACTCTTTGGCAATAAGAAGGCTATTATTTGGCTGCAGAAGTGGAAGTACTTTCATGTTGACATTGAAGTTGCATTGAGCAAAATGGCAGCCAACAAGCCTATGTAGATGATTCAGAAATTGAGCGTGTTTTAGTAAATAACAGGAATTATTTAAAAGTGGTTCCTGTAATAGTAACAAAAAACTGTGAAATTTTCATTTATGATGTGTCTGACAAACATTTAACTTGGCAATATGGTTTTCTAGAGCAGAAAAGTCAATTTTATTTCTTATATTTGGTAAAATACTTTTTATGATTAATTCAAACTGATGAGTCTGAATGATTCACCTCTATAAAAATAATATAGAACAGTCTTTCAGCTTTCTATTGATGTATGATAAGTTATAGGCCTATTCATGAACACAGTTTGCTTACCGAAAAGGCAGAAGGTGAATCTTATATAGGCTATGTGCATAATGGAGAAATGTCATATAGTAAAAATATTTTCTTTAGTAAATAACAGGAATTATTTGAAACTGGTTCTTGAAATAGTAACAAAAGAACTGTGAAATTTTCATTTATGATGTGTCTGACAAACATTTAACTTGGCAATATGGTTTTCTAGAGCAGAAAATTCAATTTTTATTTTTATGAAATATTTTTTATGATTAATTCAAACTGATGAGTCTGAATGATTCACCTCTATAAAAATAATATAGAACAGTCTTTCTGCTTTCTATTGATGTATGGTAAGTTATAGGCCTATTCATGAACACTTTTTTTTTTTTACAGAAAAGGCAGAAGGTGAATTTCTCATATATATGCATAATGGAGAAATGTCATACTATAAAGATAACTTTCTTTTCTAGTAAATAACAGGAATTATTTAAAACTGGTTCTTGAAATAGTACCAAAAAAACTGTGAACTTTTCATTTATGATGTGTCTGACAAAAATTTTACTTGGCAATATGGTTTTCTAGAGCAGAAAATCAATTTTTTATTTTCATGAAATACTTTTTATGATTAATTCAAACTGATGAGTCTGAATGATTCACCTCTATAAAAATAATATGGAACAGTCTTTCTGCTTTCTATTGATGTATGATAAGTTATAGGCCTATTCATGAACACAGTTTGCTTACCGAAAAGGCAGAAGGTGAATTTCTCATATACCGGTATGTGCATAATGGAGAAATGTCATATTGTAAAAATAACTTTCTTTTTTTTTTTATTATTAAATAACAGGAATTATTTAAAACTGGTTCCTGAAATAGTAACAAAAAACTGTGAACTTTTCATTTATGATGTGTCTGACAAACATTTAACTTGGCAATATGGTTTACTAGAGCAGAAAAGTCATTTTTTTATGAAATACTTTTTATGATTTATTCAAACTGATGAGTCTGAATGATTCACCTCTATAAAAATAATATAGAACAGTCCTTCAGCTTTCTATTGATGTATGATAAGTTATAGGCCTATTCATGAACACAGTTTGCTTACAGAAAAGGCAGAAGGTGAATTTCTCATATAGGCTATGTGCATAATGGAGAAATGTCATATAGTAAAAATAATTTTCTTTTTTTTTGTAAATAACAGGAATTATTTAAAACTGGTTCTTGAAACAGTAAAAAAAACTGTGAACTTTTCATTTATGATGTGTCTGACAAACATTTAACTTGGCAATATGTTCTTTTAGAGCAGAAAAGTCAATTTTATTTCTTATTTTTTATAAAATACATTTTATGATTAATTCAAACTAATGAGTCTGAGTGATTCACCTCTATAAAAATGATATAGAACAGTCTTTCAGATTTCTACTGATGTATGATAAGTTATAGGCCTATTCATGAAGGCAGTAGCTTACAGAAGAGGCAGAAGGTGAATTTCTCATATATGTGCATAATGGAGAAATGTCATATTGTACAAATAATTTTCTTTTTTAGTAAATAACAGGAATTATTTATAACTGGTTCTTGAAATAGTAACAAAAAACGGTGAACTTTTCATGTATGATGTGTCTGACAAACATTTAGCTTGGCAATATAGTTTTCTAGAGCAGAAAAGTCATATTTTTTATATATTTTTTTTTTTTATAAAACACTTTTTATGATTAATTCAAACTGACGAGTCTGAACGATTCACCTCTATAAGAATAATATAGAACAGTCTTTCAGCTTTCTATTGATGCATGATAAGTTATATTCATGAACACAGTTTGCTTACAGATACTAAATTCCCATAGTGTGCATTTTATGGGAATGTACTGCAGCATTTGACGGATAAACCTGCAGCAGTTCTAGGGTTAAGGAGGTCAAGGGGTACTCTTGATTTTTTTCACGTGATTTACACGGACGGATGTGGTAGTTAAGGTCTATTATATCCCTATCCCTAAATAATTATTATGATTATTATTATATTATGGCGTACAAGGACGAGCAAAACTCATTTTCAGCACCTCGTTGGCTCGGAGGCTACTACGTTTTAAGGCGCTAAAACCACGTTTCTGAGATATTCCCAGAAAACTAATTTAATTTAATAAACTAATAAAGACCACCTCGTGGCGCAGTGGCTAGCATTGTTGGCTGTCACTCCCTAGGTACCGGGTTCGATCCCCGGCTCTGCCAAGAATTTAAAAGTCTTGGTATGGTCTGGTCTGGTACGGGGTCTCCCAGCCTCGTGATGCAAAATGGGAACCTGCCGGATGCTATGGTAGGAGGAGGAGTGGAAAGGAACTGGCCACCCTACCACACGCTAACTCCAGCTCGGGATGGCTGGTTAGTGATCCCTTGACTTAGTCAAGGGCTCTTATTCAGGTCGCCTACGTCCCTGGAGGGGATATGGCACTCTTTTATTTGATAAAATAATAAATAGATGACGTGTACAGAAGAAGACCAAATCAGGAGCTATATAGATATACTGAGAAAATCACAGATGTGGCCAGGAAGAGACGTCTGGCTTTCTATGGACATGTCTCATGGATGAACCCAACAAGACTAACCAACCGGCTTCTCAAGTACTGGGGGAAGAGAAAGAGCATGACACCGTTGCTAACAGTAGTTAACAAGGATATCCAAGAACTGAAGATAATGAAAAGTAGTATTAGAAGCCGATCACATCTCAGAAAGATACTTAAACTGAAGAGTTTTCAGGACAGACCACCCTGTAAGAAAACCGGCATCATCTGGACAAAAGAGAGGAAGGAGAAACATAGCCAGAAAATGCGCGAATATTGGGCAAACATCAAGTCCCTCGCCAAGCTGAAAAGTTGAACGTCGTGGTCCTTAGCTGGCCCATCCAAAAGAAGAAGAACAACAAGAAACTAATGAAGTAATGCAAGCCAGTAACCTTGACAACAGTATCACAAGAGGTGACATCCAACTTTCCATCTATTTCTGTAAGAAGCAATGCCACTCAATTTATTAAATTTCTGTTAAAGTTTGCAAATGACTATAAGGTTATCGTGGAATCAAACATAGACTGTAAAATTCAACAATGTGATTAAGGGGCTCAAGGGGTAGCCTAGAATTTTTACACGTGACTTACACGTGCGATATGCGATATGTTGTACATAAGGTCTATTATATCTCCCAACAGCAACATTATTTTCAAAAAATTCCTGAATTGGAATTGTGTTTTTGGGAATTTGGGCCATTGGAGACTAAAAATCCCGCATTTTCATGCACCACAAGCCTTTATAATTTATTAAAGGGGTCTTCCTGGGGATGAGAACTTTCCACAACGGTGAGGATCAGTTTTAATTTGACATATATTGCGTTTCGTCTACGAGGTTTTCAATATTAGTTTCACGTCAGGAAGTACTCGTTAGGTGAATTTAGTTTGAGAGCACATTTTAATCAATCATATTTTTGTCGACAAACGGGTTTGTCGTAAAGATGATTTTGTTTGATACTGTGTGGTTGATATATCTTTATGTTTATGTATGCCTATAATGCATGTTCGGGTGCTTGGAGCATCGTAAAATTAGGTATTGTAACCATGAGTCAATACACCAATCAGTTAGAAAACGCTTCAACGTACTTCTCATAGAAGGGTGGGTATAAGGAACAACTTTTCAAAATACATGCTAAAATAGGCGAAAAATAAAAATTATCCTAGAAGGACGACCAAAGCATACGTTGCGCTTCTCAATGTGTGACACAAAACTAGGGAGTCTATAAAGGGTCTCAGAAAACCACATTTTACGGCCCTTAAATTAACAGTGTCTGCGATATACCCAGAAAACTAACTTCGTTCTGATAAACTTAGGAAGGAATGACAAGCCCCTAACCATTGGAACAGTATCTCAATTGATAACGTCTGGTTATTAATACCGAAGACCGTTCGAAGAGCGGGTACTTCTGGTAGTAGTAGATAATAGTGAAGATCTGTAGTCACACACATGGTCTAATACGTAGCACATTTTAATATAGATTTCCCACACGTGGTGTTCACAGAAGTTATATTTTATGACTGTAAAAAATGATAATTCACTGCTTCTACACAGGATTGCAGACTATTATACAAAAATGGCCTTTCACTGTCTGCTACACAGAATCTATGGCACACATGTGGTGTCACTTCACGGAATTTATTACTGTACAAATCACGAAATATCGTTGTGATCAGTTCTCGTAGAAATGTTGCACTTTTAGCATTGATAATATTATTGATGTTGGCGTACTTTATGTTCATGTGGTATAATATCCACTGGCCTTAGCAGATTATTTCCTGCCCCTCGTGGACTTAGAAAATATGTGGAGAAAATGTGGTATTCCACGATGCCAAAAATATTGAAGTAATTCACAGTTTTTTATATCAAATTTCACAGTGGTCGTTACTATTGGACCAATAATGTCGTTTTGAGTTCACCGCACACAGCACGGTGCAAAAATATACTTCGATGATCGTAGATCACGATTCAATTTCACTTCACCTCGTGGGTGGACTATTTCCTCGTCTCAGCGGACGATCAATCACAACACGTTCAATTCGGACGACTCCGGACTAGGTTGTGTCAGGCACGGGATCGTGCTCTGGGTTCAAGCAAATGCTCTAGTCATTGAGCGACTATTCACATCCGTTTTGCATATCTGCGATGAAATTACCTCTACCAGAAATGAAAATAGGCACTTCAAAGTGTTCAAATTATGCAGAATTACTAAGTGAGACTTGTGGTTGCAAAACATGTAGTAATATGTGCTCAGAAAAATTAATGCGACATCTCTCTAAAGTCAAGAGAATGTCTTACAGCTTGTCAAGGCATGTGCTAGCCTCCAGGTGCGATCAAAGTTGAAGCAAAGTATTCACAAATACTTTTAAAAGAAAATATCACAGAGGATGAGCTCACACGGGCTCAATACGGAGAGTGGCTTTGGTAGTGTAGTCGGTAGCATGCTGACCTGCTATACCCAAGATCACGGGTTCAAATCCGGCCGAAGTCGTCGGATTTTTAAAAGCATTAAAATCCTTCGGTATGCCTTCGGAGATGTCATGTAAAAGAACCTACCACTACAGTTGGTAGTGTGTAGCCAAATTTGTAGGTTACATTTGGCTGGTTAGAAACGCTCTTATCAAGTTCCAACGTTCGCCGCTACGTGTCAGTAGCCAAAGTTGGAACTACTTGAGATTGAACTTGCTGGGAGCCCTCGGGCGGTCAATGAAATACCCTGCTATGGCCATTGGTTGCAATTCATATATAATATTAGTTGACATATGGGAAGTTGCTGATCATAAATCATCTTCCTCTGTGTGAGTCTTCCTGAAGAAGATAAATCACTTTCATTTTCCATTTTAGGAGTCGCAGCAAGCGGCAATGCCTGTTCACGGCTTGATTCTTGTTCACCAGCTCGGAAATCTTCTGGATCCAAACAAAAGTGCAAGTTTTATTCGACAGAATGAAGAGGAACTGATAATTCCAGATACAGCACCAGATGATTCCGATGGGTAAGATTGAAATACAGACAATGTACAGTCACCACCAAAAACTTTCATCTCTTATTCTTTGTAGTCAGCAAAGGTCATTTTAGATGCAAGTTCCATGCCTGTTAATGGTCACACCTCCTTTCTTATAGATATTTTGTAAATTTTGTTTGACTTTTCACCTGAAGAAGGATGGGTATCTTGGATGCATTCAATTTACTCGTAGCTTCCCTGGCAACTGTATCTAAGATTATTTGAACACTGTTATCATTCACCAGATATTTTATTAATGCTGCACTCTATCAGCTTGAGCAACAGGTTTATTCTTGGATATGTATGCTGACTCCCGTACCTTGCAACAACCTATCATCATCTTCTACAGTTTCCAGCCCCTGACGGGTCTGCTTCCTTACAATATCCTCATCATCATCAGGATATCCTCCCAGCGAGCCGGGTAGGAAATTGTGAACGATATGCCTCCATTTAGTCCTGTCCTGGAATAACTTTCCCATCTCCACAGCATCCCATGTTACTCCTCTCCTGATGAGATCTTCCTTAACCTGGTCTGTCCATGTCTTCCTAGGACGTCCAATGTTGGTCTTTTTCTTGGCACCTCCATCTCCATGGAGTTAGGGTCTGATGCATCCACTTCACATGACCTAACCACTTCAATCTTGCCACACTCATCCTTTCGCCCGTGGTCAAGTTCTCCTGCATGTCTCTCCTTACGTATTCATTCCTGACCCTGTCTCTTCTGGTTTTCTGTAGGGTTGATCTAAGGAACTTCATTTCACATGCTTGCAATTGACTTTCTTCTCTGTTATTTATGACACTGGCCTCCAGACTATATGTCATGATTGGGAGGACTTAGGTTTTATACATAGAGGTACTCACTTGTCCCAGGTGAGGTTTCGTACCTGGTGGAAGAAGCTGGATCTTTTTGCAACTCTGTTTAAAACTTCTAGTTTGGCACTTCCATCACATGATATGACACTACCCAGATAATTGGAGCATCTCTCACTTCAGTATCATGTTACAAGGTGTGGGTGTCCTGCTCATCTTCGTCACTCACAGTCAACTTGAGTTCCTTAAATTTGGTATTCCAGTAATCTAATCTCCTCTGAACCTCCATTTCTGTCTCTCCCCAAATGGCAATGTCATCAGCAAAAACTTAGGCATTGAGGTCTTCATTTACTACTTCCTTGATTTCCTTAATGATTGTGTCCATGAGTGTAAGGAAGAGTAATGGGGAAAGTGAACTACCTTGATGAACACCTCTTTGTGTCGTAAACCATGTTGATCCTTTGCGTACACTGCAACAACCTAATAATTATAATTATCTTTGGATATGCAGTATTTCATCAAATATTGAAAAAAATTGATCCAGTTAGCTCAACTCAGCATTGGCAATGCACCATTGCGCTCGTCAGTTCGCATGTCACAACTCACCAAGACACTTTGCTAGTTCATAGTGGGAAGGCCACTGCGAGAGTAATATCACAATTAACACTGGTTATCAGACAGATTCAACACACACCCAAAGTACACGGGGCTACATGACCACGTAGTCGCAGCCCCTAAACTGAGGAACCAACCAACCTTCACAATCTACTGTAAATATAATCCCTATAAGCCAACAACCAGTGGGACATGGAATCTAAAATATTGCCTAATTTAAGCTTTGGTTTGTTGTGAAAAATACAAAGTATATCCTTCCCCTTGGTATATTTTCTTTTCCTTTTAATTGATCTTCCACCACTTCCTCAGAAATGTGAACTATAGTATGTTCTAAGTGATCAATGTATGTGTTAGCTAAAATTCCAGAAGCAGGAAATCCCACTGAAAGGCCTATTTCTTTATTTAGCATATAGCATTACACATGAAACACAATAATAATAACAAATAATAATAAAAAGTACATACAAGCACAGTTATCGACCTATAACCTTATGTCCAGACTGTTGATCCAGTCCAGGCTCGATGGTGTAGCACTATTAGGGTCACCTAGGTACGCTCTTATTTTGCAGTCTTCCACAATGTGCCTGATGGTCTGGTTCGATGAACCACAATCACAGCAGGGGTGCTTGCCGTAGTAAGTGATTGGTTAACGTGTCGGACTACCAACCCCAAGATTGAACGTTCGCTCCTGCCGTAGTAAGTGATTTTTGAAGACGACAAAAATCACAACACTCATGTCATACGTTGTTGGCATGTTAAAGAACCCATTTAAATTCAGTAGGCCGTGTTCAATGGCAAAATTAATCTCGGGATTTTCCGCCAACACAAAGTACCTCCATTCTCTACTTGAAAGCGCTGTAGTGTCAAGGAGTTTAGATAACTAACCTCGTTGACTTTCATAGCGTTCAAAGGAACGACGAAATTCGACACGCAAGCTACCCTCTGGGTGTCAATTAACAATGCTTGCACCCAGCACCCGAGGCCATACGATATTATTATTATTATTATTACAGCAGGGGTCTGGCCGCTTCCCCCATTTGTGCAGGGTGTATGCACAAACTCCATGTCCTGTACGGATGTGCTTAAAGGTCTTCCATATATGATGCGGTTCTTATATTCTTGTTGATGGAATTGAAAGTGATCTAATGTGAAAGCTAATATTGAAATAAATTCTTCAACTTGTACCTTGCACATTGGAATGTCAGATTACAATCATTTCCTTAATATCAAAAATAATGTAAAGTTTGGTTGTTATTACATTCTAAATTTTATCACAAAGCTCCATTGTGCTTAAAAAAACTTGCATTTGCCGAGGAAATATGTTACTTTAAAAATGTTTGTATAAATTATGCTAATTTACATGTTGGACTTTTCCTGACATTAAGGATTGACCTGATGATTATGTTTAGCTTTAGCAATAGAACAGCCCCTCAGGGGCTCACGACAAGTGAGATGTGGATTGGCGACCATGGGACCCCAGCTGAGTCCGGCATTTCTTCCACTTACTTGTGCCGGGCTCCTCTCGGTCATGTTTCCTATCGACCTCCCTTGGTCATCTCTTGTTCTTTTCTGACCCCGATGGTATTAGGGTATCCGAGGCCTAGGGAGTCTTTCACTTTCCCACATTAATTGGCTCTTTTCTCATCTTTGCTGATACCCTCATTCTTCGAGGGGTCAGCCGTCTTTTTCTTTTCATGATATCTCCTGTCTTCTGCACAAGGCCCTCAAGGAGGCAGGGTGTGTGTAGCCTCACCCTGGATAGTGCTATACCCTCGAAGGCTCACGGCTGGTGAGTTCAGAATTTGGCGACCCCGAGGGATTCCTGAGCTTGGTCAAGTTTTTCCCCCCTTTTTCCATTGCCTTTGCGGTGGACCCTCTCCTCTTTCCCCTTTCCTCTCTGCCTTTCATGGCACCCCTTCCTTGCAAGTCCCTCAGTTCTCATTCTTCGAGGGTTGAGGGCATTTCCCTTCCTCCTGACTTCTATTTACATTCCTCTCCTTTTTGTTTTCCATTTCCTCTTCTAGTAGTTAGCTTTAGTTGTAAGTTTCATTTTCACTATCACTCAACCATTAGGGGCTGATCACCTAGATGTTAGGCTCCTTTAAACAACAATTATTATCATCATGAACTTATTTATGACATTCAACATTATACAGATTCCGTACTAGAAACCACAGCACTTGTTTCTGTCTAGTTTATCATTAACAAAACAATGGCCTAATTACTTCCCATCGGTCATGTAATTGTTCACAGAGAGTGCTTTGAAACCATTTTACAGTGTTGCCTTATACTTTTTTGACTTTTAAAGTCGCACATTTTTCCGTATTGACAGAATGTAATAATAAACAAAGTTTTTATGGTTCCGCCTAGTCAATACTTGTTTTATTAGAGATTTTATCGTGACATAATCACTTGTCTTTACGTATGTTGGGACATGTTTCGGTGTCTAGTAACATTGACACCTTCATCAGCCTACGGTTATTGGCAACACTCAATGACATTAAAATAATTATTAAAACAACACACAGATGACTAAAATAACACTTTAAAAAGTTTTTTAAAACACTGTCATAATGAAAGTTCAATTAAAAGTCTTAAAAAGGCTGGGTGCACTGTTTTGGTTTCCAATGTCCTGCTTCCGATAATAACCTCCGAAATCCAGCAAGAGGTGACCATACATAACTGGAAAAGAAAATCCCTGTGTGAACTATGATAAGTATTAAAACCGAAAAAGTGGAAAGCTAAACAAAGAAAAAGTGGAAAAATATATAAAAAAGGAGTGTGGTGAACTTACGGTGTAGTTGTGGCAGCGAGAAATCGGGCCGTGCTGAGGCATACGGAGACTGTGCAGTACTGATATGGAATAGCTTGGGGGAAGCGGGCGAGGCTTCAGTCGAGAGGGGCGGGGGGAGGGTAAGTATACTGGCAATTTTGGAGGACAGGAGCGGAATGGGGGTATGGGGTTGAGGGGTGGAATGAGCGGATTTGTAGATCCTGGATTAAATGATAAAATTAAGGTGGTTTGTATTTAACTCTGTAATTGGTTAAGGTCTCAAAGAGTACATTGTTATTTTCAAAGTTGATCTCATTGATATTGGTTAGGGGGTGTAATTGGTTAAGGTCTCAAGAGTACATTGTTATTTTCAAAGTTGATCTCATTGATATTGGTTAGGGAGTCTGTTCTTTGGGCAAAATCTATTTCAATTTCTTCCAATATGTTCATTGTGATACCTTTCTTAGCAAGATGCAGGATGCTCATGTCTTTGTTGATGTCAGTGAATTCATGTTTACTGTCCTTCATGTGGTTGGCCATAGCGGAGAATTTATTGTATTTTAGAGCGTTAAAATGTTCACCATATCTTGTAGCAAATGACCTACCGGTTTGTCCATAATAATTAGTTTCGCATTTGGTGCATTTCAATTTGTATATGCCTGATTTATTAAACTTGTTCGTGTGGTTCAATTTGTTGGTGTTAAATAAAATATCTTAATTGTATTAGTTGTTTTGTAGGCTATTTTTAGACTGCGTTTCTTAAAGATATTGGAAATGCTGTAAGATTTGTTGTTAAAGTACGTGAAGACTGCGTACTTGGGTGGCTCTTTTTGCTCTGGCGTTAGGTGGGAGACCGGTTTATTTTTAATTTTGTTAATGATGTTGTTAACTATCTGTGGTGCGAATCCGTTTATTTTAGCAACTTGCTTAATGATTTTTAGCTCTTCGTTTAGGCTTGCTTGGTCTAGAGGAAGGGAGAAGGCTCTGTTGATCATGCTCAGAAATGCGGCTTTCTTTTGATTACCTGGGTGATTGGAGTCCTGCCTTATGGTTGTATGTGTTTGGGTTGGCTTTCTGAAAATTTTATATGTTTATCTATTATTAATCCGACTGACTGTGATGTCAAGAAAGTTTATTTTATTGTTTACCGCTGATTCTGCCGTGAATTGTATATTTTTATCCAGACTATTTAATTTGTGTACCAATCCTTCTATGTTCAGGGTCGTCTCATCTAATATTACAGTCTGGCTGCGTGGCTCAGGGGTAACGTTCTCGCTTGCTGAGCCCAAGGTTGCAGGTTCGAAACCTGGCGCAGTCAGCTGGCATTTGAGGGTGCGCAAATGCGAGGGAGCCGTGTCAGTACATTTACTGGCACGTTAAAGATCCCCTTCGGGGCAAAATTCCGGCACCCCGGCGTCTCTAAAAGCCAGGGTAGTTAAAAGGGACGTAAAACCAATAACATTATTATTATTATCTAATATTACAAATACATCGTCCACGTATCTTGCCCAAAAAAATATCCCATCAATTTTGGTTATGATTTCCTCATGCTCTAGGTGATCTAAGTATATATTGGCTACTATGCCAGAGAGCGGGGAACCCATTGACAGTCCCTCTTTTTGCTTGAAGATTTTATTATTAAAGGTGAAAAAATTATTTGTAAGTGTGAACTCAAGTAGTGTCATAAATTCACTGATTTCTACCTTCGATGTGTTGCCTTATTGTTCACAGAGAGAGAGAGAGCTTTGAAACCATTTTACAGTGTTGCCTTATTGTCACTTTCAGTCGGTCATCACACAATTACTGGGATATGCGAAAAAATAACCAGAAGAAAATTACATCTGATAAGATTGTTATGGACTATTGTGAAGAGGAGTATGATATGTTTCGTTAAACACGTTTGGCTCTGTGGTAATGCTATGGTCTTTCACCCGGTCAGCCGGGGTTCAAAACCTATCCGAGTTGTACTTTTTTGCTTGATATTTTTTATATATATACGGTATATATATTTTTTAAGTACTGAGACGTTATATAATTGAGCGTTAAGTTGTGCATCTTGCAATGGAAAATATAAATTTAATTAAAACAAAGTTCGCTACCGGATCTGCACGAGTGACATCTACTAGCAACCAGGTGAACAATGCGTGTGCTATCCATGGCCCACTAAATGCGAGCTGCGCTCTATACCGGCCTTAACATTCCCAGTTAGTGAATCCATGCATATCTGTACGGTGTAATTGAAAAATTTCCTCTTGATGCCTATAGAGCGCACTCGCCTCCGAGGATAGGGGCGGTTAAGAATTAGCTGTGCAGTAGGTTTATTAAATGTGCTTCTCCCAGTGATAAGTTTAAACCAATGAAGTTTTGTTTTAGTTTCAATTATTGTAAGTAGTCGGTGTTAATATACTGACATTGTTTGGAGCGTTTGTTGATGGAATTGTAAAATGCTGGGGTAAATTATAAAGTATGGTTTCAATGTCGCTGCTCGCATCCAGTATGTCATACTGTGTTGTTGTTGTTGTTTGAGTCTTCGGTATTTCGACTGGTTTGATTCAGCTCTCTATGCTTCCATGTCCTGAGCTAATCGTTTCATCTCTACATAGCTACCACACCCTACATCCAAGGCAATCTGTTTAACATATTCTAACCTTGGTCTACCCCTACAGTTCTTATCCTCGACCCTTCCTTCCAAAACTAAGTTCGCTATTCCTGGGTGTCTTAGTATGTGCCCTACCAACCTATCTCTTCTCTTCATTAGTAGTCGCCAGAAACATCTCTCCTCTCCCACTAGTCTTAATACCTCTTCGTTTGTTACCCTATCTACCCATCTGATCTTCATCATTCTCCTGTAACACCACATTTCAAACGCTTTAATTCTCCTTTTTTCTACTCTACCAATAGTCCAAGTTTCACTTCCACAGAGCTCCAGACTAAGGCTTTCAAAAATGACTTCCTAATATCTAAATGTATATTCGATGTCAACAGATTCCTGTTCTGTAGAAATGCTTTCCTTGCCTGAGCCAACCTACTTTTTATATCCTCTTTGCTTCGTCCATCACTGGCTATTTTGCTTCCCAAGTAACAGAAGTCACCTACTTCCTTTAGCTGTTCAACTGCTAATTCAACATCCATTGGGGTTTCTGATTTCTTTCGACTGCATTCCAGTACTGTTGTGTGCCATTTTTAATTTCAAATATGAAGAAAATAGGAGGTGATAAGGACAAAGAGTAATAACTATACCCAGTAGGCCTGTATATGTTCTTTCCCGAACATCTTGTTTCGCATATTTCAGTAAATGGTATTATTCTATGTTGACCAACTGAAGAGTACAATATCAACTGTTTACTTAGTCTTAATGTTCTTTTACCCATAGTCACTTCTACACTCTGATTCATTACCGCCAGCATCTTTAGCTAGTTTATCATCTTGGCTTACAGGATTGAGCCGCGTCGCATATCGGTTATTATTTCCCGACGTTTCGGCTGACACAGATCGGTACCTACATGCTAACTCTAGTCATCCTCCATCACAGAAAGAAATGGTAGCTAGAACACTTCTCACCAGAGCCAACCACATTTGCGATAAAGATAGCGTGAATGAAGAGAAGAAACATGTTTGGAACACGCTCCTAGCTAATGGCTACAGCAAAGGACAAATAAATAGGGACACACGGAAGGTAGAACAAAGCCGAAGAACTGGCAAAAAGAACGAAGATAGGCCCTACCATAAAGCCTTTCTGCCGTACGTACAGGGGTTGACAGATAGAATCGCCAGGCTGCTTAAGAAACACGATGTGACAACTGTGATGCATCCTATAAACAAGCTGACGCATGTGGTGCGTAAATCAAACGAGATAAAGCTGCCAAACCAGGACGCAGGAGTTTACAAAGTGCCTTGCTCCTGTGGACAGGTTTACATAGCGCAAACAAAAAGACGCATTTCCATTAGGATTTCAGAGCACATTCGAGACACGAAACAGATAAACTACATAATTAAGTACAAGTTTTTCGGACTTGTAGGCCGTGGTCCAGACAGGATGGTTTCAAACTTAGCAACATTTGGAAAGTTCTCATAGCGTGCGATTGCCAGGGGCGGGGATAAATCAGAGAGCAGTGTGACGTCAATGCTGGGCAAGCAAGCACATCTGACTGGCAATAACCGTTAGTTTGAGTACGAACACCAACTCGTACCTACCCATGATTAAGGCTGCTGCGATGTCAGCCGAAACGTCGGGAAATGACAACCGATATGCGACGCGGCTCCATCCTGTAAGCCAAGATGATAAACTAGACACCGGCCGCGAAAGCTTACAATCTAAATCTTCAGCTAGTTTTGATTTTAAGGATTCATAGAACTCTCTGTTCTCTTTTGCGAAGTACTTCATCAGATTTTATAATATCCTCAATTTTTGCTGATTTAATAGACAGAGAACATATAGCCTCTCTGGAAAATATACTTCCTAGGATTCTTGTTTGGTTTCTCAATCTTATGTAGGTGAAGCTTACTCCAGACATAGTCGAAAACACCAGGACTATTCTTATGTTTTCTACTGCACTTCATTATTTTGTAGTTTGAAATTCTTAATTTTTATTTCTCCTTGCAACAAGGGAGGATCATACAAACTTCCTTGGATATGGCATGGGTTTGAACTCAGATGAAAACTCATGTCCATGTTTTATGTAGTATTGGGCAGGAGTTGGACTGATGTTGTGGTAGCCTTACTATTTACCTATCCTTTCAATTTTTTTTTTTTTTTTTTTTTTTTTTTGAGTTTGCGTGGTTTATATTCCAGACCTCCAAAGTTTGGCCAGAACAAAAGGGGTGCTATAAATAGTTAAGTACACACTCCCAGGAAGTGCAACAGTTTTAGGACTTATGTTATGTACATACATACATACATACATATCCCACGTCGTTCCGTCTATAAGATGGGTCGGCGAATGAGGCCACTCCACCAATTTCTGTCTCTGTACTTCTCCTCTTCTTCAATGCTGTCCAAGTCCTAGCCCAATCGTTGGATGTCATTTCTCACCATGTCTGCATATCTCCTCCTTGGCCGTCTTCTTGGTCTTCGGTCATGAAGCTGCAGTTCATACATTTCTTTTGGAATTCTGGTAACATCCATCCTTCGCATATGGCCAAACCACATGAGCCTTTTCAAGGTTATTTTATCCTGTAGTTTGTCGACCTGAACCAATTCTCTGATATGCTCATTACGAATTCTGTCTTTTCTTGTCTTACCAACCATGGCTCTAGCAAATCACATCTCTGCTGCCTGAATCCTTCTCTCATCTTTCTTCCTCATGGTCCAAGTTTCACAGCCATAGGTCAAAATTGGCACATAATAAGTCTGATAGATCACTCGTTTACATTGCAGAGGCACTTTCTGGTTCCATATGAGGTCTTGAACAGCTCTATAAAATGTACCTCCAGCCAAAATCCTGTTGGTGATTTCCTGATCAATGGTACCTGTTGCTGATATCACACTTCTCAGATATTTAAATTTTTGAGAAAATCTCAGCTGTCTGCCATCAATTTCAATGGAACCCTCCGGTTGGCCGTTTCTCTGCATAACTAGCACCTCACTATTTTCTACACTAAACATAAGACCATATTCCTTTGCTCTTTCTGTCCATGGTTTGATCTTTTCTTGTAATTCTTCTTTGGAATCACCCCACACACATATGTCATCCGCAAAGAGCATAACTTCCTTTTTTCCATCGCCAATGATTTGGGATACATTTTGTTGGATGTCATTCATCACAGCAACGAACAGAAGAGGGGACAGGACTTCCCCTTGCCTTAGACCTGTATTTATTGTATTATGTGTCAGATCTTATGTCGCAAAAATCTAAAAGGCATCCTTTGAGCTGCTTGTGGATAGAGGAAGTTGGATCCAAGAACTGCATGTTTAGACATTGGATTAAGTTTACACTAATACATATGAATAATGTTGGTTTTTTTCTCATTAATGGTTTCAGTTCTGGAGAAGGTGAAGTGGCAGAAATGTCGTTCCAAATGCAAGGTTTCACTCATGGGGAGAATATCCGAAATGTGCGCCCTGACGATGAAGATAAACCTCAAACATCTATTCTTCTGAATTGCCTCCTTGGGAAGGAAAAAACTCCGAGTGATGCAGCTTCCTTAACTAATACATCAGTGGTACCTGTGAACGAGATTTTCCTTTGTGATGTGTGTGAAAGATCTTTTGCTTCAGATAATGAACGAGCTGAGCATATGGAACTACACACAAGGCGTTACACATGTTCAGAATGTCCTTTCTCTTTCCACGAACACAGTGATCTGATGTTACATTTCTACGAGACTCACAACTGTACCCTCGCGTATAAGTGTAATGAATGTTCCTCGAGCTTTAGCGAAGAAAGTAATCTACGTGAACATCGTCGGCTTGTACATGATGTTGGTAAATATGAATGCAAAATTTGTAATGAAAAATTTAGTTCGAGAACTCAAGTTCTTGCACATACAAACTTCCATTGTGCAAGGGATCCGACGTCTCAGGTATATGAATGTGCCGGGTGTCCGTTGGTTTTTACTGAATGTCGCAAACTATTGCGGCATGTTCGGAACATTCATGTTGGACTAATAACCTCCTTCGAGTGTAAAATTTGCCAGAGAACATTTGATCGGATAAATGGTCTTAGCCGTCACGTTGACGGTCACATCGGTGAGAAACATTTCAGGTGCGAGGTCTGTGATAAAGCATTCGTAAATGGAGCTAACTGGAGGGCACATTTTCGTAATCACACGGGACAAAGGAAATCGCAATCCAATAAAGGCCCAAAGTTGATCTCTGCCACACCCAGTTCAAAATCACGAGTTGAAGCTCAGAATAGAGAAGAACTCGTTTGTTCATATTGTACAAAAATATTTACTTCAGGTCGAGACTTCAAGAACCATCTTCGGGTGCATTACTTTGAGAAGGAGTTCCAGTGTCATTTGTGTTTAAAATTTTATACTCGGCACCATGAGTTACAGACTCACTTAAATTCTAGTCATCCTGGTGCAAAGTTTTTTATGTGCACTGTCTGTGACATGGAATTTGACACCTCCATTGGTCTGAAACAGCATGCGCCTTTGCATTCGAAAATGGGAAACTTGAAATGCCAAGTTTGCGAACAAACTTTTATACGTGCTTCAAGTCTGGAAGCGCATGTTCTTGCGCATTGGTTGGAAGGAAATGTCTAATGTACACTCTTTTCAATTTAGATCAACTCATCATTTCGGACAATTAATAAGAGTCTTGGCTCAAGCGAGGTGGCACTTATGCGAGATAGCGCTCTTCCTAAGCCATTTATGATATTTTGTGTATGTTGAAGGAGCAGTGTAGTGTCCACAGATATCCAACCATCTGCAGAAATCACTTGTAGAGTTCAACATGGAGCACAATTTTATCACCTCATGAGAGGGCTTCTTTGGGATAAGCAAGTTCCTTTAAGATCAAAACTAATACTCTACAAGAGCTTCTTTGTACCTGTTACTACATATAGCTTAGAAACCTGTACCCAATCCAAGAGAAATGCCAGCAAACTACAAGCAGTGGAGATGAAGGTTTTAAGAACTATGATTCTGAAGACAAGGAGGGACAAAATAAAAAATGATGAGATACGCCATCTTGTTCAAGTAGAACAATCTCTTAATGAAATCTGTGTTGAAGCCAGGCTGAAATGGTTCGGTCATCTCAAAAGAATGGACACACAAAGAACAGCTAGAGTGTGGTTTGAGAAAGAACTGAAAGGCAAGAGACCAAGAGGTCGACCGAGGAAGAGATGGATCGACCAGGTTAGAAATGATCTTGCAGGGAGAGGTCTCGATATACAGCAAATTATGGAGGAGGAAACATTCTTGGAGGGAAATAAATGAAGAACGCTCATTTACTGCACCCGGGAAATTGGAGCCGGTTCAACATGATGATGATGACAAGAATGCTGAAAAATATGCATGTACTTGTATATGAATTGAGTCACCGCCATACATGTTAATCACCGTGTAGGTACTTAGTGGTTTTCGGAATTTAAAGTATTATAGTAGGCCTATGTAAAATGACTCTAGAACTTCAAAAATATGTCAGAAAATAAATATAAATCAGTAGATTATTGTGCTTATTTCTCGGGGTAAGCTAATTATGTTATAACCCTGTCATTTTGAAAGTGCTGACCGTGGGCCAAGCCAGTTCAAAACTCGCATCACACAGTAAATTAATACATAGAAACACAAAATACATCTCGATTTAGAAATAATTTGATCGCTGACACTAATTGACAGCACGAGGCAATGTACTTCGAATATTCAGCTTGGGAATCTTTTTCAAGGTTTATTAGCTGTCGGAGATTATTGTAACTGACCGGAGAGGACAATCGAGCTCGACATCCCCGACGAAGTGCTGTGCGCATGCATTTGGTATGGCCAAGAGGTATGCTGTTCGTCTTAATGCTTAGCAAGTGCCAAGCTCTCTGAAGCTGGATGACTTATGGGCTTGCCTGCCCTGCAGAGAGATATTGCTCCGTGTGTCATTCTCGAGTTGTTTTAAATTGATTGGCAGTCCGTTTCAAAAGGCGAAGAACATACACTAAGCGACTTTTATGAGATCAGACCAATTAATTTAAAACGTTCTGAAGGCAAAATGTCGTTTGAAAAACTAAACACAATCCACTAATATACGGTATATCATTAATATAGAGGGTGTATCTTAATTAAACCGACAAAAAAATCGGGACGCTCTGAGTGTTATGTAAAAGACGATGCCGCAAACGGATTGGCGGAGAAAATTTTTCCCTTCGAGAAAATGAGGTTACTTTGTTACTTCCAGGCGCGCGATTCAAATTGACGGGCTCGTCGTATTTGCCGAGTCAGAGTGCAAGCTGAGGCGAACGAGGATACTTGCGCATTCCCGCCAGCATATCTCTGTCTCCTTCTATCACACTCCCTTCCCTTGCCTGATGCACAGCAGTGGCCGGCGGCTTGCTCTTGGCTCAGCAAATACGGCGAGTTCGTAGATTTGAATCGCGTGCCCGGAAGTAACAAAGTAACCTCTTTTTCTTGAAGGTAAAAATTTTCTCCGCCAATCCGATTGCGGCATCTTCTTTTACATAACACACAGAGCGTCCCTGATTTTTTTGCCAGTATAATTAAGATACACTGTATATGAGAAAATATTGAATGTTGGTATAATTGATGTTTTAAAATATTTTTTCATCGTTGGTAGGATGAGTTTCCAGTTTAAAGCAGTCACAGGAGTGAGGAAAGGCTGTAATCTTTCATCCCCTACTGTTTATTTTATATACATGGGCCAATTTCTCAAGACCATAATCTAGATGGGTGAGATTCAATTAGGTGAAACTAGGTAAGGCGTCTGGCTGCGCTGATGTGGTGGTTGTAATGCCTGACTCACTTGGAAGATTACAAGCTAACATGTTAGGACTATTAGGAATATGGTATGAACATCAGCATTTCAAAAGCTAAGGTGATGTAGATAGGGAAGAAACCCAATAAAATAGGAAGCCAGGTACAAGGAATTAAATTGGTGCAGGTTTAAGTAGTTGAGTTGCGTATTCTTTCAGAATAGTAGTATAATGAGAAAGATATAGTCGAGGTGTAGAAAAGCCAGTGGATTCTCAGTTGTGATCTACTGTATTCTGCAAGATAGAAGTAAAATGTCTGCTTTTAACATTACGAGTTCTATGTCCCACGTTGGACGCCAAATGTAATATTACGAGTTATTGCGCCATGTTGGTCGCCAAATGTAACATTTTATGTCTATTATTCGAGGGTGGAATTAATTATTAATACCATAAGGGAATATTTACTTTAACATATATTTACTACTCTTTCTCTTTCTTCTTCATAGCACAATAACAATCCACTTTCATATTCTACAACCAACTCCCCAGCCAATATCATTTTTCTCTTCCAAAAATCAACAGACCTAACACTATCTAACCAAATCTTCTTACAATCTCCTTAGATAGATACTCATAAAAAGAACATAAAAGAATAAAAAACAATACATCATAAAAAGGAATATAGAAAAGCAGCCTCACTGGCAAGGCCCCCATCACCTCACTGCTAGACACTATAGCAATGAATACCTAAGCTCACGCACTAAGGCCTTCACTGACCACGAGCAAATGGTAGCCATGCTTCTAACCTAAAAGATCAAAAATAAACAGTAATATAAAAACATTGTAACGTCATAGGGTTACATGCTGACACAGAGGAGAGCTCGCCAGTCACTTTCTTCTGTTGTATACGGGTCGACTCAGGTTATTGATGAATTTACGATTTGATGGAAAATTACCACAGGCAAGTTTGTGACTGAAGGAGTGTGAGAGGAATATGACACTATAAAAGTTTTGGAAAACTGCATTAAACCATTGCATTCTTGGAAGTGCAGCGAGATTTCAGTCTAGATACATAGTATACAACACTCACATGTGCTAACTGTTCAACATCTTGTGTTATTGCCATGTTTGCAGTTGCTGGCGGTAAATGAGAGAGAATACTTGAGGAGAACCAGGTATAAGATTGCAACTGTTTGGATTAGTATTGACTTCATACAACATATTTAGTGTTCACTATGTAACGTAAACTTTAAGAAACTAAATTGTAATCAAAGAATTCCATCCTAGAAAAGTTTATTAGTGGGAGTACTATGTCTACCTTGATGGAGAATATTTGACTGTTATATTCTATCCATGTACTCAAAGCTCATCTGTTTATATCCCAAGTGAATATTCTTCCTACCTCAGCAGTGAAGATACGACCATACCAAGATTGTGATACTATTTATTTATTTATTTATTTACATAGGTCCCAATGAGCCTGAGCTCGTGTTAGGAACAATCAAGTAGCATAGTTACAGCATGGCATATATATAATTTTTGTAACATTATATTGTTCAGGTTAATAGTAACTTATATTAGATTGCTAGTGACTAACTTTACAGAGATGATTCGGTATGATACATTGCATTGCTTAAGGCTATTGGATATGGGCTATTCATTCCTTAATAGGAAGACTTTTGGTTTCCTCTTAAATGTTTTTAGAGAGAAGCTTTCCCTTATGACTAATGGTAGCGAGTTGTATTCCTTTATTATAGAGGACATAATTCCTTTAGTTCCAAATTTAATGGGTTGGAATGGCTGGTGAATATTCGATTTACTCCTCTTGTTGCATAATGATGAATGTCATTTGCATGGGTAAAATGGATGTGTGAGTGTATCAATTTGTTTTCTAATTTGTACACAAATACTGTTGCTGACATAGCTACCTGTTTTTGTAGTAGCGTAATTTTAGTTCTTGAGTATAATTCATTTGAGGGTGTGAGCCAAGGAAATCCAAAGATAGATTTTATAGCACATTTCTGGAGTACCTCAAGTTCCCTTATCAGCTCCTTACAATACTCCCATATGAAATTCATGTACATTAGATGTGAATGTATCAGAGCAAAGTATATATTTTTCAATTGTTGGCTAGTAAGACAGCTATTTCTTAATCTGAAATTAATACCAATTATAGGGCCTATTTATGTTTTACATTTTCTACATGATTTCCCCAGGTTAGTGTACTATCTAGTGTGATACCCAAGTATGTTGCCGATTTAACCCTTTCTATTTCATTGTGAGCTATGTTGACTATGTTTGTGGTCTCAATCTTGTATGATGGTTTATTTATTTATTTTAAATTTTTAGCCAACAACTTAAGCAGGAACAAAGCACCAGGCATAGATGATATACCGATTGAGTTGCTATGCTGCATAGGAGATGAAGGTCTGATCAGGTTATTTCACTTGGTGTGTAGGATTTATGAGGCAGGTGAGGTACCCCCTGATTTCAAGAAGAATGTAATCATCCCTATACCAAAGAAAGTGGGAGCTGACAGATGTGAAGATTACCGTACAATCAGCTTGATTACTCATGCTTCAAAGATCCTGTCTAGAATAATTTACAAGAGGATTGAAAGCCAGATAGAAATGGAGTTGGGTGAAGACCAGTTTGGTTTCAGGAGAAATGTAGGAACAAGGGAAGCTGTACTACTGTCGACCAAAGTATTATGTGTACTCGAGTTTGAAGGTTGTTTGTGACGTAACCAATAGACATACATAAAATCCAATAACATCATTATTTTTGTCGTTCTATTTTACGTGCGTTCATGTAGGTTTGAAATTTTTAGTTTATATTTTAATATTTTTTATCGCAGTTGGAACACAAAAAGTGCCCGTTTTTAAGCGTGTTTCAACCATGCGTCACATTTAAGAATTATTATCTCACAAACCCTTCATTGTATCGAATCCAAATTTTAACACAAGATACATTGGAATGTTGTATAACTGGTTTATTAATTTCAAAATTTTGCGTGTCCAAGAAACAATGTTGCTATCATTTGTCTAAGGTAACGTTTTCTCGGCTTGGGGTGGTTGGAATATGTAGTTCTTGGTCGCGTTATATTCCTTATACATCAAAAAGTTATGCTGTATGACTTTAAAATACGTAAATTAATTCACTTATTTTATATTGGTTTATATTTGAACGGGGAAATACGACCTCGCCTCGCTCGGCAGTGATGGGCTCCATCTCAGCAACGCTGTACAGCCTACCCCGGAGCGGCTGGCAGGTGAATCATGCCTATTTCCACGAACAAATACAAACCGATATAAAATAAGTGAATTGATTTACGTATTTCACAGTCATACAGCATAACTTCTTGATGTATAAGGATTACAACGCGAACAAGAGCTATATTTTCCAACCACCCCGAGCCGAGAAAAAGTTACCTTACAAAAATGATAACAACTTTGTTTCTTGGACTCATAAAATGTTGAAATTAATAAACCAGTTATACAACATTCCAATGTATATTGTGTTAAAATTTGCATTCGATCTGATGACGGGGTTTTGAGATAATAATTCTTAAATGTGACGCATGGTTGAAACACGCTTAAAAACGGGCACATTTTGTGTTCCAACTGCGATAAAACATATTAAAATATAAATTAAAAATTCCAAACCTACATGAACTAACGTAAAATAGAACGGCGAAAATGATGATGTTATTGGATTTTATGTAGGTCTATTGGTTACTTCACAAACAATCTTCAAACTCGAGTGCACATAATACTTTGGTCGACAGTAAGTCTTAGGCTGATTTTGGAAGGTAGAATAAGGAAAGATAAGAGAACGTTCATGGCTTTTGTAGACTTAGAAAAGGCTTTTGATAACGTTGATTGGACTAAATTGTTTGACATTTTGAAATCGATTGGAATAAAGTACAGGGATAGGAGGGTGATATACAATCTATACAGAAACCAGACAGCAGTCATTCGAGTTGAAGGACATGAGAGAGAAGCTGGTATTCAGAAAGGTGTAAGGCAAGGCTGCAACTTATCACCCATACTTTTCAATCTTTACATTGAACAAGCAATGAAGGAAATTAGAGAAAAATTTAAAGTGGGAGTGAAGATTCAAGGAGAAATAATTTCAACTCTGAGATTTGCTGATGACATCGTCATCTTGGCCGACAAGCCTGAGGATTTGAACGAGTTTTTGAATGGTATGGACTCCGTCTTGAGGGAAGAATTCATGATGAAAATTAATAAATTTAAAACAAAAATACTGGAATGCAGCCGAAATAAATCAGAAACCTCTATGGAGATCAAATTGGCAGGTGAAAAGCTAAAGGAAGTAGGAGACTTCTGTTACTTAGGAAGCAGAATAACCAGTGATGGACGAAGCAAAGAGGATATAAAAAGTAGGTTGGCTCAGGCAAAGAAAGCATTTCTACAAAAAAGGAATCTGCTGACATCGAATATAGATTTAGGTATTAGGAAGTCATTTTTGAAAGCCTTTGTCTGGTGCGTGGCGCTCTATGGAAGTGAAACTTGGACTATTGGTGCAGCAGAAAAGAGGAGAATTGAAGCATTTGAAATGTGGTGTTACAGGAGAATGATGAAGATCAGATGGGTAGATAGGGTTACAAACGAAGAGGTATTAAGACGAGTGGGAGAGGAGAGATGTTTCTGGCGACTGCTAATGAAGAGAAGAGATAGGTTGGTAGGACACATACTAAGACACCCAGGAATAGCAAGCTTAGTTATGGAAGGAAGGGTCGAGGACAAGAACTGTAGGGGTAGACCAAGGTTAGAATATGTTAAACAGATTGCCTCGGATGTAGGGTGTGGTAGCTATGTAGAGATGAAACGATTAGCTCAGGACAGGGAGGCATGGAGAGCTGCATCAAACCAGTCAAAAGACTGAAGACTCAAACAACAACAGCCAACATAGGGCTACATTAGTCAGGTTTATGGAGGTTTTTCTTCTTTTTGTCAGCCCAATATTTCTTCATCCTTTCTGAACGTAATTTTCTTTCTGCTTCAGGAATGACTCTTCCTATTCTCTGCTTGTTGATTTTTGTCTGTAGTCTAGTGTGTTTGTCTTTCAGAATCTTGAGTGTGTCTGTCTTGTATTTTAAATCTTCTATTGTAATATGTAACTCTCTCATGTCTTCTTTAAGTTCTGTGATCCATCTAATATTGTTCTTACTCTTACTCGTCCATAATTTTTCTATTATTTTTCTACTGATTCTATTTTCTGGTGTCCGTATTAGATGCCCTAAGAATGATATTCGTTTCTTTTTCATTGTGCTTGTCACTGGTTCTATTTCTTTATAAACTGTTTCGTTGGAAGCTGGTCTCCAGACTCCATTTACTTGATAACTTTTATTTAAACAAGTTCTCACTATTCTCCTTTCTAACTTGAGTACTCGAGAGACGTTTTTTATTATATGTATTCTTGGTAACATGCTGTGCTCTAACCAGTTTATCTATTCTATTTTGCCATGCTGGTTTCTCTTTCAGGTTGTATGTGATTACTTCACCTAAGTATTTAAATTTTTCTACAATTTTTATTTCTTGGTCTCCCAGCTTAATTTTGTTTGCAAGCGGAGGTTGAGTTAGCATAACTTCTGTTTTTTTCAAATGAAATTTTCAAACCAATATTTTGAGCTATTTCCTGTATAGATTTTATTTGCAGTTTTGTTTCCTGAATATCATTGGCCAGAAGAGCTAGATCATCAGCAAATCCTAGACAGTTCAGATGTATGTTGTCTTTCTGGGTTCCAATTTTTATATTTTTCGAGTTGTTCTTGTACCATTCCCTCATAACGTACTCCAGCGCACAATTAAAAAGTAGAGGTGATAATCCGTCACCCTGTCTCAAACCAGTTGTTACCAAAAATGGTTCAGAAAGTTCTCCTCTGAACTTAATTTTAGAAATTGTATTCGTTAGAGTAAGTTCTATCAATTTGATCAGCTTTGGGTGAAGTCCGAAATGTCTTAAAATTTTTAATAATGATGGTCTGTGGATGGAGTCATAAGCTTTCTTGAAATCTATAAATGTTATTGAAAGGGGCTTGTTTCGTTTTCTGTAATATGCCATGATTAGCTTCAAAGTTATTATTTGTTCAGCGCAGCTTCTCCATGGTCTGAAGCCTCCCTGGTATTCACCTAACTCTTGATCTAGTTGATCTTTAATCCGATTATATAGTATCTTAGAAAAAATCTTATAAGTGATATCCAGAATGGAAATACCTCTATAGTTGTCTGGATTACTTCTTTCACCTTTCTTATGAATTGGGTTAATTATAGCTGTGGTCCATTGTTCTGGGAATTTTTCTGATATCCAAATCTTTTGTAATACCATATGGAGGGACGTCTGAGTCGAACTGCCGGCGTATTTCCACATCTCGGCAAAAACCTGGTCTTCATCACACGCTTTGTAGTTCTTCATTTCCTTAAGCGCTGTTTCAACTTCTTTCGCTGTAGGTGGGTTTATGTTTTCTGGTTTAGTTTTTATTGGGGTATGTGTATCAATGAATAAAATCTTTTCAGGTTCATCATTGTTCAAGAGCTTGTTAAATGCTTCCGCCATGATTTCTGCATTTTCCTTATTGTTATGCGCTATTTTTCCATCTTTATTTTTCAACAATACTGTGGGGGAGCTGTATTTTTGCAATTGTTTATCAAAGGCTTTGTAATAATCTCTAGAATTGGTTTTGTAATTATTTTCCTCAATAGAGTTTATTAAATCTTTTTGATATTTTCTCTTTATTCTTCTAATAGTTTGGGTGAATTCTTTTCTGACATTCTTGAGGTTAGTGGCATTCTCTTCTGTTCGGTGGGCTTGAAATTTCAACCAAGCTTGATGTCTATCTTCATGCATTCTATCACAATCAGAGTTCCACCAGGCATGTCTTTTCTTTGGATTTAATGGAGCTAGATCTTCTGCATTCTGTTTAAGTATTGGTATTAGTTCATCTAAATTGTCTGTTAGTCTTGTAGTTCCTGTTCTTTGCCGGTACTGGTCATTCTGGATTAACTGATGAGGGTCGTATGTCCTTTTCCCTCCAACTGTATTTTGTCTTTTTCTTCTTAACGGAGTAAATATGATCTTGATTTTAATTAAGTAATGATCTGAGCCAGTGTCGGTTCCTCTTAGAACTTCGACATTGTGGATTTCCTTGTGATAGAATTTGTTCATACATACATGGTCTAGCTGAAATTCTCCTTTTGTCCAATCAGGATGTTTCCAAGTTTTGAGTTGGTGTGGTTTTCTTTTAAAATAAGTAGATTTGGAGATTAGTCCATGGGTTCTGAGAATTTCTATGAGTCTTTGGCCATTTCTAATAGTATATTTGTGAGGAGCCCACTTTCCTACTACATCTCGATACTTCTTTTCTTTACCCAGTTGAGCGTTAAAGTCCCCTATAAGGATTTTGATGTTATAAATATTTATTTTATTCATAGTCTGATCCAGGAGATCCCAGAAATTATCGACTTCTTGCAGAGTTTTGGTTAGGAATTTTTTTTCATTTGTAGGAGCATGAGCATTAATGATGGTGTAAATTTTGTTTGTGGCTTTTAAAGTTAGAATTGCAATTCTTGGTGAGATGGCTTTAAAATCAATTATGGAATCTATTATTTTCAGACTTACTATAAATCCTGTACCAAATTGGGGGCAATGTTTCATGACTCTTTGTCCTGGCTTCCTATTGTACACTCTATAACCCTGAGATTCAAACGGATCTTCTGTTAAATTTCTCATTTCTTGGAGTCCTACCAGAATAATATTCTGCCTAACTAACTCATCTGTGAAGTTCTTGAGCTTTCCGGTTGTCAGTAAAGAGTTTATGTTGTGCGTCGCAATGTAGTTAATATGCTTATGTTTGATTCTTTGTTTCTGTGTTTGGTTGTATGCATTTGAATTCTTAAATTCATTCTTGTCTTTTAGGCGACTACCCACCGAGTCCGATGTAGTCCCCTCCATCTTTAAGTGGTTGGACGGTGGAATTCCTTTACTACTTAAAGACTTTTCCATATCTGACTGTCAAAGGTTATCAACCTTAAGTGGAGCAAGCTCTGAATTACAACTGCGGTTGTTAGCCGCAGAGGACAACCCCAGATGTTCAGGGTTCTGTGTATCTATCAAAGAAAGATCATATAAAATTTGTAATAATTCAAAATGTAGGGATGGTTTATGGAAGAACAAATATTTTGTATTAGTGATATTGATAACCATTTTGTGTGCTCTTAACCAATCCACCAGCTTATTGAGATCATAATTAATATTTAGCATAATTTTCTGTTCAGATGTTCCCAGATAGATTATAAAAATATCGTCTGCAAATAGTTTAAGCTTGCCTTTCAATTCTAATAATACTATATCATTAATATAGGCCAAGAAAAAAATTGGTCCTAAGACAGAACCTTGAGGTACTCCTGTGTCAATTCTCATTTGAGACCCTTTTACATTATCGATTGCAACATATTGTTTTCTGTTTGTGAGGTAGTTCTTGAACCAATCATGTGCCACTCCTCTGATGCCTGCAAATTCTAGTTTATTAAGGAGAATCTTATGGTTAACCAGATAGAAGGCTTTTTGAAGGTCAATTAGTACACCAGCAGCTAGTTTGTTTTCATCTAATGCCTTTTCTACATCAGTTACTACTTCAAATATAGCACTATCAGCTCCTCTATTTGGAATAAACCCATATTGGCAGTTATTGGATTTGTTAGATTGATTTATGAAACTTATATTGTGATTCCCAATTTCTGGCTTGATGGCACAAAAGGAGAGCTTATATATTACTAGATCAAAGTAAAGGAGTCATTCTGGATGACAATCATGAGTGATTTTTAGCCTACTTTCGATTTTTGCAAAAAATAATTAGCCTACTTTGTATTTTTGCAAAAACTGAAAGTAGACTCATAAGATCTACACAGGGCCAAAAATTGTGTGTCTGTATGTGTGTGTATGTACAGCATGTCTGTCCTCCCCCTATCAATTGAAACACGGCGGAACCGCATTGAACGAAATTTGGTACAGAGGTAGCACTTGCAACGGGCACCTCAGTGTCATATTTTATATTGCTGACCTCTTTACCAAAACTTAATGGAGGCCAATCAAATGGTCAAAACTTCAAATTAAATTACCACCAAACTAATAATCGGAACTTGACCAAATTTGGTTGAAATATACCTTCATATAAAACGTGTCCTGCACCCAAAATGCAAGGTCATCAGTCGTACCGTTCAAAGATGGCGGCCGTGTGAATTATGCAAGCATTATAATTTATAACTTCGGACCCACCTATTCTGATTATGAAGCCGAGGGTGGTTTATGCTGTCCTAAAGGACGTGGCCCCTTGCTTATTCTCATTTTATATTCTAATATTACACTGCTGAACTCTCGTGCCTTCATACTTCAGTAGTTTGAGTATGTTGCATGCGATATAGCCTTCTGATAGAAATAATATAGACTTTGTATGAAATCATTTATTTCAATACATTATTTGCTAACACATATCTAAGTCAGTTAATAACACTGAGATATTACGGACATGTTTGGCTCTGGGCTAGAGTGTTATTCTCATGCGGTCGGCTGGGGTTCGAAACCTACTCGAGTTCTCTCCACAGGCACTAAAACATTCTATTTAGCTCAAAGGAGAGGCTAAAGTATATACTCATTTATTAATAATCACAGCCCTAGCATCGCACATAAACAGTAGGCAAGACAAAAGGGAAAATAGAAAAACAAGATACACATTGTCATCTATAGCCTCCTCAATGTCTATGTACGGTTCTGTCCTCCTGCGGGTTACGTGGGTAATTGTTCCAAACATTCCGCTTTGCAAATCCTTGGACTCCTGAAGAGACAATTTTGTAATAGTTCAACTTCAGCCATGACCACGCTCCGATTACCTTTAAGCACTACCAGTTGAATCGAATCCCTCCCGGTTGCTTTAAACTGCCTGCCCATTCAACTCTCAGAGTTGTACAAGATACATATTAATTCACCGCTAGGTTGCATGTATTGATATTACTGTATATAATTTGTATAGCTTAGGTATTATCATACAGTTGCCACTTTAATTCTAGTATTTATGTTTGGTAGGTTAAGAATAACATACAAGAGTATTCATGTAAGTTGCATTGTGTGTGGTTAAGTGTAAGAGAGGGCCTAGAGCCCTAACATTGCCACAATAAAGGCACTAATAATTAATATAAATAAATACTCCTTGATAAGGACAAAGTATACCCATACATTTGGGAGAAAGTAGGCTATATGTTCTTTGCTGAAAATCTTGTTTAAAATGTACTCTTGCTCAGTGACATCTGGTGCAATTGTTTATGCAAAATGTTACCTACATTTATGTTCAGGGAAAACTAATAAAGAACTATGAGTGCAATGTCCACTAGTAATAAGCATTTCTTAACTTCAAGCTGAAGCCCTTAACCTAATATTTCCCTAACCCTCCCTATCATCCACACAGACTTCTTTATACCTAACATGTAAGAATATCTTGTAAATGATAATCAACCCAGCTTGTATTCCACCATCTTACTTGCTATTACAAAATGTGTGCCCTCCAGATTAGCCTATAGGAGGTGAATCACAGAGTATTGCGATTAAAAAATGTACATGCATAGCGTTACACCGGCTTTTGTATCCCAACTCCTTAATAATATTTCAAATTCCTTCAGCCAACACTCACTACGGTATTACTGCGTTATCTCTTGAGGCGGCTTCGGTGGTGTAGTTGGTAGCTTGCTGAGCTTCTATACCCAAGGTCACCGGTTCAAACCCGGCGGAAGTCGTCGGATTTTTTAAGAGCGTTAAAAATCCCTCAGTATGCCTTCCTTCGGAGGGGAGTAAAGCTGGTGGGCCCATGTCATAGAGTTATGGCATGAAAAAGAACCTTCCATTATCTACACTTGTGTGAAGCCAAAATTTGTAGGTTAGAATTGATAACGCTCTATTAGTTCCAACGTTCGCCACCAGGTGCTGACTGGGATGCCATCCAGTAGCCAAGTCCGCAAGCTAGGTGTCGTGGACGGTAGCATTTGGTAGCAAAAGTAGGAACTACTTGAAATTATTGTCTCGCAGTCTTAACTTGAATTTAAAAAAACAGATACACACACTAATACAGCCATCACAATGAACACCGGTTATCAGACAGATTCTACACACATCCAAAGTACACGGGGCTACATGACTGCATTGTCGCAGCCCCTTAACTGAGGAACCAACCAGACTTGTGCGTTTCTAAATTAGATATTAGACTGTAATATCTTTGTTCTGTAAATGTAATGTGACAATGAACCAAAATCTGCACCATAGTTGTTAATCAGCTGCCATACATTACACCAACATTTATTAATAACTTAACACATAATTCCTAATTAGATAAATATTTCATGTTCAACACTGACTAATAATATTTTTTATTAAATAACATCAACAATGCTGATTTTTTACTTGATGGGAACTATTGAAATATTAGAACCCATTTCAGTGCTGCCTAAGCTTTTATTATGAATTTCCCTACAATTCCTAGGCTACTCATTGGTTTGGTTTCACCTGTGAATTATAAATTGAAGGCCCTAGGGAATGAACGGTGTAAGACCACTTTTTCCGAAATTGAGTTTATGGCACATTCTGGTGGCCAGCCATCGTCTCGACAGATCAGTTTAAATTAATTTCAAATAAAACGGAATGCCACTGAGATACAGAGATTTTTATTTTTAGTTGAAACGGAAAGAACGTCCCATATCCTCTCGCTTTTTCATAATTTAACTTAAGTACCGGTACTTCCTTTATATTTATTTATTTAACGTAAGACATACAAACAAAAAGCAAGCAAGATAAATATATACACACATAAACATTGATATATACATATTTACAGGGACACATTGTGCCCAACTCTAGGAATGGGTATTCCAAGATTCAGACATCTAGATATCAAGGGAAAGGCTGTAGCCGCTTTTGAAAGTTGAGATATTTGAATATCGCGCTACATTGCTTCGAGAAGGAATTTACCGATAGTTGGATGTCAAGTGACGTAGCGAGTAATAGCAGAGGTGGAGGCTATTTATTGATTAAATAGCTAACTATGGAGTAGAGACTTGGGATCAGATTACTGGCACGGCCAAATGAAAGAGAATGCAATTAGTATCAAGTAAATCGGACCAGGGATTCAAGAGATATGAGGATTTCTAGATATCAGGTGATGACGCGTGACCCTGACGGTTTTGAATAAAAGCCAGCTGGCCGAAGCAACTTCAGCTCATTCTAACACAAGCAGTTGCCTAGCAAGTTGCTACGACGCTGAGCCAAGGCACATGGTTGCCGGATCTACGCAGAAGTTATTTTCAAAGTCGTGATAGTCACAAAAGTGCTGCGCTACGAGTTGGAACTTAGTAAGTTTACGGCGAGGAGAATCACTGAGGTGATTGATTTTCTACAGACATTGGTGGAAATATTTATATTTCTACAAGGACATATGCTAGACTTAGTCTAGAAATTAGTATTTTGTCACAGTCCAGTAATAACTTAATACTTGGATGTTTAAATCCATTTCAGTCAGTTTTCATATTTGTAACTAGTTAACCACTTCGATCTGTCAGTACACTGAAGACTAGTCTATAACGGTGGCGTTCATTAGTCTACGCAAGGGAAACTACAAGTTGCTTAGCGCATGGTAGATGGTGATATAATAAACCATGCCCAGGGAACGATCTTCAGAACAGCCGTTAATTGCTTAGACTGTCAGTGTTTTTCTTGTACTGATAAGATTACCGTGAGTTATGTTACAACTGACATATCTAAGAAGAGATCACTTAGATCTGACCCTATTTAAACAAACTGTTATGGCTTTGATAGAAGCCCATATTAAAATGGAACAACAGTTAATTCAAACGTCAAAAGATACTACCACTATGTCTGACTAGACGGATTGTGGGTATATAATGGCGGCCGATACAAGGATTATACGTGCTTGTCCAACAGGGCATGTCTATGGATAAATCTGGTACAGACCAGGTTTACTACACTTCAAGACCATCAAGAAATGTAAGCCACATTTGAATTATATTATGCCTAGCTAATTGGAACAAACTATTTTTTTTTTTTTTTTTTTTTGGCAGATGACCAACACATTTTATTTTTCTTCGTATTTAAATCTTGCAATGATTTACGCAAGACTTGTTAGAGTTATTCTGAGTATTTTCAGCACTCAGAACAGTTTAGGATCGATGACCGAGCATTTCGAGCATTTATTTGAATTTTTCATATTTTTGGGAAATCACGGTAATCAGCCGATGTAACTGTAAAAGTTAATAATTATTTTTGTTGAGGAATGGATATTTTTTCCATATTCGAAGATTCGAACATGTGGCTTCTCACATAATGAGATGATAATTAAACACATTTAAAATGATATAATTAATAATAATAATAATAATAATAATAATAAAAAAATCCACTAATAATAATAATAATAATTTTCATAATTTTTCTAAATAATTCTTGGATATTATATTTTCTAATAATCATATGTATTGAGAAAGAGCCTATGAAGTAGTTTAATCATTTCTAGTCTGGAACAGGAGATTTTCCGAAGGAGAGTGGTTAACGCAAGCCCGCATTCAACCAACATTTCAGTTCTGGTTGAACAGTTGATATTTGCAATGAGTAAAGTATATTTTTCAGATAACACGGAGAGGCATGAAACGGGAAGCAATTAATATTTGTATCAAATAGGATATTTTTGTATTTATATAAAATCATGACGTAAACACACTCGAAAGTGAAATAAGGCTTTTCATAAGTATGGTAAATTCACGGGTTGAACTGAATGGTAAAATAAAATAAACTTGTATGTTTATTAATCTTCCAGTGTTGATAACAAGCAGAGGCTTGATTTATTGTATAAATTTTGGGAAGAAAATGTATATGTGTGGAGTAGTTGAAATGCCATTTCCAGGTGCGCATGTTTAAGTCGCAGGAATGAGGAGATTTTTTCGAGCATCAATCAAATAGCAGGTTCGATGGCTCAGGTTTATAGTAGGAGTGTTGGAACTACACATTTCGTCGGATGAATGACCCGAAGGTTATTTCTTGAAACCATCAGTTCTTATTTCAACCTTGTTTACGAATTCCATTTAGACTTTGATTTTGCTAGAACCCGGATTTGTCATGATCGTAGTTTATTCTTCTTCAGGGGAAGACCTTTGCCGTTGTTGTTGTAATATTGTGTTCTTACACAAATAATAGAATGGGCCACTGCCAATTAAAAATAATTCTTTAACCACGAATAATTTGAAGGATATTTTCAATCCTAGTGCCATGAACTAAATGAATTTATTATGAAACTACAATTCTTATTTCCGCATTCTGTCGAAGAATTGCAAGTTGTAAAAGTTACTAAAAATGGCCATAAATATAAATATATTTTATAATAATGATTCCAAGTGGAAAATCTAATAGTTGAATGGTTCAACAATTTAGTGATCAAGTTAATGATTCAGAAATCATGTATTTTGTTAGGAACTTGAAGTTCATAATCGAGTCACTTCTCGAATGTTTAATGTCAGAAGAACAATTAATTTTTGTTGTGCTTCGTACAAGTTCTTCGATGCTATGCTCAAGGTCAAATACTTTTCAGATGTTATTAATATACTGTATGTAAATAATTTGTGTTGTTTCAATGATGATAATATTTTTCGACTATATATATTTTTGAAACTGGAAAAATAAGTGAAAGTTAAAAATTCTATGAACATTTATTCTACGAGTGTTAATATCATGTAAATATTCAAACAGTGATCTACGATATTTCCAGTATAGACAATTAACTTTGAACTGGAATTAAATATTAATAATTTTGGAACACAGTCTACAGGACTATTAATCGGACTTGTGTTTCCAAAAAGATTGTCAAATGTGTTTGGAAAATTTCTGTATATTGTGTGTAAATAAGAGTGTGGATCGCCACACGTGGATGATGCTGCTTTGAGCATCTTTGCAGTCAGATTTTAACTTCAAAATAAACTGAGATAATTTTACCAGATGTGTTACACCCAATTAAATCTCCTTCTATCCTTATTGTTGCATTGAACCAAAAATCAGTAAAGCATTTTTTTCATTTGATGTCGTTTTTGCGATTAGCTTTAACCCATCTGGCGCCCCGGGATATTTTGATTCTCGTGCTGACTGATTATTGGTAAAATGCATATGTGGTCGTGCGGACTCCGGTCTAAACGGGCACATAAAATAAGATAGAGAGAGAAATGGCTTCGAACGTGGGTCCCGATTTAGACATGGTCAATCGCATGCCGATTTAAATTGTGATAATTTTTATAGAAATATTTTGGGAGTTGAGAGATGTTTGGTTTGGATGAATTAATTAGTAGGAAACCCAATTAGTGGGGAAAATTAAAAATTTAACTTGATTAATGATTAGAATGTGTTTGATTATTTTGATAATGGCTTAACCATTAGGGCGTCAAGTAAATTCAGTAGTAAACGTTCGATGACTGGATATACACATTATTAGAATCCAGGTGGAGGATATTTGAGAACTTGCATATTTTTCTTGTGATATTGTGGTAAATGTAATTCGTAAAAGTAGAGAATTTTGTTTTTCCATCACGTCGACATTAGAACAAAATCTCATTTTATTATAGTGTTCCAATTAGCTATTCATATTTCGTGTTCTAGTTATAAGCTTGTGTTTGCCACTGTTGTATACCCCTAAGTTTTGAATAATAATTGAAATTATGGAAGAAATGATGAGGATGATGAGGAGTTTGGAGGAGAGTTCAAAGGAGGCCGGACTGCGTGTAGCAGCCATTATGAAAGAAAATACTGAGGCTTTGGAAAAGAAACTTAAGGAAAATTCTGATAAACTTAAAGAAAGTTTAAACGATAAACTTAAAGAAAATTCTGATTCTTTAGAAAATAAACTTAAAGAAAATTTGAATGATAAACTTAAAGAAAATTCTGATTCTTTAGAAAATAGACTTAAAGAAAATTCTGATTCTTTAGAAAATAAACTTAGAGAAAATTTGAATGATAAACTTAAAGAAAATGCTGATTCTTTAGAAAGCAGGTTAAAAGATAACTTGAAAGAAAGTTTAGATGAAAAACTTAAAGAAAGTTCTGATTCTTTAAAAAGTAATTTGAAAGAAAATTTAAACAGTAAATTTAATTCAATGGAAAGTAAATTTAAAGAGAATTCTGAAATTTTTAAAATGACACTTGAAAGTAAAATGAATAAATTATGCGATAAAACACATGAGCTCGAAACTTCATTAGCTACTAACGCAAGTTTAATGGATGATAAATTTCGCGATGCCGATCTTCGATCTCAAAGCTTAGCTGATAGGATAGAACATGGTCTTAGGAAAGTTGGTGAAGACATGGTCAACTTGGAAGTCAGAGTGAAGAAGGAGAGTAATGAGATGGGAATTCTAGTTGTTCAACGTTTAACGGAACAATTCAAAGAACTTGTCATGGGAGAAATAAGAGAAGGTGTGATTAATGAATTGCAAACTGAAATCAAGACCACAGTTGTCAATGAAATTAAAGACACACTCAAGCTGGAGAACCAAGAGGGAATCAAGGAGATTAGGGAATCTTTGTCATCCCATATTGAAGTAATTGCCAAAGATATCCAAGCAACTCAGAAGGACATATCAGACATGACAGGGTCATTGAAAAGTCATGAGGCTGTTATGAACCAGATATCCACTGATGTCAAGGAAAATTGTAAAGAAACTGAAGCAATTAAGAAAATGGCAGAAGAAAACCAGAAGGAACTTGAGGCTATGAAAACTCAAATCAAGGATGAGAAACAGTCTGATCATCTGTTAAAAATGCCAAATGTAAGGGGAAAGGAACAGATACAGATAAATCTAGGAGGAGCTAGAGACACGGATAGTCAAAGACAGGATGAGGTCAGGACAGTATTTCAATCCAACCCCATAACTGTATTTAAGAATGTAGAAGATAAGCCTTCTAAATTTTCAGGGCGAGATTCTGTGACACCCGTGGAATTTTTGAGAGAAGCAGGGGATTACCTGAAAGATTCTAATATCCCTAAAGAAAGACAGATCCGAGTGATAGGGAAGTTTTTGGAAGGTCCTGCACTTCTTTGGTTTAGAGCTTTTAGATCCACTCTAACCACTTTTGAGGAGTTTTCTCGTGGGCTATTGAAAAAGTTTTGGTCCCCGGAAACCCAACAGCAAGTCAGAGCAGAGTTATATTCGAAGAGATTCTCGACGTCACAACCTACTCGATACTCTACGTACTTTTCTGGACAGCTGTATAAACTTCAACATTTAGATCCGCCGATGCCAGATAACGAGTTGATTACTGCATTGATACGTCAGTTTCCAGCAGACGTCCAGAGGACTTTGATCGCTGCTGATATCTATAATATGGAACAATTTGATGAAGTATTACAGAAGCTGGATCATACGAACGCTCAATTCTTCCATCAGAAGGGAGTAAAGAATAACAACGCTGTGTATGCTGTTATGGCTGATAGTTATTCTCAAACACCTCGAGAGATTCGAGAGGGGCGAGAAGAGAAAACGCCGAGGGAAGATCCAAATAAGAGAGGATGGAACCAGTACAGTAACAGATACAGTTACAAGCCATATGCGAGACCGGATGGTGGAAATCGATACAATACTCGATGGAGAAGGCCACGAGATAGTCAAGGAAGGTACCAGGAAAGAAGATATTATGGTAGAAACAACTACAATAACAGAGGGAATGTGGATACTCGTCAGTCCAATGAAGAGTTTAACAAGGAGACGATGAAAAATTTGGAAGCAAGACACCAAGATAACTTGCAATTTTTGGAGCAGAGGCCCAATGATCCAGGTCCATCGGGAACACAACAATCCCGGGGGAATGGTAATGAAAAAAAAAAGAACTTCGAATTCACAGTAGAAGATAGAATTTTGAACACTTTCACTTCCTGAATTATTAAATGGCAAGCAGAGGATGATGACTTAATTCAACAGAAGGACGAACGAAAAGAAATGGGTACAAGAATTAGAATGCCAATCATATCATGCGAAGTATTCGGTATGCCTGTCGATACTTTGATCGATACTGGGGCTATGCATTGTCTGGTGAGTGAGAAGCTTTATGTTCTGTGGAAGCTCAAAGAGAATTTAGAGGAGATTCCAGTATCAGGAATTAAGATCCAAGGAATAATACCCAATAAAATATCTCTGTGTAAAACACAATTATACTTATGTATTACGATTGGAGGACATGATTTCCGACATGTGTTTGTTGTAATGAAGGACATGGCTTTTGACATGATATTGGGAGCAGATTTAATTCAGAAATATCAAGCAGTGATAGATATGAAGACAGAGACGATCAGATTCAAGAATACCGAAGAGATTAACTTCGAGGGAAAAGAAGAGGAAGCCATCGAGGGAGATGCTCAATGATCTCTGATTTTTCAGGATGATGATGATGATAATTGTTGTTTTAAGGGGCCTAACATCTAGGTTATCGGCCCCCATCTGATTTTTCATGAAGCTGAGAAGAGAGAGCGCAGAGTGAGAGGAAAGCGTTTTCGCAGACCCTTGCGCATAGGAACTCTTGTTTTAGTAAAAAGACCTACACCCTCTGACGTGCAAAATCGAGTGTACTCGAAATTTGCAAGCCTTTACGCTGGACCCTATCGTATTGTGGAAGTAAACAATAATGGAAGCTATGAAGTAGCTAATACACGAACTGGTAACATCGTGGGAACTTACAATGCATCGAATTTGAAGATTTATTATTCAAGAACCAGATGATTTAATGTGTAGATAGGAAAAATAAAAATTTTTCAATTTTTATTTTTTGCTAGGTATGGGGTGGATGTGCCCAACTCTAGGAATGGGTATTCCAAGATTCAGACACCTAGATATCAAGGGAAAGGCTGTAGCCATTTTGAAAGTTGAGATATTTGAATATCGCGCTACATTGCTTCGAGAAGGAATTGGAAGGAATTTACCGATAGTTGGATGTCAAGTGACGTAGCGAGTAATAGCAGAGGTGGAGGCTATTTATTGATTAAATAGTTAACTATGGAGTAGAGACTTGAGACTTGGGATCAGATTACTGGCACGGCCAAATGAAAGCGAATGCAATTAGTATCAAGTAAATCGGACCAGGGATTCAAGAGATATGAGGATTTCTAGATATCAGGTGATGACGCGTGACCCTGACAGTTTTGAATAAAAGCCAGCTGGCCGAAGCAACTTCAGCTCATTCTAACACAAGCAGTTGCCTAGCAAGTTGCTACGACGCTGAGCCAAGGCACATGGTTGCCGGATCTACGCAGAAGTTCTTTTCAAAGTCGTGATAGTCACAAAAGTGCTGCGCTACGAGTTGGAACTTAGTAAGTTTACGGCGAGGAGAATCACTGAGGTGATTGATTTTCTACAGACATTGGTGGAAATATTTATATTTCTACAAGGACATATGCTACACTTTGTCTAGAAATTAGTATTTTGTCACAGTCCAGTAATAACTTAATACTTGGATGTTTAAATCCATTTCAGTCAGTTTTCATATTTGTAACTAGTTAACCACTTCGATCTGTCAGTACACTGAAGACTAGTCTATAACGGTGGCGTTCATTAGTCTACGCAAGGGAAACTACAAGTTGCTTAGCGCATGGTAGATGGTGATATAATAAACCATGCCCAGGGAACGATCTTCAGAACAGCCGTTAATTGCTTAGACTGTCAGTGTTTTTCTTGTACTGATAAGATTACCGTGAGTTATGTTACAACTGACATATCTAAGAAGAGATCACTTAGATCTGACCCTATTTAAACAAACTGTTATGGCTTTGATAGAAGCCCATATTAAAATGGAACAACAGTTAATTCAAACGTCAAAAGATACTACCACTATGTCTGGCTAGACGGATTGTGGGTATATAATGGCGGCCGATACAAGGATTATACGTGCTTGTCCAACAGGGCATGTCTATGGATAAATCTGGTACAGACCAGGTTTACTACACTTCAAGACCATCAAGAAATGTAAGCCACATTTGAATTATATTATGCCTAGCTAATTGGAACAAACTTTTTTTTTTTTTGGCAGATGACCAACACATTTTATTTTTCTTCGTATTTAAATCTTGCAATGATTTACGCAAGACTTGTTAGAGTTATTCTGAGTATTTTCAGCACTCAGAACAGTTTAGGATCGATGACCGAGCATTTCGAGCATTTATTTGAATTTTTCATATTTTTGGGAAATCACGGTAATCAGCCGATGTAACTGTAAAAGTTAATAATTATTTTTGTTGAGGAATGGATATTTTTTCCATATTTGAAGATTCGAACATGTGGATTCTCACATAATGAGATGATAATTAAACACATTTAAAATGATATAATTAATAATAATAATAATAATAATAATAAAAAAATCCACTAATAATAATAATAATAATTTTCATAATTTTTCTAAATAATTCTTGGATATTATATTTTATAATAATCATATGTATTGAGAAAGAGCCTATGAAGTAGTTTAATCATTTCTAGTCTGGAACAGGAGATTTTCCGAAGGAGAGTGGTTAACGCAAGCCCGCATTCAACCAACATTTCAGTTCTGGTTGAACAGTTGATATTTGCAATGAGTAAAGTATATTTTTCAGATAACACGGAGAGGCATGAAACGGGAAGCAATTGATATTTGTATCAAATAGGATATTTTTGTATTTATATAAAATCATGACGTAAATACACTCGAAAGTGAAATAAGGCTTTTCATAAGAATGATAAATTCACGGGTTGAACTGAATGGTAAAATAAAATAAACTTGTAAGTTTATTAATCTTCCAGTGTTGATAACAAGCAGAGGCTTGATTTATTGTATAAATTTTGGGAAGAAAATTTATATGTGTGGAGTAGTTGAAATGCCATTCCCAGGTGCGCATGTTTAAGTCGCAGGAATGAGGAGATTTTTTCGAGCATCAATCAAATAGCAGGTTCGATGGCTCAGGTTTTTAGTAGGAGTGTTGGAACTACAGATTTCGTCGGATGAATGACCCGAAGGTTATTTCTTGAAACCACCAGTTCTTATTTCAACCTTGTTTACGAATTCCATTTAGACTTTGATTTTGCTAGAACCCGGATTTGTCATGATAGTAGTTTATTCTTCTTCAGGGGAAGACCTTTGCCGTTGTTGTTGTAATATTGTGTTCTTACACAAATAATAGAATGGGCCACTGCCAATTAAAAATAATTCTTTAACCACGAATAATTTGAAGGATATTTTCAATCCTAGTGCCATGAACTAAATGAATTTATTATGAAACTACAATTCTTATTTCCGCATTCTGTCGAAGAATTGCAAGTTGTAAAAGTTACTAAAAATGGCCATAAATATAAATATATTTTATAATAATGATTCCAAGTGGAAAATCTAATAGTTGAATGGTTCAACAATTTAGTGATCAAGTTAATGATTCAGAAATCATGTATTTTGTTAGGAACTTGAAGTTCATAATCGAGTCACTTCTCGAATGTTTAATTTCAGAAGAACAATTAATTTTTTTGTGCTTCGCACAAGTTCTTCGATGCTATGCTCAAGGTCAAATACTTTTCAGGTGTTATTAATATATGTAAATAATTTGTGTTGTTTCAATGATGATAATATTTTTCGACTATATATATTTTTGAAACTGGAAAAATAAGTGAAAGTTAAAAATTCTATGAACATTTATTCTACGAGTGTTAATATCATGTAAATATTCAAACAGTGATCTACGATATTTCCAGTATAGACAATTAACTTTGAACTGGAATTAAATATTAATAATTTTGGAACACAGTCTACAGGACTATTAATCGGACTTGTGTTTCCAAAAAGATTGTCAAATGTGTTTGGAAAATTTCTGTATATTGTGTGTAAATAAGAGTGTGGATCGCCACACGTGGATGATGCTGCTTTGAGCATCTTTGCAGTCAGATTTTAACTTCAAAATAAACTGAGATAATTTTACCAGATGTGTTACACCCAATTAAATCTCCTTCTATCCTTATTGTTGCATTGAACCAAAAATCAGTAAAGCATTTTTTTCATTTGATGTCGTTTTTGCGATTAGCTTTAACCCATCTGGCGCCCCGGGATATTTTGATTCTCGTGCTGACTGATTATTGGTAAAATGCATATGTGGTCGTGCGGACTCCGGTCTAAACGGGCACAACATGACAAGGCAGGCTTATATATTTAAATCTAAATTCCTTATCAATTGCAATGCTATAGGTGTTGCCAATAGGAAATCACACCGATTACCTTGATATGCTCTTCTGTTGTGAATTGACTCTGAAGGAGCACCACAGTCACCATTGGGGGGAAGGAATTTTACCCCATTTGATGAGTGATTCAGCACAGACTCCTTGGTTGGACCGGATCCTATTGAGGGCAGTCCACGTTCTTCTTGGCAGGTCAAAACCGGGTGCAGCGCTATCTCCAATTAAAGCACTCCAAGCTTCAAGGTTGATGTTGGTGCTCCATTCATTTCTCCATTGGATATTCGGCTTAAAATTGTTGCCTGTGAGATCCCTAGCATATTAATTTGATGGGTGGATGTCTAGATTTCAGTCGGTTTCTATTCAGATCAGGGATGTGGCAGTGAATAGGAAGAGGTCACTCATGATTTTCTTATACTCTCGGATCAGGACAGCTTTCCTGCGTAGGTCAGGAGGTATGATGTTGCTGAGGACAGGAAGCCAATAAGTCGGCATAGATCCTTTATAAGAAATATATTTGGCAAAAATAACTTACTATATTGCTTATCCTCAATTGGGGTGTTTTAAGTATTTAATTTTAGTGTTGAAAATTTAAATTCGCTCTCCTGAAAAATTTACAGAATGTGGAATCTTTAATTATTAAATTATATTATTACAATATGATGAAGACAGGTCAAAATAGGATATCAAATTCATACAGAGCAGGAAGAGATATCACATATGCCACTAAAAGGTGCAACCTTGCATATCATTATTTCTTAAAATAGTATAATGGCTCAGTCAAATAACACGTTCTATGTATATGTATTGTGCACTAAAAATGATGAATAAGGAGAAAAATTGAATTTGCGTTTCTATAAACTAGTAGGCTCAACTAATTATATTTTAAATTTTAATTTTGCTGAGAAAATGTTTAATATACATCTTCAGGTTTGCATGATTCCCTTTAAATTCTTTTAATTTAATTGGGAGAATGTTGTACATATTTGGAGAGAAATACAGAAAGCTATACTTAACTTAGATTTATATAAAACTAGCTGTACCCGGCATGCGTTGCAGTGCCAATCAAAGAAAGTGTTGGCGTTGTAACTTTGTTTGTTGAAGTGCTTTTGGATACCCAATATTTTTTTTTCTTTTTCCGTAACCACCTCTAAACTATTGTAAAATTGATTTACTATCTCAAAAAATCATGGGAGCGTGATCAACAACTCCAAAAAGTTTCATCGCAATGAAATGAATGGCATATGAACATATACGGGACTTTGTTGAAACAATTCGAGCGCCGTCACCCATTTGTTGAATATACTCGTACGCTACCTATTGTAAAATGGATTTACTAATTCGAAAACCTTTCCTGGCGTGTACATAACAACTCATCAAAGTTTCATCGCTATCGGACGAATGGTATATGAACGCATACGGGACTATGTTGAAACACTTCGCCCGTCGTCGCTCATTTGTTTAATCAACTTGTGCGATACCTATTGTAAAGTGGATTTACTAAGCCAGAAACCTTCGCTGAAGTGTACACAACATCTCACCCTAGTTTCATCGCTATCAGACGAATAGTATATGAACGCATAGGGGACTTTGTTGAAACACATCGCGCGTCGTCGCTCATTTGTTGAATCTACTCGTGCGCTACCTATTGTTAAGTGGAATACTAAGCCAGGACCTTACTTGAAGTGTACAGAAAATCTCACCCAAGTTTGATCGCAATGGGATGAATGGTATATGAACACATGTGGGACTTTGTTGAAACAAACGCATGCCATTTTGTTGAAGCTACTCGCGCGCCATCTATTGTAAATTGGATTTACTACGCCTACAACTTTTCCGGGACTGTTCACAACAACTCACCAAAATTTGATCGCAATCGGATGAATTGTATATGAACGCATCGCCATCACGCATTTGTTTAAACTACTCGCGCGCTGTCTATTGTTACTTTGGATTAACTATGCCTATAATGATCTTGGAAGTATGCACAACAACCAGTGGCGGATCCAGAGGGGGACACCAGGGGCAAGTGCCCCCCCCCCCCCCCCCCCGAAAAACCAGTTGTCTGCTACATTGATATTGCCGATAAAAAATGATTATTTCTCCAAAGTGCACTGCAAGTAAAATCTTATCTGTAGGGCCTATTGACTGCATTCATGAATGTGGTCAATGTTTGTTATCATGTAGTATGTAATGGCAACACTGTTAATATAATCGCTATATCGACAGTGTTGAAAGTGCAAAGAGATCTTTTATCAGCCTTCAACGTGTTAAATCATAGCTACGGACGTGAATGACAGAGGAAAGGTTGAATGGCTTGTGTCTGTTATTTATTCACCGTGATATAAATGTTGACTTTGAAAAAGTTCTAGAACGATTCTCTAAAGGGGGTAAACGAATGATCGCCTGGATTTTATTTCGTAATAGGCATGTATTTTGCCTAGGATAGTCACCAAATAGAATCCCAATCAGTATTCAATACAATTGTATTTTGTATTTATATTTATGTGGCTAGTAGGCCTAGTGACTCAGTGACTGACAATGTTGGTACTATGTACAATGTACACTGTACATATCTTGTAACATTTGTGTAGTAGACTTGTATATTGTCATCAGATAGTCACTATGATTGCAAATGTTTTAATACATATTTGACTGTGTAATGTGCATTAAAATGTGGAAATGTACATATTCTGTAGAATTAAAAAGGCTTTTTTTTTTACATAACGACAATGACTTGAATCTGAAACAAATGAACCATTTTAATATAATGAATTTCTTGTAGAATTACAAAATCTGGTGGTTGGATATTATGTGTAGTGTGTGTAGATTAAATACAAATTTTATTACATATTTTCTGTAGCTACTCTGAAATCCTAGAGTGCCCCCTCCGAGGTGAACCTCTGGATCCGCCACTGACAACAACTCACCAAAATTTGATCGCAATCGGATGAATGGTTTATGAACGCATAAAAGACGAACAAACGAACATCCTTTATTAGCCTATTTTCATTTATGACAAAAATAGGCTTATGAGATCACCTTTTGTCCGTGTGTCTATCTGTGTATGTGTGTGAGGATTTGTGTGTGTCCCCCCTAATAACTTCTAAACGGCTGGAGCAATTTAAATGAAACTCAATAGTAAGTTCATAGCACCATTCCGGGCGACCCCGACCGTGCCCTTCAAATTTTGTTACGTCTCACAAATCCAACATGGCGGCTGTGCGAAATATTTCACCAGCATTCAATATCTCCGAAACTATTACCGATATCACCCTCGAATTTTGTACGGTGATAAAGGGAACTACTAGAAACTCACCTATGTGACTATTGAAAACCTGGTAACTTTTTTTTTTGTCGTGTAGCCTCCTGAGAGGCCGAGTGCAGGTCTTTCTAGTCGACGCCCGTGGGCGACCTGCGCGCCGGGATGAGAGATGGAATTGATGAAGATGAATGAAACTGGGCAAGGATGTGGAAGGAAGCGGCCGTGGCCTGTCAGAAGGTACTGTCCCAGCATTTGCCTGGTGTTGAAAATGGGAAACCACGGAAAACCATTTCAAGGACAGCCGACGGTGGGGCTCGAACCCACGCGTCTACCGAGTCAGCAGAGAGCTTGGCCCCTTGACCTAACGCAGCGCTTTTGCCCGCGCAGCCACTACTGTCAGTACCTGGTAACTACAAAACCAACATGGTGGCCAAGCGAAGTTGCGACTTTTAAATAGACGTTTCTCGCGATTTAAACAACCAAACGCAATGAAACTTGGTACAGTATATGTTTATACATATTGTAATGCACCGACATCTAACTTCGTTCAACTGTTTACATAACCTCAAGATGGCGGCTGTGCGAAATATTTCACCGGCATTCTATAGGCTATCTCTGAAACTATTAGGCTAGCGGTATCACCCTGAAATTTTGTACGGAGATAAAGGGCACTACTGGAAGTTCATCAATGAGACTTTCAAAAACCGATTAGCTACAAAACGAACATGGCAGCCAAGCGAATTTGAAAGTTTTAAATAGACTTCTCGCGATTTAATGATCCAAACGCAATGAAACTTCGTACAGCAAATGTTTATACACATTGCAATGCATTGGTATCTAATTTAGTTCAATTGTTTACGTAACCTCAAGATGGCGGCTGTGCGGATTTCGAAAATTAAGTTTTTATTTCTTGTGTTCTAATCATACGATCGAAATCAACATATGCATAATGAACGTGCACAATAATCATCATCTAATAGTACATAACTCTATGGTCTAGGCCTACATATATTAAAATCCAACATAGCGACCATCCGAAATATTTAGACGGTTCTCAATATCTATTAATCTACTACAGCAATCAAACTGAAAGTTTGTAAGTGTATAGAGGCTACAAGCATAAGTTCACCTATGGGACGTTCAATAACATGGCGAGGACAAATCCAACATGGCGGCGACGCGAAATTTAAATATTCAAATGGACGTTTCTTGCATTTTAACCATCCGAGTGCAGTGAAATTTGATACGGTATATGCTTATACAAATTTTAATCGACTGGCATCTAATTCATTTAAATTATTTTCATAACGACAAGATGGCGGCTGAGCGAAATTTTAAAATCCCGCTTTTATTTCATGTGTCTAATCATGCGATTGAAGTTTGAATAAAACACCTACACAATAATCTTCATGGAATAGTACATAGATCTAAGGCATATAATATAAAAATCCAACCTGATGACCATCCAAAATATTTAGACGGTTCTCAATATCTACGAATCTATTACGACAATCAAACTGACAATTTGTATGTTGAGAGAGGCAATTAATATTAGTAGGATATATGAAAATGGGCTGTTTAGTTCTTCACGGAACTACTTGTTTATATATATACGATAAGATAGAGTGATTCGCTGTAGCACTTCTGGTTTCATACCCATGATTTACAACTTGAAGAATGTAAAAATATTTTCTTGCCACTTTTTGGACATGTTGCAGTCATGAAAATCGTCCTTGTCATATATTTTCTGCAGATTGTTGTCACGAAAGTCGGCGGTCATAGCAGCGTACCATACTTATTTTTATTCGTGGTGTACAGTTTTAGTTATGAGTGAAGAGTGACTACTGAGTTACCGCAAGGGTCTCCCGGTGGCGCTCGCCGGCTCGTCAGGGGCACGAGGGGAAGGGGAGGGGTAGCATTAGCCCAGCAAATTTCAGCTCGAGGTATCGCGCAAAGTCCATGCGGTTCAACTATGCCTAATGCTGATTGGCTGTTTCAAGAGGAATTTGTTGACCAGCCGACTCCTGAACTTCCAAATTTAGTTTCAACTCGTGTAGAACGTAAACGAGAGCATACTATAGACAGTTTTGTTCCTCAAACTATTCACGCCATCAGTGGTTAACTGGATGCAAAAAACTTAACATAGGCTACTATTCTGCTGGCCTTGTCTCCTTTTCAGTCGTGAAGGAACGGCGTGGTCAAAAGATGGATTTGACAACATTGCTGGACTTACTAGGAGCTTAAAGAAACACGAAAAAGCGAGGAGTCATATCGCGTGTGCTTTTGCATTGTGTAAATTCGGTACCTCGCGAATAGATGTTCAGTTGAATGCTCAGAAAGCAATGGAGGTCTCAAAGCACAATGAAATGGTAAAAAAGAATAGGCAGGTTTTATCTAGGCTAATTGGTGTCGTTTGTCATTTAGGCAAGCAAAATTTTCTTTTTATATGAATTATTTGAATTACTAATCTCTTGACTTTCATTTGGTGAAAACAAAATGAAAAGAGTGATAGTCAGTCTGAAAGACTAGACTTAATTATCATTTTAAATGCTACAAATGCTGAAAAATGATCATGCAGCGAACTGCGTGAACTCAAACTCCATTAGCAGGTGCAAACCAAGGTCAAAGGAGGTAGCTGGCTGGATGACGTCACGCTCACCGGTTCGCGCGGGGAAAAGAGGGAGCTCATGTGGTTTTTATTTACTCAAATCAGAGGCAGATAAATAATATTACTTACAAAATCAAAGGAGAAACATAGAATTATACACATATATTTATAATCAAACTGTCTTTGCCCAGAAACGAGCAACTGCTATAGCATTTTCTTGTGCCTTAAACAGCTCCTCCTCACTGCAAGAATCAGGGCAGCATAAGCACTGATGCTTGGTTGTCTGTACCTCTCCACATTCACAAAGTGTTGATTCTTGTAGGTATCCCCATTTTCATTAGGTTATCCTTAGTTTTGCCAGCACCTGCTCGTAATCTGTTTAATGATTTCCAAGTGGTCCAGTTCAAGTTGTGCCCGGCTGGTAAGCATTCTGCTGGTGTTACCCCTGTTGGAAGATGATTGATTTTGGTTGCCCACAGTTCTTCTCTGGCCTTGCTGGAGGATGTGGTAAGTGGAGATGTTGACTGTAAAAATCTCTTCCTAGATTTCAATCTATGTCTTGGAGGAGTATATCCGTGCAGCGGGTGTAGCTCACTTTCTTTCTTTCTTTCTTTCTTTCTTTCGGCATTTGCGGCTACTTCCCGACGTATTTCAGGGGGAGCAATGCCTGCCATGTAGTACAACTTGTCGACGGGAGTCGGTTTCAGGCATCCTGTAATAAGCCTTGCTATTTCATTAAGAGCTACGTCAACTTGTTTTGCATGGGATGATTTCTGCCATACTGGGCAGGCATATTCACCGGCGGAGAAACAGAGTGCCATTGCAGAATTACGGTTGGGCACCCCAATTATTACCAATGAGCTTCCGAATGATGTTATTTCGGGCTGCCACCTTCTGTTTAGTGTTAAGGCAGTGCCGCCGATAGGTTAACGATCTATCGAGGGCAACTCCAAGGTATTTAGGGGTAAAACAATGCTCTAGTTCAGAGCCCTCCCAAATGAATTTCAGTTTCCTTCCTACCAACCGATTTCGAAGGTGAAAAGCGCAGACCTGAGTTTTCTGTGGGTTCGGCTTCAAGTGGCTCTTGTTGTAGTAATGAGAAAAAGTTCCTAGAGCTGTTGTACGCAACTGTTCTGCAGCTTCAAAATCATCTGTCTGTACAGTCAAGGCAAGGCCATCTGCATATATGAAACTTATGCAGGGAAGACGTCTTGGCTGGTCGTTTGTGTAGATGTTGAAGCGTATCGGTGACAATACGCTCCCTTGAGGTAGACCATTTCTTTGGTTTCTCCATCGACTGTGTCTTCTTGGAATTCAACATAGAATCTTCGATTGTGTAGTAAGGTGGCAATTATTCTGGTGAAACCATAGTCCCTGGTCAATCCATAGATCTTGTGCACCATTATGCGGTGTTGGCCTGTATCATAAGCTGATGAAAGGTCGATAAATGCCACCGCTCTGATCTTCCCCCTTTCAAACCCATCCTCTATGTGTTGAGTTAAGTGAGTTACTTGCGCTGTACAATTCCTTTGTGGTCTAAAACCTGCCTGTTCAGGTATGAGTAGACTATCAATCATTGGTGATAACCGGTTCAATAGCAACCTTTCAAATCTTCTTATATATAAAAGTGAAAGTCTGTATGTATGTGGGTGGGTGGGTTGGTTCCGTATACAAATCTACACCGTTCCACCAATCTCAACCAAATTTTGCATACACATAGTTTAGGACCCAGAAGGAACCGCTGGCTACATGAATTCTCGATAGTCGTTCTCATTCTTCTGATTTCGGCCCTTTTGCACTCAAGTGCAGGCTAATCAAATCATAAAATATACTCATGAAGGAATGGCAAGGCAGATAGTCTCCATGGCAACATAGCTCAAGTCGAGACACGGCCGACTAGATGCCATTTGCGCTCTGCACTACCGGTATAGAAAATGAGGATCTTTACTTGAAATCCCGTTAGTTATTCACCTACTCACACAGCACTGTCAAACGAGTTTAGCATAACAAAGACTTGACACTATCTTCTACTATATATTTGTCAAATACCACTCACTCACTCACTCACTCATTCATTCATCACGAAATCTCAGAAACCACCGAACGGATTGGAATGCAATTTGGTATGCTGCTTCACCAAGGGCCGCAAATGCCCACTAAGAGAGGATTTTTGTATATTCAGGTTCTAAAGGTGTGTTAAGGGGGTAGACCTGCATTTCATTGAATAGCAATATCTCCCGATTGGTTTCATTGGGGGATGTGATACTCGGCACATAAACTCATCATTAAAAATAAGACACGAGTCTGAGGGTTTTTCGATGTGGCGTATATTGTGAGGTGAAGGGGGTGAAACGTGGGGATTGAAAGATTCCTAACGGAGCGTGTATCTCTTAAAAAATAAGTAAATATGTGTTTGACCGTTTATTCATAAATCCAATTTAAGGGGCCCATGGGGAGGGGTGACATTCTGGGGGGGGGGGGACAGGAAAGAAAGTGTCCCAACTGATTATCTGACTGACTCACTCATCAAACTCAGGGGGAAACTGCCTTAAAGTAAGTAAATAGCTGTTCGAAAGTTTTTTTCATAAATCAAATTTAAGGGGTTCATGGAGAGGGGTGAAATTCTGAAAAAAGAAAAAGAAACTCACTCACTCATCATCGCCCAGCCAAAATTATTGAAGTTAGAAACATGACAGTTTGGGGATATGTTCATTGTATGTCAAAACCGTCTACTAAGGGAGGATTTTCGGATATTCAGGTTCTAAAGGGGTCTTAAGGGGGTTAAACCTGCATTTCATTGAATAACAATATCTCCCGATTGGTTTCATTGGGGGATGTGATATACGGCATATAAACTCATCATTAAAAAGTAAGAAGACACGCTTCTGAGGGTTTATCGATGTGGTGTATATTATGAGGTGAAAGGGATCAAAATTGGGGGTTGAAGGATTCTTAACGGAGCGTGTATCTCATAAACGACATAGGCGAGAAGTTTGAAATTCGGCGGGAAAAACAGCTTAAAATACAAGTAAATAGGTGTTCGACCGTTTTTTCATAAATCCAATTTAAGGGGCCCTTGGAGAGGGGTGAAATTCTGGGGGGGGGGGGGGAACAGGAAAGAAAGTGTCCTAACTGATTGACTCACTTACTCATCAAACTCAGGGCGAAAACAGCTTTAAATAAGTAAATAGGTGTTCGACCGTTTGTTTCATAAATCCAATTTAAAGGGTTCATGGCGAGGGGTGAAATTATCAAAAATAAATGAAAGAAAATGTCCTGACTCACTCTCTCACTCACTCATCATCGCCAAGCAGAATTATTGAAGTTAGAAACATGAAATTTTGGGGATATGTTCGTTGTATGTCGAAAACGTCCACTAAGGAAAGAGTTTTGAATATTCAGGTTCTAAATAGGTGTTAAGGAGGTAAACGTGCATTTCATTGAATAACAATATCTCACGAGTGGTTTCATTTGGGGATGTGATACTTGCCATATATACTAATCAATTAAAATAAGCTGACACATGTCTAATGGTTTTTCGATGTAGTGTATATTATGAGGTGAAAGGGATGAAAAGTGGGGGTTGAAAGATTCTTAACGGAGCGTGTATCTCTTAAACGACATAGGCGAGGAGTTTGAAACTCGGAGGGAATCAATCAGCTTAAAAATAAATAAATAAATAGGTGTTCGACCGTTTTTTCATAAATCCAATTTAAGGGGCCTATGGGGAGGGGTGAAATTCTGGAGAAAAACGTCCACAAAGGAAGGATTTTTGTATGTTTACTCTCATCGACCAACCCAAACTATTAATGTTAGCAGAATGATATTTTGGGGATATGTTTGTTGTGTGTCGAAAACGTCTACTAAGGAGGGATTTTTGGATATTCAGGTTCTAAAGGGGTGTTAACGGGGTTAAGCCTGCATTTCATTGAATAACAATATGACACGACTATGACGCGAGCGAAGCGAGGTTAAAAATGAGATGGTGTGTGTCTGTGTATTACTCAATCACGCAAGTACCACTGGTCCGATGTACATGAATTTTACATGGAAGTAGCTGATTTACCTGGTTAACATATAGGTTACTTTTGTTTTCAATACTTTGCACTATTTAAAGATGGCGACCATTTTAGTGACGTCACTACACCCTTTGGTTTAAAACTTTCATATTTCCATTTCAAATAAAAAGAGAACGCTAAGAAATAGCAAACTTTTGATGGCATATACGAGGTTTAAAATTACATTTTCTATCCGAAAGGTATCTCCAACCGTTAGCGAGTAAAACCTAAATTTGTGCTATAAAACACGGTCAACGCCGAGCGGTGTAGTTGGACAAAATGTTCCGTCCTTAATCTCCCTCTGCGCAGCACCTCGCCTATCCCCTGTTTTAACTGTCACCTTCACATTTTATTTTATGTATGACGCGTAGCGAAGCACGGGTACTTCAGCTATCTTTATCTTTATATATATAATTCTTCGACACGTGTGTATGTGACTGAACTCCTCCTAAACGACTGAACCGATTTTGATGGGATTTGGTATGTATATTAGTGCGGGTCCATGTATGGTTTAGATTCACAATCTGACCCGGTAGGTGGAATGAACACAATTTTAGAACCAACCACAATTTACACACAATTTTAGAACCACAATATACAGTCAAAAACAGTCGTCATGGAAACCACTAGCCTTGGCCTTCGTGAAAGCTGATATCTTTGGACGGTTTGTCTCTGCACGTTAGAGCCACCTGGTCGCAACCTGTGCAACTACCGCCATTACATACACTCCGCCCGTGGCGAAAAGTTGTGTTTTATACCAAAGGTGGCAGTGATGTCGAATTATACTGTTTGTCTCTGCACGTTAGAGCGTTTCAAAGTCCCGTATGCATTCATATACCGTTCATCCGATTGCCATGAAACTTGGGTGATATGTTGAGTGAACTCCAGGGAAGGTGTTTGGCTTAGTAAATCCATTTTACAATAGATAGCGCACGAATAGATTCAACAAATGAGCGACGACGCGCGAAGCGTTTCAAAAAGGTCCCGTATGCGTTCAAATACCATTCGTCCGATAGTGATGAAACTTGGGTGAGATGTTGTGTACAATCCAGGGAAGGCTTCTGGCTTAGTAAATCAATTTCACATTAGGTAGCGCACGACTAGATTCAACAAATGAGTGACGACGCGCGAAGCGTTTCAACAAAATCCCGTATAAGTTTATATTCCGTTCATAGATTGAGATGAAACTTTGATGAGTTGTTGTGTACACTTAAGTGAAGGCTTCTAACTTAGTAATCCATTTCACAGGAGGTTGCGCACGAGTAGATTCAACAAATGAGCGGCGACGTGCGAAGCGTTTCAACAAAGCAAATACCATTCGTCCGATAGCGATGAAACTTGGGTGAGATGTTGTGTACACTTACGTGAGGGTTTCTAACTTAGTAAATCCATTTTACAATAGGTAGCGCACGAGTAGATTCAACAAATGTGTGACGGAACGCGAATCATTTCAACAAAGTACTGTATTCTACCATATACCATTTATCCGATTGCGATGAAACGTTGGTGAATTGTTGTGTACACTCCAGGAAATGTTTCTGTCTTAGTAAATCCAGTTTTTAATAAGTAGCGCACGAGTAGATTCAACAAATGAGCGACGGCGCGCGAATCGTTTCCACATTGTCCCGTATGCGGTCATATATCATTCATCCGATTGCGATCAAACCTTGATGAATCATTGAGTACACGCCAGAGAAGGTTTCAGGCTTAGTAAATCTATTTTACAATAGGTAGCGCATGAGTAGATTCAACAAATGAGTGACGGCACGCGAATCGTTTAAAGAAAATCACTTATGCGTTCATATGTCATTCATCCGAATCCGATGAAACTTTGATGAATTGTTGTGTACACGCAAGGGAAGGTGTTCAACTTGGTAAATCCATTTTGCAATATTGGTAGCGCACGAGTAGATGTAACTAATGAGGGACGACGCGTGAAGCGTTGCAACAAAATCCTGTATGCGTTCATATACTATTCATCGATTGCGATGAAACTTTGATGAGTTGTTGTGTACACTTACGTGAAGTAAATCCATTTCACAGTTTGTAGAGCACGAGTAGATTCAACAAATGAGTGACAGTGCACGAATCATTTAAACCAAATCCCGTATGCGTTAAATGCCATTTATCCGTTTGCGATGAAACTTTGGAGAGTTGTTGTGCACGCTCCAATGAATGTTTCTAAATTAGTTAATTCAATTCACGATAGTTTAGAGGCAGTTAACAAAAATTGAAAAGAATATTGTGTATCCAAAAGCACTTCAAGAAACAAAGTTACAACACTTTCTTTGATTGGCAGGACAACGTCTGCCGGGTCAGCTTGTCTATATATATAAAAATCAATGTAACGTGATAGTTTGTCTGTGGGTATGTCTGTATGTCTCGTATGCGTTCATATACCATTCGTCCGATTGCGATGAAACTTGGGTGAGATGTTGAGTACACTCCAAGGAAGGTTTCTGACTTAGTAAATCCATTTTACAATAGGTAGCGCACGCGTAGATTCAACAAATGAGCGACGATGCAAGAAGCATTTCAACAAAGTCCCGTATGTGTTCATATACCATTCGTCCGATAGCGATGAAACTTGGGTGAGATGTTGTGTACACTTACGTGAAGGTTTCAAAATTAGTGAATACATTTCACAGTAGATAGCGCACAAGTAGATTCAACAAATGAGCGACGACACGCAATGCGTTTCAACAAAGTCCCGTATGCATTCATATACCATTCGTCCGATAGCTATGAAACTTGCGTAAAATATTGTGTACACTGCAGGGAAATTTTCTGGCTTAGTACATCCACTTTACAATAGGCAGCGCACGAGTAGATTCAACAAATGAGCTACGACGCGCGAAGCATTTCAAAAAAGTCACGTTTGCGTTCATATACCATTCGTCCGATAGCGATGAAACTAGGCTGAGATTTTGTGTGCACTCCAGGGAAGGTTTCTAGCTTAGTAAATCCCTTTAAAATAGGTAGAGCACGAGTAGAATCAACAAATGAGCAACGGCGCGCGAAGCGTTTCAACAAAGTGCCATATAATTTCATATACCATTCATCCGATAGCGATGAAACTTGGGTGAGATGTTGTGTACACTCCAGGGAAGGTTTCTGGCTTAGTACATACATTTTACAATAGGTATCGCACCAGTAGATTCAACAAATGAGCGATGACACGCGAAGCGTTTCAACAAAGTCCCGTATAAAGTCATATACCAGTCGTCTGATAGTGATAAATGTTTGGTGAATTGTTGTGTACACTCCAGGAAAGGTTTCTGGCTAAGTAAATCCATTTTATAATACGAAGCGCACGTTTATATTCAACAAATGAGTGACTACGCGCGAAGCGTTTCGACAACGTCCCGTATACGTTCACATACCATTCATCCGATTGCGATGAAACTTGGGTGAGATGTGGTGTACACTCCAGGGAAGGTTTCTGGCTGAGTACATCCATATTACAATATGTAGCGCAAGAGTAGAATGAACAAATGAGCGACGACACGCGAAGCGTTTCAACCAAGTCCCGTATGCATTCATGTACCATTCGTCCGTAGCTATGAAACTTGGGTGAGATGTTGTGTACACGTCATGGAAAATTTCTGGCTTAGTAAATCCACTATACAATATGCAGCGCACAAGTTGATTCAACAAATGAGGGACGACGCGCGAAGCGTTTCAACAACGTCCCGTATAAGGTCATATACCATTCTGCCGTTAGCGGTGAAACTTGGGTGAAATATGGTGGACACTCCAAGGAAGGTTTCTGGCTTAGTAAATACATTTCACAGTAGGTAGCACACGAGTAGATTCGACAAATGAACGACGACATGCGGAGCGTTTCAATACAGTCCCCTATGTCTTCATATCCCATTAGTCCGATAGCGATGAAACTTGGGTGAGATGTTGTGGACACTTACGTGACGGTTTCTAACTTAGTAAATACATTTTACAGTAGGTAGCGCACGAGTAGATTCAACAAATGAGTGACGGGGCGCGAATCGTTTAAACAAAATCAGGTATGCGTTCATATACTATTCATCCGATTGCGATGAAACATTGATCAGTTATTGTGTACCCGCCAGGGAAGTGGACTTAGTAAATCCATTTCACAATAAGTAGCGCAAGAGTAGATGCAACAAATGGGTGACGACGCGCGAAGCGTTTCAACAAAATCCCCTATTGCGTTCATATAACATTCTTCGATTGCGATGAAACCTTGATGAGTTATTGTGTACACGCCAGGGAAGGGCTTCGACTTAGTAATACATTTCTCAATAGGTAGCGCACGAGTAGATTCAACAAATGAGTGACAGCGCACGAATCGTTTAAACAAAACCCCGTATACGTGCATATACAATTCATCCGATTGCGATGAATCATTGATGAGTTATTGTGTACACGCCAGGGAAGGGTTTCGACTTAGTAAATCTATTTCACAACAGGTAGCGTACGAGTAGATTCAACAAATGAGTGACAGCGATGAAACTTTTGAAAGTTGTTGTGCACGCTTCCACGAATGGTTCTAAATTAGAAAATCCATTTTACGATAGCTTAGAGGCAGTTAACATGTTGTGTATCCAAAAGCACTTCAAGAAACAGAATTTAAACGCCAACACTTTCTTTGATTAGCATTGCAACGCATGCCGGGTACAGCTTGTATCTTATAAAGATGACATAATAATGAGATAGGTCGATAGCTCTGAGGGTCAGAAGGCTCTTTCCCAGGTTTCAAGATAGCAATTATCTTGGTTTTCCTCCATATCTTCGGAATCTTGTTCTGTCTGAAGCAGTTATTGTAGAGTTCCAGAAGCCATTTCAGTGTTGTAGGTCTATCCGCATGTCGTCCATGCCCGCTGCCTTGTTATTCTTGCATTGTTGTAGGCCTACAGCTTTCTGTAGCTCGTTTTCACAAAACAGATTTGAGAGCTCGTTAGTTTCTAGATGTTCTTGCCTCTGAAATTTAGGCCCTTTCCCTCATTTGTCTGTTTTACCATTTTTCAGAAGCTGTTGAGCAATCTGATTTGGGGAAATGTTTGCATGGGTTTTCTTTTGTGTTGGATCGTTACTCAGGCGTTGTAAAAGACTCCATGCCGTCGGACTGCTTTTGGACATGTCTAGTCCTTCTATCATCTCTATCCACCGAGTTCTTTTACCTTCTGCCACAAACTGAGTAAGTTTTAAAGCAGCATCTGATGTTTCCTCACTTAAGGGGTCTTCCTCAAAGAGATTCATGTATTCTTCTAACAGGTGTGTGTTTTCTTTACTTAGATCAGGAATGTAATCAGTACGGCATCCTCGTGGAATGGATTTGCATGATGACTCCTGAACTGCTGCTATAAAATCATCAGGTACTCTTCAGGACTAGGATTTATTTTCAACACAAGGCTGTCCAGTGTCTCAGAAAACGTATTCCAGTTTGCTTTCTTGAAATTGTATCGTCTTCTAAATGGAACTGTTTGTGGCCTTATAGCTGCAGTAATTTGACATAAAATAGGTCTATGTTGGGTATTTGGAATTGGTGGACCTATGTACTTCAGACATTGTGAAGTGATACTATGACGTCACACGACTCAGTGCATTCTCGGTACATTTCGTCCCGTCGCCGTAACGTAACGCCAGACCTCAGCGTAGCGGCGAAGTCGACAAGATCACTTAAAATGATAAAATACCTTCAATACGTCCAGAGATATGCCCCTAAATGTTAGTTGCTGTCGCTTAAGTTGCCTCACGCTTAGGCAAGTTTGAAGCTCGTTTCCCGAAAACATAATTTCCTCACAGCGTTTGCATGATAACTCAAATACTATTCAAGATATCTCAATTAAATTTTGCACTAATATGAACAACATACTCCAAAATGTTTTGTGTATCAAGCATACTTCCCATTTAAGGGAATATTTTTTACCCAACAAAAGTAAAAAGATATACATAAAGAGTAGGCTAAGATTTTTTTTTTGAATACGTGTATCAATTGTTTTGGTATATTTTGTAGCCGGGAATGTTACCAACAGCTCAAAAGAACATTCATGTAAACATTTTAAATTGTGGGGTACTTATCATGTAAACTCTGTCCAACTGAACAAAAAATTGCCGAAAGTTTGTTGGTATAACAATGCATGACTGCAAGCAAATTATAAAATGTGTTTTGTGCATAATAATGACTGAACTGTATTGAATAATCCTGCAAAGTTTTATTTCTTTGCAACATGTAGTTTATAAGATTTTTTTTTACTCAGTAGAAATTGTCATGCGAAAGGTGTACCTCGCACAAAATGGTTGACTAAATTGGATGACTTGTTTCCTTTGTCAAGCGAACATAACCCTGCTCACTTAGACTTAATTTAGCTCAAGTGTATAAATCATTAATTTATTCCTGGCACTAGTCATTTTATTGTAATTTCCTCCCTAATCTAAACTGAGCACACACCTGTAGCCATACTGAAAAGCATCTAATAATCTATGGGAACTACTAACTTCCTAATTTAATAGTTTTGAATTCTTGCCAACTCTTGAGGTGCAAAAGCACCCAAATTGCACATAAAGGACTGTATTGACACACCTATTAAAGCCAATATCACAATTTGACTACATCTGTAAACGTTATGTCCATTTCACAAATTATGGATGTGAATGTCTCACTAAGCAAGAAGCTATTACGAAAGACTTGTGAATAATTATGCTTAGTTTCATTGAGAAGGAAATAAGTACAAGTTTACACCAATAACCTGCTAGTATACTTCACAAAGTTACATGAGCTTACAGAATTCTATTGTACACAAGATTCACAAAATAAGCTAGCTTTTCTTTACCAAATGATAAAATTTAATCCATACAATTAATGCATTGGCATAAAACCCATTTATCGTTGGTTTTGTACATATTTATAATTTTACTTCCCACACTCTACGGAAGTGAAACTTGGACTATTGGTGCAGCAGAAAAGAGGTGAATTGAGGCGTTTGAAACGTGGTGTTACAGGAGATTTATGAAGATCAGATGGGTAGATAGGGTTACAAACGAAGAGGTATTAAGACGAGTGGGAGAGGAGAGATGTTTCTGGCGACTGCTAATGAAGAGAATAGATAGATTGGTAGGACACATACTAAGACAGCCAGGAATAGCAAGCTTAGTTATGGAAGTAAGGGTCGAGGACAAGAACTGTAGGGGTAGACCAAGGTTAGGGTATGTTAAACAGATTGCCTTGGATGTAGGGTGTGGTATCTATGTAGAGATGAAACGATTAGCTCAGGACAGGGAGGCATGGAAAGCTGCATCAAACCAGTCAAAAGACTGAAGACTCCAACAACAACAACAACAACAACAACAACGAAATAGATTGTTCTCCATGTTTTGGTATCCATATAATCTCACAAATGTCACTGATCACATTATTTTAATAAAGTGTGCCAGTTTTCTTATTCCCCCCCGATGGTATCCTTGCCTTGAAGTGGCGGTGGGGCTTGCGTGCTCTGACAACCTCGAGAGCTATGCCGGCGGTAGCTTAGCTACTGGTAGGGCCTCCCATGCCGGACAGGTCTTCGTGAGGTAGGAGCCAGACTAGAAGGGATACCCTGGTCCTCCAGGTTGGGGGTTAGGCGTAAGGCTAACAACCTTACCCAGTAAAAAATCTTCCTGTTCAGAAACGCCAACAGTATGCCTCGGACTCGGACGGAAATAATGGAAACAGACCTAAGCTTGGTATTTCGGATTTGAGATTTGGTTTATGGAATGTAAGAACTCTGGCAACACCAGGAAAATTGGATTTAGTTACCAAGGAACTAGAAAAGTATAACATAGATCTAGTTGGTCTACAAGAGACAAGATGGCCATTAAATGGCCAAATTAACTCCAATAGCTATACCCTGTACTATAGTGGCTGTGATAATGGAAGTTACCATGCGGGTGTAGGAATTGCCATAGCCAAGAAATTTTTAAACACCTTAATTACGTTTGACCCAGTCAATGAAAGAATGTGCTACATGCGATTAAAAGGAAAGTTTCATAATATTTCCATAGTATGTTTTTATGCACCCACTGAGGAGGCAGAGGACGATGTTAAAGACTCTTTCTATGATAGTTTAGACCAACTGATGACAACCCTACCCAGCTATGACATAAAATTGTTTTTGGGAGATGCAAATGCAAAAGTTGGTAATGAAGAAATATGGAAACAGTACACAGGAGGCAACAGCCTTCATAATATTTCCAATGATAATGGGCAAAGACTAATCAGCTTTGCTATCGCCAAAAAACTTAAAATTATGTCCACTCACTTCCCTCGAAAAGATATTCATAAAGCAACATGGGTATCTCCTAATGGCATAACAAAAAATCAAATTGACCATGTTTTAGTGGAAAGTAGACACAAAAGTAGCATCGTAGATGTAAGAAGCAGGAGAGGTGCAGAATGTGGAACAGATCACTACCTAGTCATTTTCAAACTTAGACAAAAACTATGTATAGTCAAAAGAGTGAAACAAACGACAGCTCCAAAAATTAATATCAAAAGGCTTACTGATCAAACTATAAAAAATGATTTTAAACTGAAGCTAACCAACAGATTCCAAATTTTAGATCAACAAGAATCAGAACAAACGGTAGAGGGAAAATGGCAAAATATAAAGGATTCTATCACAAAAATCGCCGAAGAAGTTGTAGGCTATCGAGAGAGTACAAAAGGGAAAACACCTTGGTTTAATGAGGATTGCCAAAGATTAATAGACGATAGATTAAGAGCAAAAAAGTTGATGCTTACCAAACAAACTCTAACCAACAAACAAAATTACAAACAGATAAATAGGGAGACTAACAAAACATTACGAGCAGCTAAACGGAACTTTGTGAAAGATCAGCTAAGAAAAGCAGAAGAAGATAGCAACAAAAATAATACAAGAGATTTTTTTCGCTTTGTCAGATATTTTAAACAAGGGTACAAGGCAAGATCAGTAGGGGTAAAAGATAGGAATGGCAATGTTGTTTGCAACCAAACAGAAGTGCTAGCAACTTGGAAAAAATACTTTGAAGACCTCTTAAATTGTGAAGAAGTGGCAACAAACATTGAAGAGGAATTATACCTAAATGTCCAGCCAAAGATTAACCCTCCTACCTATGAAGAAGTTGAAAAGGTAGTTAAAAGTTTAAAAAACAATAAAGCCCCTGGAGAGGATAACATAATAGCAGAACTTCTTAAAGCAGGTGGAAGCCCTTTGCTAAAAAGGTTACATAACTTAATTATAGAAATCTGGGAGAAGGAAGAAATCCCAGTAGAATGGAAGATGGCAGTAGTAGTTCCGATTCACAAAAAGGGAGATAAATTCGAGTGCAATAATCACCGAGGGATATCATTAATAAGCAGCGCATATAAAGTATTCTCAAGAATAGTCTACAACAGACTAGCATGTTATGCAGAAGAAATTCTTGGAGATCACCAAGCAGGATTTAGAAGCCAAAGATCTACAACAGACCAAATTTTTGTCTTAAAGCAAGTAATATCCAAATATTGGGAGTTTAACAAAACAGCCCATCTTCTTTTTGTAGATTTCAACAAGGCATACGATAGTGTCAATAGGAAACAAATGTGGAAATACATGCAGCGGAATGGAATACCAGAAAAACTTATCACTATGGCAAAACTGTGCACAGAAGGGTCCAAATGCAAAATTAGAATCAATAATGAATATACCGAAGAATTTAATGTCAACACTGGAGTAAGACAGGGAGATGGACTCTCGCCTTTATTATTCAATTTAGCTTTAGAAGAAACATTGAAACGAGTAAACCAGCTCCACCCAGGCCTTGAAGTGGGAAACAAGATAAACATATTAGCTTATGCTGATGACATAACACTCATGGCAGAAAGCGAATACGATCTAAAAATACTCACAGAAACCCTAATTGAAGAAGCCAAGGAGGTAGATCTAATGATAAATGAACAAAAAACAAAATATCTAGTTGTAGGAAGGAATGCAGCACAAGTACAAAACCCCTTAACAGTTGCTTCATACGCTTTTCACAGATGTACTGAGTTCAGATATCTGGGGATTATCATAGACCAGAATAATATGGAAGAAACAGAAATAAAATCAAGAATTCTCAGTGGCAACAAAAGCTACTGGTCTCTGCAAAATCTCTTAAAGAGTAAAATTATATCTAGAAAAACTAAAGTGAGAATTTACAAAAGCATTATACTTCCTGTTGTCACGTATGGCTCAGAAACCTGGGTATTGTCCAAGCAAACTGAAAGGAAATTAGTAACTTTTGAAAATAGAATACTACGACGCATTTTCGGACCGATAGTAGAAAATGACCAGTGGAGAATTAGAACAAATAAGGAATTGCGGGATCTCTACAAAGAACCGGATATCGTCGCTCGTGCCAAAAGCCAAAGACTGCGCTGGGCTGGTCATGTACATAGAAGAAGTAGAGAATTGAATTTAAGGGCAGTTTTGGAAGGTGTACCCAGAGGAAGGCGACCATTGGGACGACCGAGACTTCGCTGGTGGGACCAAGTTCAAAAAGATATGAGAAAAATCGGAGTCACGGAGGACATAATGGATGATCGAGAAAGATGGCGCCGTGCTGTTGACGAGGCCAAAAACCTGCTTAGGTTTGAGTGGCCATCTAGGTAAGGTAAGGTAAGTTTTCTTATTCAGTGTATACATACATAAGGGTGTAGCCTATACATTTCAGTCATTAGCATATACAACATACTTTGTAACTGTAAATTTGATAAGGTTATATTTATTTTCTTACACCCTGTCATTGAATTTATATTTTGCTCTCTGGAATCATTCTCACAGAAATAGCATATTTTAATCATCATAGAAATTGGAGCACTTAATGCCCGGGATTCCTAGTCTATTCAAAATATAACTGATAAAATGTTCAATAACACTAAAGTTTACCCTCCAGTCTATGAGCAAGGACGTGGGCTTCTAAACTCGTGGACCGAATAAATGCTTCACCACAAAGTTGACACTTAAAATTACCCCTTCCTGGGTGCGAGGGCATATGATTCTTCAGGTCAGTAAAGCTATCAAATTGCAAATCACAGACGGTGCACTTGAAACACTTAACGACAGGATGAGAAAGCTGTATATTTTACTTTAAGTAATAGTGATGAGTGAGGAACTGAAAACACACATGGCACTGAAATTCCTTCTCAACATAATGCTGCCTCAAATGACTTCTCAGCTCACAATTTACGGTGAAGTTTTCAAAACAAAACGTCAAAATATAGGGTGTAACTAAATATATGGGAAAGCTCCGAGGATTCGATAGAGGAACTGACAACAAGCAAAACCTGTTCTGTAAACATTTGGTGCATTTGCTTTCGTTTCCGTGTCACAAGCTTTGTTTGTGGTGTGCATAACACAGACCACTTCACTATGCAGGTTGGTCATTTGCGTTGATAAAGTGTAGGCCTACGTTATTACTAAGGTTCGGATGTTAACGAAAAGTCATATTTTTTTCCTGAACTCATTTTACGTGAAATCTGAAAAATAAGTTAGAATGACGGGTCCCAGACCACGTTTAAAGCAATTTGATGTTGCCTATAAATGCATATTTCGGCCATTTTTATCGATTTGGTCATATTCGGTCAAATTTTAGTGATATAAGGTGATATTTGGTTATAATTTCAGCATTTTTGTTAAAAATTGAGGCGTCGTTAACAAGGTACGCCTACTTGTTATCAGCGTCGAGTTTCAAACACAGGATTTCCGAATAATGTAGTAGATACCGTATATTTTTCTTTCTTTTCCCGTAACATGCAGATAGCAGGTTTATAAGATCTGATTCCAAGAAGGCGCTCCTCTACGGACGTCTTTTAGCACATCTTTCTGGACAAGTTAGATTGAGTCACTGTACGCATGAGGTCACGGAACATGACGATAGTGTGCTTCCGCCTTTCAACAGGATGTCACTCCAGTAGATATATGTAGCTCAGAAGCAATTAGCAAACAAGGAAATTGTAAAATCAAAATATCACAAGTCCAATACACTGGAAAATTGTTTTGGCACTTAAGACGCTTATCCAACATGGCAGCTGTGCGAAATATTTCACCAGCATTCAGTATCTCCGAAACTATTTATGATATCACCCTGAAATTTTGTACAGTGATAGTGGGAACTACTAGAAATTCGCCAAAGAGACTTCCGAAAACCTGGTAACTACAAAACCAACATGGCGGCCAAGCAAAGCTGAGACTTTTAAATAGACTTTCCTCGCGATTTAACCATCCAAACATAATGAAACATGGTACAGCAAATGTTTATACACATTGCTATGCCCTGGTGTCTAATTTAGTTCAATTGTTTAAATAACCTCAAAATGGCGGCTGAGCGAAATATTTCACAGGCATTCAATATCTCCGAAACTATTTATGATATCACCCTGAAATTTTGTACGATGATAAAGGTCACTGCTACAAGTTTATCTATGTAATTTTCAAAAACCGGACAAGTACAAAACTAACATGGTGGCCAAGCGAAGTTGAAACATTTTAATAGACTTTTCTCGTGATTTAACCATCTGAGCGCAGTGAAATGTGGTACAGTAAATGATTATACATATTGTAATGCACTGGCATCTAATTTAGTTCAATTGTTTACATAACCTCAAGATAGTGGCTGGGCGAAATTTTAAAATTAAGTATTTATTTCTTGTGTCGTAATCATGCGATCGAAGTGAAAAGTTGAATAATGAAGCTACGCAATAATTTTCCTTTAATTGTACATATCTCTATGGCCTATTCAAATAACAATCCAAAATGGCGAGCATCCGAAATATTTTGACGGTCCTTAATATCTACGAATCTTTTACAGCAATCAAACTGTTTTTTTTTTCCTTTATGTTCATAGAGGCTATAAACATAAGTTCACGTATATGACTTTCAGTAACCTGGTGATCACAAATCCAACATGGCGGCGACGCGAAGTATAAATATTTAAATGGACGTTTCTCGCGATTTAACCATCCGAGTGCGGTGAAACTTTGCACGTTCAATGCTTATACAAATATTAATCCACTGGCATCTAATTTATTTCAATTGTTTTCATAACCACAAGATGTTAAAATCTTGTTTTTACTTCTTGTGTCCTAATCATGCGATTGAAGTCTGAATACCACACGTACACAATAATCTTCATGTAATAGTACATAAATGAAAATCCAACCTGGCGACACATGAAATATTTAGACGGTTCTCAATATCTAACAATATATTACAACAATCAAACTGAAATTTTGTATGTAGTATACCCTTGGATAATAGCATGTAGACAAGATTCGAAATTTCGGGGTCGTAATGGATTCTTGTGAATGTGATTTAGAGATTTTATGCTATCAAAATATCTTCCAGGGTTCATAAGGTTAACTAATTATTACAAAGCCAAGAAACAACAGGATCTACTAACAAATGAAATTTAATAACTGAATCAAACATAAAACACTTAACAATAAACCACCCTTAAATTAGTTCACTCGCACGTGAACAGATCTGACACTGACTAGTCTGACGTACCATGGTAACACGGCATGACAGCTGTCAAACAAGCGTTGTGACTGCAATGTCACTTAATTCAAAGTAACAAAGGAAAACGGATCACAGGATCCAAAAAATAACAACAAATAAAAATAGTACAAGAATTTAATATGTATGAGCGACACGCGTTTTAAGACAACAACAACAAATACAAATTTTAAATTCACGCCGGAAAAATTTGGCGTTTAAGCAATGAACAACTAAATCGTAGTCATGATAAAAACCCTCGGATCCACAACATAGCAACTCCCCAAATTAAATCAAATAAAATAACCTTAACTCATCAGGCTTTAAAGCAAACATTTACGTGTCATAACAGAGCTGGAGACAGCCGGGTCTGTTATCGCATATCTGAGTAAGTGGCTGATTCCTTCCCCCATCGTAGAAATGTGTGCCACGCTAAATATAGATTCTGGCCCACAGCCAGCGTCCAGCGACCTTTGCCAATCGTCACCTGTTAAACGCGTAAATACAAATATCACATTATCTCAAAACATCCTCTCAGGGATTTTCAAGAACACATCTCCAGGTCAAACTTAGCCCCATAGGTAACTAATTTGCCGGAATGATTATTACAGTCAAGGACAGGCTTTGCCTTTCCTCGCCATCACACTTACACCCAAGAATACGTGGCACACTCTCGAAGATCTCGTCGCAGCATATGAACCAGCACACCCTTCAGATAAATGACACACAACTTGTCCAAATGACAATAAAGAATTAATTACTGGAATCAGAATTAGCCCGAGTTATAAAAGCAACTAAAACATTAATTTCCCCCCACTTCTAGTTTTGTTTTACATTATCATGAATCCAGTCCATTTATCATTGTCGTTCCTAGGTTCTCATTCATGGCTACAATTTTTATTGATACGTTAATCATATGCGGCCATTTCGCTATAAGAGTTACGTATACATAAGGACAACATTTAAGTTACAAAATTTACTGTATAACATAAGTGCCACGCAATGCCAAAAATTACTACACGCATGTCAGTTAAGAAATCAAACCCTAAATTTAAATTAAACCACACAAATAAAATCTGTACAAAGTTCCACACATCTCTCGCGATTCCCCTCGTCCAAAATCAATAAATCAATTTTTTAATACTCATCACTTAAACCGCTTTCCAGAGGCCTCCCGCCTCGTCATCTCCCACCATTAGGCCTTTAGCCCATAACACTCATGGTGATGGAGGATGAAACTTGTTGCCTTCTTTCCATGGTCGTCATCTTGCCGCTGTTAAAACACAATTAAATTAAAGTTTTAAAACTGTTCTATCTGCTTTATGAGTATTTTATTTCCTCATATAGTCCTATGCAGAATCGTAGACTTTCCCTATTTATGGCTAATTGCCATCTCACAATTTATGACATTTATAACTTAGTTGTCGACACACAACTAGAATTTAAAAACATACACCGTCATACGGACATCTTAAATTGACTGTCGAAGAATAATTAGGAGTGCCCCGGTTCATCTCAGACATTTTTTTTATATACAGAAAGCCTAAAAGTTCCCATGGAGGGAGAAATAGCTCCTAAATTTTTTTAATAATGGGCCTATAATTATGTGTGGCCTCTCAAAAATCTTGTAATTTCTCACAGGTCGCGAATCTGCCGCCGAATACGCAAACCGATCCCTAGATCTTTTTATAACCGATTGGCGCGCAAAACACACTGATGCTATGTTCTGGCGTCCTGTTTTCTCATTGGTCAGTTAAGTTGGCGTCGGGGTTCTGACCTTACAAATCCCGCCCTTATTTTGACGTCACGACACTTCTCCTCTCTCTCACTCCTTGCCGTGGACCAAGCATCGTGGCCTGTCGATAGTCAAGTACGCCTCAGCGTCATACCTGATTTTGTCAGAAGAATAAGAATAGCATTGGTTGTGAAACTGTCGGTAGCTTCCACCCAGCACGTAGCCCATCCTGCCAAGTCCAGTTTGCTTGCTACATCAATTTTACTCAAATATCCAGCATATCATGTATTTAGTATTTCCAGCAATTTTAATAATATGAAACATTATTATTGGACACAATGATAAGGGTTCAGTAGATAGAGGCAATTAACATGAGTAGGATGTATGAAAATAGGCTGTATACAAAACAATACAATACAATACAATACAAAACTCTTTATTTCCAGAACCTGCATCATTCAGAATTGGATACGTCACCCAACATACTCACAGTTAAATTTACATATTTACATAATTAAACAGTTACATGTTTCTTTAAAATTCACTTAAAGAATACAACACTTTATGGGCTAGGTACATCTTGAGAGACTTTCTGAACCCAGTTCCAGTCAAAGATTTTAAGTGGTTTGCAAGCTTATTATGGTATATAGCTCCTATTTTGAAAGGATCCATTACTGCATATTGTTTATTTACCCTCTTCTGAAAATAGTCATTCAGCCCTCTGGTTTCATGATTGTGGACATTGTTGATTGTGACAACTTTATGTTGATTTTCCTTACAAGCAAGATAACTTTGAAAATATACCATGAAAATATTGTTAAAATATTATGCTTCTTAAATGCAACTCTGCATGATTCTCTCGATTTCAACCCAAACAAGTATCGTATTACTCGTTTCTGCAGTAATCTCTCCATATTCATATTTGCTGCCCCACCTCATATCTCAATACCGTATGATATCTGTGAATGTATTAATCCATAGTAGACTGTTAATTGATATTCGCTGCTTAAGTATATTGAAATTCTCTTTTAAACGAATGAGTTTTTGTTAATTTTTTTTACAGATTTCATTTATATGCTCTTCCCATGATAATTTATGATCTATTGTAATACCCAAAAATTTTGCTGAGGCTACCTGTTGAATATCATCAGATCCACAGTAAAGATTTCGATCTACTTCTAAATTAGTTCCCTTATGCTTGTTAAATATTACGAAGTTGGTTTTTGAAGGGTTTACACTTAACTTTATCTCATTAAAATATTGAGTGACAAGATCAATACTATTTTGAGTTTTTTGTAGAGTAATTGTTTTATTATACAGTTCCAGTTCAAAATTGAGGTATCGTCAGCATACGAAACAAACAAACAAACAAACTATTTTTTGACTGTGGTACATCATTTACATAGAGAATAAAAAGGAGGGGGCCAAGGATTGAACCTTGAGGTACACCTTTTTTTTTCAACTAAACCAGGAATGGATTGGAACTTGGAGATATTTTCACTATTCCTAAAATGAATTTCTGTAAATTGCCATCTATTATTCAAATATGATTTTAACAGTTCCAATGCTATTCCCCTTATACCATAAGCCTCTACCTTATCCAATAATAATTGATGATTTACTGTATCAAATGATTTTGTCAAATCTACGAAAACCCCAACAGCACATTTATTATCATCAAGAGAAACAAGCAGAGTTTCATAAAATTCTTCAATGGCATTTATAGTTGATAAGCCCTTCCTGAAACAAAACTGATCATTTATTAAATCATTCTTATCAATAAACTCAATTATTGTATGGTAAATCACATACTCTAAAATTTTACAACATGTAGAGATAAGGGTGATCGGTCTGTAGTTACCTAGTTGATGTCTGTCATCCTTTTTAAAAATTGGTTTAACAACGGATAGCTTTAGTATATCTGGGAAGATGCCCTTTACGAGACATATTTATCAGTTCTGTAAGAATGTCTAGGATTGGACCATAGCACTGTTTCAACAACCAGGGTGAAATTTCATCCCAACCATGACTATGTTTATTTTTTAATTTTCTGACTATCGTACTTATTTCATCTTTGGTAGTTGGTTTCAGGAAGATTGACTTATTACATGTGATTTGCTTTATACTGCTATTACCACATTTATTTCCTACAACATTATGATCAGTATATTTTGCTCTATTACTGTTTACATTCACACTGTTCCTAATGGGTGGCTGAATGAAATAATCGTTGAATGCTGTTACTACTTGTAAAGGTGCATAAACAACATTGTTATTGATATTTATCGAAATATTTTCCCATGTGTTGCTTTTATTAAGAACTGAAATATCTTTAGCTATTTGCCATACTTCTTTGGCAAAGTTGTTAGAATTTGTTACTCTATTTACATATTCTTGTGCTTTAATTTGTTGTATTTCTTCATAATATTCTACTTTAAATTATTTATAGTTGTCTTTATAAAGCTTCAATCCTGTTTGCTTGTAGCTATCGAGAGCATCAATCATGTTTTGTTTTTTCCTATGGCACAGATCAGACAGTTTTGTTGTTTTAGTGCTCTGGTGATTCATATTTTTTCTTTTAACTAATGGGCAGGGTAGATTAAGACACACTTTAAAAATAGAACAGATTTTTTTCCAGGCAGCATTTACATCCTTAATATTCCTCACTTCCCCCCAATCAACATTACCAAGTTCTTCTGTGAGTTTCATTGGTACATTATTATTAGATACATTTCGAGTGTACTTCCATGTAGACTGATTTAATTGAGAATCATGAGGAAATGCAATTTTTAATTCCTGGCCACGATGGTCAGATTCAAAATTTTCCACAACAGTGCAATTACTTAATTCGTATGGCATGTTTGTAATAATGTAATCGATTAATGTTTCTGAATGTTTAGTTACCCTAGTTGGCTCCTTGACAAGATTATTATAAGGCCAAATGACATTACAATGCCTTTGAATGTCTCGAGGGACCTGTCATGTGCAAACCAGTCTATATTGAAATCACCCTCACTGAACTACTTGTTTTAAATCATACTTACTTCTAAAGTCTACTAATACCTACGTAATATGCGTTAAATTACAATGGTGCTGTCTGGAAGACCTAGGGTTAAACACGCCATACACCGGTGAGTTGCTTAAATATTAATATCATGTAAGAGATTCGCTCATTATTGTGAGTTGTTTTGATGTTTACGTGCAATGCAAAGGAGCTGATCATGCCAGAGTAGTTTCTTAAGAAAGAAGTCTCCTTTGCGGCCTGGCCTTGTTGAAACACCGGATCCCATGAGAACTCCGCAGTTAAGCAGCATTGGGCGTGGTCAGAACTTGGATGAAATGCCGGTTCTGGGGGACCACACGTTGTTGGCGGGGAGAGGGTAAGGCCCTGGCCACCCTACCGCACGTTAACTCCGGCTCAAGATAGCCTCTTCGGAAGCACTGACCTGCCTTCGGGCAGAATACACAAGAAAAGCTATTTCAGCTACGGTATGTAAGTAATGCTTCACTGACGTCATTAGGCCTATCCTCAGTTCTCGTTCTCTAAACAAGTGTGGCACTTATGCTCTAAAAATATATGGAAAGAATCATACATCATCAGAAAATAACCTGCTACAGTTGATAACGAGTCGTGCGTGTAGCTACAGTAGGGGCAAAGCCAGTGGCGTAGCCAGAGGAGGGGGCCCAGAGGGGCCGGGCCCCCCACCAAAATAAATCCAGAATTTGGGGTTGGCATAAGCCTTCATATTTTCTTACGGCTCGGACAAATTTAGAACTTACAACGAAATGTTAAATACAGTACATGCGTTGACAAAGAATGTACTAACACTCTCTGCACGGCCAGACATCATTTCCGTGTCTGCACTGCTTGGAGGAGCTGAAATAACAGGGTAACAATTAGGATTGTGACGTGGGGGGATTTTCCAAGAACAGTAGGTGCCTCAGTACTGGGTATACAAACAGGTGATGATGACAAAAGTCGACCAAGAAATTTGGAGATTGCCAATTAGCAAGACACCGCTCTGGAGGGGGCTCGTCAGCTTATACTCTCTTGTCAGCCTTGAATTTCCATTTCCTGGAAATAGCCATGTTAAAATGTCCCAGGCTACAATACTGACGGAGCGTGGTTGATTGTCGCCACTGTCGGGCTTTACGGTGGTTGTGTGTCTGTGCGAGAAGAGTTTGTAAGTATTGGGGAAGAGTCGAGAGTTGTTTGATAGCTGCTGCCATAAAGAAGGCAAAACTGGATACATCTTCGGTAAGTTATGAAAAGTTTTTATTGTAGGTGTAGAAAATTGAGGCCCCCATTTCATTATATAGGGACAGCTTTAACAAATAATTACGGTATCTTTGCACGAGAAAGACGCATTGCTCACTGATAGAATGTAAAGTTTTTTTTGTAGGTGCGAATTTATTTATTATTATTTAAAGGGTGTTACAGTTTCCTCTGAATAATACTAATAATAAACAAGAATGAGGTTCATGGCGACCGTTAGGCTTACCTTAAAACAGCATTGTATAAATTAGACTAACAATAATAGACCTAAATGTTTTGCAACGCACCTTCTTTGTTTCATGCCTTTATGAGTGTCCCTTCTCTCTGTTATCTACTCCTGATGTTTTTTTTTTTTTGAGGACATATTCATTCAATTGACTAAAAACATTCCTGGTAAATAAACTATTTAAAAACACAAAGACATAGTGTGGTATTAATCTAAAGAACATTCTGAACTGAAACGTGTGAATATAACATAATAGTAGTATAGTATTCTGATAACTGATAATTGAAATTCTGAGCAACAGAGACAAATATAGACACTAACACAGCTGTGAGCTGCCTCAAAACATAGCAACACAGGGCGGAATTCAGACAGACATGAACAGACTGAAGATTTTTGTCCTAAGCTAAAAATGAACCCTAAAGTACTTATAATCAGAACATGTAGCTCCGTGAAGAACTATATCGCCTATTTTTTCATATATCCTATTGATCTTCTTTATTAAAAACATCTCCTGCCTATGAAAAGGAACGCCATGTTGGATTGATCTGTATGTAGGCCATTTTAGGGTTATGCACCATTAAATGCAGATTATTGCGTAGGTTCATTATTCAAACGTTCACTTTGATCGCATGATTAGGACACAAGAAATAAAAACTCAAATTTAAAATTTCGCACGGCTGCCATCTTGGGGTTATGAAAGAATTGAATTTAATTAGGTGCCAGTAGATTTTGTATGAACATTTAACGTACCAAGTTTCACTGCGCTCGGATAATTAAATCGCGAGTCAATTCCTTTTAAATGTTTTAACTTCGCTTGGCCGCCATGTTGGTATTGTGCTCACCAGGTTATTGTTAGTCCAATAGGTGAACTTATACTAATAGTCTCTATCAACATACAAAATCTCAGTTCGATTGCTGCAATAGATTCGTAGATATTGAGGACCGTCTAAATATTTTGGATGGTCACCATGTTGGATTGTTATATATGTAGGCCATACAGTTATGTACCATTAGATGAAGATTATTGCGTAATGTCATCAAGCCAGGAGATGGCAGTTCAAACGCTGTGACGGGGTGCAGGGGGTCTTGCAGTACGCATGCGTGGCCCGCCTATTCCGGACCTAAATATATCGTCTGGCAGTCAGTGTCTGCTACTTCCTGAATGTTAATTTGTTATCGGGCTTCACGTGTATGTGTATTGTTACTTTACTGTAGATATTCTTACAAGCCTTTGTGTTTACTTTAAAACCAGTGTGGCAGTATCAGGTAGCCTACCAACTTAATGTTTATAGCCTGTTTTCATTTATGAAACAAGTAGTTCCGTGAAGAACTATACAGCCTATTTTCATATATCCTACTTATGTTAACTGCACTATCAACATACAACATTTCAGTTTGATTGCTGTAATAGATTCGTAGATATTGAGAACCGACTAAATATTTCGGATGGTCGCCGTGTTGGATTTTATATATGTAGGTCCTAGAGTTATGTACTGTTACATGAAGATTATTGTGTACGTGTAGCATTCAAACTTCAATCGCATGATTAGGACACAAGTAACAAGCAGATTTTAAAATTTCGCACAGCTGTCATCTTGTGGTTATGGAAACAATTGAAATAAATTAGATGCCATTGGATTAACTTTCGTATAATGATTGTATTGTATTGTATTGTATTTTTTATTCATCCATTCAATCATATAATGTACATTGTACAATGATATAGGACACGTCAATTCACAAATTATACTAATACTAATTTACAATCACAATAATAATATAGGCCTACACAAGGATAACCTTACATCATTTAGTCCTATGAATACATAAACATAACTATTGATATTCTAAAAACTCTTTAACTGAGTAGAAGCAGTGCTCCAGCAAGAACTCTTTAGTTTTTATTTTGAACTTTATGTAATTTGCTGTACTTTTAATATTATTTGGCAAATTATTATACAGCGTTATAGCTGCATGGAATACACCATTTTTACATAGTGTTGTATTTGCAGCATGTACATGAAGATTGTTCTTTTGCCTGGTCTGGTAGTTATGTATATTTGAATTCATCTCAAAGATATCCTCGTTTCCTAAGCTTTGTTTGACAAATAATAGAAGTTCAAAGATGTAAATACATGGCAAAGGTAAAATTTTCAGTTGTTTAAACAGAGGCTTACATGTATGCAATCTAGTAGTTCCTTTCATTGTTCTAATTATTCTTTTCTGGATAATAAAGATTTGGTGAGCAGCAGGTGAATTTCCCCAAAATATGATTCCATATTTCATAAGCGAATAGCAATAAGCAAAATAATTACTAAGAACAGTTCTCCAGCTAGTCGATTGTCTTAATACCCTTAATGCATAACAACTTGAGCTTAGTTTCTTGGTTAGTTTAGTGGTATGAGAGTTCCATTTTAGGTCATCCTGCAACCAAAGGCCTAAGAATTTAGTAGAAGAGGCGTTACCAATTTTAAGGTCATTTAAGATTATGGAGGGAGAATTAATACTTTTATTCTGAGCTGTGTGAAAGTTAAGAACCACTGTTTTACTAGTGTTGATAAGGAATCCATTATTGTTGAACCATAAGGACAGCTGACCTGTTACTTCCTCTACTGATTTTTGAAGTTCAGTGTCATTTTCACCCCTCATCAAAACACTTGTATCATCTGCGAATAGTACAGTTTTAAATGCAGGTATCTGAGATGGCAAGTCATTTACGTAAAGGAGAAAAAGTAGTGGCCCTAGAACGGACCCCTGCGGAATGCCATACTTCAAAAACATAGGATCTGAGTGGTAATATTTAAATATGTTTGTGGTATTTTCTAAACTTTTTTGTTCGACGATCTGTTGGCGATTATTTAAATATGACTGAAACCACTTACTAGCGATACCCCTGATACCATATTGATGGAGTTTATCAATTAGTATCTGATGATTTATCACATCAAAATCTTTAGACAGGTCCAAAAACAGGCCACATACTCTCTTCCTTTCATCAAGTGACTCAAAAGCAGGATTTAAAAATTCATAAATTGCAGACATTGTTGATTTTCCTTCTCTAAAGCCATGTTGAGAGTCAGTTAACAATTTATATTTGTTTATGAAGCTAATTAGACGGTTGTTCATTATCTTCTCTAAAATTTTTGAAAATATCGACAATAAAGAAATAGGTCTATAATTGGTTACGTTTTCTCTATCTCCCCCTTTAAATAATGGAATTACTTTTGCAATTTTAAAGATATCTGGAAATATTCCCTACATGAGAGATTGGTTACAGAGGTGTGTTAAGGGGGTAATTATATTTTGGATACATTTTTTAATTAGTATATCAGGAATGTTATCAACTCCTGAGCAATGTTTATTCTGTAGGTTCTTTACAATATTGAGGATTTCTGCTTCTGTAACATTTTCAACAAACATTGATTTTCCATTAAATGTTATATTCGCGAGTGTTGATTTTATTGCTTGTATATTGTTTACATTTAGTAGTTCTTCAGCTATGGTAGCAAAATGCTCATTAAAAATTCTTGAGACATTTTGGGGGTCATTGATCTTCTTGGAGTCTTCTGATAACGTTATGTTATTTACTGCCGGTTTTGTTTGCCTGGTTTCATTTTTTATGATATTCCACATAGCCTTAGTTTTATTTTTAGATTCCAGGATATAATTATCATTTGACATTCTCTTTGCTAATTTTATAACTTTGTTAAGTATGGTCTTATAGGTCTTGAAATACATGTTAAATTCATTGGAGGTTTCGTGCGTACTTGAAAATCGTGGAGGAAACGCTTTCTTTTGCATGAAGTAATTATTCCAAGAGTAAGCCATTGTTTTGATGGAGAAGAAACTTTCAGTCTGATACTCTTCAAAGGAAATGCAATATCAAAATAATACAGGAAAATATTAATGAATTCCTGGAATTTTTTGTTTGTATCTATTGACTTGTACACACCTTCCCAAGTTTCTCCTTTTAACAAGTTGTTGAAATAGTTTATATTGTGCTGACTAAAGCTTCGACATTTATCAAACTGAGCATTGTAAACTGGGTTTGAAATATTTAGAGTTATTATTTGAGCTCGGTGGTCACTGAAACCTGTGTTGATTACTTCGAGAGAGTTGCAGTTCACATTGTCATTAATTATTATCTGGTCAAGTGTGGTTGCACTAGCTTTTGTTATTCTTGTGGGTACTGTTACTGTGTGAGTTAGATGATGGGAGCTTAACAAATTTAGCAATTCCCTTCTCTCCGTACTTTCCTCTAAAAAGTTAATATTGAAATCTCCACAAAGAACTATTTTTTTATTAAATTTATTTATTTTATTTATTATCACTTCTAGTTTATTCAGAAATAACTTTGCACTATTTCCTGGTGAACGATATATACAGATGAGAATTAAATTTTCTTTTGGGATAGAAATAGCTGTTGCCTCAAAATTTTTATCTATGCATAAGTCATCGGGAATTGGTATATGCTTAAATTCTATGTTTCCTTTGATATAGATACATACACCTCCATGCTCTGATGTTGATCTACAGTAGTAGCTAGCTAAAGTAAACCCTGGTATGACAGCATGATTGATTTGTTCAAGTTTCATCCAGTGTTCAGACAAGCACAGGATGTGGATATCTTTGAGTGATGTTTGTAGAAGCATATCGATATGAACTAGTTTATTATTAAGTGACTGTACATTTTGGTGAAATATTCTGATTGAGGAACTCTGTGCATTTGTACTGTTGTTAAGCTTGGGGATTATAGTTCTTGCAGGAGCACTTACCTCTGTTCTAAAAAACTCTCGCCACCGAGTGAATTCACTGATTCTACAGTAGTCGGACTTGCAGTATGCGGTAGTGGGATGACTGGTCCGTGGGAGTGGAACTTTTTGTTGATTTCCTCCGCTACTTGTGAACAGATCTGTTGCTTTCCTTTGGTGTTTAAGTGAAGACCATGTCGGGTAAACAGTTCTCTTGGTACATCAATATCAAGAAAGTGAACATGCTGATATAGTCTGGATAGTGCTCTAAGCTTTTTGTTCGTCCTCTTTACCTCCTTGTTGACACACGATTCTTCCATTAGATCATGTCTGTGTGGGATGCCTAAGAGTATAACGTTTGTACCTGAAAGTAGTGGGAGCTTATCTTTGTAGGTTTGTATTGCATCATTCGCTTCGTTTTTCGCTACATCGTTCGTACCCCCCCCCCCCCCCCCCGCAAAACAACATAATCTTCATGAGTAAGGTTTCTGCACATTTCAACACAATTTTCCAGAACATTTTTAACTCTAGCGCCTGGTTTGGTGACGCTACTTACCGCAAAGTCCCTTGATACTTTTAAATTGAGCTCTTCTGAACATCCTTTCCCATGACTGTCACTGAGGAGGAGTACTTTCCTTTTTGAGGTTATGTACGTGGCTAACTTCCGCACTTTTTCCGGCTTACAGTTTGTTGATGCCCTTGTATGTGGTGTTTCTTCTGAGACGGATTCAGTTTCAGCAAGAACATCGTACATATTTTTTGTGGGAACAGCTTGGCTAACTGTTTCCCGCACACGTGGTTTAGGCCTACATTGGCGTCCGCGATTTGCCACCACCACATTCCACGCGTCCGGCGATGACGGGGGATTGTTGCGGTCGTTTACGTTATGTCTGAGTACACTGTTTTCGGCTTTTAATTTAGATAGTTCTTCTTGGGTGTGCTTAAGGTCCCTATTCAAAATGTCGATGATTAACTGTAGAGATTTCACACTCTCACTCGATGCCTTGCCACACAGCGTGCACAGTATATCACTCGTATTTACACCTAAATGTACCTCTGATGGTTTACTATCAATGTCACACATACTAGGTGTCTTCCTACACGATATTTTATCACTGGCATTAATTACGGAACTGTCCTCGTCTACATTTTCGATATCTTTAAGAGAGCGGTATACTTTGTCTACATACGCGGCAGCCATCTTGTTGCCGTGCTTCCTCCAGTGCAGTGTACTTCATACTACTGTACCAAGTTTCACTGCACTCGGATGGTTAAATTGCGAGAAACGTCCATGTGAATATTTATACTTCGCGTCGCTGCCATGTTGGATTTGTGATCACCAGGTTATTTAAAGTCCTATAGATGAACTTAAGTTCATAGCCCCTATGAACAAAAAGTTCAGTTTGATTGCTATAATGGACTCGTAGATATTCAGAGCCGTCTAAATATTTCGGATGGTTGCCATGTTGGATTGTTAAATGTATAGGCCATAGAGTCATTTACCATTAAAGGAAAATTATTGCGTACGTTCATTATTCAAACTTTCACTTCGATCGCATGATTACGACACAAGAAATAAAAAAAACTTAATTTTAAAATTCACACAGCCGCCATCTTGAGGTTATGTAAACAATTGAACGAAATTAGATACCAGTGCATTACAATGTGTATAAACATTTCCTGTACCAGATTTCATTGCGTTTGGAACATTAAGTCGCGAGAAAGGTCTATTCAAAATTTTCAAATTCGCTTGGCCGCCATGTTCGTTTTGTAGTTAACCGGTTTCTGAAAGTCTAATAGATGAACTTCTAGTAGTACCCTTTATCTTCGTACAAAATTTCAGGGTGATACCGCTAATAGTTTCAGAGATATAGAATGCCGGTGAAATATTTCGCACATCCGCCATCTTATGGTTATGTAAACAATTGAACGAAGTTAGATGTCGGTGCATTACAATGTGTATAAACATATACTGTACCAAGTTTCATTGCATTTGGTTGGTTAAAACGCGAGAAACGTCTATTTAAAAGTCGCAAATTCGCGTGGCCGCCATGTTGGTTTTGTAGTTACCAGTTTTTCAAATGTCACATAGGTGAACTTCTAGTAGTTCCCTTTATCACCGTAAAAATTCCAGGGTGATATCGGGAATAGTTTCGGAGATATTGAATGCTAGTGAAATACTTCGCACAGCCGCCATGTTGGATTGATGAGACGTAACAAAATTTGATGGGCACGGTCGGGGTCGCCCGGAATAGTGCTATGAACTTACCGAGTTTCATTGAAATCGCTCCAGCCGTTTAGAATTTATTACGGGGACACACACACCTCACACACACACACACACACACGCACGCACGCACACACACACGGACAAAAGGCGATCTCATAAGCCTATTTTTTTTCAAGATTGAAAATACGCTAAAAATAGGCTTAGCCTATGAGATCACCTTTTGTCCATGTGTCTGTGTGTGTGTACGTGTGTAATTCGTGTGTGTGTCCTAATAAAATCTAAACGGCTGGAGCGATTTCAATGAAACTCGGTAAGTTCATAGCACTATTCCAGACGACCTCGACCGTGTCCTTCAAATTTTGTTACGTCACACCAATCCAACATGGCGGCTGTGCGAAATATTTCACCAGCATTCAATATCTCCGAAACAATTACCGATATCACATATAATTTTGTACGGTGATAAAGGCAACTACTAGAAGTTCACCTATGTGACTTTTGAAAACCTGGTAACTACAAAACCAACGTGGCGGCCAAGCGAATTTGCGACTTTTAAATAGACGTTTCTCGCGATTTAACCAACCAAACGCAATGAAACTTGGTACAGTATATGTTTATACACATTGTAATGTACCGACATCTAACTTCGTTCAATTGATTACATAACCTCAAGATGGCAGCTGTGCGAAATATTTCACCGTCATTCTATATCTCCAAAACTATTACCGGTATCACCCTGAAATTTTGTAAGGAGATAAAGGGCACTACCGGAAGTTCATCTATGAGACTTTCAAAAACCAGTTGACTACAAAACGAACATGGCAGCCAAGCGAAGTTGAAAGTTTTAAATAGACTTCTCTCGCGATTTAATGATCCAAACGCAATGAAACTTGGTACAGCAAATTTGTATACCCATTGTAATGCACTGGTAGTTAATTTAGTTCAATTGTTTTACATAACCTCAAGATCGCGGCTGTGCGAAGTTAAAAATTAAGTTTATTATTTCTTGTGTCGTAATCATGGGATGGAATTGAAAGTTTAAATAATGAACCTACGCAATAATTTTCCTTTAATGGTACGTGACTCTATGGCCTATACATATAACAATCCAACATGGTGACCATCCGAAATATTTAGACGGTTCTCAATATCTACGAATCTGTTACAGCAATCTAACTGAATTTTTAATGTTCATAGGGGCTATGAACGTAAGTTCACCTATAGGATTTTCAATAACCTGGTGATCACAAATCCAACATGACGGCGACGCGAAGTATAAATATTCACATGGACGTTTCTCGCAATTTAACCATCCGAGTGCAGTGAAACTTGGTACAGTAAATCATACAAATGTTAATCCACTGGCATCTAATTTATTTCAATTGTTTCTATAATCACAAGATGGCAGCTGTGTGAAATTTTTAAATCTCGTTTTTACTTCTTGTACTTATCCTGATCATGCGATTGAAGTTTGAATACTACATGCACACAATAATCTTCTTGTAACAGTACATAACTCTAAGACCTACTTATATAAAAATCCAACATGGCGACCATCTGCAATATTTAGTCGATTCTCAATGTCTACGAATCTATTACAGAATCAAACTTAGATTTTGTATGTTGATAGTGGCAATTGACAGAAGTAGTATATATGAAAATAGGCTTTATTTCTTCACGGAACTACTTGTTGGAATGCGCGATACGCAGTGAGCGGGAAGACTACTGCAGTTCAACTCCGACTGCCATATCCTGGCGAGATATCGGTAGGTTCGTTATTCAAACGTTCACTTAGATCGCATGATTACGACACAAGAAATGAGAACTTAACTTTAAAATTTCGCACAGGCCCCATCTTGAGGTTATGTAAACAATTGAACTAAATTATATGTCAGTAGATTAGAATTTGTATAAACATTTAGGCAGGGTCGGATCTAGGGGAGGGCGAGGAGGGCGACCACCCAGGGCCCCGCGGTTAGGGGGGCCCCGCGCCTTCGAATGTTTTAAATTTAATTGATTAATTAATTATACTTTTCAAACTTTTCAAGCTAATTTATAATTCATATTATTTTTTCAGTGCAGCTATGACCTCCCGTGACCATGACCGTTTAGCTAGTTTAGATTTCAGTGAAATGATGGAAGACTTCAGCCGGGAAAAAAGTCGCAAGTGATATTTTAATATTTCATAGTACTGTATACATAATCTTCTTCAAGGGGACTTCAAAGGTTTCTTTCATATTATTAAGAAAATGTACTGTAGTTGTATTCAAAATATTGTAACCTTTATTTTATTATTAGGCTATTACAACACTATTTTCCATTTGATTTGATTTTTTGTATTTCCTATTCTTGTGGGCCCCACCTTATCATATCGCCAAGGGCCCCGCAAGGCCTGGATCCGCTACTGCATTTAGGCTACGGTACGGTACCGTTTCAAGTTTCACTGCGCTCGGATGGTTAAATCGCCTGAAATATCCATTAAAATGTTTCAACTTCGCATGGCCGCCATGTTCGTTTTGTACTTAACAGATTTTATAAAGTCGCATAGGTAAACTTATAGTAGTACCCTGTATCACTATACAAAAATTCAGGGTGATCTGTTACCGAAGTGGAGATATAGAATGCCAGTGAAATATTTCGCGTGGCCCGCGTGTTGAATTGATGACACGTATCAAAATGTGACAGACACGATCGGGGTCGGACGAGATAGTAGTATGAACTTACCGAGTTTCATTGAAATCGCTCCGTCCGATTAGATTTAATTAGGGAGGGACGCAATCACACGCACACACACACATGGACAAAAGGTGACCTCATAAGCCTTTTTTTTTTCATAACTGAATATAGGCTAAAATATATGAAATCCTGCAGTACCGGTAGGGGAAGGTGCTGTACCTAGGGACAATATTTTAAAATATATGTTTTAACAATATAATTTTGTATTTTCTGGGGAAGCCAAATACTGTAAGTTGTTACTGTAAGTGTTTGGCTTGTTATTGATCAACATAATTATTATTATTTACCATAACAAACTTTTAAATTATATGTTCTTACATTCCTGTCATGTGTCCCCAGGTACGTAGGGCTGATGTACTTTGGGACAGGGGGTGATGTACCTAGGGACAAATGTTTTCTATGGGGAATTTATGTATGATAATTTTACTGTTATTTAAGATAATTGTTGAAATAACCACTGCATTATTAACAAATAATTTATTGATTCATTTCTGAAGAAAATCTGAAAGCGTAAGCACATTAACTGCAGTGATTTGCCTTAAAATTTGAATGCACAACCTAGCCTAAGGTATAACCATTAAGAGATACAGGGAACTTATATTTCATAAAATTTCTGGACGATGAACCAACAAAAAGTTTTGGAGGGGGAAGTTTTACAATAATATCTTCAAAAAGAAGACTGTAAACCTCCGAACTTTCTGCTAATGTGAAGTAGGAGCTACCAATTGATTTTGCTTTGTTCAGTTACTGCACACTATATTCTCCTTCTGAATCCTTGCCATAGATCTTACCAGCGTACTGTTTGCAAGTTTTCTTTGTTGTCAAATTGATCAGAACAAAATCCCCCACACAGATATCCTGATTTTCTAAATCTTGTTCCATTTCAGTAGGGGGTATTGATGGTTCTAAGCCCCCCCCCCCCCCCCCGCCACTACTCCCAATGCGAGCCGATAACTCCCGAACCCGTGGTCGGAGATTCACGAATAAAGTGTTGTTGGACTCGGGCTAACGGGGGCTTTACTATGGACCACTCGTTATATTTAAAAAAAAATGAAAATTTTTGTTTTCGAAAGTAGGTGATAGTTTGAAAACCAAACATGATAGAATGTAGTGCCATGGTTCAAACGAACGGTCTTTGTGACCTTTTTTTACATTCGAATTGAGCCACTATGGACTACGGAGTAACAATCAAAATCAATGTTTCGTTCTAGATCGTCTGCCAGCTTTGATGTCCTGCCAGTATCTCTTGAGTCCATCACTCAGCGCCTTCTTCCGATCTTCTTAAAGAGGTCCCCTCCGTCTTTTGGGTTCTGCCCCTACCTTAAATCCCTGGTAATTTTTGATTAGGTGTCTGAATTCACACCTGTTCATAATTTTGCAGTCCGGAATACCAATTTCTAGAAGGTCTTTGTTACATTCTTCAAACCATGCCAATTTTTTCTTCTTTGGTTTCACGAAATTCCAAATTTTCTTTGTTAGACGATCGTTGGACATTCTGAAAATGTGTCCATAGAACAACAACCTTTTCCTTTTTATTGTTGACGTGACTGGTTCTATCTTTTTATATAACTCTTCGTTCGACTTCAAACGTATGTGCCCGTCAACCCATCTGTTGCCTAAAATTTTTCTCAATACCCTGCGTTCTCTTTTGACCAACTGGTCGACTAGTCCCCGCCTGTTCATAGTCAAAGTCTCCGAAGCATATAATGCTTCAGGTTTGACAACCGTGCTGTAGTGTCTTAATTTGGCTCCAATGCTCAGCGACTTCTTATTATAGAGATTTTTCGTCAGGTGATAGGCTCGGTCTAATTTCCAGATTCTAAGATTAATTGCTTCCTGTTCTAGGCCATTTTGCTGGATTACCTCACCCAGGTATTTAAATTTCTTTACACGTTTAATATTTCCTTGGTTTGTTTTCATCCATTCTGGTCCATCACTGATGTTTGTCATGTACTTTGTCTTCTCAAAGGAAATCTGTAAACCTACTTTCTCAGCCATCTCTGACAACCGATTAATCTTTACAATGGCTGATTTAATATTGTTGGCAAAAATAGCTAGGTCATCTGCAAAAGCCAAACAATCAACGTGCACCCCTTTCAGTTTGGGCCCTAGCCTGAATCGATCTTCATTCCCTTCTTCCCGACTCAGTGTCTTCCTCCATTCACGAATGACCTTTTCTAATACACAGTTGAAAAGGATTGGAGATAATCCATCACCTTGTCTGACACCAGTTTTGATTACAAAGGGATCTGAGATCTCGCCATTGAATTTTACTTTTGACCTTTATTTTCTGTAATAAAACTTTTTTATTTTTTATGTTTTTATGAAAACACTCGAATTTTGAAAATCCTATATTTTGGAAACTAGGAATTATACAAAAAAGTATATTTGACATAAATGAAAGGTCCCTACCCCCTTTACCCCCAAAATAAATTTCAAGTCTCTAGGACAAAAATTTGTGATTTGTAAGCAGTGTGATGTGGAGAGAGCTGCGCCACTAAGGAAGTTGTGAGCCCCTGCGACCTTGGAATGGAAGGAGTCATGCTAGGAGGGCGTGCTTGGATTCGTTTTTTTCGTCTCGTTGCGCTATTTACGGGAATGTCGGTGTCGAAAAGGTAAAATGCTGGAAACACGTTTTTTTTGGGGTAAAACGTGATTTTAGACTTTTTGCTATATCTCGCGAACCAATCATTCTAGAGACGTGTACGAGGGGTCCAAGGACTCGCAGTGACGTCTTCTTTGCTATGGACCACTCGTTATATTTAAAAAAAAATGGAAACTCGATTTTGGGGTAAACATGTGTTTTTTAAGATTTTTGCTGATATCTCACGAACCAATAAGCCTAGAGACGTGTACGAGCTGTCATTTTTTTCGTCGCGTTGTCCTCTTGCCGAGGATGTTCATGTTGAGCAGGAATGAAAAACCATGTTGAGGTAAAACCGTGATTTTAGACTTTTTGCTCTATCTCGCAAACCAATAACGCTAGAGACGTGTACGAGGTGTCCTAGGACTCGGGCTAACGCCCCCTTTCGAATGTGGTAGATATATTTTTCCAAAAAAATAATTCACGAAGGGCCTAACGCCAAACATGTTGAAAAAACTTTTTTTTTCTTTACCTGTTTATAATGTTTATGAAGCGTGGTTGTTGAGAGAGACGATACTGCTGGGTGTGTGTGTTTCAACGAACCTGTCGCTGACCACGGTGGCTGTGCTCAATAGAACAATCGATATTTTGGCGGGTCGGTATATGACAGAGCGAGGGTCCGTTTTCTGATCTTTCCTATGGCAAATGGATGGAGGCTAATATTTGAAAATGTGTGAAGCATGCTAAGATTTTTTACCCCCGAAGAGAGCCTTTAACGTGTAAACGGTGATGAGAACTTGGTTCTATGTTGGTTGAAGCGAGTACAGAAAACAAACTTGCAGAGGAGCAGACGAGCAGGAGGTGAATGTCATTTGAGCTTATTGGAATGCACTGATCTGACTTGACAACAGGTGCAATGGAAAATGAAAAAGACGCAGTGGACGCTTGAAGGTTAAATAATCTGACAATCGTGGTGGCAGGGAGGAGCGAAATGCATGTGAACGCATGTGAAACCACATGTACGCTAAACAAGTTACATCCTGCCTTGCTTCGTACGTGACAAAATGCAAGTTGACGTGCAATATGATCCAACAAACGTGTTCACCTTGGACGTTAGCTGTCCACGTGCATGATAACTGTTAACAAGTTACATCCTGTTTTGCTTCGTACGTGACAAAATGCAAGTTCATGTGAAATTTGATCTGGCACAGGTGTTCAGCTTGGGCGTTAGCTGTCCACGTGCACGATAACAGAATTTTCAAAGCGTGGGAATCGCTGAATCAGTAAAAAGTATGATGCAACTTGTGGGAATGATGTCACAACCAATAGATAGGCAAGAGCTGTGAACAGCAGTGGTGGGTGGTGAAGGGGGGAGAGGGGGGGGGGGTGTAATGTAAGAGAGAACACAGGCGGAAAGAGAAAGAAATATGTGGAGCTGAGGACTGTACACACAGAGCTATAGGTGGTGTACAACATGTGTGAAAAAATAAATAAAAAGTACACAGGTTCACACAACATGTAATTTATTGATCCAGGAATTAAGCGTAGAGTTACATCCTAACCATTTGACATATAGTTTATTTCCTTTTAGTTTCAACACTTTTTCCACCAAATAATGCTTAGGAAAAGCTGTTTTCTGAAGTTCATGGAGATAAAATCTACCTATTATGGGTTGATGGTTGAGGTCCTCGAGTAAATAGGTGACTGGACTGTCCAAGTTGACTTGACGAATTTGAAATAGTTCAGTCCCCCACTGAGGTGTGAGGCCCTTATTGAAGGAAGACTTAAATTTGCTCACACGAACAAAATCCCCAATTTTCAGTCGGTGACGTTTAGAATCGGCTGTTTTTATGGGGTTAAACAGCTTATCCAATCGCTGGATATGTTTGGTCACGAGACGTGGCTTGGTCCCAATCATTCTATGTTTGGTGTCATTGTAACGTGATACTAGCTCAGGTAACATGTCCAACCAGCGATACGTGCCCTGAGCGGTAAACGCTTTCCACATATGGGTTTTCAATGTTCGGTTGAACCGCTCAACCACACTGGCTTTGAGATTGCTGTATGTGGTGTAATGGTGAATATACTTAGATTTGAGAAAACTGGAGAAATCCTTGTTGAAAAATTCTTTCCCCGGGTCAGTTTGTAGTAACTAAGGTTGACGTTTGGAGTGTTGAATAATATGTTGAAAGGCCTTGGTAACTAGTGGACCAGACTTGCGAAGCACAGGCTCAACAAAGGCCATTTTGGAATAGACATAAATGACGGTCAACATATAGCGTACACCGTCGTTAACGCCAGCATAGAGTATCATTTCAACCAAGTCAGCCTGCCAAAGTTCATCCACACCTCGTGAAATCATCTTGAGTCGTGGATAGTGACGCCTAGCTGGGTGATGGAACTCGTGAGCAATACCCATTTTAATGGGTGAGGGCTTAAACAATAATTTTGGCATTTCGAAGTTCTTGTTCAAATTCTTGAATTTCCCAATCGTGACCGGTATGGCCAGCTTGACGTGAAGCATGCAACAACTGTATCCGCTGGACGAGCTTATTGGGATTGTGCCAGTAGGTAACATCCACAAGAGGTTTTAATGGTTTAAATGTCACTCCCGAAGCGGATGCTTTACGACGACCACTTTGACTGGTGGGAAACATTTTTGCAATGATGGTTTTATATTTTTGAGATATATTGGCATTTACTTGTTGAGCGGGATCATACTGTCTTTTGTGGGCATGGGTGTCCAATAAAATGGATTTATATTTGTCAAGATCCTCTGACGTATAATCATGGGAAGAGGGGGTCCGAGAAAAGAGCAGCTTTAACAGTCATGGCGTTAATTTATAGTTGATGTTTTTAATGACAGCTTTAGTACGAGCAAATTTAATGGATGAATCGCCAATTTTAAAACTATCATCCTCATAGCGAACACCATACGTGGTATCTGTGTTTCCAATAAATAGATCGGTGAAATAGGGTTCCAATGTTGATCCATAATATTTGGTTTTCAGTTGAGCTTTATGTTGAGGGGTGGCCAAGAGTTGTGAAAACGGAGACGCTCTAGAAGGGCAAGGTGTTTCGACCCTGGCCAAGGGTTTCTTTTTTCTCAAAAACTCTGCAAGGGGTGCGGCCTTTTTTTTTTAGGCGTAAACACTTGTTCCTCCTCATCCTCAACCTCGCTAACACTAGTCAAATCTTCCTGTTCCTGTTCCTTTTTCTCAGGGTCCTCGTGCAGCGTCTGCGTGGCTTGTGAAACGGTGGGTAGCGTTTCAGATGGCTTGAAAGTGGGTTTCAACATGGCTTTTAGCGGAGGTGCTAAATGTTGTTGAATAAACAAAGCATGATCGGCACGTGATCGTTTCAATTGACGAAACTTTTGGCGAATAGTATTTTTTGCTCTAATAATATGCTTTTTCAATTGACTCTCTGCTAACGCCATAGTGTCTTGACAAATGACTTGAGAGGGAATGAGACAGGGCCTTAAATAGCAATAAAATGATCAAACCCTAAGCGATACCGGCCTTGGTTGAGTTCACTTTGTTTGTCAATCACTAAACAGGCATGACGTTGAGTGTTCCAGCACTTGGCACACAATTGTGTAAACATTTGAAAGGTCATATCCGGATTCACATCTTCATTATAAATGTGACGACTGTTCCTCTCGTCCTGGCGAAATAAAACAATGACATTGGCATTGTCACGAATCAACTGTTTGGACATTTTAGAATGCGTTTGTCCAAGATAGAAGCAATCGATATGTTTGTGTCGACCCATGCTGAAATAGCTTTGAATGATGACTTGACGTTCAGTGGATACATCATCGAAAATCATGAGTGAATCGGGCTTTACCTCATCCGGTGAAATCACATTTTCTTGCATGGAAAATGTGAAATAACCCATATTCTCTTTTTGTAATCCAGACATTACTTGATCCAGAAACACCTAGAGGGGTTGGTAGAGAAATTTTGCAAAAATATAAATATTTTGAAAACGCAGACCATTGGGCGCTGTGATGAGCGTTAGCAAAAGATTGGTCTTTCCACAGCCGGAAGGTCCCACAATGATGCAGCGAATGGAAGATGGAAACAGTGAACCATGGCATTGTTCACGTGATGTGGGGCAGACATGGGAAACCATGTCCCCCACGGGGAATGACTCTTGCTGCTTAATAATCTTCATATCAACTAAGGCTTAGCCAGGCTAGCAGGCTGTCTATATACAGCACACCGAGCCTTGTCTTATAAACAGTAGACTGGTACTACAGGTTGACGATGGATGTCTTTGGACGGGCGTTAATGTCCAAAGCTAGGTCTGTCCCCATACATGATCCTAAACAAGAAACAGCTCCTGCTATTAAACAAAAAAGGAAGAAGAAAGATTGTAGTTAAATGTGACCGTGAATCTTGTGATTATGAGCCACGGGACCTCCTTTTTACGTGGAATCCGAACCACAGGATATGGCATTTCACTTCGAAAATCTCACATGCATTGACCGGGAATCTTGCTAATAAACACTATGTGAATAGGTCAGTAGTGCCACGCACTAAACAGGGAGATTATGACTTTAAGGGAAAGCTGTTAACCCATGTAAAACATCCTCAAGTGTCTACAGACGTTACTACGAAAAGGTATGTGGATAACAAAGTGTATGGGTTTTATGACAACGTGCTCCAGCTTACAGTGAATGGCTATAGCGCTAATTACCATCGGATTATTCACGTGGAAGACCCGCAAGACGAAGACGATATCTGTACCAAGCGTTACGTGACCTATGAAATGAAAAGGCTTTATAAATTTATCCCATCTGTATTTTTAGTGTATCTGACAAATGAAAAACCTGTGAATGACATAAACCATTTACCGCTAGTCCATGACCTGCACCTGACCTATGTGCTTGCTTCGGGTTTAAGCCACTATGATGGAACCATTCACATCAAATATGCCATACCTGATGAGAACCATTTACAAATACAGATAAACGGTCATAGGATGTTGGTTCATAACCATGAAATAGTCAATGCTGGTGACGAATTATCCTTTCACCTCATGTTGACATGGGATGAAAAGCAAGCGAAAAAAACCATCAACGATTTCCCACTTTATGTGGAATTGGAATATACAGCCATGAAATAACAATCTGACGTTAGTTGTGATTTAAACTTTCTTGTGAAAGTTTGTTGGTCATTATCATCTTGGTGAAACAAAGGTATGTGGTGAGAAAGACTAAAAATAAGACCCTGTCCTTGGCAAAGCCTGGGCTTAAGACATTCGTGGACAAGCCCTTGCGAAAGAAAAAAAAAGAAAAAATAATGTATTGACCATAAGGAAAGCTCTTCGAACAGCACAGAAACGTGTTATTTCAAAAAATCAGCGACAGGGTTCAAAACAAGGGCGAGTGATTCCCGTCCCCAAGCGAGCGGGATTTTTACCTGCATTATTTGCCGGTTTGGCTGCTCTAGGTTCACTTTTGGGCGGTGCCAGTGCAGTGGTGAAAACCATTAAAGCCGCGCAGCAGGGCAAGCAACAACTCAAAGAAAGTCAGCGACACAATGAAACGTTGGAAACGATTGCTATGGGGGCTAGAAATGCCAATTTCAAGCCAGCCTTTTATCAACAAGGATTTGGGATTTCACCACTTCGAAATATATAAAAAAAACTTAACCTCAGCCATAGCAAGACATGCCCTGACGCATCAACAAGTGGAAAGCTATGCTAAACAACTAAAGCTTTCTCATTTTCGAGGTGTGTTTATGCGAAACCAATTACCCCCACGACCCTGGAAACAGGAATGTGCTGTTGTCAATTTGGATGATCACCGAGGACCAGGAACGCATTATGTAGCTTATGTCAAAGAGGGAACCATCGTATGGTACTTTGACAGTTTTGGGAATTTACCCCCGCCCATGGAACTAGGGATCTATTTTGGAAACAGAATCAAGATATATTATAATGTTAAACGTGAGCAAACGTTTAACAGCCAACAGTGTGGACGTTTGAGTTTTTTTTTTATATAAGACGCAGCATAAGCAAAAACGCCACCAGTATGTCGGCAGAAATTAAAACGTTTACACTGCATGGACGTGGACACGAAGTCAGCCTAGACGTTTACCCGCCTATCGAACTGAGTGAAAAACTCTATGGTTTGGGACTTGTTTCTCTTGAAACGTACAATCGAATATACAACATACGTGAAAATGTGAACAACAAGTTATACTATGATGATTCTGTGCTCACCCTGAACTCTGGTGGATACACAATCGATGACATTTATGAACACATTTATGTGGTGTTGATCAATGAATATGGTTTAAAGTCATTTCTCGATGGAACGCGCAAGTTTGAACTTGTAGGAAATACCAACACTCATCGCTGCAGTATTTTCTCCACATTCAACATCGACTTTAAAACACACCCCGATTCCATTGGTCCATTACTAGGATTTAAACCACGCGTGTTGGAGCCCAACAAAAAACATGAATCAGACCATGAAGTGAAATTTATTGAGGACCATCATGTGTCGGTGACGCGTAATATTATTAGTCAAGTGTACTCAAATCAAGTACCATCGCATTCGCTTTATGACTTTATTGTGACATCGCCCAATGGCTATATTATTCGTGAAAACCCTCCAGTGGTGCTTTTTCATTCTGTGGCTGTCGATAGTATTAGTAATATAACATTAAGACTGATCAATAGAGATCAACAACTCATTGATCTAGTTTCTACCACACCAGTGACTTACAAGTTGGTGCTAAAGCCACTATGAAGTTTGTGTATAAAACAACAACACCGTCTAGGAATGGTGTTAGTTGTTTGCCACGTGAATACACGGTAACATCTAAGAACAAGCAGATTTTACAGCATTTGGGTTACCACGTCAACCTCCATGATGAATTCTATCCTAGAGGTAGCGAACCGCATCGAGGAGCAACCAGGGGTGGTAAGAATTGATCTCCATTCCTATCAAGCTCAATTACCTGGACTCAATAACAATTATGAAATTCAATTTGTTATCAACAACCAAGATATTTACACCCTGCCGCATGAAAGTGTCGTTCAGATTGAAGGTCGGCTCACCAAAGCCGATGGCTCTACACCCACCACATCCAAGTTGGCCAACTATGCTTTGGCCTTTCTGTTTTCTGAAGTGCGTTACGTGATTAACGATATCGTGGTGGATAGCACACGAAATGTGGGTATTTCCAGTGTCATGAAACTATACCCCTCTTATAGTGAGGAAGAAGGTAAAACACTTTGCATGGCGGGTTGGTGCCCTGACTCGACCAATGACTGGATGGTACTCACCGATGGGGCCTTTACAGGATATTTACCTCTTAAACTGATTTTAGGCTTTGCCGAAGACCACCAGCGCATTGTTGTCAACGCAAGGCAAGTGCTTTATCTGGTGAGAGACAGGAGTGATGATAATGCACTCAAGGGAGCCGACAATGCCCCCATAGATTCTAAAATTCAACTACAACGCTTGCTATGGAAAGTGCCCCATGTGACCCTTGACGATAGCAAAAAACTGGACATACTTAAAATGGTAAAGAGAGATATGCCTCTACCGATGGAATTTAGAAGCTGGGCACTCCATGAGTACCCGCTATTGCCCACCACCAACACACACAGTTGGTCTGTAAAAACAGCTCGCTCTACAGCGAGACCACTCTGCCTCATCGTGGGTTTTCAAACGAATCGCAAGTATCAACAAACCAAAGTGCCACGCAATTTGAACACCTGCAATTGAAAAATGCACGTCTTTTCCTCAACGGTGCTGTGTTTCCCTATGAAGGACTGGATTTGGATGTTTCAAAAAATAAGTTTGGCCCCTTGTACGAATTGTTTTCTAAATTTCGATTATCGTATTATCAAAAAGAGAACGGCCCCATGTTGCTACCCCAAGCGTTTAAGGCAAGAGCACCACTGATTTTCTTTGAATGTTCTTACCTGGAAGAGTCTGTCAAGCCATCCAATATCGACATTCAACTAGATTTTGAAACGCATGACAATGTACCAGCCAATACGACGGCCTACTGTTTGATTATTCATCACAAAGATGTCAACTATTATCCACTGTCCAACCAAGTGACGAGTGTATAAATAACAGGTCAACCCACGTCAAGCCACTCAGTCATGTCTTGCTTTCATGCCTCAAGAGAAGTCACATCCATGAATTTAAACTCTGAGGAACAACGTTTCAAGACTTTTGCAACATGGCCAGTGCCTTTCATAAACCCTCAAGCCTTGGCGGCCGCTGGATTCTACTATTTAAAAACAAGAGATGAAGTGAAATGTGCCTTTTGTCCCATCATCATAGACCAATGGCAAGAGAGTGATGAACCCATGCAGGAACATCAGCGCTGGTCACCCACCTGCCCCCTACCTGTGCAGAATGGAGGTGGGAAATATACCCTGTCATTCAAGCTATCCCTCACTCGTGCCTCTGGGTGATGAAAAAAAACAAGTTACGATACGTGTGGACCGTATGGTGTCCATGGAGCTTCAGTGAGCAGCTCACCATCAAAAACGCCTGGTTTAGAGACATTGGGGCATCATCGGTGTTATGGACGTTACAAACACAAAAGACTATATTGGTGTATCAGTTGGTATCGTCCCTATCCCAAAATGAGAAAAGCCTGTAAGACGTGTTATGATAATAAAATGATGTAATTCTTAAATTCTTATTTTTTCATGTCCCCCTGTCCTACCCTAACCTCATTTTTTTTGAAACTAGCATGGTAGTAACTCCATGTCATGGTCACACTTTAGTGGTCGATCGTCAGTCAGTCGTCAGTTGAACTCGGTCCAGGCAAGCGTCAACATGTTGCGCACACTCATTGTGGATTGCCAAGGGTTAATTGGTGACAACAAATTTATATTCAAACAAGTGGCCATGATCGATTGTACCTCGTTTTGGATATCGCAAGCTACTCATTTGGTATTTAAACCGCCCCAAGCTTTTGATTTGTTGTGTGAAAAAGACCGTAAACAAACCCAGTGGATTGAAAATCATAGGCAACTAGACTGGAATCAAGGAACCATTTCCTATAAATATTTGGACGTGGTCATGAAAGCACACTTGTCCTCGGCCAATGTGGTATTTGTGAAAGGTAATGAAAAACGTCAATGGTTGCAACCATTTTTGGCGTCTTACTGTCAATGTATCGACCTCATGGAGTTGGGCTGCCCCTCCCTGCAAACGCTCATGGATACTTGTTCCTGTGGCAACATTACTCATACAGCCCTATCGCATGCGTGGCATCTCTTTCATTGGTTAACCACCCATGCCTGCTGGGAGTTGCTGAACAAAATTATAACTCAAGATTTACCTGTGAATGACACCAGTGAGATTTCTACAAGCGAGGTGTAAACATCTACAGCACGTGATACCATGGAGAAAGGCAATGCTACGGACAAAGCCATTGGCAAGTTCTTTGTGTGCAAAAAGAAACTAGACAGTTTTACCAAAGAAGAACTCTTGGCGCTCCCCAAGTCGTTCATTTATTATGTGGCCACCAACGCGGTGAAAGAAATCTGGCAACATGTACCAAAATCATGGACTCAAGACCCTGTGTTGAGTGAATTGCAACCCTGTACGGATTACGATCACCATAAGCAAGTGGCCATGGCAAAAATACCGTCTATGCGTCAGTGCGCGACTTGCCAGCTAGTGAAACTATATCACGGTCATAAAAGTCCGTGTAAAGACTTACTGAATCATTCCACGAGTGTCATGGCGAGAAAAAGCAACAACAACAACAAACACAAACATCGTCCACAGAGGAAGAGGAAGACCAAACCTTTTTACCATCGATGGAAAAGGATATGCCAGACCTGTACTGGCAATGGCGTCATTGACAAAGTGATTGGATACTTACCTTTCGAAATCCATCTTCCAGGTTATCGTTTTTGTGGCCCTGGAACTTTTTTTATTTAGTCAATTTACCCTCTAGGTTGGTGGTTCCCACGGACTCAGCGAGGGAACTCACCACTACCGCCTCTATGGGCAGTGTCCTGGAGCTGGGAACATCTGGACGGGATGGATACAACTGGGGAGGTGTGATCAGCACTTCGCCCAGGCGGCCTCACCTGCAAAGCGAACAGGGGCCTCATGAGTGAGGGGAGAGGATGGAAGATTGGGATGGATAGGCTAGGAAGAGGGAAGGAGGCGGCCGTGGCCTTACAGTAGGTACCATCCCGGCATTTGCCCGAGGACGAAGTGGGAAACCACGGAAACCCACTTCGAGGAGGTCTGAGGTGGGAATCGAACCCCCTCTACTCATTTGGGCCACCCGAGGCTGAGTAGACCCCGTTCCAGTCCTCATACCACTTTTCAAATTACGTGGCAGAGCCAGGAATCGAACCCAGGACCTCAGGGGCGGCAGCTAACCGTGTTGACCGCTACGCTACGGAGGCGACGTGGCCCTGGAACTCATCTTGAAAAACGTTCGCGGCGTGGCGATGTACCCATGAATCCTTTGGATCAAGGATGCAAAGAACATGACCTTTCTTATCGCCATAGTCATCCTGGTTTAAGACATGTGGCAGATACATTGTTATTGAAGAAAGCTAAACAACGTTTCACATCCTGTGATGCCTCAGTGGGTGAGAGGATGGCAGCCCTGATTGTCATGAGTGCTATGACAGGAAAGTTGATAATGCATGGACATAAACATTGAGGAATGGAGGAGTGAGGAATTGGGACGTGTTTGTATTCTATTTTCTTTTGTCAATTCCCTATGGTTATGAAATAAAAACAAAGGTTTACCAGAGCACGATGTTTTATTTTTATTTAAAAAAATCATTATGTTGATGGCTTATTGTTCATTTTCACATTTCACACATGATGAATCCACACATTGCCATTTGTCAATTTACAGTTTTTAAAATGTTCGTTTCAAGTTTTACGTTTTGATGATATGGATTTTTCCATTTTGTTGATGACAATTTTTAAAGAATGTCCGTTTGAAGTTTTTGAATTTTCAGATTTCACACATGGCCATTTCCACTTTTTAAAGATGTCTGTTTTAAGTTTTGCTGTTTTTGTTGATATCGAAACATGGATTTTCCATTTTGCTGTTTTGACATTTATCCATTTGGTGTATGTTGAAAGCTGAGATTTGTCAATGATGTTGATGCGAGTGCTTGACCATGATGATGCTGCAGTGAGTTGATGGGTGTTTGGAGAAACGTCGAGCTCTACGACTACTGCAGGTAAGACTGTTTTTACGAAAATAATGTCTATTGTCTGCCACATTTCAAAGAAAACAAAACTATTGAAAACAAAATGAGTATATAAGTGAAAATTTACCCCCACCCACCCACCCTACCTCACCGTGTTTGCTATGGTCATACATACACACCAGCTTTCTCTCTCTACTCATACATTCTCACCTGTCTTTGGGAACAAACACAACCACTTTATTTATTCCCAAAAGCACATTCTCAACATGCACACTTATCCCAAAAAAACTTTTCATTATAAATTGAATATTTTACCATTACAAAAAATAATTAAAATTACTAAGAAAATACTATTACTCATTAAATATTTACAAAAAAACCTACAACTTTGTACAGCTTAAAAGAATCAAACTATTTACCAGTCAAAATTTAAAGAAAAAATAAGGTTGCATAGAACTTTTTAAAGAGCAAAAGGTCCAAGTGGGTTGCCACTATTTTACAAAATCTACTATTTACAATGAAAAAAAAACACATTATTTACAAAATACTAAATCAACGAGTTACAAAAAGCCATGTCCCTAAACGAGCAAACAGAAAAATCACACCTCCTCCTCCTTGCGATCATAACCCCAGGGCAGGCTGGTGAGCAGGTCATCAGCCCACACACGTTTGTTATCCATGGAGGCGAGGGTGCGTTTTCTCTGTTCCACAAGATACAAATGATGGTTGCTGGATTGTATCCTGCACTGTGTGAGACATAGCTTTGCCAGTGCGTAAAACCGCCAGGTAATCGTCTACACGTAGCGATTTTACCACTGCCCTACCTACACCTTTTGCTCTTTTGGCTTCCTTACAGTCTAGTGTGCGATAAGCATACATTTCTGAGGCCAAACCTACGAATTCCGTCATAATGGAATCACCGCATTCATCTTTTAAAACGCCCATTACCTTCTTGTTTTTATGGACAGCTGAAACATGTTGTCAGCGCTATAGCAAGAGGTGTCGAACGAGTCACTATGCTGCCTCATGACGTCATAGGGGTTGCAGTGGCGAATGTGGTAAATGAATGAGTCCGTATCCATATACAAAAGAGAGACGTCCTCAAAATGGCGTTTGGAAAACTCATAGTGGAATCGATACATGACCGATTTAGAAAAGTCTAAAATGACTTGACCCAAGTAAATGGGTTTATCCATGGTCACGCTGGTCTTACTCAATTCAATAGTAGCCAAATCCTCATCGATAATGTTGATCGATTTAAAATTTGGCTTGGCAATGTAACGCCGGGCACCCCATCACCCCTCCCAGACATTCACCAATTTAATGTCACGGTATTTGCGGACATTCTCCATGGACTTGCCATAGATGCAGATGTTCAGTAATTTAAAAAAATTAATTTCAAACTGTTGTGTTGCCATTTGTCGGTGCTCTGTGTTGAGTCACATGTATGGCCAAGCCATGCTTTTTGAGCAAAAGAAATACCCCCTGTGGATTTTCTTTAACACCAAGCCTTGGGCGAGGCATTGCACCAACATTTGGATATGTAGCACATACCGATTTTTGTTGTAAAGTGTGCCCATGAGTTTTTCAATTTTCACTTTACTGTCAGGGGGAACCATTTGCTCAAGGCAGAATGGGAAATCGGCATGTTCACAATACAAGGATGAGGGATATTCAATATTCACTTCTAGCACATATCCACGGCCTGTTTCTTGGCTAGCCTTGATCACATCAAATTCTGACACTTGTTTGTCTGTCAGCCAAGCAAACTTCCCATAGGGCAAAGGCTGACTCATGGCGTAACCATACAAATTATTCACGTCATAGTACATTAAGTACGATTCTGGTTTGTATGGTGAATAATCAGGCATGTAGACATTTTTCGCTTCGGCATGGCGTTGGTTAAGCGACGCAAAGCCGCCACGAATGCCCTTTTCAAAAAATAGAACCATGTCTACGTCAGTGAGTAAATCCAATTCCACTTGAGAGTATTTCAAAGCGGCATCGAACGAGAGCCCAGGACTCGTATAATAGTGAGCCGGGTCAAGACCGTAAATTTGTTGACACAACTCACGGAATTTTTCAAACACATCGGTGAGCAGCAATACATCCAGTTTTAGGTAATGCAAAGCATATTCACTTAGCGTCTTAATGCCAAACACTGGCCAAACTTGACATGCATGTGCATAGTCTTCATCGGAAACGGTACTGCGTGTTAGATTCGAGTAAAATTTCTCTTGTGGTGGGAGTTTTCTTTGCTTTAACACGTCCCAGCTGTTGCAGAAATCATACGGGAATATACCTTTCCGAATGCACAATTGAAATTGCTCAGGATCATTAAAATGCATTCTAGTATTTTTTAATTCCTCCTCATTCAAGCCATTCACAAGGCTGTCTAGCGAGGATGCCATGAACTTAAAGGAATCCAAAAATCGAATGCTAAAGTCGCTCAACCTCCATGTCAGGGCTGTAAAACGCTCATGGTTTTGGGGGATAATGGTAAACGAGCCCTTGTTGACATGACCCAATTCACGAATCAAAAACTGAATGTCATAATTCGCCAGATTGTGGAAAAAGACACTGATGAAACGAGGAGCTGGAAAGTTCAAATTGCATTTACTATGCCCAGCTCCACTAAACTCCCCCGTAAAGTGCGAGTGATCACGAACAGTGTCTTCAGCACTGATCAGTGGCTTTTCGCAAATATGGCATGTCGTGGCATGCTCATACTGCTGCTGCTGTTCTGGAGATAGGCTCATGGGTACTGGGTGGTCCAGTAATTCCTGTACATCATGAGCCAACTTGACAAGTTCATCCAAGAACCATTTGGCACAATCTGGCCCCTCACGGTATTTATGAACGGATTGTGTGCGGTCATAGGCACACACCACATTAAATCCTATGGCAAAGGGTTCATGTTTTTGAATGGGTTTGGTTGAGCTAATGGAGGGATCTGGTTCACATCCCGCCATGGGTGTGGTGAGAGCTTCAAAATCTGCATACACCACATAGGGGACAGTGTCGCGCTTGTGAATGTCCTTAAACTTTAACACAGCCTTGTCCCCCTGTGGTAATATCAGTCTCACCACTTCCTGAGAAACGCAATCTATCCTATGACGTTCTAAAAGCGTAGGGGTTGTTAAATATTGCAAGCAACGATCACAAATATGTTTTGCACACACATGTTTAGACATTTGACTGCTTAGCAATCTACTCAGGCTTTTAATGAGGCAATAGTGATTGACCTCTCCTACAGATAAATATAAAAGATGAATGTGGTGTCGTTTCGGTTCTTTTGTAGCATAAAGAGGACCCACAATCTCATCACCATCAAGGCCATACACCATGAACGAAAAGTCCTGGTTGTCTTGTTCAAACCTATCGATCTCGGTTAAGTCCACAGGGAACGACACTCGAGTTAAATTTAAAGTTTGTTTCAATTCATCAAACTTGGCCTTGTACTTTCCTGGTCTGTAACAATGCTGTTGTACTGGCTGCAAATACGCAGCCACAGCCCACAGAAAACATTCATCATCAAAATTTTCAATATTCACCACAGCCTTTTTCGAAGCTATTGCTGGCGGTGTTTTAATATAGCTAGACCCAGCATTCAACGGGTTTAAATGACAAATGTTGATTTGCAGGTAATGGATTTTGTTTAACGCTAAACCACTGGGTCCTTGTTGCAGTTTATCAAATTTTGATAGCAAGGCATTAATCACGTGGGTTTCACACAACTGTTCCAAATTATGGGCTATGAATATCTCTTGCATTTTACTGCAAATATAAAATGTCTCTTTAGGCTCTACGTCCTTCTTTTTATATATGAAATCGCACACCAGTTCTGTATTCACCTTTAAAGCCGTATGCAAAGTTTGCGCTGTACAAATTTCAATTTTAAAAATTTCAAAACAAGTTTCTAAAAATTCTTTGGGAATCAAACATTTTCTAACATTGACCACACGACCAGAGCACACACGCGATTTGAAACAACTGTTTAGGGGTTCCCAAGTTAACGTATCCGCAGCAGTAAAAGACATTATTTTGAAATAACACTCTCACCTGAGTTTAGAAATGTAGACTGTCTGACAATGGTTCCACTCTAAAGCCACTTGGTTTTCAGCTGTATTTGCTATAGCGGTAAAGCTTCTTTTCCAAATATCTAAAAAGAAATATAATAAACCACCATAAGTATATCAATTCCATATAGTTTATGCATTTCATAAACAAAACAAAATCAAACAGGTTATATATATATATATATATATATATAAAACAACAAATCTCACCTTGACGTGTAATGCTTTGCTTTATTCCCGTCTCGTGGGCTAGTGTGGTAATGGTTTCCGTCTCTAGCTGTCTGTCTTTCTCTCTTTTTTCGATCTATTTCCCACAGACACACAACAGGTAGGCTATACACGTTATCTACAAACAAATAAATAAACATTTAATTATAACTTTATCAATCAATAAATAATTGCTTGTAAATACTGTATATATAAATCAATAAATATATAAATGAATAAATATATAAATAAATAAGTACCCCACAACAAGGTTAAGTATTTTCCACCAACACCAAAACTGTTAAACAAGACCAGGGGTTACACGCAACGCAATGTGTTCAAAGGTAGTCACATAAGTGAGAGTGGTAATGATAACGAAAAGTCTTTATATATGTTACGTTGCATGTATAATTTTTTCCCCAGGCTTTGAACATTCTGTTATCAGGCACGTGGACAGCTAACGTCTCAGATGAACACCTGTGCCAGGTCAAATTTCACATGAACTTGCATTTTGTCACGTACGAAGCAAACAGGATGTAACTTGTTTAGTGTACATGTGGTTTCACATGTCATCTCACACGTGTTCACATGCATTTCGCACTCCCCTGCCACCATGGTTGTCAGATTATTTCACCTTCAAGCGTCTTTGTAATTTTCCATTGCACCTGTTGTCAAGTCAGATCAGCGCATTCCAATAAGCTCAAATGACATTCACCTCCTGCTCGTCTGCTCCTCTGCAAGTTTGTTTTCTGTACTCGCTTCAACTAACATAGAACCAAGTTCTCATCACCGTTTACACGTTAAAGATCCCCTTTGGGGGTAAAATATCGAAAAAACGAACCCTCGCTCTGTCATAAACCGACCCGCCGAAATAGCGATTATTCTATTAAGCATGGTCCTTGTGGTTAGCGACAGGTTAGTTGAAACACACACACACAAACACATCCAGCAGTATCGTCTCTCTCAACCACCACGCTTCATGAACATTATAAACAGGTAAAAAAAAAGTTTTTTCAACAAGATTGGCGTTAGGCCCTTTGTGAATTATTTTTTGGAAAAAATATCCACCACATTCGAAATGGGGTGTTAGCCCGAGTCCTAGGACACCTCGTACACGTCTCTAGCGTTATTGGTTTGCGAGATAGAGCAAAAAGTCTAAAATCACGGTTTTACCTCAACATGGTTTTTCATTCCTGCTCAACATGAACATCTTCGGCAAGAGGACAACGCGAGGAAAGAAATGACAACTCGTACACGTCTCTAGGCTTATTGGTTCGTGAGATATCAGCAAAAATCATAAAAAACACATGTTTACCCCAAAATCGAGTTTCCATTTTTTTTAATATAACGAGTGGTCCATAGCAAGGAGGACGTCACTGCGAGTCCTTGGACCCCTCGTACACGTCTCTAGCATGACTGGTTCGTGAGATATAGCAAAAAGTCTAAAATCACGTTTTTACCCCAAAAAACCGTGTTTCCAGCATTTACCTTTTCGACACCGACATTCCCGTAAAGAGCGCAACGAGACGAAAAAACGAATCCAAGCATGCCCTCCTAGCATGACTCCTTCCATTCCAAGGTCGCAGGGGCTCACAACTTCCTAAGTGGCGCAGCTCTCTCCCCATCACACTACTTACGAAACACAAATTTTTGCCTTAGAGACTTGAAATTTATTTTGGGGGTAAAGGGGGTAGGAACCTTTCATTTATGTCAAAGAAACGTTTTTGTATAATTCCTAGTTTCCAAAATATAGGATTTTCAAAATTCGAGTGTTTTCAAAAAAAAACATAAAAAATAAAAAAGTTTTATTACAGAAAATAAAAGCATAAAGACCGTTCGTTTGAACCATGGCACAACATTCTATCATGTTTGGTTTTCAAACTATCACCTACTTTCGAAAACAAAAAATTTCAATTTTTTTGTTTTTAAATATAACGAGTGGTCCATAGCAAAGCCCCCGTTAGCCCGAGTCCAACAACACTTTATTCGTGAATCTCCGACCACGGGTTCGGGAGTTATCGGCTCGCATTGGGAGTAGTGGGGGGGGGGGGGGCTTAGAACCATCACTACCCCCCTACTCATTTCCACAGCAAGAACTTCATCGTACAAATCTGCCAGCCCTGAAGAATCTTCACTGTTTGAGTCCACTGAAATATCCTCCAACTCAGATTCACTATCCTTGGTTGTAACCAGTTTCTTCTTCAGCCTTCTCTTTGGTTGTTTCACAGCTTTTTGTGTAGGTTTAGCTTTTTCCTGCTTTCTATTTCGGCTTTCTCTGGAGTGTCAGTGAGCACTCGAGCTCTCCCTTTGCGGTGACCTCCTCGTTTGCTGGTAGTAGTGCCTAATTCTGTCGGAAGTGGTCGAATTACAGTAGGTGACACTTTGTAGACAAATGCATCATCCGTATTGCAGGTGGCAGGTGTTCCACATGTGCCAGAGGTCGAAGGAATTGAACCAGACGATGTTGACGGAATAGAATGTGTAGGTGCGGCAGATGACTTGCTCTGATGCATTTCTTTATGATCTGTGCTTGATTGCGAAGATTCACTGGCACTGGAGGTTACAAATTCATGTTCTCCAAACACATCCATATTTAATGGACACAATCCACACACTTCAAAGCCTTTAACAATATTTGCTGGTGTGAATGCCTGAGAGTAGGCTTTGGCTGCTATCTCTGCTACATCATAAATATTTATTGGTTTCCCAGAAGTTGCAGGAGAAATCATTCATTCAGAAGCAGCTTTGTTAAAATATGTTTTAAATGGCCCAAAAACAGTGCGGTCTAAAGGCTGCATCTTGTGTGTAGTGTGAGGATGAAAAGTTACAAGAAGAACACCAGCCTCTTTTGCTCGTGAAATGACCGGAATTGCCATGTGGCTTTCATGATTGTCAAGCAGATGAATCACTGGGTCATTGACTGAAGGCTTAACATGATCGATGAAATGTTTCATGTACTTAAGGAATATCTGCTCATTTGACCACCCTGATTGGTGAGGAGCTCCAATGGAACCTGGTGGTGCTCCCTTTAGCATTGTTGACTCCACCAAATTTATGCGGGGAAATACAAATAATGGTGGACTTGTGTTGCCCATTGCACTTACACATACTATCATTGTAATGTTAGGACCACTTTCCCCAGAAGTCATCCCTCCAAGTTGCTTTTCCCCCTTCGGAGCAAGAATTCGTGGTGGTGTGTGGACGGTAGAAAGTCCTGTCTCATCAACGTTAAAAATTTTGGATGGTGGAAAATTATGTCTTCCCAAAACCTCACTATAAACAGAGAAAAACTTATTAACATTTTCCCTTGAAAATGATATAGATCTTGCTAAACTTGTGGGTACAGGCTTGCGTAGTGAAATTTCCTGTGAATGCCTCTCTCTGAAACAACGAAGCCAGCCTTCTCCGGCTTCACCTTTCTCATCCCACTCTGACGGATTTTTGTTGTTGTTGTTATGCTTGGCATACTTGTATGCTAATTGTCTCATGCCTGTTGTTGTTAGACCATAGTGCAAGCGAGCACTTTGCTTTAAATAATCAACTAGCTCACATTCGTCCTCATACGTAAATACCTTCTTGGTATCATACTTAGGCTTATAAATAAAGTCACTCTGACCAGAACACTTGAAATTAATAATATGACGTGCTAAAGCTGATTTGGCAACATTGTGTTTTGTTGCTGCAGCACGTATAGATAGCTTTTCTTCGACAACATCCCGAACAGCATTCTCGACAGCTTCCCTGTCAGGGCCTGGGTGCTTTACACCTAGCTTACTTCGAGGCATTTTAGTCAGTCTGAAAAGACAGAAAATACTGTTTACAATGATGTGGACATGTCCCCAGGTACACCGTCCCCTGGTACATCACCCCCACTTCATTTATTCTTTGTGACAGCACAGGTCTCTGATGCTGGTGGACTGCGCTCCCGTCAGCTGCAAGTCACTTGTTATAGGTTAGAGTTGGACATCCAGAAAAATCATCATAAATGCAAAATAAACTACCAATTTGAACACACCAATAACATATGTAAGTGAAATTCATCTAGCTGCATAAAAAATAAATACCTGTGGTAAAATCTCCAACCTTAAAACGCTAAAAACAATGTTCATACACTGACCGCCCAATGCGTCAACCATTACCCGCCAAAATTCTTAAACTAGTCAGACGTTATTAAAGTCAGTGTGACCAACCCAATTTCCCTTAATTTCTCTCCAAATTTATATTTAATATCCACAGTGTCCCTAGGTACATATGTCCCCAGGTACAGCATCCTCCCCTAATAGATGAGGACCTAATGGGCCAAGTCCAAACTAAAATCCTGGCTGGTACCGTTGCATTTCTGAGAATTCGAGCCGTCAACTCCTCTATTCCCATTCATAAGACATTACCCCACATTTTGGGGCTCGAGAGTTGTGACGGCCGACTTAGCATAATGCACTCGGCACACTCATTAGGCTACTGCTTGCCACTCCAGGGGGATGACAGATCATAGGGAGCGCGTGGGGGTTCGATAAAGCTCCGCTATAGATGTTCTGCCAACCAATGAAGAATTAATTTCAGTACTATGTTTCCATAGTTGGCACTCGCCCAACGCTCACAGCAAACAGACTGACGGAAGCGGGAATAGTGTGTTTTGATTGATGTTCCTCGTGGTGGTGTTGGTTGTTTTGATTTGTTGGGTATTTTGATTATTTATTTGAATTGAATTGAGAGTCAATCATGCCACTGCAAGGGAGGAAAAATTACCAAGCACCGGGATGTAAGAATTATAATGATAGTAAGAACAATACGGCAATTTTCATCTTCCTGGAGTTGACCATGTGTAAAACTAGTGGACAATATGGACTATTCTCGAATAAAAATATATAGAGAGAATAAATGTGTGCATTTCATCTCTTGTTTGTTTTCCTGCCCATTCTCCTTTGCATTACAATAAAATTTGTGGTTTAGGGCTATGGGGAGGGGTGGGTGGCAGCCAGCATGCTAGGCAAAAGTGAGGTTATGTCAATATAGAGTGTGCATTTGGACAGTTTTCTTTATATTCATCGAATATCCCAACAATTCTGTAGAGTAGGAGAGCAATGTTTAATTAGCCTAAAGGTGAATTAAGCTCTAGAACGGCATAATTCTATCCTTCGTGACAAATCTATTGCCAACAATGATATATATCAAAGAGTACTATTTTCCTATCTGGACGTACATTTCTAGGCCTAGCGAAAGGCGCAGTTATGTTTGTGTTATTTTCATCAATAATCAATAACTCATCGCAGAACATATTGTTCAATTACGTGTAATAAAGGCTACATTCAAATGGCTTTTTACGTTTTATGTTGCCCGACTTGGTATAGCGGAACATAGCCTCAGGCGGTGCTCTCTCTCGGAAATTCTATAACCAAAAGTGACGAATCTCTTATAGTTTACATGATCCTTGTGCCACTCTATTGTTGGTGGGCCAATTTGAGAAATGTCTTTGGTGAGGCTAGTACACTTCCTGGAAATATAATGGCGTAGCTCACCGGCAGAGATATAACGTGGGCACAGTACATGTACCTACATTCAACAAAGATATTATAGTCAACCAGGGGGAGCCACTCCGGGCTCCGCGCTTCGGCTTGCCAGAGCATAGGCTGCTGCCTGACGTCATCGGTTGGGTACTGTCGTGGCGACCATGTATAACGAACAGTTCTCAGCTGTCTCTAGCAACAAAAAGGGACGCTTTTGAAGAGAAATATGCATGTGGTAGTCCTCGCATGCCCTTCTGCAGTCAACTAATACCCTATAAAGGGCGTATCACTACAGTCTGTACCATTAAACTTGCAACCCTCCTGTCAGGAGACTGATAAAATAACCCGGTCAATGCATGTGAGATTTTCGAAGTGAAATGCCATGTCCTGTGGTTCGGATTCCACGTAAAAAGGAGGTCCTGTGGCTCATAATCCCAAGATTCACGTTTACGTGAAACTAATAAACAGAACTCCAAAATGGTAATGTTGTAAATTAATCAGTGAGGTAAACAACATTGAACCAAGTGCTAAACGGTTATCGGAGTCCCAAGTCAGACTACTGTGTGACCACCACGTAGTGTAGCGGTTAGTATTCGTGGCTGTCCGGGTACACTCAGCCTCGTGAGGCAAATCTGAGAAAATGTGGGTTCGATTCCCACCTCAGCCAGCCTGGACGTGGTTTTCCATGGGTTGCTACTGCCGGGTTGGTTCCTAACTTAGGCCACGGCTGCCTTCTTCTCAATCCTCATCTGATTTACAACTACACAAAGACACCACAATAACACAGGTTACCAGACAAATTTAACACACACCCAAGTGCACGGGGCTAAATGGCCACGATGTCCAAACTCCTCAAATGAATATTTTGGGCTGCACCCAACTGATTTACTACTTCTTGAAAAGTACTGTAGTTTTAAATAAGGAATATAATAAAATGCTAAATAATCAATAAGCTAATTGCATTGGACACTTAAATTCTTTGGCATTGTATCGGGCAAATAACTTGAAACGTGAGAGTATTCTGGACTCTCATAATATGCATAGATCATACAAATGCACATCTTTTAAATAGGTTAAATATCGTAGTTCTCAGTTCTTAACATTTTCTAAGATCAAGCACACCCTCGCAGGAAGTTATGGTACAGTTACAAAAGTACTCTCACGTTTACGAAACTATAGGGTCTTTCTTATCGGTGTAGTAATATATAGGCTGGCTGCGTGGCTCAGCGGTAACGTTCTCGCCTGCTATGCCCAAGGTTGCTGGATCGAATCCTGGTGCAGTCGGCTGGCATTTGAGGGTAAGCAAATGCGTGGGAGCCGTGTTAACAGATTTACTGGCACGATAATGATCCCCTTAGAGGCAAAATTCCGGCATCCCGGCGGCTCTAAAAGCAGCAGTTAAAAGGGACGTTCAACCAATAACATTAATTATAATTATTATCTAGCAATATAGCAGCTGCATTAATGTAATCTCTCGGCTGTTAGTCACCCGGCTACGTGCGCATTTTGCCGGTCCCCGCTTTATTGCTAGACCGATAAAAATGTCTTTGTAATATTGTGAGCATCTGAGTTATAGTCTACTTATCTTGGTATTGAGTCATCTAACGTGCTCGGCAGAAGCTGAAAATTAAAACTTGCTACCAGTTGCATCGGTAATACTTCTCCAGTGAAGATGACGTTTCGCTAGATGCACTTAAGTACTTTGCCGGTTATGTGGCATTCAAGAGTAGGTTCATCGATGAGAGTTTAAGAGTGAAGGGGGAAAATTTGTGTGTAACAGACGAGAGCAGGGATGATTGGATACCCATCATTTCAAAGGGGACTTACTCGTCCAACACATGAGTGGCCCCATAAAATGATTGAATTTGAAGTTTTGTTCGGTTCTTTTCATGGACGAACTATATCAAAAAGAAAAATGTAATGACCTACCTGACCACCTTAATAAAATCAAAATTCCCGGAAGTGTATGAGAAGATAATTCGTTTATACGTGAGGACAAGGACTTTTATCAGAATCCGTCACCTGAATAGGCATATCAAGATCAAATTACTGCAGAAATATGCAACAATAAAGAACAAACTCTGGGTCGTTTCGTCATCTAAAACTCAAGTCGCATAAAAGGTAAGTGTTTATAAACTGATCATTTTCATACCAATGAGTTTAAGTGTGAAGGGGGAAAATTTGTGTGTAACAGACGAGAGCAGGGATGATTGGATACCCATCATTTTAAGCTCAGCTGATACTAAGGTGCGGTAGCGTAGTTAATAATGTATGTTGTAGGGACTGGGACATCTTGATCATCAGCTCCGTGTACTTGTCTTCAATTTGTAATCCGTGCTTTTAAGGTGACTGTTGTAATGTGTGTGTGACCGTAATTATTAGGGACGGAAATGGGGTAAGTGCTCCGGAACTTGAAACAAGGTAGTCTACTATCTCGGCATTTGCCTGGAGAGAGTGTGGAAAGCCGCTGTCAGCGCCGGGATTTGAACCTCTGAACTCCCGACTTACTACAGCTTCCCATCGCGGTCGTAGTGAGCAATATAACGCGCTTGGCTACAACGCAGGATCGCTCAAGCATGATTATGTAGCCTATCGCTATTGCTAAATTTCGTATTTCCATCCTTTGCACGTCTTTTATTGTGTTTTGTGAGGCTTCTTTTAAGCTCAGCTGATACTAAGGTGCGGTAGCGTAGTTAATCTAAAATATTTTTTGTGTGTGTTTATGAAGTATATTTCGCATTATAAACCACTGCAATATATTGTTTATACCTTTCTCTTTATAATGCGCATATTGCCATTATTGTGATTGAATACCACGAGCGGAAAAGAGAAGCGAAATATGACTGTATTCCCGTACGAATGCATTGTAAATATCAGCTGGCATGCGCCTGCCAAGGCTAGTAAACTACAGAGGTTGCCTCAATATGGAGCTCTTAGGCGAGGGGATCGCGGAGGGAAGGGAAAGGACGTGACGTCACACGTTTCCTCGTAGCGCGCGAGGTGCGAGATATGCAAGGAAAGTCAACGTATATTGTATGGATTGCAGTGGTTTAAGCACGTGTTTTAAGTCCTTTTGTTTATAATCATGCCAGGCCAAAGATGTGCTGTGGCAGTTTGTCACAGTTATTATAAAGTTGGAAATGACTTGTCGTTTTTCACGATGCCTAAAGACGCATGCCTTAGCAATCAGTGGATTGCTGCATGTAAGCGAAAAGATCATTGCAACCCTCAAACAAGTAGGATATGCTCCCTGCACTTTACGAGTGAAGACTTCGAATTAGACTACAGGGCCGAATTGCTTAATATAAAGCCAAGATTTCCAAGGAATCTAAAACCAAATGGTAAGTGAGCCTAGCTGGCCTACTCTTAAGTGTTGATGACCTGCTAGGATGATTTTAAAGCTGTTAATATTTTTGACATATTTCGTACATGGTATCAGGGGCGTGTATACAAATTTTAGAGGGGGGGGGGGGGGCAAGGGGCTGACTATCGTGGAAAATTGTGAGTACTTAATGAATTTTCTATTATAGCCTATGGAGTATGAATGGAAAATATCTAAATGGGATACTTGTCAATTTATAAAGCAGAAAGGTAAACACTCATTTCCTTTTACAAATTGTTAATTATTTCTTAAAAGTAGACTACTGTGAAATACATTGTATGTTGTACCCAAGTTGGCTTTTTTCGGGGAGGATCTGGAGCCCCCTCAGTCCCCTCCCCCCTTATATACACCCAGGCATGGTATTTTGTTTTTGGACAAGATGGAAAATTTCAGGAGTAATTCTCTTTGTATTGGTAAAAATTATTTGCAAATATTACAGAAAGCAGTCATCCTTTCAATAAAATCCCTTCGACTTCTGTTCCAAGATATGGCCCGTAGGCATAATACAAAGTACATTCTCACACATAGGCTAAATCAAGATGCACTGGAAAACCTCCTTTCACAATTGCGAAACCGTGGTGGCTCCCCTTGACTGCATTTACAGACTGAGGATGATTATTTTAGAAAAAAAATCCAGGAGTTGTTCAAAAGCAAACCAACACTGCTGATCCAGATTCAGATGAATATGTAGTTGCTAAAGCACTAAACAAAGCTGGCATAGTGTCTGAATCAAGAAACGTGCTTCCAGAACCAACCTTAGGGAGCAATGTTCAACCTGCGTCCTTCATTGCCAATATCATGGAACAAAGTGAGGAAGATGGCAAGGCTTATGTTGCAGGTTATGTAGCCCACAAGTTCCAAGGTAAATTTCCACAACTTGGGAACTTAACCTATGGAATGCAAACTTAACACGATTATGCATTGCCAACCTGAATTAAACACTTGTCATACGGTGGTATGACCGATCCCTCAGAAACTTGGCTAAATCAGTTCCGGCACATTTCAGCAAAATTCGTCACATTTCACGGAAAATACGGATCTCAACGAGGCAAGACGTTCTAAGAAGAACGACAGATTTTGTGTCGAGAGAAGTTTCTGATGTACCGTCTGGTGGGGTTGACGCAGCTGTGATAACAATTTTCTTCATCAGATTGAAACATTCCAATTCTATCTTGCATAAGAAGTGGTTATTGGAAGTCACTAACACCCACGATACTGCTACCGAGTCTAGGCGAATTTCCAAGAAATTCAAGAAGATCACAACATAAAATGTAAGTAGGCTACATTCAGTTATTTTATCACCCATTTACCAATAATTTCATGAGAATAAACTGTTCTTTGCGTACTCAACAGCTGATGTTGACAGTTTCGTTACGTTCCCCACATGGCGCGTTTGGTATCTTGTGACGTCATCCGCCTTGTGAGCGCTGATTGGTGAGTGAAAATTGAGGCAACCTCTGTAGTTTATAAGCCTCCACACTGACCAAGCAGAGGGAACAGAAGAGAACCCAACCAACGATGATACATGGGCAAGGGTAATACGTAATGGAAGGACACAGAAACAGGAACCAAAGAATCTTGTGATAATGGGAAAGAAAACGGAAGAGGCCGTGCTCAGGGACGAAGACGAACTACAAGCCGCAGAGAAAAGAGCCTGGCTTTATGTAGGGAGGGTAAAGGCAAGCACGACAACAGAAACAGTGAAGTCATTTCTTCACAAACATGGAATTCAAGGACAAACAGAGTGCGAGGAACTCTCAACGAGAGGGCAAGGAAAGGCATTCAAAATAGGAATCCCTTACAAATACCTCACGATTACAGCGGACCCAGAATTCTGGCCCAAAGACGTCCTAGTGAGAAGATTTCGATTTCGCTTCTCACAAAGAAGACACGAAGGAGCATCTCTCGAGTAAAACCAGCTCAATTAAGATACAATTATGGAACACAGAAGGAATGAAAAATGCACTTCCTCACATTCCTCAAATGATCATGAAAGAAACAGATATATTGATAGCAACAGAAACTTTTATACTTGAAGACTTCGATCTACCAGGATACTATGGCATTCATGCATACGCAACACCCACAGCGGGACGACCGGAGGGAGGAGTTTCATGCTTCCTGAAAGCAACAGCAGGCAAGTTGAAAGCAACATACAAAGAAAGAAATATGGTAATAGCTACTACGTCATTAATAACACTAATCTGCCTATATAGCAAGCCAGACAATTCGATAGAAGACGTGATAGAGTTGTTATTTAAAGCCATCGAGAAAGTAAGCAATCATGCAAATGTCATTATTGCAGGAGACATCAATTGCAGAATTGACAAACCTAACCAAAAGTCAAAATTGATCCTAGAGATGCTAGCAGAAGAGGGCTTCACCCTAGTAAATAAGAAAGAAGACAAAACGTACTTCGCAGGCAACGGATCTAGTACTATAGATCTAATCTTCTACAGAGGAACAGCAATTACCATACAGAAGCAGGAAGTCCTCTGGAACTCAGGTGCAGCTCCAATAAGGAAACACATACCGGTGGCGACCGACTTCACAGTTATGACAGCCATATCAAATGTCAAGCATACATACGGAGAGAAGAAAATATCAAGAAGATTGGACACTGGAAAATTACAGCAAAAAGAAATGATCACCTTAACAGAACAACTAATTCTAGAAGGACAATTAAACGAAGCAACTCAAATCGCTACTGATCTAATTAGGGAGGCGATCATGCCAGCAAAGGAGAGAAAATCACAGCCATGGTTCGACAGTGAATGCTACGACAAAAGAAAGGAAACCTTGAAGTTGTTACACGAGGCAAGGTCAAAGGACACGAAAAGTGAGCTACAAGAATACGCCAAGCACAGGAAAGACTACAAAAAAAACTCTTGATACGGAAAAAATCCAACTATATGGAAACGGAGGCACAAAAATTAGCGGAGGACGCGAAATCAGACCCCTTCCTGCCCCTCAGAAGGAAAATCGCAACAAGCCCGAAAGAAATTCCAATGGACAGGTGGGAGACACACTTCAAAAAACTACTGAACCAGGAGAACAAAACATGCGCCTTCAAAGTGGGCGCGATATCCTCAAAAGAGCAAGAAAAACAAGACATCCAGGAACAAACGGAGCAAACCATGCAAATAACTACAGCAGAAATAACACAGGCGATACATCAAACGAAAAACAAAAAGGCATCAGGCCCAGACCAAATACACATGGAACACCTAAAACAATCACAAGAGACCTTGGTACCAATTTGGACAAAATTATTCAATGAATGCCTAAAGTCTGGAACGATCCCGGACTGTTGGAGAATTTCATCCATCAGGACTCTATACAAAGGGAAAGGAGATACGAACGACCCTAACTCATACAGGGGAATCGCACTGGAAAATAATATCTTTAAGATATATACAAAAATCCTAGCGTCAAAACTGGAAACATTAGCAAATATTCCTGAATGCCAGTTTGGTTTCATACGAGGTAGAAACACAACACAAGCAGTCAGATACCTCCTGGAAGAAATAGAAGAAGCTTTGAGACATCCGAACGGAAAATACTACGCTGTCTTTATTGACTATACGAAGGCGTTCGACCTCCTAAACAGGGAAATACTGATGACAAAGTTGAAAGACATGATTGGGACAACACATCCTCTTGTCAGAGCAATTGAAAACATTTTAAAAGTCAATTTTGTACAGATTGAGGATACAGTCGACGTATCAGACACGTTCGAACAAACAAATGGAGTCCTGCAGGGAGATCCAATGAGCCCCTTGTGGTTCAACATCGCCACAGCAGACATTACAGACATCCTTCAGCGCACATCGAATACGAAACTTATCGTATACGCGGATGACATGGTGTTGGGATCACCAAATAGAAATGACCTGCAACGAGCCCTAATAGAGCTGGAGAAATGGGTACTGGAAAACCGCCTCACCATTAATTTGGAGAAGACAGTCCAAATGACATACCGGAAAGGAGGAAAAATTGCAGGTAGTGACTTACTTACTCTTAATGGAGAACATCTGAAAATTGTCAATCAATTTAGGTATCTTGGAATTACCTTGCAAACTACTACAAAGCCGTTTAGATGCCATATTCAGGAGAGAACTGCAGCTGCCACAAGAGCAATCTCAGCCATAAAGAACCTTCCAGCTCTGTCCCTAGTTACAGCAATGAGACTTTTTAACGCCGCCATATCCCCTATAGTAACGTACGGATTAGAACTGATCTGGGAAAGTCTAAAACTTAGTGACTTTGAAAAAATAGAACGAGTCAAAGCCCGCCTCCTCAAAAATGCACTGAGAGTGGGAAAAGCAGCACCAACAAGAATGGTCTATAGACTAACAAAGGAGACCTACTACGCAGAAGACCTAAGGACCCAACTGCTTCTACCAGCTACAGAACATTACTCTAAACATCTGGAGAGGAGGAAAGCCAAAAGCGAAGATATAGATCCGGACTTCTACGCTACAAGCGCCATGGTGGACAGGAACTGGATGAAGGAAAACCAGGAACTGAGACATGTCGTGACGAGACACGCCATCCACGGTTTTCATCACAGAGTGTGTGCAACAAAATCGTACCATAACCCAAGCGAAAGCTGTGTATGTGAGCTGTGCAACAAGAAATGTGACAGGTACCACCTATCAAAGTGCTCCAAAAGAACATTATCATTGACTGAGTACAGTAAGATGTAAATTCTCTTCTTTTGGCCTTTCGGCTGCAATAAATTCTTATAAGCCTTGTGCGCCTGCTACATCCGAGCTGCGTCACAGCTTATCAGCCAATGGGAGCGAGAGGCATCGGAGTGTCCTACCTTATAGTCTACTTACCTTGATAGTCAACATAGTCCACTAATGCAGGAGTAAACAGAGCTATGCACGAATAGTGTTGATGTCTAAGTGTGCGTTCCGTTACACGGTTGGGGGTAACATCCTATTTCTTTGAAGTAAGAATAATGCTAGCTTTCCTTCTTGACCTGGTTGAATAGACTCTGCAGCTCCGTGAGTCACAGGTTAGCATTGTGTTCCTTAGTCTGAGGGCCTCGGGTTCCATTCCGGGGATTTTAACCTCGTATCAACGGTTTGTTCTCTGAACCGTCAGAGGTGAAACTCATGAGGCCCTGCGTAAGTAACCTACCCTAGCAGCAACATTAAGGAATAACGTGGCAGTTAAGTGGTAAATAAAGGAACACTGGCTCTTCAGCAAGGTGGTAGCCTGGCGGTGATTGGCCGTTTAGGGGGCAGTTAAGTGATAATAAGGTGGCACTTAGGTGATGATTAAGGGAAAGGAGGTCATAAAGGATAACTTGCCTCCTTACAAAGTGGCGGCCGGTGATAATTCAACTAGTAGTGATAATATTAATTATGTGTTTTGTATTTTGTCTACTTACCTACACCGTGTTGGTAGGCATTCAAAAAGGCTGCTGCCCAGCTCAAAGCCTGCCGCTTCAGTGGCGAAGTTGGTAGCATGATGAGCTTCAATGCCCAAGGTCGCGTGTTCAACTCCGGCCGAAGTCGTCGGATTTTTAGCCTATTTTCAATTTTGAAAAAATAGGCTTATGAGTTCACCTTTTGTCCGTGTGTGTGTGTGATTCGTGTGTGTGTCCCCCCCCCCCCCCCTAATAAAATCTAAACGGCAGGAGCGATTTCAATGAAACTCGGAAAGTTCATAGCACTATTCCCGGCGACCTCGACCGTGCCCTTCAAATTTTGTTACGACTCACCAATCCAACATGGCGGCTGTGCGAAATATTTCACCAGCATTCAATATCTCCGAAACTCTTACCGATATTACCCTGACATTTTCTAAGGTGATAGAGGGAACTACTATAAGTTCACTTATGTGACTTTTGAAAACCTGGTAACTACAAAACCAACATGGAGGCCAAGCGAATTTGCGACTTTCAAATAGACGTTTCTCGTGATTTGACCAACCAAACGCAATGAAACTTGGTACAGTATATGTTTATATACATTGCAATGCACCGACATCTAACTTCGTTCAATTGTTTACATAATCACAAGATGGCGGATGTGCGAAATATTTCACCGGCATTCTATATCTCTGAAACTATTATCGGTATCTCCCTAAAATTTTGTACGGAGATAAAGGGCACTACTGGAAGTCCATCTATAAGACTTTCAAAAACCGATTAACTACAAAACGAACATGGCGGCCAAGCGAATTTGAAAATTTTAAATAGACCTTTCTCGCGATTTAATGTTCCAAGCGCACTGAAACCTGGTACAGGAAATATTTATCAACCCCCTGGCACTATCCAGCCCATGACGGTCTAACGCTTGGTCGAAGCGACCGCTGCCCAGCCATTTGACCTGCAGATATTGGGGTGACGCGTGATCAGCGCCTCGGCTCCCCTCGGCCGTTAATCTTGGTATTCATGATCGGGGCGCTGTCTCACTGTCAGACAGCTACTCAATTGTCCTCACGAGGCTGAGTGCACTCCGTTCCAACCCTCACGTCAGTTTTAAAATCCCTGACGGAGCCGGGGATCGAACCCGGGGCCTCCGGGTGAGAGGCAGGCGCGCTACCCCAACACAGGCCGGTACAGGAAACATTTATACACATTAATTATGTATCTAATTTAGTTCAATTGTTTACATAACCTCAAGATGGCGGCAGTGCGAATTTTAAAATTAAGTTTTTATTTCTTGTGATGTAGTCATGCGATCGAAGTTAAAGTTTGAATAATGAACCTACGCAATAATTTTCCTTTAATGGTACATGACTTTATGGCCTATATATTTAACAATCCAACATGGCGACCATCCGAAATATTTAGACGATACTGAATATCTACGAATCTATTTTAGCAATCAAACTGCATTTTTTAATGTTCATAGGGGCTATGAACTTAATTTCACCTATAGGACTTTAAATAACCTGGTGATCACAAATCCAACATGGCGGTGACGCGAATTATAAATATTCACATGGACGTTTCTCGCAATTTAACCATCCGAGTGCAGTGAAACTTGGTACAGTAAATCCTTATACGAATGTTAATCCACTGGCATCTAATTTATTTCAATTGTTTCCATAACCTCAAGATGGCAGCTGTGAAAAATTTTAAAATCTCCTTGTTTTTTCTTGTGTCCTAATTATGCGATTGAAGTTTGAATACTACACGTTCACAATAATCTGCACGTAACAGTACATAACTCTAGGACCTACATATATAAAATCCAACATGGCGACCATCCGAAATATTTAGTCGGTTCTTAATATCTACGAATCTATTACAGCAATCAAACAGAAATTGTGTATGTTGATAGTGGCAATTAACATAAGTAGGATATATGAAAATAGGCTGTATAGTTCTTCATGGAACTACTTGTTTAAGAATGTTAAAATCCCTCAGTATGCCTTCCTACGGGCGGGAAGTAAAGCCGGCGGTGCCATGGCATAGATTTATGGCATGTAAAAGAACCTTCCACTAACTACACTTGTGTCAAGCTATACTATGCAGTAATCATCGCTGGAGCAAACGACGTCTATAGCAACGACAGTAAAACGGTAATCAAAGATTTAAAGGGTACATTGCCATCCATGCATCACACAAATGCCATTATTGTAAACATTCCGCAGAGATACGATTTTATTCCCAAATCATGTGTAAATGTAGAAATAGAGGCTACAAATGGAAAAATTCGTAAAATTTGTAAGAGTTATCCAAATGTCCAAATTATAGATGTACCGGTAAGTAAATTAGACAGGAAGTTCCCCACTCGACATGGCCTACACATAAATAGGTTAGGAAAAGGGTATCTGTTGTTTGAGTCTTTTGACTGGTTTGATGCAGCTATCCATGCCTCCCTGTCTTGAGCTAATCGTTTCATCTCTATATAGCTACCACACCCTTCATCTGAGGCAACCTGTTTAACATATTCTAACCTTGGTCTACCCCTACAGTTCTTGTCCTCAACCCTTCCTTCCATAACTAAGCTTGCTATTCCTGGGTGTCTTAGTATGTGTCCTACCAACCTATATCTCCTCTTCAATAGCAGTCGCCAGAAACATCTCTCCTCTCCCACTCGTCTTAATACCTCTTCGTTTGTCACCCTATCTACCCATCTGATCTTCATCATTCTCCTGTAACACCACATTTCAAATGCTTCAATTCTCCTTTTTTCTGCTGCACCAATAGTCCAAGTTTCACTTCCATAGAGCGCCACGCTCCAGACAAAGGCTTTCAAAAATGACTTCCTAATACCTAAATCTATATTCGATGTCAACAAATTCCTTTTTTTTTTGTAGAAAAGCTTTCCTTGCCTGAGCCAACCTACTTTTTATATCCTCTTTGCTTCGTCCATCACTGGTTATTTTGCTTCCTAAGTAACAGAAGTCTCCTACTTCCTTCAGCTTTTCACCTGCCAATTTGATGTCCATAGAGGTTTCTGATTTATTTCGGCTGCATTCCAGTATTTTTGTTTTACATTTATTAATTTTCATCATGAATTCTTTTATCAAGACGGAGTCCATACCATTCAAAAACTCATTCAAATCCTCAAGCGTTTCGGCCAAGATGACGATGTCATCAGCAAATCTCAGAGTTGAAATTATTTCTCCTTGAATCTTCACTCCCACTTTAAATTTTTCTCCAATTTCCTTCATTGCTTGTTCAATGTAGAGATTGAAAAGTATGGGTGATAAGTTGCAGCCTTGCCTTACACCTTTCTGAATACCAGCTTCTCTCTCATGTCCTTCAGCTCGAATGACTGCTGTTTGGTTTCTGTATAGAATGTATATCACCCTCCTATCCCTGTACTTTATTCCAATAGATTTCAAAATGTCCAACAATTTAGTCCAATCAATGTTATCAAAAGCCTTTTCTAAGTCTACAAATGCCATGAACGTTCTCTTATCTTTCCTTATTCTACCTTCCAAAATCAGCCTAAGACTTAGTACAGCTTCCCCTGTTCCTACATTTCTCCTGAAACCGAACTGGTCTTCACCCAACTCCGTTTCTATCTGGCTTTCCATCCTCTTGTAAATTATTCTAGACAGGATTTTTGTAGCATGAGTAATCAAGCTGATTGTACGGTAATCTTCACATCTGTCAGCTCCCACTTTCTTTGATATAGGGATGATTACATTATTCTTGAAATGAGAGGGTACCTCACCTGTCTCATAAATCCTACACACCAAGTGAAATAACCTGATCAGACCTTCATCTCCTATGCAGCATATCAACTCAATCGGTATATCATCTATGCCTGGTGCTTTGTTCCTGCTTAAGTCCTCCAATGCTCTGTCAAATTCTGATCTCAATATTAAATCTCCTTTTGCATCCTCATCAATTTCCTCCTCCCTTTCCATTACATGATTCTCAATCTCCTTCCCCTTATGCAAACACTCGATGTAAGCTTTCCATCTCTCAACCTTTTCTTCCCTATCTGTTAGAGGCTTTCCATTTGTGTCCTTAATATTACAGCTCTTAGTCTTCTTTTCCCCAAAAGTATTCTTAATCCTTCGATAAGCTGTGTCTACTTTTCCTAATTTCAGACAATTTTCTATACCTGCACTTTTCTCTTTCAACCATTCTTCTTTCGCTTCCTTGCACTTCTTGTTAACCTCATATCTCAGACGCCTGTTTTCTGCTTTCCCCTTTTCATCTCTTACATTCTTGTGTTTCCGCCTTTCATCCATCAATTCTAGTATATCCTGAGTGATCCACGGTTTTTTACCTATTCTTTCTTTCCTACCAATGTTTTCTTCTGTGGATTTTGTTATTTCATTCTTCAAAAGTGCCCATTTTTCTGTAATTGAAGTTGGTTTAGGGTTTTTCATTAGTCCTTCCTTTATACTCTTCTTGAATCTTTCGTTTACATCCTTCTCTTTCAGTCTGTCTATTGTCCACCTTTTTGGCTTTTGACTTTTCTTCAGTTTCTTCAACTTTAATCTGCATATCATAACAACCAGATTGTGGTCCGAGTTTATGTCAGCACCAGGATATGTTTTGCAATCTAAAATATGGTTTCGAAACCTCTGCTTGACCATAATGAAGTCGATTTGGTAACGCCCTGTATCTCCTGGTCTCATCCATGTGTATATTCTTCTATTGTGGTTATTGAATAAGGTGTTAGCTATGACCAACTCATGCTCGGTGCAGAATTTCATCAGCCTGCTTCCTCGATCATTCCTTTCACCTTATCCGAAATCTCCTACTATCTTCCCTTCTCTGCCTTTTCCTACCACAGCATTCCAATCTCCCATTACTATAACATTTTCATCACCCTTGATATACCTCAGAATTTCATCTATTTCTTCATAGACCATTTCAACATCTTCATCATCAGCTTGACTGGTAGGCATATATACTTGTACCACTGGGGTGCATGTAGGTTTAGTATTGATTTTTGCTACAATAATCCGTTCACTATATTGCTCATAATATTCCACCCGCTGTCCAAGTTTCCTACCCAATATGAGACCAACCCCTGCTTGGCCATTGTTTGATTTAGTGCTAATGACCCTATAGTCACCTGACCAACAGTCCTGTTCTTCCTGCCAGCGCATTTCACTAATCCCAACCAAATCCAACCTCAACCTATCCATTTCCCTTTCTAAGTTTTCTAACCTTCCATATCCTAGCAGACTTCTAACATTCCACGCACCGATCCATAGAATGTCAGATTTCCTCTTTGTCACTTCTGTGATGTTAACCACCTCTCGAGAAGTCCCCACCCGGAGATCCGAACGGGGGACTAGTTTACCTCCGGATTGAAATTTTACAAGGGAGGAGGCCATCATCACATGTAATTATGCATAGAGAGGTGCATATCCTCGGGAATAGCATCATGGCTGTAGTTTTCCGTTGCTTTCAGCCGTGCAGCAGAACGCAGTGCAGCCATTAGTTGGCTTATATTATCAATATCTTAACCGTCTATAAGCCAAGTAAAGAACTGATTTATTGTGAAAGGCTGCTACTCCCTTTCAGAATAAGTAAAGAGCAATTCTACTAACAAAAATACTAACCTCCTACTAGCAATTAAATGCCAAAATTCTACTAAAATTCTACTAACGAAAAATTACTTAAGTTCCACCAACAACAAGTACTACCACTAAAACAGTCCGTCACCTGGCACACTCACATGCACCCTCACACATCACAGTCTAATGAAACAATGAACTATATCTAATAAACATGCAACTGCCATCAGACACACTCACACACCACAGTTTAATAGTTGATGATGATGATAAATGTTGTACAGAAGATGATAAGCAGACCTGACTACATTGCCATTGGCCCAGATGATGATGATGATGATAAATAGACCTCACTACATGGTCATTGGCCCAGATGATGATGATAAACAGACCTGACTACATGGTCATTGGCCCAGATGATGATAAACAGACCTGACTACATGGTCATCGGCCCAGATGATGATAAACGGACCTGACTACTTGGTCATTGGCCCAGATGATGATAAACAAACCTCACTACATGGTCATTGGCCCAGATGATGATGATAAACAGACCTGACTACATTGTCATTGGCCCAGATGATGATAAACAGACCTGACTACATGGTCATTGGCCCAGATGATGATAAACAGACTTGACTACATAGTCATTGGCCCAGATGATGATAAACAGACCTGACTACTTGGTCATTGGCCCAGATGATGATGATAAACAGACCTGACTACATGGTCATTGGCCCAGATGATGATGATGATAAACAAACCTGACTACATGGTCATTGGCCCAGATGATGATGATGATAAATAGACCTGACTACATGATCATTGGTCCAGATGATGATAAACAGACCTGACTACATGGTCATTGGCCCAGATGATTATGATAAACAGACCTGACTACATGGTCATTGGCCCAGATGATGATGGTAAACAGACCTGCCTACATGGTCATTGGCCCAGATGATGATGATGATGATAAACAGACCTGACTACTTGGTCATTGGCCGAGATGATGATAAACAGACCTGACTACATGGTCATTGGCCCAGATGATGATAAACAGACCTGACTACATGGTCATTGGCCCACATGATGATGGTAAACAGACCTGCCTACATGGTCATTGGCTAAGATGATGATGATGATGATGATGATGATGATGATGATGATGATAAACAAACCTGACTACTTGGTCATTGGCCGAGATGATGATAAACAGACCTGACTACATGGTCATTGGCCCAGATGATGATAAACAGACCTGACTACATGGTCATTGGCCCAGATGATGATGATAAACAGACCTGACTAATTGGTCATTGTCCCAGATGATGATAAACAGACCTGACTACATGGTCATTGACCCTGATGATGATGATAAATTCAATTATAAATAAAAATATTTTTGACATTAATATAATTTATTGGTGGTTCCCAGGCAAGTACACAGTTATAACCTACACACCCACATTGTAAAACCATGGCCCAGATACCCCAACTGACCTTACCTAGTTTGTACTGGCCGTTACAGCAGATCATCACGTTTTTCCTCTTCTTCACAACCAATCAATTAATTGCCATTAATAATTAATTGCCATGGCAATAATTGTTAAACATTAAACCTATATTTTTCAATTTTTACTTAGTTTTCAGGATTGATTTCATAGAGACACCTCATGAAAATTGTTATACCGCACTTGTAACTAACTTTGATTTCATTTTATGAGTTGGTTTATGCCTATTCATTAAAACCTAATAACAAATTTAGTTATATGTCATTTGTATTCATAAGAGTGTGCATTCTGTTTCAAGCATTAAATTTTCTTATTAGCCTTTGTAATTTAGCAGTAATGATCAAATTGTATGACAATGTCCATTTTTTATTAAAACACTATAAACATGTTTGATTCAAAAACGGACTTCTGTTGCTATTTTTCAATCAAAAACGGACAAACAGCAAATTCCCAAACAAACACGGACATCTTGATTTTCAACTATAAAATTGAAACATTTAATGTGAGGTAATATTGATAACAGGTTTTTACAAGTGATTCTGCATGGGTAAGGCTAATTTAAGTGTAAAAGGTTCTGAAAAATATTTGATGCATATATATGAACCAATAAATTGGCTCTCCTGAAGAAATGCGTTCGAGACGGATGTCCATCTTTGATATGGAAAGACTCATATTTCCGACCTCCATTCTGCACAGGTAGGGGCAGGCGGGTGACGAGCGCTGATGTTCCTGCATGGGATCATCACTCTCTTCCCATTGGTCTATGGTAATGGCACAAATGGCACATTTCACTTCATCTCTTGTTTTTAAATAATAGAATCCAGCGGCCGCCAAGGCTTGAAGTTTTATGAAAGGCACCGGCCACGTCGCAAAGGTCTTGAAACGTTGTTCTTCAGAGTTTAAATTCATGGGTGTGACGTCTCATGATGCTTTAAAGCAAGACATGACTGAGCGGCTTGACGTGGGTTGACCTGTTATTTATACACTCGTCACTCGGTTGGACAGTGGATAATAGTCGACTTGTTTGTGATGAATAATCAAACAGTAGGCCGTTGTATTGGCTGGTACATTGTCATGCGTTTCAAAATCTAGCCGAATATCAATATTAGATGGCATGACAGACTCTTCTAGGTAAGAACAGTCGAAGACAATCAGTGGCGCCCTTGCCTTAAACGCTTGGGGTAGCAGCATGGGGCTGTTCTCTTCTTGATAATACGACCATCAAAATTTAGAGAACAAGTCGTACAGGAGACCAAACTTATTTTTTGAAAAATCCAAATCCAGTCCTTCATGGGGAAACACAGCACCGTTGAGGAAATGACGTGCATTTCTCAATTGTAGGTGATCAAATGGCACGGCATCTTTGGTTTGTTGATACTTGCGATTCGTTTGAAAACCCACGATCATGTAGAGAGGTCTCTCTGTATAGCGGGCTGTTTTTACAGACCAACTGTGTGTGTTGCTGGTGGGCAATAGCGGGTACTCCTGGAGTGCTCAGCTTCTAAATTCCATGGGTGGAGGCATATCTCTCTTTACCATTTTGAGTATGTCCAGTTTTTTGCTATCGTCAAGGGTCACATGGGGCACTTTCCATAGCATGCGTTGTAGTTGAATTTTTAAATCAATGGTGGCATTGTCGGCTCCCTTGAGTGCATTATTATCACTCCTGTCCCTCACCAGATAAAGCACTTGCCTTGCATTCACCACAATGCGCTGGTGATCTTCGGCAAAGCCTAAAATCAGTTTAAGAGGTAAATATCCAGTAAAGGTGCCATCGGTGTGCACCATCCAGGCATTGGTCGAGTCAGGACACCAACCCGCCATCCAAAGTGTTTTACCTTCTTCCTCACTATAAGAGGAATATAGATTCATGACACTGGAAGTACCCACATTTCGAGTGCTATCCACCACGATATCGTTAATGACATAACGCACCTCAGAAAACAGAAAGGCGAAAGCATGGTTGGCTAACTTGGATGTGGTGAGTGTAGAGTCATTGGCTTTGGTGAGTCGACCTTCAATCTGACACTTTCATGCGGTAGGGTGTAAATATCTTGGTTGTTGATAACAAATTGAATTTCATCATTGTTATTGAATCCAGGTAATTGAGCTTGATAGGAATGGAGATCAATTCTTACCATTCCTGGTTGCTCTTCGATGCGGTTCGCTATCTCTAGGTTAGAATTTATCATGGGGATTGATGAGGTAACCCAAGTGCTGTAAAATCTGCTTGTCCTTGGATGTTAAACGCATATTCACGTGGCAAACAACTAACACCATTCCTAGACGGTGTTGTTGCTTTATACACAAACTTCATAGTGGCTTTAGCACCAACTTGTAAGTCACTGGTGTGGTAGAATCTAGTTGAATGAGTTGTTGATCTCTATTGATCAGTCTTAAGGTTATATTACTAATACCATCGACAGCCACAGAATGAAAAAGCACCACTGGAGGGTTTTCACGAATAATATAGCCATTGGGCGATGTCACAATAAAGCCATAAAGCAAATGCGATGGTTCTTGATTGGTGTACACTTGGCTAATAATATTACACGTCACCGACACATGATGGTCCTCAATAAATTTCACTTCATGGTCTGATTCATGTTTTTTGTTGGGCTCCAACACACATGGTTTAAATCCTAGAAATGGACCAATGGAATCGGGGCGTGTTTTGAAGTCAATTTTGAATGTGGAGAAAATACTGCAGCGATGAGTGTTGGTATTTCCTACAAGTTCAAACTTGCGCGTTCCATCGAGAAATGACTTTAAACCATATTCATTGATCAACACCACATAAATGTGTTTATAAATGGCATCTATCGTGTATCCACCAGAGTTCAGAGTGAGCACAGAATCATCATAGTAAAACTTGTTGTTCACATTTTCACGTATGTTGTATATTCTATTGTACGTTTCAAGTGAAACAAGTCCTAAACCATAAGGTCTTTCACTAAATTCGATAGGCGGGTAAAAGTCTAGGCTGACTTCAGGTCCACGTCCATGCAGTGTAAACGTTTTACTTTCTGCCGACATACTGTTGTACGTTTTTGCTTATGCAGGGTCTTATATAAAAAATAAACACAAACGTCCAGACTGCTGGCTGTTAAACGTTTGCTCACGTTTCACATTATTATATATCTTGATCCTGTTTCCAAAATAGGTCACTAGTTCCATGGGTGGGGGTAAATTGCCAAAACTGTCAAAGTATCATACAGTGGATCCCTGTTTGACGTAAGATGATGATGATGATAATTGTTGTTTTAAGGGGCCTAACATCTAGGTTATCGGCACCTATTGATCTGGGTGATAGCGAAAATGAGAATGAAATGGAAACCAGAACGAAAATTATGTGAGACGGAAAATACGTACAAAGAGAAACTCAGATGGAAACAACTCACAATATGGTCTTACAAAAGGGAATTTAGAACGAAAAAACTCACAAAAAGAATAGATTGAAAAAGACCCACAAAACGTAGGCTAGATTCAAAATACGTACAAAATGCAATGTAGCGTCGAAATACTTACAAAATGCAACTGAAATTCAAAATACTTACAAAATGCAAATGAGATCGAAAATACGTACAAAATGCAATTGAGGTTCAAAATACTTACAAAATGCAATTGAAATTGAAAATACACAATGCAATTCAGATTGAAATATCCCAGTTCCAATCCAAATTATTCACAAAGTGCAATTGAAATTCAAAATACTTACAAAATGCAATTGAAATTGAAAACGCTTACAAAATGTACGGTAGATTCAAACGACTCATGTGGATTGACAATACTTACAAAATGCAATTTAGATTGAAAATACTTGACAAAATGTAATTTAGATTCAAAATACCCACAAAATGCAATTGAGAATCAAAATATGTGCAAAATGCCCACCTAACAAAATGCAATTTAGATTCAAAATTCGTGCGAAATGCGGGTTTGGTTGAAAATACTTACAAAATGCAATTGAAATTCAAAATACTCACTAAAAGGCCCGGCCACCTGCATTGAAACACTTACTAAAAAGCAATTTAGATTTTCAATCTTTACAAAATGCGATTGAGGTTGAAAACAATCGCGAGATGTAATTTAGATCGATAAAAGTTACAAAATGCAACGTAGATTAAAAATGCCTTAAAAAATCGCTAAAAGGTAATTTTGATACATGGGGAACCAAGTAACAAAAACAGTGCGGGAATCTTAAAGAGAAAAGGAAATATAAGGAAAAGAGGAGAGGAGAGGGTCCGCCCCAAAGGTAAGGGACAAAAGGGGAAAACGGACCCAGCTCAGGAATCCCTCGGGGTCGCTAACTCCTAAACTCACCAGCCGTGAGCCCCTGAGGGTGTAGCATTATCTAGGGTGCACCAGAAGTGGTGGGGCTACTTACACCCTGCCTCCTTAAGGGCCTAGAGCACAAGGCAGGAGGTAAAAGGAAAAGAAAAAGAAGGCTGACCCCCCACAGAAGGAGGGTATCAGGAAAGATGAGACAAGGGCCAATTAAGGCGGGAAAGTGAAAGACTCCCTAGGCCTCGGATAACCTAATACCGTCGGGGTCGGAAGAGAACAAGAGGTGACCAAGGGAGGTCGACAGGAAAGAAGACGGAGAGGAGCCCGGCACAAGTAAGTGGAAGCAATGCCGGAGTAGAGTATCTTAGTGATGAAATCTGCAAAATTGTAAATTCAAATGGTAAGAATAGTTCGACAGTAATACGGTATCTTTAGACTGGAAACAGGGAAACTTGTAAAAGAAGCCAAACGTGAGGTTTGGCATTCAGATCTTTCGATGTCAAATTTAAACGAGTGCAACAATGGTATTTCGGATTTGTCTAGCAACAATAATAATAACAATTATGATAATAATAATAATAATGTAAATAAAGCACCAACACAAACTTGCAAAAGTAACACATTTAAAATTTACCACCAGAATGTTCAGTCTCTCTATAATAAAATTGATTACATAAATCTAATGCTTAAAAATGAACTTAAAGACATCTCAGCACTATGTATTTCAGAACATTGGCTGAAAGAGGAACAACTCGAATTAATTCAATTCCCAGGGTATATACAAGCTAGTAAATACTCTAGATCTAATATTAGCCATGGTGGTACTTGTATCTTCTTAAGAAATAATTTAGATCATAAACAGTTAACAGCTTATGATTATCTAATTATGGAACAGGATTTTGAATTCTCTGCCGTAAAAATACAGCAGTTTAAGTTAATAATTCTATGCGTATACCGTTCTCCGTCAGGAAAGTTTCCTTTATTTATAGATAAATTAGAATTGTTACTCAATAACATGAGCAAAGTAAATTTCGATATAATAATTTGTGAGGATGTAAATGTGGATTTCTTAAAATTTGATAGAAATTGTGAATTATTAACACAGTTACTAATATCCTATGGACTGAAACCTACAGTAAATACCCCAACAAGAATAACAAAATTTAGTAAAACCACTCCTGATCAATTTTTTTAAATACAGATAAATATCACCATTCAATAGAAGTCTATTGTCTGGGTTTTAGTGACCACCATGGACAAATACTGAGTTTTGAAGTACCTGAAACAATCAATAATAATGATAATGGAGTAAAATCAAAGTGCAGGTCATTCACTGAAACAAATGTTACATATTTCAATGACTTATTAAATAAGGAAACATGGTCAGAAATTTATAAACTAGAAAATGTAAATGATAAATTTAATGCATTTAACAGTACCCTAAAACACTATTTTGAAACAGCATTCCCCTTTAGACAAAGAACTGTTCAAAATAACAAAACTAGCAATTGGATAACAACAGGGATTATAAATTCAGGTCAAAGAAAGAAATTTCTACACAATTATTTAAACAATACCACACAACACCTGAATTCAATTTATACTACAAAAATACACTAGCATATTAAATAAGGTAATAAGACTAGCAAAGAAAATGCATAATGATAATTTTATTTCCCAATCATCTAATAAAAACAGGGTTATGTAGTCCGTGATAAAGAAAGAAACTGGAAAATCTGCTAAAATACAAAGGAACATTACACTGACCAGAAATAATCAAGTGATTAATAATCCAGAGGAAGTAGCAAACACTTTTAATGACTATTTTTTGGAAATTCCACAAAAAATATTAAATAAATCACAGGTAAATACACTAAATTCTAATAATAAAATAAATATATGTAGTGATTCTTTATTTATAAATCATGTCACAAGTGAAGAGGTAAGAATAGTTATAAAAGAGCTAAAAAAAATTCAGTGCTGGCATTGATGGCATCCCTGATGCAATTTTAAAGAAATGTGCAGAAAATATAATAAATCCACTTACACATTTAATAAACAGTTCAATTCTCTCAGGAACTTACCCGGATATTCTAAAGTTATCAAAAGTAATTCCAGTGCACAAAAACGGTTCAAAAGATGAATTAGATAACTATCGTCCTATTACCTTACCAACTGGTATTGCAAAAATTGTGGGGAAAAATCCTGTGTAACAGACTGATAAGTTTTATAGAAAAAAATAAAATACTATCAAACTCACAACATGGATTCAGAACGGAAAAATCTACACAGACAGCAATTTATGAATGTATTAATAGTATACTGAAATTAATTGACAATAAGGTACATGTAACTGGCCTATTCTTGGATTTATCGAAAGCATTTGATGTTGTTGACCATAAAATCCTCCTTACAAAACTAAATCAATATGGTATTAGAGGTCTATCTAATAAATGGATCGAGTCTTACTTAACAAGGCGTAAACAAATAGTAAGCTTGAGACACAAGGATGATGGAACCAAATTACTTAATGAAACATTGTCCAATGAGGGAATTATTAAATTTGGAGTACCCCAGGGATCGGTTTTGGGCCCACTACTCTTTCTTCTATATATCAATGATATAACACAGAGTGTTCATTCACATAAGGAAATTTTGTTTGCGGACGATACAACACTCGTAATAAAGGGTGAAACTAAACAGGTCGTACAGCAGTCTGCTGACTCCGTTACATGAGAGTTAACCAAATGGTCACAAGATAATCGCCTCATAATAAACTATAAAAAAACAGTATGTCTAAATTTCCACACTATACAGAATAGGAATCCTGCGAAGCCCAATATTACATTAAATGGTCATCAAATAGAAAATAAATCAGAAACAAAGTTTTTAGGACTATGGATACAACATGACTTGAAATGGAATAAACATATACAATATCTGAATACTAAGCTGAACTCGATGTGCTTTGCGTTACGTATTTTGAAAACCTGCACTAGCATGCACACATTAAGAAATACTTATTTTGCTTATTTCCATTCATACTTAAGATATGGGGTCATATTTTGGGGTATGTTGCCAGATGTACAAAGCACGTTTAGGATACAAAAGAGGGCGATTAGAATTATGGCAAATGTAAACACTAGAGAATCATGTAGACCTCTGTTTAAAGATTTAAACATTCTCCCACTGCCCTGCATATATATCTTTGAAAGTATTATGTTTTTTTTTTAAATAATTTAATGAATAAAGATGTTTTTTTTAACAAATAATGATGTTCATATGCATAACACAAGACAAAATCAAAACATTCATATTTCACACACACACACACACACAAGCATATATCAAAAAGGAACTTTTCCCACAGGAGTTAAATTATACAATAAACTACACCAGTATATAAAACTAGCCCCAAAAAAAAAATCTTTGATAGAATGTTGAAAGCTTATCTGCAGTGCCATTGTTTTTACTCTGTAGTTGAATATCTTAGCGTATAGGAGCGATGAAATCCATAATTATATTTTACTTTTCTAATTTAATTGTAATACCTAGTTGTAAGTTGTTGTATTTATTGAATTAAGTTCTCATATTATGATAATAGAGTAAGGTGTAAATAGTTGTCCAATAAGATTGTATCTCTTAAGATCTGTTATTATAATAAGTTATAAAATATTATATACCTATTACTACTTTTATTTTATAGATGTAAATTCTGACGTGTCCTATATCAAAAATGTATTGTACACATGTATTTGATCAAATGGAATTAATAAAATCTATCTATCTATCTATATAAATGATTGGTTAGATTTGACTAACGCTCTTAGGTTCCAACGTTCGTCGCCAGGAGCTGACTGCGGTGGCATCTATTAACCAAGTTTAGAACTGCAGTAGTTGTCGTTGACTGTGGCGTTTGGTGGCAAAAGTAGAAACTACCTGAAAATTGAATGTCTGCAGTCCTTACTTGAATTTTAAAAGAAAATCCTCTCGGCACGCCGGAAGGCGGAGGTAGATTTCACCGGGCAAACTGGGGAATAGGCTATAATAGGCAAAATATGCAGCATTTCGTAGAAGGATCAGTCCTCATTTATTGCCAGAAAGTATTTTACAATTGGAGCATAATTAACTTTGTTTTCGTCTTTCTATGCATATTTTTAACATTTTATTATCTTATGGGGACGGTAACCTTCTTGTCATTTGGGATTCATTTTTATACTTGTGGTCACACTGTCCGTATGCAAGGTTACGACACTGATGTGTAACGTTCTAACAGTCTAACTTTTTCACGCAAAATTTTTATTAAATCCATTTGATCAATTTCATGTATACAATACATTTTTTTATATAGGACACGTCAGAATTTACATCTATAAAATAAAAGAACTAACAGGTACGGTATATATTACTAATACTATAACTATTTATAACTTATTATAATAACATATCTTAAGAGATACAATCTTATTGGACAACTATTTACACCTTACTCATCATAATATGAAAACTTAATTCTATAAATACAACAACTTACTGCTAGGTATTACAATTAAAATAGAAAAGTAAAATATAATTATAGATTTCATTGCTCCTATACGCTAAGATATTCAACTACAGAGTAAAAACAATGGCACTGCAGATAAGCTTTCAACATTCTATCAAAGATTTTTATTTTTGGGGCTAGTTTTATATACTAGTGTAGTTTATTGTATAATTTAACTTCTGTGGGAAAAGTTCCTTTTTGATATATGCTTGTGTGTGTGAAATATGAATGTTTTGATTTTGTCTTGTGTTATGCATATGAACATCATTGTTTGTTTTAAAAAACATCTTTATTCATTAAATTATTTAAAAAAAAACATAATACTTTCAAAGATATATATGCAGGGCAGTGGGAGAATGTTTAAATCTTTAAACAGAGGTCTACATGATTCTCTAGTGTTTACATTTGCCATAATTCTAATCGCCCTCTTTTGTATCCTAAACATGCTTAGTACATCTGGCGACATACCCCAAAATATGACCCCATATCTTAAGTATGAATGGAAATAAGCAAAATAAGTATTTCTTATTGTGTGCATGCTAGTGCAGGTTTTCAAAATAAGTAACGCAAAGCACATCGAGTTCAGTATAGTATTCAGATATTGTATATGTTTATTCCATTTCAAGTCATGTTGTATCCATAGTCCTAAAAAAAAATGTTTCTGGTTTATTTTCTATTTGATGACCATTTAATGTTATATTGAGCTTCACAGGATTCTTATTCTGTATAGTGTGGAAATTTAGACATACTGTTTGTTTATAGTTTATTATGAGGTGATTATCTTGTGACCATTTGGTTAACTCTTCTGTAACTGAGTCAGCAGACTGCTGTAAGACCTGTTTAGTTTCACCTTTCATTACGAGTGTTGTACCGTCCGCAAACAAAATGTCCTTATGTGAATGAACGTTCTGTGTTATATCATTGATATATAGAAGGAAGAGAAGTGGGCCCAAAACCGATCCCTGGGGTACTCCAAATTTAATAATTCCCTCATTGGACAATGTTTCATTAAGTAATTCGGTTCCATCATCCTTGTGTCTCAAGCTTACTATTTGTTTACGCCTTGTTAAGTAAGACTCTATCCATTTATTAGCTAGACCTCTAATACCATATTGATTTAGTTTTGTAAGGAGGATTTTATGGTCAACAACATCAAGTGCTTTTGATATATCCAAAAGTATTGGAATGACACATATAATGAAAATTCAACTGACCCTGACAATAAAAATTAACAAACTAAGTGGCAATTCAAAATTGTGAACTGTGTGTAGTTGAATGAGTTTTATTTGCATGTGTTTTATAATCTTTTGTGGTATTTTTGTAGGCGGTAGTGCGCCTGTGAATCATGGCTGAGGAAGCAGTTGAAGCCCTCCATAGTGAACCAGAACGTCCAATGATTATAAATAAAGCAGAAGTCGAGGATGTCCTCCGATGCCAGACAGGAGAACAAGCAGCAGAACTTCCCAACATATTCAGTGAGGGGCAGCCAGTGGTAGTGAAGTGTGAACCGGAGATCTTAATGGATGAGGATGAAGCTGAATCACAACTTAATGATATTGTGAACGAGAAGGCAACTGAAGTCCCCTCAGATGGGCCTGAATTTGCTGCACTTGCTGTATCCAAGGTTTGTTGTAGTTGATACAAGTATGAAAACTCAGCAATTCTTCTTTTTGGAGGCCTTCATAGGGAGGTGATGGCTACTTGAGCTTCTAGTTTTCGCAGTAACGAGGCGCAGGTGCGCTTCATATAAAGGGAGGTAGCGTGCAGTTCGCTACGCCTGTGGGGGTCCGGGCGGGGACACTAAGGGCCCACTGATGAGCCAGATTGGTGTCGTAGGCCAAACCCCACACAAGACACGGCACAACCTAGAAGAATTGCTAAGTTTTAATTCACTGGCCGTGAAAGCCAATATACCATCTGATACAAGTATCATTGTAGCCTACATAAGGACCTGCTGGATTTTGGAATTTTGTCATTTAAAGTGTAGCAAATGAGTGAAGTACATGGAAGACAATAATATGCACATTTTCATACCTTGTAAATATGTTTTAATTTCAGAGTCATTTAGTCAAGTACAATTCCCATGGCTCATGGTTATGAGATTAACGGTCACATAAATCTACAAACTTCCTTTTGAAGTACAATTAATGTTTAGACCAAACCGTTTATGTTGTGTGGACAAGTAGTTTGAGTGAAATTATTTGGAATTGGAGTTGGGAAACTTGACTGATAGACATTCTAGAGCAAGATTGCAGGGAATGAGTTCCGGTTGTAAGGGAGAGAGTGAATGATCAATCGATCTTTATTCTGTCATTAAGCATAGAGTGCGGTATGCAATAGACATTGTCACATACATGTTGTAAGCAATGGGACTATATAGAGACCAATTTGATTATTCATGTAAAATTAAAGTAGCCTCGGTCAAGGGAATAATAACTGAGGAGAGGGAAAGAAAAGGATATGGTAATGACTTTTATTGATCTAGAAAAGACCTATGATAGCATCCCTAGAACAAAAGTTTGGGAAAGCTTAATAAATAGGGGGATAGGCAAGGAACTGAGAGACATGATAAAAGGAATGTGCATGGATTGCTACAGTAGTGTGAAGACTAGAGTCGGGACATCGGAATGGTTTAAAATTGACACTGGACTAAAGCAAGGAAGTGTGTTGTCGTAACGGTGATGGATGACATCATGAAGGCAGCAATGAAAGTCTATAGTAGGGCAAAGATGAAGGTAATATTGTTTGCAGATGATGTGATCTGGGGCGAGGATGAGATGGAGGTACAAGAACAGTTAGGCGTAATAAATTAAAAGATTGAGCAATGGGGATTGAAGATAAATGTAGAGAAGAGTAAAACAGTGGTGATGAGTAGAGATAAGAAAGAAGAAAAAGGAGTAATCAAAGTAGGAGATAAGGAATTGGAAGTAGTGAAACACTTCAAATACTTGGGAAGTGAACTGACTGAAGATGGAAGACTAGATTTAGAAATTAGCAGAAGAATACAACTCGGGAGTGCTTTCTACCAACAGGTACGGGGACTAGTATGGAACAAGGATATACCAATTAAGGCTAAAGAAGTTATGTACAAAGCATATTATGTTCCTATAATGACATATGCAGCAGCAACTTGGACAATGACAAAGAGGGATGAGAGCAGAGTACAGGCAGCTGAGGTGAAATTCCTGAGAAGTATTGTCGAGAAAACGAGGAGAGACAGAGTGAGAAATGAAGATATACGGAAAGAACTGGGAGGACAGAAACTAAATGACAAACTGGAGCAAAATAGATTGAGAAGGTTTGGACATGTCAAACGGATGAAGTAAGGCTACCAAGACGAGCACTAGAACGACGGATGACAGGGAAGAGAGGACGAGGAAGACCAAGAATGCGTTGGATGGACTCGGTGGAAAATAGTATTAGAAAACGGAACCTGGATTGGAACACTGTGTCGGAAGAGGAATGGTGGAACGACAGAACAAAATGGAGAGAAACCATATTTGCCCCCACCCAGTGTCAACTAGAAAAGGGGAAATGAAGATGTTGAGGGGAAATAGAAAGTACTGGTAATGGACATGTTCAGCCCTTTGCCTCCAAATGTTCAGAGGTGTATGAAGATGTCAGGCATTGTGTGGGCTTTAAAATTACAGTATTATTGTTATTTGTTTGTGCAAAAAATGTAACAGTTTTTCATTTTCCCTACGTTTTAAATATAAGCTGTATTGTAATTTTGCCACCTGAGACTGTGACTCCATTTTCATGGGCCAAGATGTAAGTCCCCTTAAAACAACAATTACTGTATCATCCGCAAATCTAACAGAGACAGATCATTTAAGACCAAACAAGGGGTTTTGTTCACAATTATCTTGATTTTCTGCTGTGGGGGAAGGATAGAAGAACTCCTCCACTACTGTATAAGTTAGCAAGAATGGGATTGCCATTTCCACCTTCATACCAGGATTAAAACCCTCCATAGCAGAGACACAAATGGAACTCTCGCCATCTGTGGGGAAATGGTAAAATACTCATAAAAGAAACCTGCACAACTATTAATAATTGTATTCCATTGTAGAGCTCCTCAATTCATACAATGTATTTTTATTGCACTAAGTGTAAGTTGTCTCTTTTTTGTCCTGTCATCAAGTAAAACATTTTCTTCGGGGGTGGGTCTTATCACTCTCCCCCCACCTTTAATTCCACCAGTGAGAGTACATTGTTAAGACTTATCACTAGGGCTCGGATTCGAGCATATTTGTATATTTTTTCCCTAAATAGTACACATTGATAGAAGCCTTTCGGTGGTATTTTCACCTGTCTGGGACCAACAGAATTGAAATTTATCGATCATATAAATGCATAAAACCGCGGTTTTCAGAATAGAAGCATATAAAATCATATTATTGTAGTTTTCATCTAAACAGTTTGTTTTTCTTCAAATTACCCCCCTCCAAATTCGGGCCCTGACCATCCTTAAGGTTCGAAAACAGAAATAATTAATGAAAAGCCTGTCTGGTGCGAATAATAGAACCGCAAGTTTTTAACCTTTAGAGAGGTCATTCACACACCCTAAATGGCCTCTGCCGGATTAGAGTGTGACTCGTCAGATAAGCTCTCGAAGCCCCAAGTATCCTTTAACTTCGAAATGGGGTTGTGAAGTATATTAGTGGTGTGTGTATTTGGGAACCAGTATTGTTTAGGTGGCTTTTCCCTTGAAGTCGTGGAAGATCCGACCTAGTCGAGTGAAGTTTCTGCATTCTGCTCTCAGTTCGTAATCGTATCTGTACATACCTATCGAGTTCTTGTGATTACTGAGCACGCGATGTCTAAAGTTAAGAAATCTCTGAGTGATTTACATGAGCCTACGTGAGCGTCATTCCTGAGGCCATCCTAAAGTTGGAATCGCGAGGGATGGAGTTGGTTGAAGTGGTCGCTAAATACAAGGAGTCATCCAAGAAGCCGACTCGCGGTCTGGAGAGACTGGGAAAACCATGAAACAAAAGTTGGAGTTCGTTCTGGCTCGAAATCCCAGTTGGAGTGCATTGTTGGACTTGGAGAGGATGCTGCGTGGCGAGTCTGCATCATCAGAGGATTTTCCGAATTACTCTGCACAAGAAGCAGCATCGTTCAAGTATTTACCTCTCGTGTCAGTTGACAATGAAAAATCGTTCTTCTCATTGAAACCTTTATTAACCGATTTAAGAAAAATCATTCAAAACTGAAAACATAGAAACAATTCTTGTTGTACAGATCAATGCAGATCTACTTCATTGACTCATGTAGTTCTGAACATTTTGTAAATGAACTTTTAAACTGTAACTTTTATAAGAAAACTTCTCATATATATACATTACTTGAATGGTTTCACTTTCCTTTCTATAGTTTTTAACGGTGTTTTTCATGCGTGTTCTGCATATTTAGCCGCATATAATGTTTTTTTAACGAGCATATCTATCGAGCATATAATAGGTATTTCGAGCATATCTGGAGATTTTATCGGGCATATCGATCCGAGCCCTACTTATCACTATTCTATTTTTGCAGGATGCAATTGGCTCTGGGGATGTGCAGTTTGTTTCCATCAAGTGTGAACCAGAGTGGAAGAGTGAAGATGAAGAGGACCTTCCTGTCTTGGTATGTTGGTAGATCAATCAGGAATTCAAAAACATATTATGGAGTAAATATTCAAGGAATTGTAGTAGCTTCATGCTTGTGTATTATATACTCCGTGCTCAACTACTTTTCATTTCTCAAGGACCTTGTGTTATCGTAATGGTATTCTGTAATTAGTGTCCTGAGTCTATATAGTTTAGTTGTTTTGTCTATTAAAGCCTCATTTCCTTTCATAGGTTTATTTATTAAAATTGGATAGACATAGTGGAAATATTGTTTAAACTAGAGTGGTTTGATGTGGATCCAAATTCAAAGCTGACCTTTCAGTGCTGGACACATTGGTGTGACGCTTTTAACAGCTTTACCACCATTTAAGTTAAAGACACCAATAAGTTCGATCAACTTATCAACTATGTTTCTATGTCTGCAATGGCAGCACGTGAACTTTTCCATACCCCTCTTGTCTGTCCTTGTTGACAAAGCAATAATTGCAATAACCACTTTCAAATTGCTATTTGAAAATGGTGGAATTATATTGTATTCATAAATTAAAATGTTTTCTCATTAACTGGGTTCAAGTATAATATTGTGCTGCAGCATCGAAAAGACTGAAAACCAAGAATATTTAGAAGAGAACCTCCCCAATCAAGTGCTTCGTGAAAATAAACAGTAAATTCAATTCTGTATGACTTTATAAACAAGCATTCCATTAGCCACACTACATCAGTGTCTATTTGGCTTTTCTAACAACTATTTCTCAATGATACAATGATATCACAGGTTGTCCAACTTTCCAAGTAAATATTACTAAATATCGGTAAGCACACCCCAAAAATCAGTAGTTACCTATATTATGATTTGAAAAATAACTATTCTGTCTTCAAATGGTCACAAAATGCAGTAGATACCATACATAAATGTTATGATAAATTGCCTCTGAAGAATAATTCAAAGTGAAGAACTTGCTATATCGACATCTCTGGTACACATTACAGCAAAGTTAGCAGTAAAATGAAATATCAAGCATTATATGGTGCAAAGTGTTCTTTCGCTAACATACCCTCACTCTTCTGGACAAGAAAGAAAGCGACAAGTAGGAGTCACTGCAACATTCACTTAGACTAGACCATGCCAGCGATATCCAGCCTTCACGCCTCCCCTCTTCTGGAGTACTGGCTTCCATTTACAGAGGCTTACGGGTGTTCGAGTTGATGCAAAGATTGGGACTGCTGACAGACGGTTTAAGGCCAGTGTACCATACATTGTGTAAGAACACAAGACTATAAAGACGTGTGCTGGAATAATTTGCATACAAGTGGGTGAGCGTATGTCTGTCACTGTCTGTAGGCTATAGCAATGCACCTCTGATTGCAAGTCATATGAAGAAGCAATCAACATTCTGGATATAATTACGAGGGCTATTCCAAAACTAAGGTCTGGTTAAAAAGAACATCCGAAATCAAAATTGTTTCCAAAACAATTGTTTTATTGACATTCTTTACGTCTTTCTCTATTTTTCTACATAATTTCCATATTTATTTACACATTTGTCACATCATTCCACAAGCTTTTGAATGCCTAAGTCGTAGAACTCGGCCGCCTGCGAAGCTAACTAGTCTCTAACAGCTTCTTTCACTTCATCATCTGTGTCGAAGCGCTTGCCGCCAAGAAACTCCTTTAGGTAGCGGAACAGGTGGAAATCACTTGGCGCCAAGTTCGGACTGTACGGTGGGTGGTCCATCTGTTCCCATCCAAATTTCTTGATTAGAGTTTGCGTGTCATTGGCAGTATGGGGTCTGGCATTGGCATGCAACAACAACAACACTCCAGATGACAAAAGACCACGTCACTTATTCTGGATTGCACGTCGAAGTTTAGTCAGGGTAGCGCAGTAGGCGGCTTTATTGATCGTCGATCTTCATGAATTTTGTCGTCAACCGCATGAACCAATTCGTCTGAAATCACTGATGGTCTGCCAGAGCGGGGTTCATCGTGCACATTTTCCCGTCCTTCATTAAAGGCTCACACCCACTTGCACACTTTACTGTCACTCATTATGTTAGGACCGTACACTTCAGTAATCTGCCGCAGAAATGTTTCTTGCAGACAGAAACCGTATCACTGCTCTTACTTCACAATCAGCGGGCTGATTAATTGTCTTAAACATTGTGAACTGACACTATCAACAGCACACAGCAACAGTAACAACGCTACTGGCGGCTTTTGCCGCGCAAGGCATGCCAGGAATGGCGCGCATGCATATTTTGCCCTTGGCGCAGCTTTCAAATATTTACGGCGAATCGGACCTTACTTTTGGAATTACCCTCGTAACATAAAGTGTAAGGACAAGATCTGTACTAAACACAGTCACAGCTAAATGGTGAGTCAGGAGGCCAGTATGTTCAAAAATCTAAACTGCAATTTAAGTCTGTAACAGCTGTTCAGAATAGAAATGATGTTATCAGATATTCATTTATTAGTGGCTATTGTCTCATGACATTCCTGAGCATCTCTGTGAAAAGCAAACATTACCTTTACCTGACATTCAACCAGGGTAGCTGACATTGCTATATCCTCATTGAGACAAATTCAAAATACACTAGGCACATGGGCCTGATGACCATGGTGTCTCAAATCCCTTAAATGAAATAACAACAGCAACAATTCAAGAATGGCAGAGAAGGCAAAATATTTTGTAACTTAAGAGCAAAAAAATATATGAATGTGTTTAATTTAAATAAAATTAGTCAATTCAAATATTTACCTGATTAGCTATCCAAGGAGTGAATGGTCACAACTATTGAGTAAGGCTTAAAAAATTAAGAACACCGTGGGGATTCAAATCAAAATTTCCTGTATTCTGGACAGTCTCTGCTCAACAATGACTTGTTTTCAGGTGCTAGATGAAGAGGGCAGTGCAGGGCAACTTGCTGGATATCAACAAAACATTGGTCATAGAGCTCTTCTTCCAACTCTTAGGAAAGGGTCTGGGTTTAGTAAAGGTCTGAGAATGTTTTCTGCCAACTGATAATTAAGATTTAGGAATTATGTTGGATAGTGTGTTATCATTTGAGATGCACTGTCCGTCCACCAGCTCATGGTCGTAGGGGACTGGAGAGGAGAGACATTCCAGCTGCGTTGATTGAGTGGACGTGCCGCTGTAGGTATTGCCAACTCAGCACCGATGATATTCACGCTATGGTTACTCACTCTCACTGCTACTTTATTAGTTTCAATTGTGAAATCGTCCTGGTCATTAGTAGGTTGGCACTATTGTCGTTCGCGCAGAGGCCAGCTGTCTCCAGCTGACTCGTTGCATTTCTGCCACGGACCTTAAGCTGGTGGATGGACAAGAGGTAACAAATTTCTTTTTGCATGAAGTGGAGAAGAAAGTTTTATAATGAATGTGTGATTTTGGGTGTGATTAAAAGAAAGTAATTCCCAGTTTCAAACAACATCATACTTTCCCTCCTTTGTGACATTTACGTCAGTTGTGGTCAAATATAATTTTAGAGAATGCTAAGTTTCTATTAATCTGTTTGCAGCATTTAAGAGATGAAGATGACCCAGATCCTGTTATTGAGTGAGTATGAGCTTGATCCTTCACATTACCATTAAATATTTGACTAGAGTTGTTTAACCAAATCTGTGGCAAAATTTCTCTCTCGGCACAAACAAGCTTCTAACTTATAAAATCTTGAACCACTTTTTATGATAATTTTAATGGGATAGGGGCAGAATCAATATCTCCTTGTCCTTATCTGGAGGCATTGCGGACTAGTTGTGTGGATGTTCCGTGATCTACATCACACCTTAGTAATATTTTGTGTTCTGTTACCGTATGCAGCGTGGATAACTAGGGCTTTAGAGATTTATCAATAGTGGTTTGGGTCCTTAAAGCTTAGGTGTCTAGTGCTTTAGAATGGAAATTAAAAAGTAACGAGTGAAACTTATTCTAGGAGGATTTGGGGTTGCTTATGGCGGTCCTCGGTGCTTGGTAATCACACAACGTGTTTATGAATTTGGCGTTGAGAGTAGTTCTATGATAAAATTTAGCTGCTGCTTACAGATGCAGGAGCCAATGGTTTCTAGATTGTGTTCCTTGTAGATTTGACAATTACGTACATACCATTCAAAGTTGGTGAGCAAGCGTAATGCTTTGCTCCGTACAGTTTTCAGTTTCTTGATTCGGAGCAGGCTGTGCACCCCCAGCCGGTACTGGCATATTCCTTTACTGGATGTACAGGGTGTCCGAGAGGTCCCTGTACCCCTAGTTTCATATTATTATTTTGTTATAGTATGGCATGGACAATTGAGTTTGTATAATTGGGGAATTAAATAGTTGTTTTATTGGTATCCCTGCTCTGATGCTCTCAAAAACGTTGCTGTCAGTCGCATTTCAGTTGTGAAGCCAGGCTGACGTGAGCGGACACACCTACACTGTTGAGGAGCGATTAGTAGCTTGTATGTGGGTGCACATATGGGGCAAACAATGACAGTTAAAATGAATGTGATTTAGAAATCGCTTTGGCAAACCTCCATCTCGTAAAGCTACTCTGCTTGATCGGATGAAACGTGCGTTTGGTTCAGGCAGTGCCAAGTGTACGTAAGAAAACGTGAGAAGAAATGTGTGCCGCCGTCGCTCAATTAATTGAGCAGTCTCCAATTAAATCCGTTGGCAAAAGGGTAGCTGATCTTCAAGTACATGGTCAACAATGCATGACCACATCAAAAGAGATTTGAAATGGCCACCATGAAGCCCGGACCTTACCACGCCAGACAAATAATTATGGTGAATAATCAAGTCTCATGTGGCTCAATGACGGTACACGACTAATGATGAATTGCGCCAAAGTGTTGCGGAAGCCTATCGTACCATAACTTCTGAGATGCTCCGGAAGATGTCAATGAGGACTTGGAGACGGATAGAACTCAGTGTAAGGCATGATGGTGCACATACAGATCCACTGGATACATAGTTTTAGGTAGATTTCATTAGAAAGCTAAGATTTCATTAGAAAGCTATTAGGTAGATTTCATTAGAAAGCTAACTATTGCAATGGGTCCCATGTTTCGACTTCCGGAAAATGTCGACATATCTTCGCGTTTCACATCCCCCAGACCCCAAAACCACCGTCAGTTCAAAAGTTTATATATAATTTATGTATATATATATATATGTATATATATATGTATATCAGTTTCTTGTGGACACGATAACTGCCGTAATTTTGCACCAATTACTTCGAATTTTTTACCGAAGATGTATACCTATAAAATCTCGGTCGAGTTCGTTACTGGGCTAAATCGGTCGAAGGGGGTGAAAATGGGGGGCTTTTTTCGAAAAAGTGAAATTTCGCTATAACTCTCTTAATACGTGCAATATCGAATCCATTCAAAGTTCATAATATGTGTCGGATAAGTGCCAAAAATTTATGTCAAATAAGATTTTTGATAGCACCAACCATTGACCAAAGGGGTGGAAAAAAGTGGGTTTTTCGGGAAACATTAATCATATCTCTCTTAATAGGCACAATATCAAAACCGTACAAAATGGACAATATTCCCCTAATAATTACCTAAAACTTTTGTCTGAAAGAATTTTTGATATGACCCACCATTACGCCAAGGGACGAGAAAAATGATTTCGGAATTATAAGAAAATGCCAAGAGCTATCAGTGGTTGCCATGGCAACACTACTAAATTGATGAGGCATGGACCATCAGACGTTGCCATGACAACGCACTTGCACGAGATCAGATTCAGTATTTCCATCTGATTAAGTGGTTGGTTGGTTGGTTCTTAAGTTTAGGGGCTGCGACAACGCGGTCATGTAGCCCCGTGTACTTTGGGTGTGTGTAGAATCTGTCTGATAACCGGTGTTAATTGTGATGACTGTATTAGTGTGTGTTATCTGTTTGTTAATTTAAGTACTGCAACTAACAATTTTTCAGATAGTTCCTACTTTTGCCGCCAAGCGCCACTGTCAACGACTACGAGGCCAAGTTCAGAACTGAGCTACTAGACGCCGCCGCAGTCGGCTCTTGGCAACGAACATAGAAACCTAAGAGCGTTGTATACATTCTTAACCTATCCAATTTAGCTTCACACAGGTGCAATTAGTGGAAGGATCTTTAACATGCCATAAATCTATGACATGGGACCGCCGGCTTTACTTCCCCTCCGAAGGAAAGCATACTGAGGGATGTTTAACGCTCTTAAAAAATCCGACGGCTTCGGCCGGGTTTGAACCCGGTATCTTGGGCATAGAAGCTCAGCATGTTACCGACTACGCCACCAAAGCCACCTGATAAAGTGGGAAGCGGCTTCGGTGACGTAACTGGTAGCATGCTGAATGTCTATGCCCAATGTCGCGGTTTCAAAACCGACCGAAGTCGTCGGATTTTCTAAGAGCACTAGAATCCCTCAGTATGCTTTCCTTTGGAGGGGAAGTTCCAACGTTCGTTGCGAGTTGATGGTTGGGGTGGCATCTAGTAGCCAAGTTCACAGCTAGGTGTCGTTGACGGTTGTACCTGGTAGCAACATTAGGAACTACTGCTTGAAATTGACCGTCTGCAGTACTTACATGAATTAAGACTAATACAGCCATTACAATTCACACCGTGTATCAGACAGATTCTACACTCACCCAAAGTACACGGGGTTAGATGACCGCGTTGTCGCAGCCCCTAAACTGAGGAACCAACCAGAGGTAGATTTCGTTAGAAAGCTAACTATTGCAATGGGTACCATGTTTCGACTTCCGGAAAATTTCGACATATCTTCGCGTTTCACATCCCCAGGCCCCAAAACCACCGTCAGTTCAAAAGTTATATATAATTTATGTATGTATATGTATATCAGTTTATTGTGGACACGATAACTGCCGTAATTTTGTACCAATCACTTTGAATTTTTTACCGAATACGTATACCTATAAAATCTCGGTCGAGTTCGTTACTGGGCTAAATCGGTCGTTGGGGGGTGAAAATGGGGGGCTTTTTTTTCGAAAAAGTGAAATATTGCTATAACTCTCTTAATATGTGAAATATCGAATCCGTTCAACATTCATACTATGTGTCGGATAAAGCCCAAAAATGTATGTTTGAAGAGTTTTTTTATAGCACCAACCATTGACCAAAGGGGTGGGAAAAAGTGGGTTTTTCGGGAAACATTAATCATATCTCTCTTAATAGGCACAATATCAAAACCGTACAAAATGGACAATATTCCCATAATAATTACCTAAAACTTTTGTCTGAAAGAATTTTTGATATAACCCACCATTATACCAAGGGATGAGAAAAATAATTTCGGAATTATAAGAAAATGCCAAGACCTATCGGTGGTTGCCATGGCAACACTACTAAATTGATGAGGGATGAGCCATCAGACGTTGCCAAGATAACGCACTTGCACGAGATCAGATTCAGATTTCCATCTAAGTGTGAAGCGGCTTCGGTGACGTAACTGGTAGCATGCTGAATGTTTATGCCCAAGGTCGCGAGTTCAAAGCCGGCCGAAGTCGTCGGATTTTCTAAGAGCGCCAAAAATCCCTCAGTATGCTTTCCTTTGGAGGGGAAGTTCCAACGTTCGTTGCGAGTTGCTGATTGCGGTGGCATCTAGTAGCCAAGTTCACAGCTAGGTGTCGTTGACGGTAGTACCTGGTAGCAACATTAGTAACTACTGCTTGAAATTGACCGTCTGCAGTCCTTACCTGAATTACAGACTAATACAGCCATCCCAAAGTACACGGGGTTACATGACCGCGTTGTCGCAGCCCCTAAACTGAGGAACCAACCAAAATCTCTGCGGTAGATATAATTTTGCGTGAAGAAGTAACAGACCGTTACATAGTTGCACATCAGTGTCGAAACCTAGCATAAGGACAGTGTGACCACAAGTATAAAAATGGACCCCAAATGACAAGAAGGTTACCGTTCCCATAAGACAATAAAATGTTTAAAATAAGCATAAAATGACGAAAAACAAAGTTAATTAAGCTCCAATTATAAAATACCTTCTCGCATTAAATGAGGTCTGATCCTTCTACGAAAATCTGCATATTCTGCCTATTTTCGCCTATCCCCAAGTTTGTCCGGTGAAATCTACCTCCGCCTTCCGGCGTGCCGAGAGGACTATTTTATATGTAAGTACTCCCCTACACAGTATAATGTTTTGATGAAGGGGTATGGGGACTTCCTGGACACCCTGTACAATTATACAGTATGCTAGGAGACCTAGTGAGATTCCCAAGTATTTGGGCTTGGCTTCCATCCGATCACGTTGCTAAAGAAATGGATCTCAATAACGGCTGTAAATTTGACTTTCCTGATGAATAGAGTGGCGGAGCACTTGGCTTATATTAATTTTGTTGCACCATTTTTCCAGCCAGGGTTCTAATAAGTTAAGGGTACTCTTAAGTTTTGTTCAATCCATTGTCTTCTCCAGGGGATTTCGTTCGCATATAACTGGAGGTTGGTGTTATCTGATTTGGGAATGCCAAAGACATAGATAATGAAGACAGCAGAAGAGATAACGCCACCCAACGATGCTCTGGCTTTAATTTTCTTCAGACAGGCATCTTCCCTGTGAACATAGAATTGTCTGCTCCTAAGTTAGGAATTAATAATTATGAGCAAGTAATCTGGGATACCTGTGTGCTTTAGTTTATGGAAATTAAAGCTTTTCAGTCTGTCTGATTGTGCCTGTTACTTTGGACCATTGAAATAAGAAATGGAGCAAGGCTACGATTTGTATAACATTTATACAAATTTTTCAACTTTTCTTACTCAAATCAAACCAAAAATGAAATCGGTTATTTATGGAAGGACTTTAGTCAACCTTGGGGAAATTGAAAAAAACTTTATAAATCTTTGCAAGCATAATTGATGAAAACTTCAAGTTTGTAAAGTTGTTCTACAACATAATTTGCAGGTTCTAATAATGAAGTACTTGTTAATTCTTTAGGGGCTTTGTGACATCGACCTCATGTATCACTATGTACTTGGGTGTGGATGGAATTTTGTCTGATAACCTGTGTTATGGTGTAATTGTAATTAAGATGAGGATTGGGAAGGAGGCTGCCATGGCCATAAGTTAGAGACCATCCTGGAGTAGAAGTCAGAAAACACGGAGAACCACTTCGAGATATGGCTGAGGTGGGAATCAAACCCATCTCTTCTTAGTTTTGCCTCCCGAGGCTGAGTGTATGCTACCTCATTCCAGCCCTCAAACTAGAATTCAATTTCTTGGCAGAGCCCGGAATCGAACCCGGGCCTCCGTAGTGATAGCCAGGAATGCTAGTCACTGCACAATAATTAGGCGGCCTTTAATAATGGAAATTTATAGCTCAACAATGTAGTTTGACATCTGTAGCACAAAGCCATTCTTGTAAACTACTTGATTTCTGACTTTCCATAACTAAACATCTGCATTTGTCTTGAAAATTATTGAAACAATATCATATTTATTACTTTTCACTAGTTTTCACAGTTTTAAATTTGCAAAGCATTCTCCAGCTACAAAATGATGTCCAGTCTCGGCCAACCAGGGCTGTATTTCTAAATAGACAAAGTAGGCTGCAGCCTAGAGCGGCAAATTTTCAGGGGCGGCAGTTTGGCAATTCATTTAAAAGTTGAAATGAAGTATTTCAGACATTAATAATATTTTCCGTGCGAATTTAAGAACACATGCTACTTAAAAATATGTTTCAGTCCTTATACATAGCCTACTTTCTAAAACTATAACATAATACAAATTCACAGCATGTAATCTTGTATTATAACTTACTTGCAGTGCAATCTAATTTGCTTTGACAACACTGGCACAAGCACAGTGATTTGATCAGACAACACTGTAGCCGATCTGGCAACACTGTTGGTGTCTGAAGCTGTCATTCATGTCTAATTAAAATATAAAACTATGTGTAAAATAGTGAGCACTGATCTCCAAGAACAAATTAATTAAGTTCGAATCCCATTTCATTTTTAACGAATCTTAAAAGATGTAAGAAAAAAAACAAGTAGATAACTAATTGCATTATATAATTTATTATGTAAAGCATTAAAATTGTAGTTGTATCTAAACTAAATGAACTTTATGTTTGAAAAAAAAAGAGATGAAAACGCAAATGAACTCGATCCTTTCGTTGTATAAAACAACTGTATTCAGCAAATATGAACTCTAGAGGGGGCGGCAAATGGACTTTAGCCTATAGACGGCTTACTCTTAAATCCGGCCCTGTGGCCAACGCCGCACGCAGGACTAAACTTCTCAACAATAAGCACGCTAATGCGATTATTTATGAAAAGCCACAAGTCTGCTGACTTATATAGTTACATAAATATGCTGCAAAGGGAGGCATAGTTGTCTAGGGTCACACTTACATCCATTTACGACTGAAAGATACGTCTACATCCAATGGACCGTTTAACACCTTACTCATTTTCGCCAAGACTTATGCCCTTTCATTGATAGCGTATAATTATATACCTGTTTCACGTATAACAAGAACATGATGTTTAATAGTACACATGGTTCCATCTCAATATTCAACTTTGCCTAGTTTTCAGTATGGACATAAATTACATAAACTAATTACAGTAAGTGGAGGGGGGTTTAAACCTCAAATACAACAACTAGTTACGTGAAGAACTGTACAGCCTATTTTCATATATATCCTACTCATGTTAATTGCCTCTATCTACATACAAAATTTCAGTTTGAAGGTTGTGATAGATTCGTAGATATTGAGAACCGTCTAAATATTTCAGATGATCGCCAGGTTCGATTTTGATTTATGTACTGTTACATAAATATTATTGTGTACGTGTGCTATTCAAACTTCAATCGCATGATTAGAACACAAGAAGTAAAAATGAGATTTTAAAATTTCGCACAGCTGCTATCTTGTGGTTATGAAAACAATTGAAATAAATTAAAAGCCAGTGGATTAACATTTGTATAAGCATTTAACGTGCAAAGTTTCACTGCATTCGGATGGTTAAATCGCGAGAATCGTCCATTTAAATATTTATAATTTGCGTCGCCGCCATGTTAGATTTGTGATCACCAGGTTACTGAAATTCCTATAGGTGAACTTATGTTCATAGCTTCTATGAACATAAAAAAGTTCAGTTCGATTGCTGTAAAAGATTCGTAGATATTGAGAACTGTCTAAATATTTCGGATGCTCGCCATTTTGGATTGATATATGTATAGGCCATAAAATTGTATCATTAAAGGAAAATTATTGCGTAGCTTCATTATTCAAACTTTCACTTCGATCGCATGATTACGACACAAGAAATAAAAACTTAATTTTAAAATTTTGTACAGCCACCATCTTGAGGTTATGTAAACAATTGAACTAAATTAGATGCCAGTGCATTACAATATGTATAATCATTTACTGTACCACATTTCGCTGTGCGCATAGAGTTAAATCTCGAGAAAAGTCTATTAAAATGTTTCAACTTCGCTTCGCCGCCATGTTCATTTTGTACTTTACAGGTTTATGAAAGTTACATAGATTAACTTGTACCAGTGGCCTATAGCACCATACAAAATGTCAGGGTGATATCTGTAAAAGTTTCGGAGATATAGAATGCCAGTGAAATATTTCGCACAGCCGCCATTTTGAGGTTATATAAACAATTGAACTAACTTAGACGCCAGTGCATTACAATGCGTATAAATATTTGCTGTACCAAGTTTCATTACGTTTGGATGGTTAAATTGCGAGAAAAGTCTACTTAAAAGTCTCAAATTCGCTTGACCGCCATGTTGGTTTTGTAGTTACCAGGTTTATGAAAGTCTCATAGGTGAACTTCTAGTAGTGTCCTTTATCACCGTACACAATTTAAGGGTGATATCGGTAATAGTTTCGGAAATACTGAATGCTGGTGAAATATTTTGCACAGCCGCCATGTTGGATTGGTGAGACACAATAAAATTTGAAGGGCATGGTCGGGGTCGACCAGAATGGTGCTATGTTCTTACCGAGTTTCATTGAAATCGCTCCAGCCGTTTAGAAGTTATTAGGGGACACACACACCATCACACACACATGGACAAAAGGTGATCTCATAAGTCTATTTTTCATAAAATGAAAATAGGCTAAAAATGAAACTCATATTGTCGACCGAAACCTTCTAATGGAAATTTGTATTCTCTTAACATAGGAAAATGTTGGTCAGTAATTCAAGACGAGATGCCACAAAATTAAATTAAAAAGTTGCTTGCCAACTGCGGTGTAAAATCGCTCGGTGAACTAACCAATCTTGTCAAGATTATGTGGTGTGCATACAGTTAAATACATTTTCTCATTTCGAGAAGTGCTTTCTAATAATCTTATATAACTATCAAACATAATTTTTATTAAAATAATGGGAAACTATGCAACACTTAGACATGTGTGTACTGTGACACAAAAGTTAGCTGATATTTTGCATCATCTATTAATAATGAATAACCCACAAGTAGAGGTATCTTATTGAAGATCATATCATTCTTGGTGGATTTTACAACTTTATTTTTCCTAGCAACAACAAATGGCTCAGTTACATGCAAGGAAAATCGTAGTATACAGTTCCCATTGCGTCCATTTCCTGACTACTAAATTGGAGGCTGGTGATGCATAAGAAACAAAAGATGTGCTTCAAATGGCAAGTTAACAAACGAAAGAAAGTGGAAGCTCATTTACTCCTGGAGATGAGGCACAAAGTACAACATATACAAGACAAAAAAAAATAACTCATTGTAGTTTTTCTGGCTCAGATGCACTGACACTTCTACCGAAGGATTTATTTCTGCATAACTGACGCTTCCCCAGAACCTCTTCTAGTTTGGACACATTGCACTCACTGTGATTTGAATGGTTTATGTAGTCTATTATAGGCTATATGAGGCACCTAACATCATTTATTAGGGGAGGTCAATGGTGGCAGCTGCTGGATATCATATCTGTTCTGTACAAAAGGCACTTTGATTTCTTTCCAAACTATGAGAATAACCATTACATTTTCATTGAGTTTTGTATTTTTGTTATAATACGATATAATGGCACTTTACCGTACCGTTGGCTTCCCTTTATACAACCAATGCCTGGATTTCCAAATTGAGCTGAGGGGGCATTATGTTAATTTTTAATACTAAAATGAACATTATTATTATTAACAGCATACTTCTAGCATCATCATCATCATCATCATCATCCTTTCATGTGTTTATCCTAGAAGAACTGTTATGGTCTTCACAAAAGATTTGAATTTTCATGCCATCTTTTCCTGGGGCGACCTAGAGATCTCTTCCCACCGGGGCAGTGGTTGACGACTGCTTTAGGGATCCTGCTTCTGTCCATCCTGTTGAGGTGTCTTAGCCAATTTCTTTGGTATTCATGGATGTATTCCAATATAGGTCTGCTGTTAAGACCATTCAACTTCTCTGTTTCGTTTGTGATCCCACTTAGTGACTCCTGCTGTTCGTCGCATATATTTCATTTCAGCGGTAGTTATTCGTCTCTCATCGCATTTCCTCAGGGTCCACGCTTCGCTACCATAGCAAAGTACTGGTCTTGCTAAGGTTTTGTAAATTCTTGTTCAGGTGTGTTTTTAAACTAATGTTGGTCTAAAACCTTTATTGATGATTCCTAAACATTTGTTGAATTTAAAGATTTTCTCGGGTATGTCCATTCCTTCAAGGAAAGACAGTTTGTAACCAAGGTATTTAAAATCGTTTACTCTTTCCAAAGTGTTATTATCCAAGCAGATCTCTTCTTACTGGTTCTGTGCCACAGAATGCCATTATCTTAGTTTTCTCTAGAGATAATTCCATTGAGTAGTTTTCTGAGACTAGTTTCAGGTTATATATTGAACGCTGTAAATCATCTTCTGAGGTGGCAACCAGCACCAAGTCGTCTGCAAATAATCTTTTGGCAAAGCTTCTTAAATTGAGATTCTATCAATTGTATTCGGTGTGTTTTATTTGAATAATAAAAATAATAATAATATCGTATGGCCTCGGTGCCGGGTGCAAGCTTTGTAATTTGACACCCAGAGGGTAGCTTGCACGTCGAATTTCGTTGTTCCTTGAACACTATGAAAGTCAAGGAGGTCAGATATCTAAGCTCCTTGAACACTATAGCACTTTCTAGTAGAGAAATGAGGAACTTTGTGATAGTGGAAACTCCCAAGATTTATTTTGCCATTATGAACATGGCCTACTGAATTCAAATGGGTTCTTTGACATGCCAACATCGTATGACATGCGTGTCGTATTTTTACCGCCTTTCAAAAATTACTTACCATGGCCAGGAGCGAACCTGCAATCTTGGGGGTTGGTATTTGCATGAAGGGTGGAGAATGGTAGTGACCTCCCGGTATCATTATCACAGTATGTTCAGCAGTAAACCGAAGGTAATATAATTATGTCTCTTATTTTCAGTGCCGATACATCTTTATTATCCTTATCCAGTTCAGTTGAAACATCTGTGGAGGAAGAGCCTAAGAATACATCAGGACATTGCCACCAATGTAGTGAGTGTGACAAATCATTTCGCCAGTTAACTAGCTTGTGGCAGCACATGAAGAGTCATTCTGGGTACCACTGTTCGGAGTGTGGCAAGATATTCCTCCAGGAGTCTTACTTAAAGAAGCATTTGAACATTCACTCAGGACAGAAAGCCTTTCACTGTCCAATATGCCAAAAGCCGTTTGTGGGGAACTGGCACCTACAGCGGCATATGTCTGTTCATACGGGAGAGCGTATCGACGAAGCTCATTTCTGCTCTCTTTGTGACAAAAAGTTCACTATTCGTTCATCTCTGAAATCTCATATGAGAATACATACTGGAGAGCGTCCTTACGTGTGCTCAATCTGCGATAAGGCTTTCAACCGTTCCTCCAGTTTAAAACTGCACGTGACCATGCACACAGGAGAGCGATCTTTGTCTTGTAGAGAGTGTAACCGGCGATTCTCCATTCCATCTCGTCTGAAATCGCACATGGTAATACATACTGGTCAACGAGAACATCACTGCAAGTTGTGTGACAAAAAGTTCACAACACAAGCTAATTTACGGCGACATATGTTACTCCATGATAATATGGGCTCCTTTTGTTGCTGCGATTGTTTCAAGTCTTTCAGTAGAAGAAACAAATACAACAAGCATTTATCACGTTTCCCCTGTGAAAAGTGCCCAAAAACTTTCTGTCACAAAGGACTTCTTAAGCAACACACGTGTGAAGATGTTGCTAATCATAATTCTTGTTCTTTGGAAAAACTTTGATTGTAGCAGTTACAATGAATCTTTCCTAATTAAACATCACGAAGGCCGTCATTGGATCGAGTAGACCACCTATTAACACGTCTGACAATTATGGCCGGTGAAACCGATCCGGGACAATGATATCACACTAACACTAGTCATTAGTTTATTCTGTTATGTTCGTGTTCAATTTAAGCAATATAATAAAGAATGGTTAAGACTCTCTTTTATTTATTCTTCTTCTTCTTTGTTCGATTTGGGCCTACTTTGGACCACGGGAAACAATTGACTTGCTGATTAGTCCTTTTTTCTGCTCCCAGAAACTGTTCATCCTTTCACTGTAGATTCTCCCTTTCTTCCGACCAGATGTTCTTGGCTCTTCTCCTTTGCTTTTCCTGGAACCCCTTGAATGCATCAATCCTACCTTGAAACACCTCTCTATTCCAGATCTCATTTGGACTGACCCCAACTTCCTCCATATCCTTTCTTATTTCATCTACCCATTTTGTAGTCGCTTTTATCTTGGTGATGTAATTAAAGATCTTCGTTAGTCGACTATCGCTCATTCTCGTAAGGTGTCCATAGAACTTCAGTCTTCTCTTCCGTATGGTATCTGTGATTTTTTCTGCTTGTCCGTAAAGATCTTTGTTTCGCCTCTTCCGCCATGTACCATCATTTCTATTTTCGGGTCCTAAGATCTTCCTCAAGATTTTTCTTTCTTTCTTCTCCAGTTCCTCTAATTCACCTTTCTTGTTCAGTATCAAACATTCTGAACTATACAATGCCTCAGGCTTGACAACCGTGGTATAGTGTCTTATCTTCGCTCCGTAAGATATTGTTCTTTTGTTGTACCTATTCTGTACTAATTTAAAAGCTAATTCCATCTTTCTGATCCTCCCTTTGTTTGCTGTATTATCCAGTCCATTAGGCTGGATCCATTCACCAAGATATTTAAACTTATCCGACCTCTTGATCTTCCCATATTTTGTTTCTAAGTGCTTTTCGTTATCATGTTTGTATTCCATGCATTCTGTTCTTTCATATGAAATCCTGAGTCCCTTTTTACCTGCAATTTCGTGTAATTTTTCAAGCATTGTTTTAATTTCTTCTTTATCTTCAGCTAGCAATGCCATATCATCCGCAAACGCTAAGCAATCAACCTTCACACCTTGCTTCTTTGTACCTAAACATATTCCTTCAATCCCTTCTTCTCTCATGGCATTCCTCCATGTTCTCATTATTTTTTCCAGGACAACGTTAAACAGAATCGGTGAAAGCCCATCTCCTTGTCTGACTCCTGTCCGAATTTTAAAGGGCTCTGAGATTTCCCCCTGAAATTTAATTTTGGAATCAGTTTCTGTTAATGTTTGAATTATAATCGCCCTTGTTTTGCTATCAATTCCCAATTCTTCCAAAACATTGAATAGGGTTTTCCGGTCTATGGAGTCGAAGGCTTTTTGAAGTCAACAAACGCAACTACCGTATTTCTACTTCGTAAAGCTCTTACTCTCAAGATGCTTTTCAAACTAAAGATCTGCTCCACACAAGATCTGCCCTTTCTAAAGCCTCCTTGATATTCGCCTATTTGATGGTCTACCTGAACTTCAACTAAGTGTAATAGCGCCTTAGATAGTACTTTGTACGATATCGCTAGCAAGGAAATTCCTCTGTAGTTGTTTGGATCAGTTCGGTCACCTTTCTTATGGAGTTGATGTATTAGGGCGCTTTTCCAGTCACCTGGGATACTTTCATTTTCCCAGATATCACAAATGAGGCGATGTAAGTTCTCCACAGCCGTATCTCCTCCAATTTTCCACATTTCAGCTACTATGCCATCTTCCCCTGGTGCTTTATTGTTTTTGAGATCCTTGAAGATGTTTTTGAATTCTAAGAGGCTCGGTGGTTTGGACGGTGGATTTATACTCATTGGCTGCTAGAAATCCAGCCTTTCTCTTGGCTCCTCAAAGTTTAAAAGTGTTTCAAAATAATTAGCCAAAATGTAACAATTCTCCTTGTTACTCACGGCCAATGTACCGTCCTTTCTTTTTAAGCAAAGACTTGGAGGTTGGTATTGTTGTAATTCATCCCTAAATATCTTATAAAATTCCCGGGTATTGTTTTTCTTAAAATCTTCTTCTATATTTTCCAACCGGCTTCTGTCATACAGTCTCTTTTCTCCTCTGATGATCTTGGCAGTTTCTTTCCTTTGTTGCTTGAAGACATTCCATTGTTGTTCTGTGCGGTTGGAGTGCCATCTCTTCCACACCTTGAGTCTCATATCAAGAGCATCATCGCATCTTTTGTTCCACCATCTGTGTTTCCTTTTTCGTTTCCGTTACCCTAAGTTTTCAGCCGCTCTTGTTAACGATTCTTTCATTTCTTTCCCATTGTTCATCTGTAACTTGGAAAGATTTTCCTGATACATATTTTCGTTTTGCTGGAGAATTTCTGTGTCAATCCTAGTTTTTCTGTGACATATGCGTCGTTGTCGATTCGGTTGAAATTTTACTTTGATTTCCGACAAGAAATGAATGGTCTGTGTCAATGTTACAACTTTTTCGTACTTTGACATTCAGAATCTCGCGACTGTTTCCAGTTGTAATTGCAACGTGATCAATTTGAAATTCGCCTAATAGAGGATTTGGGGAGATCCACGTCTTCTTTTTTCTTAGGGAGAGCTTTGAAATATGTAGACATAAGTTTCAGATTGGATTGGTTACAAAAAGCAATTAACGTTTCTCCATTTTTATTTGTTCTTTTATGAGCTGGGTAATCTCGAACAATCTTGTTGTATTTCTTTTCTTTTCCTATCTGGGCGTTGAAATCGTCCATCAAGATTTTCACATTCTCATAGGGGATTTTAGAAGTTTCATTTTCAAGTGTTTCCCAGAAGTCTTCTACTTTCTCCTTGTTCCTTTTGTTGTCTTGGTTTATGGGAGCATGTGCATTGATAATCGTGTATAATTTGTTTCCAGATTTGAAGGATAAGAACGATATTCTCTCTGACGGTGATCTGAAGTTTACTATTTATTTATTTACATATTTTACGCCCACATTGGAGCACTTAAATCAATACATTTGCGAAAATTTCTTCTTTTTCTCCACCCAGAACTTTCTCATCCTCTCCGACCTGGACGCCCTTTGTGTGTCCGATATAGTATATTGTTTCCGTTCAACTGTTATTAGTTTGAGACTTATGCTTTTGTACTTCAAAATCCTCTTCTCTGTCTTTGATTTGTTGCCGAGTTGTACCCAATTCTTCCAAGTCATCCTGAACTTCTTTGAACCAATTATTATTGATTTTATTTTTCAAAAAGTAATCAAATAGTTGTTTCAATATCCTGGTTTCTGGTAGTCTTGATATGTGACAGAAAAAGGAAATTCTTATTTTGCGCATTGTAGTTATTATTGATTCACATTCACGATAGACGATGTTAGGCAACAATCTCCACTGTCCATTAACTTGGTGTTTTTTGTTACCGTAATAATTGTTCTAATAATTCTTCTGTGAGTTTTCTGTAATTTGTCTGTTGTAGATTTTACATTCAATTTGAATAAAGTTTCACTAGCATAAGTTGCCTCTGGTTTAACTATGGAATTATAGTGTTTCAGCTTAGCATTTATCGAAAGAGATTTCTTTTTATAGGTTGGCCAGGTGAGTCTTTGTGCTCGTTTAAATTTAGTTGTTCTGTATTCTATTGCTTCTTTTTCATTTGTGTTCCATGTTATTATTTCCCCAAGATATTTGAATTTCTGAACAATTTTAATCTCTTTATTATTGTTCCGACCAACATGTTAGCACGAGGTTTATATTGGTTGGTGTTGTATTCTCGTTTTGATGAAATCAGTGTAGAAATGATAAAGGCTGCTGGACCTGTTGGTATGCAATGGTTGTATCGACTGCTAAAGTGTGTGTGGAAACGGAAATGTGTACCAGAAGACTGGGAGAAAGGGCTAATAATACCAGTGTTTAAGAAGGGGGACAAGAAGGTGTGTGATAACTATAGAGGGATCACCCTCATATCACAGATAGTAAAAGTACTGGAAAGGATATTAGAAAGAAGAATGAGAAGAAAGGTGGAAGGAGAGTTGCAAGAGGAACAGTATGGCTTCAGGAGTGGAAGATCCACAGTGGACCCAATCTTTAGCTTGAGGCAGGTGATGGAAAAGGACTGGGAATATGGAGAGGATTTGATCATGACTTTCATAGATCTAGAAAAGGCATATGATAGTGTCCCCAGAGAGAAGGTATGGGAAACCATGGTTAAGAAGAGACTGGGAAGAGAAATTTTGGAAATGGTGCAAGCAATGTACAACAACTGTGTAAGCAGGATACTGACCCCAGTTGGAAAGACAGATTGGTTTAGGAACAAGACTGGACTAAGACAGGGGAGTGTGCTGTCACCTCTCTTGTTCATAATGGTGATGGATGAAATTGTAAAGGAAACAAAGGAAGCATATGGACATAAAGAAATGAAGTTAGTGTTATTTTAGATGATATTGTGGTCCGGGGAAGGAACACCGAAGAAGTGCAAAAACAACTAGATGCACTGAACGAAAATATTCAGAAGTACGGCCTGAAAATCAGTATAGAGAAAATCAAGACCATGGTGATGACAAGAGGGGAAAGACAAGGAAAGGGCACTGTGAAAATTGGAAGTCAGAGTTTGGAAATTGTGGACACGTTCAAATACCTAGGAAGTGAATTGATGCAAACTGGTAGGTTGGACATGGAGATTGGCAGGAGGGTACAGCAGAGCAATGCATTCTATCGAAGTGTAAGAAAACTTGTTTGGGATAAGGAAGTACCAAGGAAAAGCAAGGAGGAAATGTATAAAGTGTACTATGTTCCCATATTAACTTATGCAGCTGAGACTTGGACCCTGACAAGCAGGCAAGAGAGTAGAATCCAAGCCAGTGAAATGAAATTCCTTAGAAGTATGATAGGAAAGACAGAGTGAGGAATGAAGATGTTAGGAAGGAAGTTGGGATGGGAAAACTAAATGAGAGAATTGAGAAGAATAAACTAAGGTGGTTTGGACATGTAAAGAGGATGGAGGAGGATAGAATACCAAGACAGATGCTGGAGGCAAAGTGCAAGGGTAAGAGAGCAAGAGGAAGACCTAGAACAAGGTGGATTGATTCAGTGAAGAACAGCGTAAGAAAAAGAAATCTGGACTGGGACAAGATCGTGGAAGAAGAATGGTGGAAGGAAAGAGGAAAGTGGAGAAGTGCCATAAATACCCCGACCCGGCAGGAGCTGGATAAGGGGAAATGATGATGATGATTATTGTTCAGTTGAACGACTGGTAGATCAACTTTAAAAGTTGGCACCATTTCTGTTTTTTCAAATGAAATTTGTAATCCCATTTTTTTTTTTTTTTTTTTTGCTATCATGCAAAGGAAGGGAGCTCGTAATTGGTGCAGCGGTCAAGTCGCCTGTTTCTCACGTATTGTGATGCACCAATTACAAATAAAAATATCATCAAGGTAGCCGTTTGTGCCATAGAATCGTGTTATTACCCCAACAATAAAAACATTACAAACTAAGCCTGTTTTTTCGATACCTGCTTAATGCGTGTGTGGTTTACCACATGACAAGTTCACGTCCGGTGATAAAGATTCCACTTAAAAATTAGATCCCGTTGCTTATAAGCGCAGAAAACTACAAAACTATGAGCCCCCTTCTTTCCTTTGCCACGGTATGCTTTGAATCTCTAATATGTTATTATTTAATTTCTAACCCACCTCCGCTCTCAATTGTTTGATGATCAGGTGCCATCAAGTCGGCGTCTACTCCTACCGACTGCATGGATGGACTGTCTCCATATGATTCGTCTTCAGCCATATACTTCAGATCCTTCATGTTGGATTTGATGGAGTCGATCCATCTCAATGCTGGCCGCCCTCGTTGCCGAGACCCTTCCACATTTCCAAGAATAATTGCCTTTTCCAACGAATCATAATGTGTCCAAAATATGACAGCTGTAATCGTGTCATCAGTGCTTCAAGAGAAGGATCTGGTTTGTTTTTTTGAATTACCCATACATTTGTCTTCTTGGGAGTCTAAGGAATACGCAGTATCCTTCTCCAACACCAGAGCTCAAGAGCATCAATTTCCATGCCATTGCCAAAAATCGATCCTAGCATTTCAAGAAGTAAGAATTTATATAGAACTGTACACCACGATGGCAACCCCTTTCTCTAAATACTAAGGGACTGTTTAATGTACTGTACAAAACTATTCGTCTATAGCATGGATAGAGACACTGGTTATTTCCCATTTCTGTCGAGGACTTGAGTAGGACTACTGATCTAAGTTTTACAATGAAGTTTAGTGGGACTCGAGGAAAAAGCTGAGACCTGGGTTTTAATACACTATGCCACATATTTATTTATTTATTTACCTATGGCTTTTAGTGCCGGGAGTGTCCGAGAACATGTTCGGCTCGCCAGAGGCTGTAGCTACTTCAATTCGGACACCCATGGGGTGAGCTACAAGTTCCGTTCAATTTCAAGTAGTTCTAACTTTCGCTACCAGAAGTTAGACACCTAGAGGTGAGCGTTTGAACTTTGATAGAGCGTTTCAACGAAATCTAACCTGCACATTTAGCGTCACACAAGTTTGATTAGTGGAAGGTTCTTTTACATGCCATAAATCTATAACATGGGCTTCTGGCTTTACATCCCCTCCGAAGGAAGATATTTTGAGGGATTTTAACGCTCTTAAACAATCCGACGACTTCGGCCGGGGTTCATTCATTCATTCATTCATTCATTCATTCATTTGCAATGGGGGGTGTGTCCCCCGGTGGCAAATTGTATATACATAACAAATAAATAATTATACATAACAATTCAATAACAATTATACAACAATTAAACTGGAGTATTTACACAAATAGTCAGTCTTTTCTTAAACACACCTATATGTTTGGGAAAAGGCTCTAAGACTGCGGCAGGTAGAGAGTTCCAGTTATCTATGGTACGGTTTACAAAAGAATATTTACCATAATTTGTTCGCTGTGGTCGGCCCTTAACTTTGAAAGGATGATCGCTCCTACCCATGTAAGTGGGCTTTCCCAATCGTTTGCTAAGCTCACCCCATGCTGGTTGATTTGTATACGTGTTGTACATAGCGCAGAGTCTAGATTTCATCCTCCAGTGATTCCCACCCAAGTTTCTTTAACATACGGCTCACACTGCTCCTGGGATTAAAGTCACTGAGCACAAATCTAGCGGCCTTTCTTTGTACCATTTCCAACTCATTGATGAGCCCTACTTGATATGGATCCCAAACCGCCGAGGCATATTCCAGAATAGGTCTTACAAGTGACAAATAGCCTAATTCTTTAGCAGAGGTACTACTTCCTTTTAATACCCTCATTACAAAGTGCAGGGATTTGTAAGCTTTTGAAACTACACATCCTACATGACTACTCCATTTCATATCATTCCTTACGTGAACGCCCAAATATTTGCAAGAATCTTCTTCTACAAGTATTTCCGAGCCAATGTTATATTGAAAATCCTGCCTTCGCACTTTCCCTATTTTAAGAGACTACATTTTCTTGTGTTTATTTTCATATAATGTAAATGAATTAGATGCCAGTGGATTCAAATTTATGTAAGCATATACCGTAATAATTTTCACTGTGGTCAGATGGTTAAATCGCGAGAAACGTCCATTTGAATATTTAAATTTCAGGTCGTCGCCATGTTGGATTTGTGATCACCAGGTTAATGAACGTCCCATAGGTCGAACTTATGTTGATAGCTTCTACACACATACAACATTTCAGTTTGATTGCTGCCATAGATTAATAGATACCGTATTGAGAACCGTCTAAATATTTCAGATGGTCGAAATGTTGGATTTTAATACATGTAGGTCATAGAGTTATTTACTATTACATAACGTTTATTTTGTACGTTCATTATTCAAACGTTGATTTCGTTCGCATGATTAGAACACAAGAAATAAAAACTTAATTTTAAAATTTCGCATAGCCGCCATCTTGAGGTTATGAAAACAATTGAACGATATTTGTTGTCAGTGCATTAAATTGTATAATCATTTGCTGTACAAGTTTCACTGCGTTCGGATGGTTAAATCGCGAGAAAAGTCTATTTAAATGTTTCGACTTCGCTTGGCCGCCATGTTCGTTTTGTAGTTAACAGGTTTTTGAAAGTCAGATAGGTGAACGTCTAGTAGTGCCCATTATCACCGTACAAAATTTCAGGGTGATGTGAGAAATAGTTTCGGAGATATAGATTGCCGGTGAAATATTTCGCACAGCCGCCATGTTGGATTGGTGAGACGTAATAAAATTTGAAGGGCACGGTCAGGGTCGGCCAAAATAGTACTATGACCTTACCAAGTTTCATTGAAATCGCTCCAGCCGTTTAGAAATTATTAGGGGAGGGGGAGGGAAACACATACATACATGGACAAAAGGTGATCTCACAAGCCTATTTTTCATGAATGAAAATAGGCTACAAATGTGGGGAGGAAGTGCCTCCGTCGAGGAACCGCCAGTGAAAATAGTGTTTGTGACCCATTCTCAATCATTCTGTTAAACAAGTGTACGGTATTTTTGAGAGCTAACCCTTCCTTCCATGTCTCATGCGGGAATGACGAACTCACGAGACAGCCCTCTCAGCTCACGCTCAGGGGCAGATCATGGGGAGGGCGACCGCCCAGGGCCCCGCGGTTCGGGGTGCCCCGTGCCATGAATTTTTTTAAATTTAATTAATTAATTAATTATACTTTTCGAACTAATCTATAAGTTAATTCTTTTTTTTTTTAGTGCAGCTATGCCCTCCTTTGACCGTTTAGCAAGTTTAGATTTCAGTGAAATTATAGAAGACTTGAGCCGAAAAAAAAAATCGCAAAGTAATTTTTTAATACTTCATAGTTTACATAATCTTCTTCAAGGGGCCTTAAAGGTTTCTTTCATATTAAAAAAAATGTACTTAAGTGTATTCAAAATATTGTAACTATTCTTTATTTTATTACTATTACAAAACTACTTTCCATTTGATTTAATATTTTTTTATTTCCTATTCTTGTGGGCCCCAACTTATCGTATCGCCCAGGGCCCCGCAAGGCCTGGATCCGCCACAGCTCACGCTAATGGGTTTGGGAAGAGAGTGGGGGTAGGCAACCTCTCCTGAAAGCCACAAATAGATTGACAACTACGTACACCTGGAGCCCCTGGAGTTTCCATAGATACCATAATCATGTAATCCATGTTCATGTACAGTCATACAAGGGCAGGATTGCGAGTTATAGGAAACTATATATGTTGTTAGTTTGATTTGTCACATCGGGGCCTAAAGTGGAGGTGTTCCAACAAGGAATTCACATACCGGTACGAATGCACCTTATTTTGTAGCAGAATACATTTATAAGGATTTTGGTCCCCAAGATATCGTTTTAAAGTTCATAGTGCAGGCTATAACTTGGATGTTTACGAAGCTACAACATACAAATTAAAATGTGCAGGTCTGAATAGTAACGGTGAAACACAATAGTACATTATGCAACGAGCCTATAATGGCAATAATTAAGACACGAGTATGTTTATAAAACGAGCGTATGCAAGTTTTATAATTTCCATACGAGTGTCTTAATTACCATTATAGGCGAGTTGCATACGACTGTTTATGTTCGACGATAATTATTATGACTATTTTATGTTCGAACATAAATATTCATAAATATGTCGAGATTTCGCCAGTTTTATGTACTGAACAGACCGCTTGAGATGCAGATAATACCTTGTATTTGACCATGGACTCCTCGATTACCCTACTATGACACCGGGCCAGGCAGTGACATTTAAATTAGAAGGCCGTGGAACTCAGCGCATCTAATTATTTAATTGGTCAAACAACTATTTCTTGAGCTCTGATTGGTGGGAGAAACTGTTTCATAATGAAAAATAGTGTTATAATGAGCCTCATTATAGTACAGTTTTCTGACATATAATAGTCAGGGTCGAACACATATAAAATAATCGAACCTTATCTTTATCAAGTGTAAGGCTAAAGAAATCCAGGAATCTGGAATAATACCAAATGTTGCTAATTAGTATCGAAAACATCTTCGAGATAACAAGAGTAGATAGTGGCGAACACCGTGAAGATCAGGGCAGGTTGACACATTCCAAAATATATTTACCTTCACGTCCAGTTTGGAGTGGGGGGGGGGGGGGGGGCGCAGTGAAACACGCCTCAGGCAACTTCCCCTGTTAGGATTTTCCTAATGGACCCCCGTTGTCACGGACGATTACTCTTTACTCCTTGACTTTTGTGTTTCTTGTTGTTAAGAGCTTTGATACACAAGGCAGTGAAAATGTTGTAATGGCGGTTACTAGAATATAAAGTTTTCTTATGAGAAGTCTTGAGCGTTTCATTCAATTTGTTTTATTGGTTATACCTACACCGGGTAGGCGTAGGTCCCTAACAAAATATTGGCGACCTTGCCAGGATGGCGTATTAATTCAAACAACTTGAAGATTGTGTTGATTTAAAGACCGCGTGTTCCTGTTCGTTCGTGTTCCTGTTCTGTGTTCGTATTGGAAATGGAGAAGTTAATGAAAGCGCGGAAGCCGGTAAGAGCGACTTTTACGAAGACGTACAATGCGCTTTTGCAAAACTTAAATCAAGAAATTCAAGACGGCGTGGACGACGACACCTTACAGTCCTTGCTAACCAAATTGGAGAGGTTAGGAACGGAGCTGGCACCGTTGGACGAGAAAGTTTTAAGTATGTTGCTGGAAAAGGAAGGGGACGAGTATGACCGTGAGTACGAATATGTAGACAGTTTTCGAGACAGATTGGATGATGCAAGACAGAAGTATGCTCTACGGTTGCAGGCTAATTCCAATGTATTGGCAGTGGTGTCAGCAAGATCGGTCCTATCAGATGGGAATAAAACCAAAAGGCAGTTGAAACTACCTAAAATAGAACTCATGAAATTCGATGGGGAGATTAAAAATTGGTTGGAATTTTGGGGACAATTTCGGCGCATTCATGAGGACTCTGAAATTGAGGACGAAGACAAATTCCAATACTTGATCCAATCCACGAAAGTTGATAGTCGCGCTAGAGAATTAGTTGCCAGTTTCCCCCCTACTGCTGAAAATTACCCTAAAGCAGTGGAATCTCTTCAGGGTAGATTTGGAAGGGAGGATTTATTGACTGAGTTCTATGTAAGGGAACTCATAAGTCTTGTAGTGAAAAATGTTTCTCAAATAAGGAAGAAGACTCAACTTGCTAGTCTATATGACAAGTTGGAAGCACAACTGAGAGCTTTGGAGTCTATAGGTGTTACCCGAGATAAGTACGGGTCAATGCTTTTCCCTCTAGTAGAATCCTGCTTGCCTGAGGAAGTGTTACGTGTCTGGATGAGGAGTTCGTCAACGGCTATGAGGGATCAAGACAATGGACATGCCGACAAATTGACTGCATTACTTGGTTTTCTGAAGGGTGAAGTAGAAAGTGAAGAGAGGATTACATTTGCTCAAGCTGGTTTTGGAGTTTCTAGTGAATCAAGGAGTGCTAAAGTTAAAGAATGGAAAGAGAGTAGTTTAGCAACTGCTAGTGTTCTCTTTGCTGGTAAAGGCGAAGGAAACAGTTTAACGTGTGTCTTCTGTAAAAAAAACACATAACAGTAAGGGGTGTTATCTTGCTCAAGAAATGAACTTAGGGGACAAACGTAAAAGACTGTCTGAAAACAAGGCTTGTTTTTTGTGTCTGAAGGTTGGACATAGGGCTGCAAATTGTATTACGAAACTGAAGTGTCTTGTGTGCAGTAGTAAACATGAAGCTATTATGTGCCCAAAATTAGATGTAAATAGGGGGGATTATAAAGGTGAGGAGAAGCACCAGGAAAGGGGCTCAAAATTGCCTGGTGTCCCAACTACAACCCTTAATACACAAACTAGTGAAGTTTCGGAAGTACTGCTGCAAACTATTGTAGTTAGGTTGGTTCATCAAGGGAGAGAAAAGACTGTACGGGCGTTGTTAGATACAGGCTCGCAGAGATCTTATCTGTTAGAGAAGATTGCTGTGGAAATGGGGTATATTCCATCAAAGACTGAAAAAATTGAACACAGGCTTTTTGGGGGTGCTTCAATCAGTGCCAATGATCATAACCTATATGAGATAGATATAGACGACCTACGTCATTCAATTTCTCGAAAATTAAAGGTGTTGGGACAAAAGGAAATTTGTGGTGTAATCCCACGGTTAAACCGGGGCCCTTGGATGGATGAGATCAGAGAAAAGAAAATCTGGCTCTCTGATTTTGGCCCAGAGCCATCGGAGATTGGACTACTAATCGGCGCAGACACTGTGGGTAGTTTATTGACTGGGGACACAATCAAGTTGAAGTCTGGATTGGTTGCTGTTAGGACTACATTTGGTTGGACAGTGATGGGTCAGCTTTGGAAGACAACTGAAAACGATAGCACAGTGTCAATGGTGAACTCTCTGTTTGTAAGAACTGCTTCTTTGGGTGAACTGTGGAACCTGGAAACCATTGGAATTGGTGATCCTGCTGAAACACTATCGAAGAAGGAAATTGAAATTGCAACATTGAAACATTTCCAAGAAAATGTTAAGATCAATTAGGAAGGAAGGTATGAAGTCGCACTTCCGTGGAAAGAAGATCAGCAGTTATTGTCAGGCAACAAGGAAGTTGCGTTAAAAAGACTGGTTTCTGTAACACACCGTTTGATCAAGGAAGACAAATTTGAGAAGTACCAGCAGGTGCTTCAGGACTGGGAACAGGAAGGGATAATCGAAGAAGTTGGTCAGGAGGGCTCTCAGGATGTTGGGTATTATTTACCACACCGAGGAGTTTTCAAGGAAGGATCGAGTAAAGCGGTGAGGCCGGTGTTTGATGCTTCATGTAAATCGAAAGGAGGACTTTCACTCAATGATTGTCTGGAAAAGGGTCCTAATTTGTTGGAAGTAATTCCTTCTATTTTGAACCGGTTCCGTTTAAACAGGATAGGTGTGATCGCAGACATTAAGAAGGCGTTTCTTCAAATTTCAGTCTCTGAGAATGATCGAAACTTTCTGAAATTCCTATGGTGGGAGGACTTCACTGAGGGGACTCTTAAAATATACCGCCACAAACGGGTCGTTTTCGGAGTGAACTGTAGTCCATTTCTACTTGGAGCCGTATTGGACAGTCATCTGAAAAACAGTACATGCTTCACTGAGACAGCAGATAAACTAAGAACCTCACTATATGTAGACAATTGCGTCACTTCCTTGAACACAGAGGAAGAACTCAAACAATTTGTGGATGAGTCTAGGGAGTTACTGTCGCAAGGAAAATTTAACCTCCGAGGGTGGGAGCACACCAGATTGAGTCTAGAGGATGAGGTTCCCGAAGTGACACCCGTTTTGGGTTTGTGGTGGGATCCAGTGGCTGATACTTTGGCTTGTAAAGTAGCAAAATTAAATGAATCTGATGTTCTCACAAGGAGGACAGTTTTGTCGGTAGCTCAAAGTATCTTTGATCCAATTGGATTTACTTGTCCGGTTTCCATTGTGCCAAAGGTTTTGCTTCAGGAAAGTTGGAGAGAGAAAATAAGTTGGGATAGTCCACTGAGTGAAGACGCCCAAAGCAAATTCAATAAATGGTTACATGAACTGCCCTCAATTGCTGAGATTAAGGTGCCTAGAAGATTTTCTAATTGTGAGGACAGATCCTCTTGGAGTTTGCATGTATTTTGTGATGCTAGTCAAGTGGCTTATGCGGTTGTTATTTTCTTGAGATCATTCAATGGGAAAGAATTTGAAGTGCAACTGGTCGCAGCAAAATCCAGGGTAGCACCACTCAAGAAGGTGACGATACCGAGACTGGAGCTATTAGCTTGCACTATAGGCTCACGTCTTGCCTTTACAGTGAAGGAAAGCTTGAATCTAACGGACGTCCCGGAGTACTACTGGAGTGACTCGTCTTCTGTTTTATGTTGGATACGAAGCGAGGAAGCTTGGGGAGTGTTCGTCACTAACCGTGTGAAAGAAATTAGAACATTAACTAACCCAAAGCGTTGGTTTCATCTACCAGGGACGGACAACCCAGCCGATCTACCTTCGAGAGGTTGCTCTACGTTGCAGCTGATTTCTTCTCGTTGGTCGGAGGGACCCACTTGGTTAAAGTTGGAAGAAAACAGCTGGCCAACGCGCATTGTAAAAGTTAATGAAGAGGAGGTCGATGAAGAAAGAAGAAAAGGCCATGTTACCAATACTATGCTTGTCTCCCAGGAAAAACACTGGTATTTGAGGTATTTTTCCAAGTACTCACGAATCGTTAGAATGGTAGCCTGGATGTTACGGTTCGTCAACAATGCCAGGAAGGACGTAGTGAAAAATGTTGCTTCAGAATTAGATTGTCTCGAAATTTCAATGGCAGAGAAACGACTGCTGAAATTAGTTCAGGAAGAAAAGTTTACCGAAAGGGACAACCAGAAAACATTCTGCTTTTTTAAAGACCAGATGGGTCTCTTCAGGATTAAGACAAAAATTACCAACAGAAAGGATGAATATGATTTCCGTGCGCCGGTGTTATTGCCATCAAAGCACCCTTTGACTGAGATGATAATCAGAGATCATCATTTGAGAGCCTCTCATGCTGGTGTTCAGATTTTACTTGCTATACTCAGGGAGCACTACTGGATACCAAAGGGAAGAAGAACCATTCGCAAAGTCATCAGGAAGTGTACCCAGTGCAGAAGATTCGAAATGGAAAAGACAATTCCAGAAACGCCAGCCCTTCCAGAAGATCGTGTGAGAGATGCAGGTGTATTTGAGGTAGTGGGAGTGGACCTTGCTGGACCGCTATACTTAAAATGCAAGAACAAGGCTTGGATTGTGATTTTTACATGTGCCGTAGTGAGAGCGGTCCATTTTGAATTAGTCATGACTTTGTCCACTGCAGGGTTTCTGTTAGCTCTTAGGCGTTTCATAGCCCGACGAGGAAGGCCTCGTGTGATTTATAGTGACAACGGGACAAACTTTGTTGGCACCAACAATTTGTTTGGCTTCATTGACTGGAAAAAATTGTGTGCGGAAGTATCAGTTGATAGAATCAAGTGGAAATTTAGTCCTCCTTCAGCCCCTTGGTGGGGTGGATTCTGGGAACGTATTGTGCAAATGGTCAAGAAATTGTTAAGGCGTGTTTTAGGCAAAGCTATCTTGACATATGAAGAACTATTGACTGTGATTGCTGATAGTGAATCGGTAATCAACTCGAGGCCCCTTACCTACATTTCAGAAGACTGTGATGAATTGGTACCTCTGACTCCATCAATGTTTCTTCAGGACATTCCCCTGGTTGGCACTCCTGATTTAGACATGCTAGATCAAGTTAATCTCTCCAGAAGGTTTCAATATCTTCAACAGCTAAGGGGTGAGCTGAGGAGGAGATTCCGACTGGAGTATCTGGGTAGCCTTCTATGCAGTTCATCGGGCAAGGAGTCTGACCATCAGTGGAAGGTAGGAGATGTAGTCATCATTGGTAGTGATGACAAGAGAAGGATAGACTGGCCCCTAGGAAGAGTGACAGCTACAGTTCCAGGTAAAGACAAAGTGACCCGAGTAGTTAGGGTAAAGACATCCTCAGGAGAACTCCTCCGACCTACGAGACACCTATATCCTTTGGAGGCTGGAGGTGGGAGTGAGGAGGTGCCCTTACTTAGTGGTGCAGTTCCGGAGGCAGTAAGTCTCAGAAGTCGCAACTTCACCAGGAGTGGAAGAAGAGTAAAAACGCCTTCCCGTCTCTGTTTATGAACATTGTGTTTGATTTGCATCAAAGGTGGGAGGATGTCACGGACGATTACTCTTTACTCCTTGACTTTTGTGTTTCTTGTTGTTAAGAGCTTTGATACACAAGGCAGTGAAAATGTTGTAATGGCGGTTACTAGAATATAAAGTTTTCTTATGAGAAGTCTTGAGCGTTTCATTCAATTTGTTTTATTGGTTATACCTACACCGGGTAGGCGTAGGTCCCTAACACCCGTGAAGAGAACTCATTAGCGGAGCTCGGTATCACACGTCTCATGATGCAGTGGCTAGCATTCCTGGCTGTTGCTTCGAAGGTCCGCCTTCCATTCCCGTACGGTATCTACCAAAACATTTAATTCTGGTCTCGCGAGGCAAAACTGGAAAGATTCGCACCTCAGCCATCCTGGAAGTGGTTTTCCCTCTTCTACTCCAGGAAAATGCTGCGATGATTCCAAACTAACGGCCACGGCTGCCTCCTTCCCAATCCTTACCTAAATTACAAATACACGAAATACTTCCGACACCACAATAGCACAGGTTATCAGACAAATTTATATACAAACATACACAGCCAAGTGCACGGGGCTGAATGACGAAGATGTCCAAGCCCCTCGAATGAAACAACAAGCTGTTATGAAACTCCGTTTTTTAAAAAAGGTAGGCTAGATCCATGTTTTACGGAGATTTAAATCCTACCACAAAGTGCATGTAATAAATAGGTTACTTATCTTCATGAAAATAACTCGAATAGACATAGCCTACCATAATTTTAACTTCGTAAAATTGTTGGGAGAAGAGGCATTTGTCAAAACATGTGTGCGATTAGTGACCCAAAACGCACTTTTATTGAAATCTATGAACAACGTGGATGATAAGATAGAATGATATGATTACCGATCGGTCTTCGATTTCCAAGCACAGCAATGGCGCCAGTAATTTCGTTTGTTGTCATTTTGTAGATTGAATTATTCATTTGCCTTGCTCTCAGTTCAGCAGAAGCGCGGTTCATTGAAAAGTGGAAGATTACGAAGGCCACGGCTAAAGTGAATAGCGGTACCGATAGGCTGCATAGTAGCGAGTTAATGAGTGAGCAACTCAAGTACTGTACCGTAAAAAACTAACGTTTTCGAATTAGCCTAAAAAATGCAGATTGGTTTTTATAGAAATACATAATACTTAGGTGTACGGTAGTCTTAAGTTTAGAGACAGGTGAAAATTATTCAATGCCGTACGATAGACACCAATTCCTTCGGGTCTGGAGCAAATCATAGTTTGGAGTCTCTCATGTTATTCATGTCTCCGTTCCAGTAAGTTACATCTACTTTACAGGAAGTTAGCGCGATGTTTTAACAGCTGTGTGCAAATACATTAGGGTATACTTTGGTTTCATTCATTTACATTTCAAATATGGTAATAATGGACGTTTGATTAACTCCTGAGCATTGTTTATACTCCACTGGCATTGTCAGTAGGCTAGGGGGTACCGTTACGAGCTTTGCGGGAGTAATGGTAGCCATTGGTCTAGCAGTATGTGACGTCACCTCGCGGACATAGGCGAGTCCCACAGCACTGCAGCACCTGCATATATTTTGCTTGAGGCACGTTTTCTTAATATATAAGAGTTAATAGCTACGTAATTGCACACACCTTTCGATCTACTAATGTTAGAATATTTCTGAATGATGTTGGATATGTTAACGGTGACTTAACACATAAATGAATATGAGTTAATTAACGGCTATGAAATGTTACACATCTTAGAATCCTACATTTCTGATCTTAACTATTCATTTTAGAGGATTGGGACATATTGGTCATGAGTCTCATGTACTTGGACGTGTTGAATTTTCCTGATAACCTGTGTTTTTGTAATACAGTAGTATGTTTAATGGTAATTTTCAGCATTTAGGATTGACGTTGGTGCCTCAAGACTTGAAATATGCACCATACCGACATTTTCCTGGAGGAAGTGTGGAGAACTCTCAGGAAAACCTCACACGGTGTCAGAATTCTAACATTTGATCTCCGTGCAGTTGTGGTGCATGACTTAAACGAACATGGCTATGCTGTGGGGTCAGAAAATATGTCTAAAAATATTGGAAATGTCTATATTTAAACAAATCCATCACAGTTATGGTGGGTTAACATAGTCCATAAATGAATCAACAAAAAACAACATTTCAAACATAGTGGTCCAGTAGCCCCATGTACTTGGGTGCATGTGTTAAATCTGTCTGATAACCCGTGTCATTATGATGGCTGTACTGATGTGTTTATTTGTAACTGGGGTTAGGATTTCTGTGGTCAATTGTGTGTCTCAATTTCCATGTCTGGAGGTACTACTTCCGCAGAAGTCGACTCATCTGGAGATACTTTCATCCAGTTTTGGTATTTTCTTGGGTGACAACGTTTCAATCGTTGACATTGCTCTCTTAAGCACTGTTCTCTTCTGGTTGCGCATCTCCCGTTTATGATTGACCTGTAATTGAATGGCCCACTATACTTGTATTATTACTATTATACCGACAGTAGTGGCTACGCTGGCTAAAGCGCAGCATTAGGCCATGGGGCCAAGCTCTCTGCTGACTTGGTAGACGCGTGGGTTCGAGTTCGATTCCCACCTCAGTCATCCTGTTTTTTTGATTTACTTAGGGCCTTTGAGACATCGTGGTCGTGTAGGCCCGTGTGTTTGGGTATGTGTATAGAATTTGTCTGATAGCGTGTGTTATTGTGATGGCTGTATTAGTGTGTGTATTTGTAATTCAGATGGGGATTTGGAAGGAGGTGGCCGTGGCCTTAATTTAGGAGCCATCCCGGTATTCGCCTGAAGTAGAAGTGGGAAACCACGGAAATCCACTTCCAGGATGACTGAGGTGGGAATCGAACTCGCCTCTTTTCAGTTATGCCTCACGAGGCTGAGTGTACCCTGTTCCAGCCCTCAGACCAGAATTGTATATCTTGGTAGAGCCGGGAATCGTAACCGGGCCTCCGCGGTGACGGGCAAGAGTGATAACCACTACTCAGCAAGGCGGACTTTCAGGCTGTATGCCCGGGTTTAAAAGTAGGTATTTTGTCATCATTATTTATTTGATCATTAGCTTTTCTTAACGCGTCGTTGACGAACTTGCGTTGTAAGGGTAACAAAAAATTACATTCGGGAGACTGGTGACATGACTAGCTTAGCTGGGTATGACGACTGTTGGACCTCGTATTATTATTCCCGTTTTACAACGGTGATGAGATGCGGTGAAAGTCTTTGCGGCGGATTGTTTTTACGGACAAATGCCCTTCTTGACTCCAACCTCATGAAAGGAGCTAATGAGAGATGGCATTAATTACGGTGAATGAAACTCGGCAAGAATGTTGAAGGAAGCGGCCGTGGCCTATCAGAAGGTACCGTCCTAGCATTTTTCTGAAGTACATAATAATAATAATAATAATAATAATAATATCGTATGGCCTCGAGTGCCTGGTGCAAGCTTTGTTATTTGACACCCAAAGGGTAGCTTGCATGTCGAATTTAGTGGTTCCTTGAAGCACTATGAAAGTCAAGGAGGTTAGATATCTAAGCTCCTTGACACTATAGCGCTTTCTAGTAGAGAAATGAGGAACTTTGTACTGGTGGAAACTCCCGAGATTAATTTTGCCATTATGACACGGCCTACTATTCAAATGGGTTCTTTGACTTGCCAACATCGTATGACATACGAGTCGTAATGTTTACCGCCTTCCAAAAATCACTTACCACGGCCAGGAGCGAACCTGCAATCTTGGGGTTAGTAATCCGACACGATAACGACTCACCCACCGTGGCAAGCTTCCTGAAGTTGAACATGGGGAAACCACCAAAAACATATCAAGGACGGCCGACGGTGGGGCTCGAACGCACGTATACTGAGTCCGCAGAGAGCTTGGCCCCATGTCTTGTGCTGCGCATTAGCGAGCGTAGCTACCGCTGTCGGTCTATTCGTAGCAGATATATTTCTCAATATTAAAAAAACAGTAGTCTTTTTAACATACCTGTTGCTCAGTAGCACAATGTCCCTATGCCAGCCAGGGCCGTAGAGAGCGATCACGGGCCCTAAGATAACACAAAGAAAAAGCTCTTCGCTATTCTGCCCCATTAAACTTCAATCAACATTATCATCCGTGGAATTTAGCTTGCCCAAATGATTATTAATCTATTTTGGTTTTAGTTATTCAGCCACTCGCCTTTATTTTATATCATTGGTTGTTCTTTTACTTTACGATTTTGATCACTGTGCCTTAAAAAAAATCAGTTTTCTATGTATCGGAACGTCTTCAGGCTCTACAAGGATAACCCACACTCCTTAAAGAAATACACAGTATGAAGTAAAGAATCATTTTTTTCTGAGATTGAATTAGAAACGTTAAGGAATCTTGAACTCTAACACGTTATAAAATGCATGACTTTGGCAACTTAACCATTTCCCCGGAAAACGAAAAACACGGTTATTTATAAAATTAATTACCGGTATATTAATTAATAATTATTGTAATGTCTTGTATACTGTTCACTGCCTGTGTTTACATCAAAGTGTGTCATCAGAAAATGTCATAATAGTTTTGACCTTAAATTAAATAAAGTTGTCCATCCTAAGTCCTTTTACCGCCTCGGCTCCCTCAGCTAAACTAAGCCCTGGGGCTACAGCCCCGCTTGCCCCTCCCTCTTGTCTGATGCCAGTTAGGTATATTCTTCGAAGGAACTATACCAAAGCGTGATTTCTTCTTCAGAGGCAAACCCAATAATTTATTTTTGAGCTCCAGTTCGCAGTCCTGTGGTAAGAAAATGTGCAGAACAACGTCAGGTAGTTCTAACATTGACGCTATCGTTTCGCCTGCATCTTAAAATCCACAGCTTTCGAACTTCCTTATCGTTAGAAAAAGAGTGGTAAATCACTTCAGAATTTCTGCGGCCATCATTTTGTACTCAGAAACGGCACAGTTACTGTGGCTAACCATTTTAAAAGCTCATTATTTCATATCGAAATGGATCATACAACTACATTACAAAGCACGTTTCCTACTTCAGGCGACACTGGCTTGTCCGCGAGATGACGTCAGCGGAAAGGGAGCCGCCTGGCGACTGAAGCGGGAACTGCGATATCGGCCTACCTGATAGTATTCTAGTTACCTTGAGGCTACTCGCCTATAAAGGTACGTCCACACCAAGATGTTTTCGTTAACTTTGTTAATGAACACTGTTCATGAACAATGTTCATTAACAATTTTGACTGTTCATAAACAAAATAGCGTGTTCGTCAACTTTTCGAGCATGTTCATGAACAAAATCTCTTTAACTTTTGTGAATGAAACTTTTCATTATCTTTTCGTGTTTTCGTTAACATTTTGGATCGCGCATGCGCAAAGACGCAATTATTAAGATTGCAAATTCGTAGCGCGGAATACGATGCTCTTTTATTTCTCTAAAATCGACTATCGAATCACAAGCGGCGTAAGTGTTCTCTCCAAACTTCACTCTAAACGCCTTTCCAATATTTTTCTTTGCCACACCTTGCGTCTGCACTTTTCTCTAATTGTACTCACTAAAATAATGAAATCTGCAGCTGTAAGTACTTTCTTCTTCCTGACCCTATCCATTATAACCTCACAAACAGTTTATTTAATGTTGAAGATGTTTGTTAACAAAAGTTTATTTGGTGTGGACATAATGTTGAAGAAGTTTGTTAACAAATGTTTAGTAAACATGTTGAGAAATGTTTTCATTAATATTGCTCATGAACATTGTTCATTAACTTTGGTGTGGACTAGCCTTAATAAGACGTCACTCACATCGACAACAAGTCGAGACTTATAGTCCAGTGAATAGAGCAAAAAATGGGGGGTTACCTTACAAACGGTCCGGTAGTTCTAAATTTTTTATATGTTGTCTAGGATGGTTAGTAGGTGTTTAAAATGGAAAATGCACAATTTTCCCCCCTCCGCGCCCGCCGCCATATTGAAAAAATCGCCAATAATCGGCCTTTTCTTGATATTCTCGCCTGTATCTCCGTTTCGGTGCGTTTTAGCGTTAAAAGGGTTCTAATCAATGTTGTAGACAATTAAATTTCCTATAATTTACGTTTGATATTTTGTTTCTAGGACTTATGGTTACAGAAATATTTACTTTGTTAAACAATAAAAAATCACATTTTTCAGATATTTTGTCAAAATTCTAACTTTGGAACGCTGAAATTCAGTTATGTCCTGGAGAGTGTGGTAAAACCAGGTACTTGGGATGATTTAGGTTATGTCAGTTTTAACCCGGTAAGTGGTGGTACCTAGGGGCCAACGCCAGAACTACGTTCCTTACTGAAAGGGAGAGCGGCAGACACTGAGTTTAAGAAGTTCACAATGGAGGGTCATTTCACTGTTCGAAGATCAGACAAGTTCTGGTACGGTATTTGGACCGACATGACAATCGAACAAATGCTAATGAAGGATATGAAAATAGGGGGAGGATTAATCGGAAGGGGCATGTCTGAGAGCACTCTGTTGAGTGGGATGACCTGCCTGCAAAATATTGCTCATGAAATCGAGAAGTACAGCAACGTAACATCAACGTTCTCTGAGCAGCACGTGGAAATGAGGCCTACTAGAATGAGTCGTGACGCTCATGATGTGGGGATTCTATTTGATTGGTTTTCCAAACACCCACCCTTTCCCGAAACTAATTTAATCATCAACATTAACTCTGGCGTAGTGGGAAGTGACCAGGTTAATTGTCACCAAGCCCAAGTGGTAGGAGGTGCAGGGGTAGCAAAAATAGTTGGAAACACATTCGGAGAGGCGTCTTTTAAGAAAAAAGACAAAGTGATCACACTGATGTTCGATAAAAACTCAATGAAGGTGGGAGGCAAGAAGTTATCTGTTGACCCACTCACGCTTTTTAACCGCATGTGTATAGAGAACTACCTTTCTCTATGTCTTTGTTTAATGAGGACGGTATGCGTAAAGGGACGAAATCATTATTACACACAGCTTTCTCGCCACTTCCACAAGACTTCCAACTACCTCAACGTTCCATGGTCGTTATTGATGGAGGGTACCTTCTGCACAAAGTTGTATGGAACAGCAGCTTGACCTTTGGAGGAATTTGCCAGGGTTACGTCAAGTACGTTCGACGTCATTATGGCACCGATGTGATGGTGATTTTTGATGGCTACATTACAGATCCTTCTCATCAAGGGACCAAGACTACAGAACGAGCAAGAAGGTACAAGCCAAACTCATCACCAGACGTGGTCTTTAACAAAGCAATTGTTAACACCACATCTCAGGATAAGTTCTTGGCCAATGAGGGGAACAAGGACAGATTTGTGAAGCTGCTCTCCAGTGAATTGCAAGCGTCAAACATATCTACAGACCAAGCTTCCGAAGATGCTGACAGGTTGATAGTTGCCACAGCTAAACACCTCTCCCCCACGTACGACGCCGTTATCATTGTCGGGGAAGACATTGACCTACTTGTACTGCTGACTGGCACAACACCTGCGGTAAATAATGTTTACCTAAAAATAACAGCGAGGGGAAAACATCCAGAAGCAATCTACTCCGCCTCCTCCTACAAGTACAACTCCAAAGGCTGTATCTTGCTCCTGCACGCAATATCGGGCTGTGACACCACTTCAAACATTTTTGGGTTTGGAAAGAATAAATTCTGGCAACATTTTACGAAAGATCCATCATTGCAGGAGCAGGCTAAGAGGTTCGAAGACCCTGCTGCCAGGCCCCAAGAAATTTCAGCAGCAGGGGAGAAAATCTTGATATCCCTGTATGGTGGCAGTGGAGAACATTCGTTGAACTCCCTTCGCTATAGCAAATTGAAGACTAGTGCCATTAAACTCAACCTGGCTAAACTACCTCCAACTACTGACGCAGCACATTTCCACTTTCTGAGGACATATCACCAGGTCATGCAGTGGATGAGGATTGACAAGGACCCTATCGATTTGGGCTGGTGTAGAAAAGCTGGAAGACTGGAGCCCATCAGGATGAGTAGAGACGCTGCTCCCCCAAACCTGCTTAACAACATCTCATGAAGATGCACAACTGGCTGTATGGGGGCGTGTGGCTGTAGAAAGGCGGGCCTAAGTTGTTCCGCCCTTTACAAAGTATGTAGTAGAGAAGAATGTAATAACAGGGAGGAAGTCACCTCGACGACGAAGACGATCTACTAACTTCACTATTTGAGGAGGACAATGAAGACTCCGACTTCATTCACTCATCCCCTACAAAACGAGCGAAGCTCCAGTAAATCAGTTTTATTTTATGTTCTTAGTTTATTCACTACTGATTTTTGTAAGATTATTGCTGTATTTTGATCTTATTTTGTTTAAATAAATGAATCTTTAAAAATGTACTTGCTGTGTTGGTGGATTGTTTGGAATTGAACATCTCCTCTCACCAGTGGATATTTAGGCTAAGTGAAATATAGTACCTGCCTCATTATAATTGCACTGTTACATGTAAGAAGCTCAAGTATGGTTAGTATTAACTAAAAATTCAAGCCATAGCTGGAAAATAGTTTGTGCATTTTCTTTATGTGGAGTCACAAAAGCGAAAAAAGCAATATACCCATTGTTTTAATTTTTATACTTACCCCCACTTCAAATGGTTGGCTAAAGAATGACATGCATTTTGTAGGTAATTAAATTCTCTACAAATTATATTGTGATACTTGTTTTTCTAGAATAGGCCATAACAGAATTACAGCGTTCTAAAGTTATAATTTTGGCAAAATATCTGAAAAATGTGATTTTTTTTATTGTTTAAAAAGTAAATATTTCCCTAACCATAAGTCCTAGAAACAAAATAATGAACGTAAATTGTAGGAAATTTAATTATCTACAACATTGACTAGAACTCCATTTTCACTAAAACACACCAAAACGGAGATATAGGCGAAAATATCAAGAAAGTGCCGATTTTTTGCGATTTTTCCAATATGGCGGCGGGCGCGGAGGGAGGAAAATTGTGCATTTTACATTTTAAACACCTACTAGCCGTCCTAGACAACATATAAAAAATTTAGAACTACCGGACCGTTTGTAAGGTAACAAACCTCTATTCACTGGACTATTACAACAACTAGCTGATCTTTGAATTTAAATTCTCGTTAAAGCCACTCCAAAATTAAAGACACCCTAAATCAAACGACTTTTTATTTTCCTAGTTACATTGAATGAATAGTTGTAAAGCTGATTGATACCCTACTTGCAGATAAATAATAACAAAATTTAAGGTTTAAACCCTTTAGTGGAATTTATTCGGGACTATCATCTTTGAAATAACCGAGAAAGAAGTGCCTACATCGCTCTGAAGATGCTTGAAAAACACACAGATTGTACTTGCAGTCCATCCTGATTTAGATTGTATATAGATAGATATTTTATTCAATTAATTCCAAAGAGCCATAGGCTCGTACAGAGGAATTGTACAGTAATATGTGTGTTTACACACCAAGGAGATGAAAAGTAATTCCTCTAGGGATGTATTTTCTTCTACTTAGGACTTAACGAGGTTCAGCGCATGTGGGTGTCAGGCTCTCAGGTAGGTTAGAGAATACTTAACAGCACTGATGCCACAATACCAGAGTATTCTCAGTGTACTTCACTGGGGGTACATCCAAGCAAGTACACCAAAATATAAAAGTTTTTAGAATAAGGCACTTTCTCTCCACAGAATATCAAGAAACATATGTATTTAAGGGTTAGGGCAACAAGTGATAACCTTCATTCCAGGCGCGGATTCAAGGGGTGGGGGTTACGGGGGTCATGACACCTCCCCCCCCCCCCCCCAAACGGAGACAAATTTTTTTTTGCAAACTCAAAAAACGAAAACACAATAACCAGACAAATAAAACTTAAAGAATTTTAACTGAAAACCAGGCATTATTTTCATTTTATTCAACACTGAAAATATCTTTATTGCAATTATTATGTTCTGTTACAACTGTACATATTTACAACTTCATACCTGTTATATAAGAACGATTATTTATATAACAAAATCAACTCGTCTATTTTGTTTAGCAAACCTTGTGATTACCGAATCGATGTCTATAGTGATGTCACGATGAATGTGCAGCAATGCACGGATAGGAAACTGGGGCTTTCTTCGCACCAAAAAATTTTGCCGACGTCCAAACTGCAAGCTTGGTTGGCAATTTAAGCTGTGACTTTCTCCCTTTGTCGGTACCAACTCGACTTGCCGAAACTGTAACGTACCTTGATACTTTTCTTGAAGCTCGATGTAAAAGTCGCAAAACACGCCGTTGCAATTTGTACGAATATTTTTGGTGCGCTAAACGCATCAAATTTCTATCCATGTAGCTTGGAAAAAAATTGGTCTGGTTTTGTGCGTTTGGTTATTTCTTGATTGCGTTGTTAGTGATACCATTTTTCTTAACAACTTCGATTCTGTGACCCCCCGCCCCCAAAGCCAAACTCTAGATCCGCGCCTGCTTCATTCCTCTACACTTTAACCTGCGAGGATTGACACATGGGACCCGAAGCTTAAATAATGCTTTATATTTTCGTTTTGGTCAGCCCTAACTTCCTGTCGCTTACTGTACCTTCCTTCCTAGCCTTGAACTTCACCCTGCAAAAGAAAGCTTTTGGAACACTCAAGTTATTTCTATATTATTTACTGTCGGGTCAGATTTACCCATGGCGCCAGTCCTCAAGTGACAATTTTCGGCTTACGTTAGTTGGGACAATCTGTAAAAAATAAGGGGGAAAATCCACCTATTTTGGTGCAGCACAATCACATAGCTCAAGTTCTTGTTGATCCATATTTAGGGACACCTTGGTCATGAGCTCCTTTTTTCAAGAAAATTGAGATGACTGCTTTGCCGCCACCATCAAGGTCAATGATACTGGTACAAACATTATTGTCATTTTTCTGCATGATAAATTTGAAATATATAAATAAAGCTCATTTTATATTGGGAATAGTTGATAGGAAGACAGCAGGTGTAAAATACGTACGACGACAAAGAGGGAGTGACACACTATGGGTCAACATGACCCGGCGCCAGTCCTCAAGGGTTAATGAAAGAGAAAACACAAAGTTCATTTAAATCCAGGCAGCTTGGTTGGCAATTTAAGCTGTGACTTTCTCCCTTTACTGCTTACTGTTTAGTGTTTACACTTCGTAAGTTACTGATTTCCATGCAAAGATTGGAGTTCTGTGAACAAGTGTGTGCAGTACTTGGATCATGATATGTAGGCCTACACCCATGACACACACACACACAACGCAAGATTCAACAATCCCATCTGCTTTTTCTATTATACTAGTTGATTAGATGCCACCAATCACTCATCCTCGCAACCATAAGAATTCGTCACTTGCATGCTAACTATTGGAGTAACCAGTTTTGCACAAGTTGAAACAGCAATTTCTATTCATCCGCCCTAGCCGACGGAAAGAAATGGGTCGCATACCACAACAAAATACGCCAAGCTGGAGACATCTGTAGGATTAACATTCATAACAACAGGATCTACAAATATCAATGCAACTCAATATACGTGTTTTTATAAGCTATTTCATATACGAAATAGTCAATAATCCTATAATCAGTCACGGATTTTAACTATAAATTTTTCATTTTTATAAATTTTAAGGTCAAAGACAAAGAGACCCATCGAAACAATAATGATATTGATTCCAGAAAGAGGCCAACTCACAGCCATCCATAATAATATTTTCCAATGTTTTTATCTATACCGTAAATGTTTTTTAAATAACCACCATATATATGCATATGTTAGAATGGTTCAACACAATGTAATAGCATATAGGAGTGTGTACATTTCTTCACGTTTTATCATGTTTTTATAATAAGAAAGAGTTTTTAAAGTTAATTAGGGAGGCTGAAGAAGGGATGATTGCATCTCGAAACATGTGCCTGTAGAAATAAGAATTTAAATTGCATTGAAAGGGCGGATTATAATAAATAAGATTTCACTGGATTCATGATACGTATTTTCTGAGGAAATCCAAAGACTTCATTTTGTATGTGTTTCTTGATTTGTGGCATATCATTATGTTGCTCCAAGCTTTGTAGTTTAATCTTTGGGTTACCGGTACTCAATTAATTCATAGAAATTGTTATACCGTACTTAAATTTTAATTTATACAGTGGAATAAATAATCAATGAAACATTGTATAAAGACCCCGGGTGCGATTCCCGGCTCAGTCAGGGATTTTAGAAACTGACGTGAGAGCTGGAACGGAGTGCACTCAGCCTCGTGAGGACAATTGAGTAGCTGAGTCTGACAGTGAGGCAGCACCCCAGTAATGGAGACCAAGATTAACGGCCGAGGGGACGTGACGCGCTCACCACTTGTCACCCCATAATCTGCAGGCCAAATGGCTGGGTTTATGTGCCATGGGGTTTGGGGGTCGATATATGTCGAGTGCAGACAGTGACCAAGTTAACTGCTCTCGACAGGACCGCGCAAGACTCAACCAGATAAGTAGCCGGTACAATACAATCTGAATTGACCTTTCACAACAACCACATAATCACTCTAAACAGGCAAATTCCGGAGGTCAATCACCACTTCCAGTATCTCAACAAAACATCACATAACTTAGACCACAACTAACAAATATTGACGAGTTGCATTATCTCAACTAATACTGCTACTAAATAAGTGCATATATTGTAAATATTTTCACTCAGACATAGATTTTATAGCCTAAGTGTAATGGATCTGATGATGATCGCTTGACGATCGAAACTGCTCATCCTAGTGTGTTTATTAACCTCATGTAATTTTTTTCAGGATTAGGTAATAACCCATCTCACTTGGCTACAGTCGTGTTGACCGACTGAAAAGCATCAAACATTTGTTTACTAAGACATCACATTAAAAATGTGAACAAAATAAAAGGAATGAAACCCGGGGCCAACAGGGAAAAGGCAGGCGCACTGTCCCCTACACCACGGAGCCGATACTCCTCTATTACAGAAATGAATTCGTTGTAAAACATGTAATATTGGAATGTTAACATGGTGTCCACAGGCAGGAAAAGTCAGGAATTTTATATTAACCATGCACAGTACTTCATGTTTTACATCCATATTTTGATGTTACTAGTTCAACTAATCACAGACACCCGTATCACAAAGAAAGGTTTATGATGCAATCCTTAACTATGGAGGTGTACATAATGTACCCATTTCTCAAAAAAATGATTTTGTCAGTGAGTCAGGGGGGAGAGATTAAAAAACTAGAAGATGAGAGGAAAAAATTAAGATTAAAGTCTCAATATGAAGAAGAGGACTTTAAAAGAAGACTTCAGCTGTTAGAAAAACACAAGAAAGAATAATTGTGAGATGCCCAAGTCAAGTGATGCATTAAGATTAGAAAGATTTTTAAGACTGAAAAACAACTTATTTTATCGTATTAAGGTTGTGTGAATTCACTAGGATTTATGTATTATTGCATTATAATTAACTTTATTTTATATTTTAAATGAATGAAGAGGCGAGCGATGGGCAGCTATGGGGATGGTGGAGGCTGCAAATAAAAATTTAAAAAATTGTTTGCTCAATAAACCTTTTTTTCCGATGTTACGATGACTTCACGACTCAGGAATTTTGTTGAAAAATGGTCAGGAAAATTGACATTGAAAATTCCGTGGACACCATGTTGATAGCGAGAAGAATTATACAAATAATACATCACAAAGGACGAGCTGCATGAACTACAAAACAATCCCCCATGGAGCAAACACATGCTACTACAAGTGCGAGAGAAATCTTAACCAGAGTGAGTGCATGCTTCACTCAGTGTGGCATCATAGTACTTATCAACTTCAACAGCTAATACACCACTGACACAAGGCAGATATGTAACCGCATGAGTTAAAACCTAGCGGTGATGCCTTCGCTCTCAAGGCAGAATATAACTACATTCATCAGCCAAGTAAAAATGAACTAATTTGAAACACGGGAGGGAGCATGTCTTCAGTGATGATACTCACCAATATCAGTGGATGGAAGTATAGAAAATTTAGAAAGCATTGCCGTAATAATTTATATAGGCTCTTCAGTCTGTCAACATATTAATGTGTCCAATGAAATTGAGCGAGAGTAAAATTGTCGACTCACCTCTTTAGCCACAAAAATTTACATGATTTATTATAATTACACTGTTCAAAAATTACCCCAGAATAAAATGTTACATTGGGTATTTATAAAGAGTATTTGAGCATTGTGATGTTATTGCTCTATATTATTGAGGAACATCCACACCCAAGCTGGACCCTATTTCACAAATTACTATTGTACTTGTAATCTAGACTAACCAATATAACTTATTTGTTCACATATTTTGAGAAAATGTTTACACAAAATTAAGTATTGGTATATGGGGCTGAATACAGGGTCTTTCATATAAAATAAGAGCGCCAAGCGGCGGCTTTATTAACCTCTGCTGCGGTCACCTTGGCCGAGCTTTGGCGCGCCAAGGCCCCCTGCTTTAAGCGTGTGTTCAATCCATTATAATGCAGCGGCCTTGCTAGCGTGTGTACAATGCTGAAATCTTACTTTAGTTAGTTAGTTACGGTAGTTAGTTATTGTTGATGAAACCGAAACCCCTATAGTATTGAAAGCGCGCGCATAATACATACGATGACTTTTTTTTTTTTTTTTTCCAAGTTCCGATGGACTGTATAAAAATAACAGATTGACGTTACCAAACTTGACCTTGCAATAAGAGTGCAGTTGCTCAGTCGCCAGTCTAAACCTCAAGTGCTAACACGGTGAGACAGTTATCATTACAACATCGTACTTTTTTATGTAAAACTTATTTTAAGTACGAGTTGGCTCGGCGGGTACGTGATGCATTTGTTCAGCAATTTCCTGATGAAGTGCCACCTTCACTAGCACAGATTCACGTAATTGCAAATAAGTTTGACACTACTGGCTCAGTGCTCAATAAAAAACATGCCCGCACACGAACAGTTTTAACAGAGGATGAGCTAGATGACATTGGCGAGAATCTTGAACGGTCTCCGAATAAATCACTCACAAAATTAGCACAAGTAGGGGTTTCGGTTTCATCAACAATAACTAACTAACTAAAGTAAGATTTCAGCATTGTACACACGCTAGCAAGGCCGCTGCATCATATAGGATTGATTATACGCTTAAAGCAGGGGGCCTTGGCGCGTCAAAAGCTCGGCCAAGGTGACCGCAGCAGCGGTTAACTAAGCCGCCGCTTGGCGCTCTTATTTTATATGAAAGACCCTGTATTTGATTATACTTACAGAGGTTTGCAAATTATTAGACTCGACGCTAGTGATGTGGGCAGGGTAAATACCCAGTGGGAAGGTAAATATAAATTGGGTATTTACCTGGGTATATACCCAGTGGTTATTTAAATACCCAAAATGAGGGTATTTTCAGTTTTTTGAGCTTTGTACAACACTTAATGATGAATAGATGGAGTGTTGGACAAACAAGGACTGAAACACAGGTATTTCAAGCCTTAAATTGAAATCAGGAACAATATTGATCCTTCAAAACTAAAAGAAAAGGAAAATGGACATCCGGGTGTTTTTGGGTATTTATATGTTTTGGCACTGTAATCTTGTCTTTAAGTGTGTTTCTTCTTTAAACTAAAGTAAAATATTGGATAAAACCTTTTGGTTGTTTTGTGTTTAAAATTTTTAATAAATACCAGGAGATTGAGAAGGTCGAGTTTTATTACGGTACTGGAAATGAGCAACGAAGATGTGGGAGGGTAAAGCTACTTTTGTAGTAATAAGAGTAGGCTATATGCATATTAATTGAAATGTGTATGTCAAAACTCAAAAGGTAATAAAATATATTCAATAGAAAGGACATTTGAAAGAGAGAAAAGTGCTTTATGTTGGACGATGTTGAAATATAAACATTATGTGTCAGGAAGCTGTATCATAATGAGGCTCATTATGACACTGTTTTTCATTGCGATACAGTTTCTCCAGCCAATCAGAGCTCATTCATTAACCAATTAGGTAAGGATACTTTCGAGCATGCGCTCAAAATCCAACATTTCGGACATAAACACAGCATCTTTCTATATAAATTACCGACGTGGAATATGCACCGTCCATATGTTCGCGTAATTAAACTGGCGAATACAAGACAAGAAATAGCACTGTACCTTAATATCTCCAACTCCAATTTCTACACAGCGCATTGCTTTCGAACGACTTCGGTGACAATATTAGTGAATGCTATAGAGCTGGACAGCAGGCTGTAAACATATGGCCTGCATATGGCATTGCAAGCACAGAGAGCGCATGCGTCGGTCGGTCAGAGAACTTGAAAAACAGATATATCATACCCAGAGCTTGCACTCCGTTCACAAAATTCAAGTGGCTGACTCTCAACAGATATTCATAAATATATTTTTTTTTTTTTTTAGTTATGTTTAAACATAATAAAGTTATAATTATCGTCGAACATAAACAGTCGTATGCAACGAGCCTATAATGGCAATAATTAAAACACGAGTATGTTTATAACACGAGCTTAAGTGAGTGTCTTAATTACCATTTCAATTTTAAATATTACAAAAATATTAATTTATTAAATCATACTCTAAATAATATAAATGCATGTCAGGAAGTATTTGTAGTATGTGGGCTCTATAAGGGGTGAAGATGTATGCCAGCAAGCATATGGGTTGGCAACACTGCTCAGCTCATCCTACCCAGAATTCAAACTGACACTGCACTTCCCTCCCATTCTCTAATCTTTGTTTGATGCCTACTGTACTTCAGCTAACTTTTTCAGTGTAGTGGAGTTGTTAGTTTATATCTCCTGATCTAATTCCCAATTCTAATTCTGTTTTATTTTATTAACTATCTAATGTTGTTACATATCTAAAAAGTTAATGTAGAATAGTTTGCATACCGGTACCCTTTTTTAAGGTTCAACTTACCACGACACAGGATTTTTAATGAAAAATCTAAAATACCCGGGTATTTACCCAAATTAGGTATTTACCCGAGTATATACCCTGAGTATTTACCCCGATTTATAAATACCTGGGTATTTTACATCACTACTCGACGCCCAAAATTACATTTATACTTGTCACGGCTTAATGGACTAAATATGTTTGCAAGGCGGTGAAATTACTTCCAATGTTTAACCAAGAGACTTAATTATATTTTGTTTCAAGAAACTCAGAGTAAAATGTTTGTTCAGAATTTCCACCAACAGAGGAGCTTTGCTAATGCAACATGCCACAGACATATTGTTATAATTTCTTCACTCTACTTTTTGTGTGAATTTAGAGCTGAGGGTTTTGGAGTATTTCAGCTATTCAAAGATTCATGAACTATGGATTCAAATCACCTGACTTAGCGGGTACATTCCATGTCAATGAAAAAAATAAAAAAAGAGCCAAGCTCAGGTATCCCTTGGAATACATACATACATTTGCGAATGAGGACGCTGGCAAATTACAAGGAATGACAAAACAAAACAATCATACAATCACAAAAATCTTGGAAAATAAGGATTAATTAGAAAATAAGTATTAATTGCTAAAAGAAGATACCGGTAATCATAAATAATAGAAATAAACATAAAACAATAATAATTTACACTTCCTTTCATGCTTCAACTCATGCACCGTACATCACCGCCTCCTGATGTGGTGCTTCCTTATCAACTCCTTGAATTTACCAACATCAGAAGGCAAAGGGCTGAAAATGTCCCCTGGCAAACGGTTCCATTCTACTTCCCCCCTCCCAATGAACGAATATTTGCCCCAGTTACCGTTCCACTGACTTAATTTTAATTTATAAGAATGACTATATCTACCCATATATGACCTCTTGTTTCCCAATCTCCCATGAATGTCTTCCCATGCAATTTTCCCTTTGTAAGCTATAACATACCCCCTAGTCTTGCTCTTGAACGTCTACCAGCCAGACTTTCCCAACCCAAATCCTGAATCATACCACTCACACTGCTCGTCAACCTGTGGTCCTCCATAACATACCTGGCGGCCTTCCTTTGTACTTTTCCAATTCCTTTATTAAATACATTTGGTATGGATGCCACACTCCCCCAGCATATTCCAGCAGGGGACAGACTAGGGACATGTATGCCCTTTCCCTAATCTCTCTGCCAGCCCCTTTAAACAATTCTGAAAGTTTTCAGACACAATTCCTTATGGGAAAAGGCGTAAGTTCACGGGGAACAAAACATTACTAAGTAGGGTTACATAAGCTGCCAGCAGATGATCAATAAAGTGATTTTGAATACAAAATAGTGACCGATTTAAATTCTTGACTTGATTCAGGATGATGATGACTTGATTCTAATAATTTGCACACCCCTCTAGCTTCTACTTTGTATTGTACGATATACCTCACACAATTATAACACACCTTTAATAAGTTGCCTAGGTAGCTTTTACAGTAAGATAAATGTGGAGAAGAGTAAAACAGTGGTGATGAGTAGAGATAAGAAAGAAAGAAAGAAAGAAAGAAAAGGAGTAATCAAAGTAGGAGATAAGGAATTGGAAGTGGTGAAACACTTCAAATACTTGGGAAGTGAACTGACTGAAGATAGAAGACTAGATTTGGAAATTAGCAGAAGAATACAACTCGGGAGTGCTTTCTACCAACAGGTACGGGGACTAGTATGGAACAAGGATATACCAATTAAGGCTAAATAAGTTATGTACAAAGCATATTATGTACCTATAATGACATATGCAGCAGAAACTTGGAGAATGACTAAGAGGGATGAGAGCAGAGTACAGGCAGCTAAGATGAGATTCCTGAGAAGTATGGTCCAGAAAACGAGGAGGGACAGAGTGAGAAATGAAGATAATATACGGAAAGAACTGGGAGTACAAAACTGAATGACAAACTGGAGCAAAACAGATTGAGATGGTTTGGACATGTGAAACGGATGAATGAAGTAAGGCTACCAAGACGAGCACTGGAACGACGGATGACAGGGAAGAGAGGACGAGGAAGACCAAGAATGCGTTGGATGGACTCGGTGGAGAATAGTATTAGAAAACGGAACCTGGATTGGAACACCGTGTCGGAAGAGGAATGGTGGAACGACAGAACAAAGTGGAGAGGAACCATATTTGCCCCCAGCCAGTGTTAACTAGAAAAGGGGAAATGAAGATGATGATACATGAGACATGTTCCCCCTCGTGTTAGAATATTTCATCAGGGACAAAGAAGAAGACCACAGCTTTGTCCTGGTTTTACAGTCAGAGCTTAAACTTTACTGAACTGTCAGATTTAAGCTTTGGCTTAAGGTAAGAAAGACCTGCCTATCTCGCCCATGTTAAATCTTCAAATTTTTGGTGCACTTTGCTCAAAATCTGTTTGGGTTACCCAATTGAAACTTTCAGAGATTACTGTTTGGATCATAATCTGCAATAATAAGAAGGATTATTGACAAAAACAAAATATTTTTGACAATATAAATTTTTTTAAGGTACGATATTTTAATCCAAAATTATGTGGAAGAATATATATTTCATTTTTATATTATTTAACAAGATATCCCTTCTTATTACTGTTCAATAGGATGATGTTGATACATAAAAAATAATTATGGACCTATCATTATTAGTTTTCTGACAAATGGTGCCAAAGTAGTGAAAAATGTTAAACTGAGAAAAATGAGGTTGAAGTTTTTCATTACATTTTGTTACCTCTGACAATTCTTATAACATTCCTGCCCCATAACTTGCATCATTTTGTCCATCATTGGTTATTTTGCTTCTCCTACTTCATTAGCTTTTAAATAAATAAATGAACAAATAAATAAGTAAACGATAACAATAGAAATAAATAAATAAATGCATATTCCTACTTATCTGTTTGCAAATAAGTGGACTTGATCCCCTCTTCAAATCAACGATTCAGTTGGGGCAGATGACCTCACTGTTCTGCCCCTTAAACAATATTTCTTCAATAGGTCAGTGCAAAATCACAGTGATTATAATATTATGACAAAGTTCAGTAACCACTAGTAACATAAACAATGCAGGAAGTTGTCATTGTTACCAACACAAAGTCTGCGCTCACCAGAGCACACCAGAAGTGAGTTCAGAAATCTATCTATAATAGTTCAGAAGTTATACGCACAAACATAAATCTCAGTAAAAGTGGGCGTTGTCATTCATGGTGCAGCATAGGCATTTATATCTTATAAAATGACTATTTTTCATATTTTTTCGACTTTTTTGACTAATTCCTGTTCTCTACATTGTATAAAACTAAAAAAGCCAATTTTATTATCTTTTCGCCCCTAGACGGGTCTTTCTTACCTTAAGCTAGGTGCTAATTTGACAGTAGCATTTCCTTCCACACTCTTTAGCTAAGGTCAGCTTGGTATGAGAGATGCGTATGCAGTTTCTTTGCTTGGCATTATTTTCAAAAAGAATTTTAGAGTTCCAATACATTAATAAAACATTATTCTCACTAACATCTCTTTTTCTTTCTTGGAACATTAAAATCCTCTGAACGTGAATTTTACCCGACAGAAGCTCAGACGCCAATACATTAACAACATGTAAGTCTCTATAACCTACATGTACGCCCATAAGGCTAATACACTCGCCGGCAAATAAGACGCATCACTTGTACTTTTTAATTCTCATAATTTATTGCACTGAAATTTTTCTTATGTAAAAATTATGCATGTTTAATTGGTTTTTTTTACATCTCAAAACCACTTCACATACAAAAAAATGCTTGAAATAAAAAATCTGCCTAATTTTCTAGAATATGAAAAAAAAAAGTGAAAATGTGTTAAATTTTGAGTAAATAACATAGTCATTTAAATATGTAAATCTGAGGTCCAATATTTATCATTACAGAATTAATCCATTCCTTTGGGTAGTGACACAGGAACTGAACACTTAAAAATGGGTATTTCTACTCCTAGCACCAATCACCTCGCATAACCTCTCTGCTATACTTGCGATGATTTGTGGAATGCTTTCCTGTGGGATGTGTTCCCATTCCTCATGGAGCATCACCCGAAGTTGCTGGAGAGTCTCAGGAGCACGTTGCCGAACATTTCTGGCCAACTTATCCCCAACATGTTCAATTGGATTGAGATCAGGGGTCCTAGCTGGCCAGTCCAGTGCATAGATTCCAACCATATGCAGGTACTGCTAGACACATCGGTCAGTGTGTGCTCGTGTGTTGTCGTGCATCAGACGAAATTCATCCCCAACAAATGGAGCAAATGGTACAACATGGCTTTCAAGGACTTCCATGATGTAGGCTACCGGTCAGCTATGAGAGTCCCATTCTCGATTAGGTCAAGTTCAGTCCTGGCATCCATACTGACCCCGGCCCAGGCCATGACAGAACCCCCGTCGAATGCCGTCCTGGAGGAAAAAGTTACAGGATAAAACCTTTCTCCAACCCTCCTCCACACTCTTTCTCTTCCGTCAGGCGATCTTAGACCGAATCTCTTCTCGTCTGTGAAGAGAACGGCTTGCAGCTAATATGTTTTAATTTTAAAAATCGAGTGTTGCATTTTGTTTTGCTGGTGAGTGTATATGGTATAGTATAAAGTTCATGATTGTGATCGGCATTCTCTTCAATTCCACTTTAAAATTTTGTTTTCTCTCACACAGTTCAAACCTGACCAGAATCTACCTCCAGTATTATTCACACATGAGGAACCATATTCACATATGCAAGGAATATGTAACACTGTCACAAACTGTCCAATTCAAATTGGACACTCACAGCAAGCTCAACCAAAAGAGGACCTTTAAACCCAACAGCGTGCATAGAACAAGGATTTGCTAGTCTTTAAGTTAATGTATTTGTGTGGAATTTTAATTGTTTTTTTAAATGTGTTTAAAGTGTTTATTTTTTCACCACAAAGACCACAGAATGCATCTCATAATGAACAATATGTACCAGGGAAAGCGAAGCCTCCGAGGCTTAGGCGGCAGCATGCCGGCCTCTCACCGCTGGGTCCGTGGTTCAAATCCCGGTCACTCCATGTGAGATCTGTGCTGGACAAAACGGAGGCAGACAGGTTTTTCTCCGGGTACTCCGGTTTTCCCTGTCAAAATTTCATTCCGCAACACTCTCTACTGTCATTTCATTTCATCTGTCATTCATTTAATCATTGCCCCAGAGGAGTGCGTCAGGCCTCGGCAGCCGGCACAGTTCATATCCTCGCCACTAAATGGGGGCTTCATTCATTCCATTCCTGACCAGGTTGGAGACTGGAAGCAGGCTGTGGATTTTCATTCAGGTACCAGGGAAACACTTAACAAGAGACATGAGTCAGATTTTATTTGTTCTTATAAGTGTTTTAAAGTGTTTGTTATCATAGCAATGACAACAGAAAATACCAGGAATGTTACTTATAACAAGATAATATGTACCATGGACAGGTCAAATGTATTCAATCCTACTTGCATATATTATAGTTACTCTTTGTCGGTTTGTCCTGAAAGTAGTGAGATTGAGTCAATAAAAAAAAAAAAAAAAAAATTGACAGAAATGAAACATATGCTCAATATCCTTCTAAGTAGGGACCCTTCTGCATCCACACACCGCTGTCAGCAAGATTGCCAACCCTCGTACGCTTTCTGGAAGACGGCAACTGGAATGCTGTCAAGCTCCCTCTTCACGGTCTGTTGCAACGTTCCACTGAGCCGTGACGATGTCCATTTAGGGTGGTTTTAAAGTGGGGGAAGAGGATAAAGATGATGATAATTGTTGCTTTAAGGGGCCTAACATCTAGGTTATCGGCCCCTAATGTTCTGGGTGATAGCGAAAATGTCATTGAAGTGGAAACCAGAAAAAAAATTAAGAGAGAAGGAAAATACTTACAAAAAGAAACTCATATTGAAACTATTCACAAAATGGAGAGCGGTAATACTTACAAAAGGGAATTTAGAACGAAAATACTCACAAAAGGAATAGATTGAAAAATACACACAAAATGTAGGTTAAGTTCAAAATACGTACAAAATGTAATTGAAATTGAAAATGCTTACAAAATGTACGGTAGATTCAAACTACTCAATTGGATGGACAAGACTTACAAAATGCAATTTAGATTGAAAATACTTACAAAATGCAATTGAGAATCAAAATACTTGAAAATGCACACCCTACAAAATGCAATTTAGACTGAAAAGACTTGCAAAAACAGGTTTAGGTTGAAAATACAAAATGCAATTGAAATTCAAAATACTCACAAAAGTCCCAGCCCCTATATTGAAAGACTTACTAAAAAGCAATTTAGATTATTAATCCTTACAAAATGCAATTGAGGTTGAAAACACTCACAAAATACAATTTAGATCAAAAAGACTTACAAAATGCAATGGAGATGGAAAACACCAAAGGAAATATAATGAAAAGAAAACAAGAGGTCTGACTCCTCAAAGAAGGAGGGATCAGGAAAGATGAGACAAGGGCCAATTAAGGCGGGAAAGTGAAAGACTCCCTAGGCCTCGGATACCCTAATACCGTCGGGGTGCGAAGAGAACAAGAGTTGACGAAGGGAGGTCGACAGGAAAGAAGATGGAGAGGAGCCCGGCACAAGTAAGTGGAAGCAATGCTGGACTCAGCTGGGGTCCCGTGGTCACCAACCCACATCCCACTAGATGTGAGGCCCTGGGGTACGAAGAGGATAGTCTGCAGGGGCAATGTCGGGACTGTAGGGTGGCTGAGGCAGGGTTGCGATGTTGTGTTGGGCCAGGTACGCCAGCACGTGGAAGGCTGTGTGGCGCGGCGCATTGTCGTGATGGAGCCGCCAGGAGTTGTTGATCGCTGGGCGGATACGGACGACGCCGTCTTCTCAGCCGTTTAAGGACCTCCATGTAACACCTTACTCTGCGGCCATTGTCTAAAAATTACTTCACACATGCCACATTTTCATCTGTTTTGGTGCTCGAAGGTCGTCCTGAACGTGCGTCGTCTTCAACTTCCTCTCTCCCCTCCCGAAACAGCTTGTGTCAGTCAAAAACACTCAATCTGCCCATGGCGTTATCACCGTAGGCCATCTTGATCATATCGTGAGTCTCTTTCCCAGTTTTGTCGAGTCTAATACAAAATTTGATGGCATAGTGCTGTTTCAACAGACGAACCATAACACGTGATGAGTGCACTTGCTGAGGTTATGGAGGCGACCGATTGACACTCCACTGCAGCTGGGAACCAACTGTGTGGCTGGCTCCCAGCCTTCCTTACACCCCCTTCCACCAACCCCAGGCGGAGAAGCCGCGGGCAGTCTACCCGTCTGCGCGGGAAAAATCCAGTCTGACCACTTTCAGGACAGACTCTGTATTATAGTTATTCTTTGTCAGTATGTATTCTAAGTATGTTTTCTTCATGGAAATTGATATGTTTTATATGTAAAGTTCTTCTATGTTGTGGGGTTTGAAGCCGTTTTTTCAGTGTTGCCTTAGTAAACAAGAGTTTAGTGCTTTTCAGTCGGTCAACACGAGTGTACCCAAAAGAGCTGGGTTATGCCCTAATCCTGAAATAAATTACATGGGATTAATAAATACACTAGGATGACCAGTTTCGATCGTCAAGCGATCATCTTCAGATCCATTACACTTGGGCTATAAAATCTATGTTTGAAAATACAGTGATTATATGGTTGTAAAAATCAACTGGTTAAACTGTAATCCTATTACAGGCTAATACTTATCTGGTTGTCTTTCTTGCTTGAACTATGTGCAGTTTTCGTGTTTACTGTTACTCCAGGTGTGGTCCCAGATAAGTAGTAGCCTGTAATATTACAGTTTAACCATAGTTGAATGTTACAACCATATAATCATTCCAAATTACAAACTCCGGATATCTATCACCATTTAGCATTTCACCTAACATCATATATACCGTACTGCATTTAGCATACACTGACAGTTGCATTACCAATACTGCAACTAAATAATTGTACATATTGTAAATACTTTCACCTGTATTTTCAAACTAGATTTTATAGCCTAAGTGTAATGGATCTGAAGATGATCGCTTGACGATCGAAACTGGTCATCCTAGTGTATTTATTAATGTCATGTAATTTATTTCAGGATTAGGGAATAACCCTCTCATTTGGGTACAATGGTGTTGACCGACTGAAAAGCACTAAACTCTTGTTCTTCTATGTTGATGAAAGACAGACTGAAGGAGGAATTGACCTCCGAAACTTGTACCTGTAAATAAACTTTGTTATAAAATTCGTATTGGAAAGGGGAACAATCAAACTCTTTTCTTTTGATTATTTTCAAATATAGGTTTTCCAAAATATACAGAACTTTGCTTTGAAAAATGAAGGAAAGAAAGAGAACAGCAAATTTTACGAGCAGAGAAATCCGCTTACTGATTGAACTCATACGCAAGTATAGAGAGGTAATAGACTGTAAACATTCAGGCAAAGTTTTACGGAGTCAAAAGATGGGCGCGTGGCATAAAATCACAGAAAGGTTCAACAGCAGAAGTGAAGGAACCTTCCGTAATGCTGCAGTTCTCCGCAAGAAGTACGAAAACTTGAAAAAGCTTTCTAGAAAGAAGATGAGTGCAAAAGAAGGTCCATATGAACCCTCATCGGTCACGCTTGATGGGGGTATATACGAGATGATAAAAGTTCAAGTGGATGGTCTGCAGGACATGCAAGGTTAGTAACTCTCTTGTCTTGTAGTAAGAATATTATAAAATGCTACATTTGTACATTGCTTAGTTTCTGTTCATATTGCAGGTTGCAGTGACAGTCCACTGGCAGAAAATGCAAAGGAAGTCAAGCAGGTTGAAGATTGTCCTACAACAGGTAACTTATTATTATTCCCAATTATTCCCCTTCAGGAGAGCGTGTGAACTTAAGCCAATCACCGCTTTTCTTCCCACTGTGCTTTTTCATCCTTTCCTCTGTCCATTCTTTTCCTCATGTGTCCTTCCTTGAGACTTGTACAATTCTGATTTTATTTCTCAATTGTTCTATGTCCCTAATGTCGTCGTCAGAGATTTTAAGTAATTCCATGTCTTCATGTACTTCTTTTATCCAACTGGTCTTTAATTTACTTGCATTCACGATATTGAAAATCTTCTTAGTGGGTCTGTTCTCATCCATCGTATATGTGTGTCCATAGAACTGCAGACGTCTCTTCCTAATTATTTATAATGGTGTCTGTATTTTCATAAAGTTCCTTTGTTGGTCTCCTGTCCCAAATTCCATCACAGAAAACAGCGCCATGGATTTTCCTAAGAATTTTTCGTTCCTGTTTCTCAATATCATGAATTCTTGTCATTCCTCTAATGACGGTGGTTTTGCCGCGTACAAGGCTTCAGGCAGAACAACTGTGTTGCAATGGCGCAGTTTTGGGTTACGAGATGCTGCTCTTTTGTTGTAATGATTCCATGTCAGCTTGTACGCCTTCTGCAATCAACAGGTAACTTATATGTATTAAATTATTTTTATCACATTATGGACTAGTTTATTGGGCACAGCTCATTTTCTGAACTTTGTAAATCTGGTGGACATCAGCACATCAGTAATCTTGAGCTCTCCTCATGTGATTTTTGTTACATGGATAGTTTTAGGTATAATTAATAATGTTATTGGTTTTACGTCCCCTTTTAAGTACTGCAGCTTTTAGAGACGCGAGGGTGCCGGAATGTGTTCCTGAAGGGGATCTTTGACTTGCCAGTAAATCTACTGACATGGCTCTCTCTCACATGTGCACCCTTAAATGCCAAGTGGCTGTGCCAGGATTCGATCCTGCAACCTTAGGCACAGCAAGTGAGAATAGTTACTGCTGCACCACGCAGCCAATCTGTTCCTTTCCACTACGTATAGGTCTCTGTCTTCCGGATTCCTTGTTTTGAGGCATTTGTTGAAAGCCTTCTTTTTACTTTTACAACCAGACTTCACTGTGTCTTTACACACTGTTGTCCCAAGACATACCTTTGCTACTTCTAGTACTGCATCCCTGTATCCTGCAATTCTTTACCATCTACTCTTTGGAATTTCTCATCAATCATTTCCATGTATTTCAGCATACATTCCTAATCCTGGAGATTTTCAACCCCGATCCATCTGCAGACCTCCCTTTCTGCACTTAAGGTCTAACTATGCTTAATCATCATTTATTGTACACATCAGGTCATTAAGGCCCATGACAGAAAACAAAGAGACATAACAAACACATCAAATACGGTATACAATATTACAAAACACTATCCTAATCAATCACACAAGAGGCATTATCCCGAGCACAATCTCAAGCATTTGTTACAAATGCCGTTCCACTTTTCTCTATCCATTGTATCATCCAGTACTGATGTTGGTTCCACCTGCTGCAACGTTCTCATCACCCTATCCTTCCATCTTGTCCTTGGACGGCCTCTTGGACGTTTGCCAAACAGCTGAGCATTGAACACACTGTTAGGGATAGATTCCACAGCTCTTACGATATGTCCCATCCATTGGAGTAGTCTTCCTCTGATGATCCTACCCACATCAGCTTTCCCAAAACTTTGGTATAAGTCCTCTTTTTCCCTCCTTTCCCATCTTCCTTCCTCCCTATTGTAAATAGGTCCATATATCTTTCTGAGCACTTTCCTCTCAAATGCACAAATGCGCTCTTCCAGTGTTTGTGAGGTCGCTCATGACTCGCATCCATATAACAGAACCGGTTTCACTAGTGCTTAATTCATAGCAAATCAGTTTGTGGTCTGTTTAAATAAGAAAGCCCCTGAATACCCTGTAAGTCCTTATCAATTTCTTAAATTCGAAGTCAGTAATGATATAATCTATTATTGATCTGGTCCCATGTATGTGGATCTTCTTGTGCTTCGAGTACAGAAGTCCAGAAATTACAGCTGTCGATTAATCTAAAAATACAATTAACCAATCAATGCGCTTTATTCAATTAATCGAAGCGATTCAAATATAGTGTTGTGGTGTAGGAAAAGTAATCGTTTTTAACTTTTTATACATGAATTGTAGCCGAATGGCCATTAGCTGGGTAGCACAAAACCTGTGTATTGTATTATTATTATTTGCCACTTGGCGCTCTAGCATCAGCTGTTGTAAGATTGGTTAGCTAGTAATAATAATATCGTATGGCCTCGGGTGCCGAGTGCAAGCTTTGTAATTTGACATCCAGAGGCTAGCTTGCATGTCGAATTTCGTTGTTCCTTGAACCACTATGAAAGTCTAGGAGGTTAGATATCTAAGCTCCTTGAACACTATAGTGCTTTCTAGTAGAGAAATGAGGAACTTTGTGTTGGCGGAAACTCCCGAGATTAATTTTGCCATTATGAACACGGCCTACTGAATTTCGAATCGGTTCTTTGACATGCCAACATCGTATGACATGCGTGTCGTATTTTTGCCGCCTTTGAAAAATCACTTACCACGGCCAGGAGCAAACCTGCAATCTTGGGGTTGGTAGACCGACACGCTATCCACTCACTGTGTTAAGACAAACGTCGGCTGATGAAGAACCGTATTTAAAAGGGTTCGAAACATGTACCGTGATTAGCGCCTAATGACGCAGATTGTTTTGTATTGATTGGCGGAACAGTAAATTTGAATGAAATAATTATATTTGTCAATACGGACCTTAAAGGATGGCAAATTCTCCCAATCCACTCACCCACCGTGGCAAGCTTTAAGAAAGATAAAAGCGATAATATCTAGAAGATGACACCGCAGTCCCTCTACAATGGTGGAAAATACATTCAGTCCAACTTCCACATCTCGCACGCATAGCACAAAAATTGCTTTGCATTCCAGCTACTTCAGTTCCGTGTGAGAGAGTGTTCAGTGAAGCTGAAAATATTGTTACTAAGAGAAGGGCAGCCCTCAGTTCTGAGCATGTGTAAAGTCCTGGAGCAAAGAATTGTGAGTGTAAGTAACTGTGAACTTCAACTCGTGTCATTATTAATCAATATTGAAATATATTTTAAGTAATAGGCCTATTATTGACTTAAATGCTTTTGAATTTATTTATTTTTTACTTGCACGCCACAAATACAATTAAAATTTAAAATTATATCTTCCTCATAGGAAATGGAATTGTTAACATTTTAAAATGTAATATTCAAAGATTTCTTTCTCTCCAACTGTTAGACTACTGCGTGAAACCAACTAAAGTACAATTAAAGACATTCCGTTAACCGATCAAAATTTTTTATCGAACGACAGCTACCAGAAATATTTGCCATTGGTGTTCGCTTCTCTATCCTCACCCAACTTAACCACTACCTTGAAATCCTACATCAGTACTACACTATCCTATACACTATACACTTATCAGTACAAATTAGTCAAAAATGCAAAATTAAGCAACATACAAATCTATTTTATTCCTGTGCCATACCAAAGAATGTCACCAGACATGTTTTACTGTAAACAAGAAACAACATTTGAACATCTGCCCCTTAGTTAAGTGGCTTCCCTACTCCAACAGAATTTGCTTTTGTTAACCACATTTGTTTACACCTTCCACAGAGTCCTCCAATGTCATTTTCTTCTTTTCAAACCCTTCTGAATGTTTCTTGAATAATTTCTGTGATCGACCTTTTACAAATAAATGTTGTTTAACCATAGTGCAGGAACATGCAGCCGGACTGTGGTCATATTTTCACCTAACAAATATAACCACTCCAAGGGGAGCATTCTCCTAACAACAATGTAATTCAGAGAGCTCTATAAAGAACAAGCTGTATGAAAATCCAGGAACATATTAAAATTGCAATACAGATGCCAGGTAATTTGATTTGACAAAATCTGGAAAACATTGTCATTATAACTGCCTCAGAACTAATTGACCCTTGTGAAAATCAAGTAGGAAGCTGAAGAGAGAGTCTGCTCTTCTGAGCCTGCTGGGTGCTGTCCGCTGCGTCACCCGTTAGTCGTCAGAAGTATACTCTGTTCCCGCAGCAATTGTCACTCACTCACTCACACGATAACAACCATTATTTATTTCACTCGTTACAAACTGTATTAGGTGATTAGAATAATTAAATGGCACAAACATGTGTAATGGAATAATATTGTAACGAAAATAAGACTATATAGTTCGGCACTGTACTGTTAATAATCAACCATTCTTTCTGCGTGTTGTGGTACGATGCATTGTCAATAACAAGCACTGAGTTGCGTTCCAAATTAGGGATCAACTTTTCTTTTAACCAACAAATATAATATTCACTGTTCATATCTTTGTGGTAGTCCTCACTTCTTTTATGTGACTGGTAAATAAGTAGCACGTTGGGAACAGCTGGCTGACTGTACCTCTCTGTTATAAATCTGTCACAAGAAGCAGCCTTTCTACCTCCGCCCCCTCTCGCCCTGTCCCAACCCTCTTCAGCATTGCAAGCTGTCATTGAACTTGAGGTAGGCCCGGTGGCCAGCTTCAGTTTCTCATTCACGGGCCAATTTGTTCCGAGGGACTTATAACACAAAAGTGGTATGGTACAAAGTATAGTGCAGCAGGACAATTAAATGTTATTAAAACACAAATATTGATCCACCTCATCAACACATTTAATAGTTCAAAATTTGAAAATACACTTATGTTCCGTCTAGTCAATACGGTAATGTTTATTTACACACTAGGACATGTTTCTTTGAAGATCTGCCCCTTCATCAGCTAGTACAATTTCCTAAATTCGAAGATGAAAGGAATATTGATTAGGGGAGTCTTCATGGACTAGAGCAGTTTTCCCAGTGAATGTTTGTTTGCTACTGAAAATTGAGTGTACCTCCAGTGTCTTTGTTCATGTTAGAACCATATTCACCCATATTTTAATTTTCCTTGTATTCCTAACACCAAGAGACCCCTATTTCGTCCCCACCCTTATCAGAAACTTTACAAAACGAAACACCACCAAGCTTCACACTTCAAGATGTAAATTGACACGCAACTACAAAGGCTCCATCAATTTCCCAATGCAGCAAACAACACTTTTCATGCATTCCGTCCAGTATGTCTTAAAGAAGAATACACTCCTGATCATCGCAACATATTAAACAGGCATTCTTCATCAACTTAACGACTGATACTCGTGACAAAAAATATTGGACTGCAGTGCAGTGATTTAATAGTCCAATCGAGGCAGTTAGACGCAGGTATGAACTATCGGAATATTAATTGGGGAAGTTTCATAGACTAGAGCAATTTTTCCCAGTGATTGATTGTTTGCTGCTGAAAATTAAGTGTATTCCAGTGTTTTAGCTTTCTTTGTAATCATTATAAGGATTTTTATAACGTGCAAGTGCAACAATGTTTACATCACATTTCATCCACATCAACCATTTTTCATCAATTTTAATGTCACAATGACTGGCCAATAATTTTACTAGCTGATGAAGGGGCAGATTTTCAAAGAAAATATTATGCCTCGAAACAGGTCCTAGTGTGTTAATAAACATTAAAGTATTGACTAGTTGGACAATAAGTGTATTTTTAAATTTTAAACTATCATTCGACAATACGGACCAATCATGAACAATGTTAACCCCAAACACATTTAATATCGATTACAGAAATTATTCAAGAAACATTACATCGGAGGACTTTCTGGAAGGTGTAAATACTTCAGATAACAAACCAATCTGGTAATCATTTATAACCACAGTGCTTTCTAAATATTTCTTTCCAACAAGAATTTTTAACGCAGCAAACCAAAGGCAATAATTTCATCGAATTGGAGTAAATGATGAAGCAAAATTGGAATTCAGTTTATTTATAGAAATTGACTTTTTATAGTTTGGCCAAACAACAAAATATTGTGAATGGAATTTTTAAGACATCTCCAAGTAATGATTACGGTATACTTCAAGTTTATAAATAATGTTCGATTGCAATTATAATATGTTTATACTCTTTGTGGTGTTTGAAGCCATATTTTCAGTGTTGCCTTAGTAAACAAGAGTTTAGTGCTTTTCAGTCTGTCAACACGAATGTACTAAAAAGAGATGGGTTATGCCCTAATCCTGAAATAAATTGCATGAGATTAATAAATACACTAAATACACTAGAATGACCAGTTTCGATCGTCAAGTGATCATCATCAGATCCATTACACTTAGGCTATAAATTCTATGTTTGAAATACAGGTGAAAATATTTACAATATGTACAATTATTTAGTTGCAGTATTGGTACTGCAACTGTCGGTGTATGCTAAATGCAGCATATATGATGTTAGGTGAAATGCTAAATGCTGATAGATATCTGGAGTTTGTACTTTGGAGAGATTATATGGTTGTAAAAATCAACTATGGTTAAACTATATTAATATAATATAATATTAATTAATATTAATTATTAATTAATATAATATTATATTAATATAATATAATATATTAATATAGTTTAACCATAGTTAAACCATATAATATAATATATTAATATAGTTTAACCATAGTTGATTTTTACAACCATATAATCTCTCCAAATTACAAACTCCGGATATCTATCACCATTTAGCATTTCACCTAACATCATATATGCTGCATTTAGCATACACCGACAGTTGTAATACCGATACTGCAACTAAATTAATTGTACATATTGTATATATTTTTCACCTGTATTCTCAAACATAGATGCTATTGACGTCAGAAAAGTTGGATGGCGCAGCCACGCGGCAGAATGTTGAAGCTGTAACATTGTGACTGGTGAGATTTATTTAGATGGTGAAGCATTGACGTAGTGATGGAAACAGAAGGAAATTTGTCAAATTCGAGGAGGTACTACTCTGTATACGGTTGCAAATCGTATAAAACGGCTACGAAATATCTTCACTACTTTCCTGTACAAAAAGCTCAGAGAGAAAGATGGGCTTCGGCGCTGTCAATTGGAAAACGTGTTATCGTACATGTTACATGACAGTGTGCAGTCTGCATTTTTGTGAAGACGACTTCTTTCCACCGATACTGTTGATTATTGATAGTTATTGTCTCTAATTTGTATTCACATGGATTTAGCTACATCAAAAATACTGATAAACTTATAGCCTATTACTTCTGTGCCGTACAAAGAATGTAATCCGCTCTTCGTAAATTTATTTTAGGGGTTCTTCCGATTGACAATAGCCGAATGGTTAGAAAACTTAAGAAAAATGCTGTTCCTAGCCTTAATTTGCCTGAGAATTTATATTCTTGCCTTTGAACAGCAAGTATGTAGGTCATTGAAGTATGATTTGGCTTGGATTGTGTTTTTGGCTATGATCTCCCTACTGTTGAATTTAGTTAATTAAAATGTAAAATCTTAGTTTTAAGTACCGGTTTGGTGACCCATCATCCCAGGCAGGCCGGCAACACCTATACTACTCAGGCAGATAGGTCACTTAGCCGTATTTTTGAAGTTATAGTGATGTTAAGTATACATATGCGGTAATGTAGCAGGAGACCGGATCGGCCTAGGCTATTCTAACTTTAATTAGTTCCCATTTCAGGGTTTTACAGTTTTGAGTGCGAATAGATGGTTTGAAAGTTGTACAACAGTAAGGAGAGTATGTTTTGTATAGGTTTTAATTTGTATTATGGTTTATGTCGAGCTGAGGAGTGAATTTGGTTTGGCTTAAAGTGTATTTTTTGATCTGTTCCGTTTGCTTATGACAAGTTCAAATATCTGTATTTTAAATATTTAATTAAATATATTGATAAAGAGGATGTCTCCATTTTAACTTGCACGTGGCAAGAGATTAATAAATTAACATTCTTGCCTTTGAACAGCAAGTATGTAGGTCAATATTTGCAATATTGAAGTATGATTTGAGCATCCCAAGTAACGCTTCTTTTAACCCAAAACATTCATGCAAATTCAAGTTGCTTGATTCAATTTATTATCAGGGAGTCGTCCTTTGTGTTATGTGAGATATATATATTTTGAAATTAATAAAAACATCGATACCGCTAGGCTCCCAAGCACAGGCTTCATATATGTAACAGCAGACAGTAAATTAACTACGGTATCTACATGTGGGTAATATTTTTAACTGGTAGTAATTAGGCACTGCATTTAAATTGATTATAAAAATATTTCTATCAATGAAAGGAAATATGTAGTATTTTGCCATCATAAATTTGAAGCCATAACAAACGCACACCCAATTACTCACGTCACTATATCGCCGCCATATTGCAAACAGCTGACCGTAAGCTCCTCCCCCGTTTCGGACGTCAATAGCCTAAGTGTAATGGATCTCATGATGATCGCTTGACGATGGAATCTGGTCATCCTAGTGTATTTATTAATCTCATGTAATTTATTTCAGGATTAGGGCATAACCCAGCTGTTTTGGGTACATTCGTGTCGACCGACTGAAAAGCACTAAACTCTTGTTTATACTCTGTATTTAATTTCTTTATTACAGAGGTACAGGTAAATACAATGATCAATATACATTCAGCCATTTTTTACATTTTAATTTAAATGCAGAAATGATTCTGACATTTCTTAGAGTTAGGGGCAACAAGATATTTGGAGTCAGTATACAAGGGATCTTTTTTTTTTCTGAAAGCTCCTCTATAATATTGGCAGGAACATCCATTTTGTTTGTAGTGTTGTACGAATGTAGATCAGGATTTTTTACAATCTTGCAATCTCTGACAATGTGAAGAATAGTCCAATGTGGAGCTCCACAGTCATAGTCATTACACATTTGCTGCATTTAATTACCTTGCCCATGATAGCAAAAACGTTTGAGATTTTTGGTGCCTTCCCAGAGACCCACAATCTACACACACCCAAGTATACTAACTAGTTCAGACCCACACACATCCATGTACACTAACTAGTCCAGACCCATATACAGTACAGTCTCGATTATCCGACCTAAACTGGACCTGCAGTATGTTGAATCACCGAAAATGTCGGATAATACAGAATAACTTTGAAAATGAACTAATACAAATAGGTAGGCGATACTGAATTACTGCAACAATGACAAGTTTTACGCTACTCTATTTACTGAATTATCAATTCAGTATTGTAATGCAGTGTTGAACAAAAACGTTCCAAATGCCTTAAGAAAAGAAACTTGTCAACAATATCTGCTTGCCTGCTGATTCACGTTTTCTTGCTGCGATATCTCGCCATCGTCGAAAAGTCAACACCTTCATTGTGCTTGCCTCTGGCTGTTGCACTACGTATGTTAACGCCATATCCAATGCGCCTAATCCTCCTTTGTGACACATCGTTTTATCCTTTTTTCTGTAATACCTCCTTCTTCTTCTCCTTCACCATCCTCATTTTTGTTATCATTCACGAAATCAATAATATCAGGGTTAGATAGTTCAAACAGCTGATCTTGTGCATACCACTTATCACATCTAGAGTCGTAGCATCCTCATAGCCAGGAATGCAATTCAGTAAGGGAACAATGTCGGATAACACGGAGTGTCGGTTGAGCGGGACTCTACGGTATACCCAACTACTTGGCTGATGATCAAGCACCTCTATTAAATGACTTATTTTTGATTCATAAGAGTCACCCATTTTTCCTTATTGACTTGCTATAATAATCTAAAGATTTCCTTAGTTCCACCTCGTCAATACAATTTATTCAATTTTTTGTGATATGATCACAATTCTTTTCATTCTATTACTCAAATTTTCTTACTCTTAGCGTTATTTCTTTCCAGTTGGGAATGGAAACCCTTGATCAGTAATTTCGGAGATAACATCAGGAATTTTGAAAACCTCAAAAAACTAAAACCTTCAAGGGTCTTGTAATGAGTGCCTACCATAATGTTTTAAAAACTTTTAAAAACCTTTTAAAGTGATTTAGTGTAAAAGTGATTTGAGTGTGTTTTTATGTTAACATTTTATCACATCCAATGTACAAAGTGATTTTTAAGTGCTGCCAATACATTGAAAGGCTGATGATGATGCCAATGCAAATAGGCATCGAAACATGTACCGATGTAAATTAAGTAACATGTGATTATATCGTAAAAATTTGAATAAATTGTATTGACGAGGCAGAACTAAGGAAATCTTTTGATTATTATAGCAAGTCAATACGGAAAAATGGGTGACTCTATGAGTCAAAAAGATACTTCTGTTGACGAACAATGATTACGTGGAGGTAGGTTTATTGTTTCATCACTGATTTTAAACTAAGCTCATTTTCTGTTGAATGTCCATAGGATAATCAAGGAGAAAAACATTCCAAAAATCTCAAAATGGTTTCAAAATAGTTGTTTGTTAGTTAGTTATTGTTGTATTAAGGACAGAACAGCGAATCATCAGCCCCTTCAAACTAGTTGCATTGTCTTTTTCTTATCACTGAAGTGAAACCAAATGGCTTTTCCAGGTACTACATCATCTTGTATAATGGGTGTACCTGATTTGACGAAGCTACCAAGGGCAAAGGAGCTGGCATTTGTACCAGATGACACATTGGAAGTTGATGCTCCCTCTGTTGGTAAGAATGCTTAATACAAGAATATTGTATCGACAATTATTGATAAAAACATAAATTGTATTCAGTTGCCTTCAATTGGTGAAGGGTGACCCTAGGCCTTGAGTTTTAACATATTGTTTTAGATCCCTTATTTGGGGGTGGTAGGATCTAAAACGGAAGAGTTATTGTATTGATTTAGCAGGAAATGCCTAAAAAGGGGTAGCTTCCCGTAGTCGGGCAAGCTGAGTGTAGAGTGTTGTTTTAGTGTCGGGGTGCTCCTATAAATAACGTAGGAGTGTTTTAGGGGATGGAACTCAATGCAAGGGTCACTGTGCTGGTTGCCCAGCTGTCTGGCTTGTTATATAACTGAACGTGCTCGTGTCAGCTTTGTGGCGCTCGCTGCTCTTAGCAGTCGAGCCGCCGCGAGAAATACAATGATACCTGAGTTAGCACTGTTGGGCTACCGTATGTCACGTCTAGCCGTGACGGGAATAAGGAAGGGCGTTGGGATGTAAAGAGGCGTATAAATAGTAAGTCGGGTGTAGTGTGTTGACCAAGTGTTTATTGGTCTGTGATGTTGAATTATGAGTCCCTTTCAGGGAATGTAATAATGATCACAATGTAAAAGTACAATCTGTGGGTAAAGGTTACAAATATAGGAGATCTGAACACGTCTGACTCACCTCTGATGATAACGTCGATAGCCTGCGGCCGATGCACGGTAAGACTGGTAATGGAGAGGTCCCCTGACCTCCTTAGGACTCCTTTTTATATTCTTCGGCGCTATGCTGTCAGCATTGTGATGGCATAGCTGCCCCAGTTAATAATGTGTCGCTGTGTGTAATAATTGTGCAAGGATTGAGCCGCTTTCTAGAGTGGCAAGCTGTCCTTGTGGTGTTGATGGATGTTGGTCTGGCTTTACAAGGGTTGCCAGTTAGGAGATTTAGATAGATGATGGGGGGATGGTCTCCAAGGGGTGCATACCCCTGGGGTACTGTACAAGCCTCTTTCCCTATTTAGTTCGCGTCCCCGCGAACGGGAACGGAACTTGGGGTTGGGATGTTGATGTAGTTGTTCTTGAAGCCCCCTCGTATCTTCTGGTGGTGTCTTCCTCGTCGTCGTCGGCGTCGTCGTATAGAATGGGTGATGTCGTGTTGAAGTGTAGGTGTGAGATCAGCCCGTGTTCAGAGGGGAGGGTTATGGGATGTACAGATATAAATATAACATTGACATTGTAAAAATGGAAATTGACATTGAGGAAAAAAAAATTGACATTGAGAAAAAAAATTGACATTGAGAAAAAATTGACATTGCCATTGTTGGCATATTGCGAGTTTCAAAGAGAAGGAAAAAAAAAACATGGTTTTGATACTTATCCGTTACATTGTTTTGCAGGGAGGAAAACCCAGCTAGACGAGGAATTGTGCCGTCTGGCTTTATTTTGGGGAAAAAGTGCTCCCTGCAGTAAGAAAGATAGAAGAAAATAGAAAAATGGGTGTTCCAGGGTATAATTTAAGGGAAATAATCAAAGTGTATTTATTGGTTTGGGATAAAACGGAACACCCTGACAAATTTGGGCGTTAGTAGAGTAGAAAGGAAAAAACAAAACCGTGTATTCAGTGTTGCCATTATGGCAGTGTTGAATGGCGTGACATATTGTAAGTTTATGTGCGTAGGCGTACACTTGAGCCTTAATATATATTTGTGTACGCTTTGGGTTTACATTTAATTTACAAGCATGATATAATATAAAATAATAATCTTATTACTAGACCGGTTTGCTCACGAGCCTGGTACCTCGTCTCATTCTCTAGGCCTTCTGTAGCGCTCTCCTCTGTCGACTCATTCTCCCTTCACTTTGCTATTCACTGAGCTGTAGGTACCTCTCACCTATGGCTGTGGGTTAGTGGTCATGCCGTTGACCTTACCTTTCGCAAATTTTCCCCGTGGGTGGAAAAATTCACCTTGGCAGCGAGGGTAGGTGCTCACAATCTCTGCACCGCCCCTGGCTACCGTATATTGCTTATTATTGAAGCGTATCCATACGTGTGTTTGCGTCAGCGTCGCTCGGTGCCCCACGTCACCTTACGTCGCTGATCGCGGCGCCGTCACCTTATTGGCGCGGCTGAAAAATGATGAGGAGTAGTGTGTTTGTGTGACAGAGATAAGGGTATGTGTAATTTGGTGTGGGAAATATATTTACAATAGACATGCTCATGCTCCTTGCTATATGTAAAAAAAAATGTATTAATGGCAACTCTTTTTCTGTTGTGTATATCCGTGGACGCGTTGCTCCCTGGGTTTCCTGATTTTTGGGAAAACGGATTAGTTGTTAGCAATACATGACAATACATTACAATATATTATATATGACATTTTCGTGGCAGCGCTTAATTTATAAAATTAAGTGTGGCGCCACTGAAGTCTAACTTACTTCTAGGTTAGCCTATGTTAACCTATCTTAGCCTAGTGTTGTCGGGCTTACCTTGGTAACGGATTTTTAGTCACCAAGTGCCGAGATATTCTACTGTAATCTATATATATATAATAAAAAAATTGCCTTAAATGTAGGCTTATGCTATATTACAACGAATTATCATGAGTTGTCCTGAGTTGTCATGAGTTATCATGAGTTGTCATGAGTTGTCGGACTTACCCTGATGCCGGGTTTGTGGGTCATCAGGTGCCGAACGGCGTTACTTAACGCTATCTATCGTAATTATGGCCTAAAAAAATGCTATTTCTAAGCCGAAAGGGTGGCCTTATTCTAATGCCGAAATGTGCTGTGCCATTACCTGGCAACAGCGGTTAATAAATTTGCTTAATCCTAGGTTGCGTGTCAAATGCAACCGTCTTACAGCTAAATTTGGACTAGAACGATCGCCTGAGGCAATTTACTTCCTCAGGACACCACCCGCACGAGTCCTAGAAACACCGGTTGTCTCTGGGATCGCTGGATTCCGTTCCCTTAATTCTAGATGTCGACGCTTATGAACTAGTATTAACCTAGTCGCAGGCGGCTTACGGTGCCCCTGAGCAAACCGTTTCGCCCGCTGTACTTATCAGTTCTTTACCGTTGCCATTGCGTATGTAGTCGTAGTTGGGCCGCCCACGTAACCCTTATGAGGTGCTCGCAATGCCCCTCTCTTAATGCCCATTGGTTGCCCGCTGCGTCGCCATTTATGTGGGCATTGGACATTGTCGTCCAATGGCATAATATTATCTTCGCCTTCGTCGGCAATCGTAGTCTGCTTTTCGCAGTAATATTCGCCTGTATCGGCCGTAGTAGTATGCTTTTCGCATTAATATTTCATTTCGCCTTTATAGGCCGCCGTAGTATGCTTTTCGCATTAATATTTCATTTTGCCTTTATCGGCCGCAGTATTATGTATTTCGCAGTAACATTTCACTCCAACGCACAGGAGTCTTGCTTCCCGCTATGGAAGCCGTACCTACTTAAATTTAACTAGAAGTCTAGTCATAATGGGGTCGTCTCTAGGGATTGCTCTCGAGTCCGGCGCTGAGTGAGCTATTTCTCCCGCCATTCTCAGAAAGTCTCCCTGCAGGTCTTGGCTTCGACGACCGTGGCACAGAGTGGGTGTAGCATCCCTTCCTCCCAGGGGCAGTTGAGGTGCACCTAGGATTCCAGAGCTTGCCCGGCCAGGCCGCGAGTGCCTTAACCTTACGTGGTTCGTCTGTTTGGTCTGGTCGTGGAGTTAAGTAAGGTCACTGAGCTGTTGATCCAACTGGGGTAAGGGTTCACATCACCTTCCCCAGCTCTGCTCCAGTGTGGTGCCTTTGGCCTTTGGCTTACGCCGCTATCACCAATCAGAGTGTATCAGATTCCTTTTTATGGAGAGAAAAAAATATAGGCGTAACCTGTGTAAATAATGTATTTTTTATGTAAAAATGTAAAATTTTCCAAGTGTTGTGGGGTTATAGATCTTCTAAGTACATAGACTACTTCTGGTCTACCATTGCTACGTCAGCTTTCCAGCGATAATGCTCTTTTTACCTTAATGGAGGTGTTAGTAGGGTCTGTGATGTCAGGTACCCTGTTATTAGGATTTGGGGTAGTTATTTGTAGAGTGGGCTTAAAGTATGGTAGGAAGGGGTTGTGCATCTTTGGGCTCAAATAAATGGTGGCCTTGAGCCGGTAATGCTACTAGGATTGCTCCTACAATGAGTGGACTGGGGAGGTAATTCCCGGGATTGCAAAGATATGAAAATTCCATGCAGGTTTGATAGTAATATTCCTGGTAAATGGATGGGATACTCATGCAGGTATCTGGATATGAGGCGTCTGCACTCATGTACGGATAGGTGTAGGTTGAGGCATAATACTATTATATTCCTGTCATGCGGGAGTATTTAATTAACAAAGAATGGTTAATATATATAATTGTGGCCTCATCTCTCATTTGGAGATGCGCATTATGCTTATTTAATGTTTGCCGACCCACCCCTAATACTCAGGTCGTAGCATCGTGATCCAAGGCGTAGCAAGCCTTCTCTTTAGACGCATGAAGTCTATCAACCCCTTGTGTATACTCTGTGATGTAGTGTAGCTGTTTTGGTCGTGTTCATGTGTCTGCGTTGTTTATGTTGGACGTGAGAAGGTTATTGGAAGGGAGTAAGGTGGTACGCTGGTAGCCTGTTCTCCTGTCATCCTCCCTTGGTCCATGTTGGCTTTCTATCCGCGCCTTGGGATAGTAAAGCTTCACGACCTAATCTGGTCTGCCATTTGTAGTGTGAATGTGGCCAGTGGTCGTAGTGCGATTGGCCATGTCCTAATCGCCTGGAATGATTTATTTTGGGAATAGAATCGCGAAAAGAAGTTATTGGGGGGGAGGTCTTGTGTCCTCAGAGCCCCTGTCTGTGTTCGCTTCTAATTATTGAGCGCATGTGTGTGTGTGTGACTATGTTCCGCTACACCACGCGGACGGTTGGTCTGTTACAGGCTAAGTCGTAATATGTATCGCGTGTATGGGCAGAAGGCGCCCGTGGCCTGCCAATATCTTTGAGAACGTGCTCCTATGGGCCCAAGATAAGTTCCGATGTGTCGCGTCTTGTCCATTGCTAAATGTTTTTGCAGTGTTAAAAAAAATGTATGTTATTATGATTGTTTTGCGTTTTTAATGTCATGGTCAATGCCGGTAAACAATAGTGTCTTGTCACCATCGATATGGCAATGTGACGAAGTCTGCCAGTCAGCAGTTTGTATGTGTAATGTCAGGCTGGGATGTTATGTATGTCATCCGCTGGCATGTGCTTTCCTGCACGTATGCAAGTGTTGTCATTGTTTTAGATTCCTGGCGGACTTAATGTAGCAATTCGTACTATTTGCTAATACTATTGTGTGGTCACTATTCCGTAAGACCTTTGTCTTACGAAATTTCTATACTTGTTTCTGGGAAGTCTATTTTCCCTGTCAGTTGTCACTGAAATTCTGTGCGTGGCCTTTGGCCGAAGGAAATGTGGTATTATCTGGTTGTGTGGTTGTATGGGCTAATTTCAGTGTGATTGGAAGCCTGGATAGCTGTTTTCCTGGTGTCCGATTTTCGCTGGGATTTGAACCCGTGATCTATGTAATTCTCTGTGTTATATGTCTGCGTTGTGTTTCAGGAATTGAGGTGTCCTCAGTGTGATTTTTGCTTGTGTCTCTCGTACCAAAAATACCGTTGGATAGTTAGTTTTTGGTACGAGCGTGGTGTGTGATCATGGGTTCGGACCCGGGGTGCTGCAAAGGCTTGTTACGACGGTATTTGTGCCGTCCGTATTATGGCACGTTCCCCGTCTATGTGCAATGCGCAAATGAAAGTATGCATACCTGTGCAGAGTTTGTATGTTTTTAATTTCCCCTCGTAGTGTAATTTTGGAAGTTATAGGGTCCTTGGATCGGACGTGAATGATGCGTTTGTTCCTGTTCACTAGGAGTTGGCTTAGTTCCTCTGTACCGACCAGTCTCGCCCATTGAAGAGTGTGTTATCGCTGCCGCGATAGTGTTGAATTACGATGTCGTGGGCTTTCATTTGCTACTTGCTTACTCTCATGTTTCCGGCACGAGTATGTGGGAACCTGATTGCTGTCTCTTGTAATTGTGAGTAGTGCTTCTCGCACTGTAAAAAAAAAAGGAAACTTGTAGTTTAACGTGCCCGTTGATCTGTAGATCATGAGCCACGGGACTTCCGTTTTACGTGGAATCCAAACCACAGGCCATGGCATTTCACTTCGGAAATCTCACATGCCTTGGCCGCATTGTAAAAGAACCTCTCACTAACTACATTTGTGTCCCCAAATTTTGTGTTAACTGTATCGTGGTTTGAGTATGTCCCTATCCGTTGTACAAAATGTCGTTATACACGAGTGTCTCTGGGCTGCTAGTCGCGTGTTTGGTGACTAGATGCCGGAGGTGATTTTGTTGTTTTTCATTTATGACCATCTGATAGTGGAACTGTCCCAATCCGTGTTAGCTTCCTACTTTTCTATCCTAGACTGGATAGCTACCCGACCTTATATTCCTGGTATTCAGAAGGTTGCGGGTTTTGAGACCGTCTTTTACCCAGAATAATTGTTTCTGGCACTATTCAGGTTGTGTCTCCGGGACAGTTTGGTAGTGTTAGGATCGTATCCCGGTGCGGTCAGTGAGGTTTGAAGGCTATTTCTTGGTCTTCTTTCCACGTCTGCCAGCGGGATCATTTCCTTTTCTTTTAGCAGTGTGCCCGCCTGTACGTGTAGGTGTGTGAGCTTGGCGTGTATGATATGCCTTCATACGGCGGGCGTGAATAATGTCTTTAATGAGTTTCCTCCCATGGCGCACGCTGACTATATAATTTAGGTCAGATACCTTCCTGCAGACTTTGAAAGGACCTGACCAGCGTGGCGGAGGAATTCGGACACGTTTTTCTTACGGGCAGAATTTGAGACCATGACCAATTGCCCGGGTGTGTATTCCACGGTTTTCCTATTCCGATCGTACCGCTCTTTTTGTTTCTTTTGAGCCTCGGCTATGTTTTTTCTAGCGTCCATGCGGGCTATCTGCAAATGTTCTAGCCGGGCCGCATTGTCCGTGTAGGCGTCCTGTGGGATACATATATTGTCTATGGGACTTCTGGGTGTGTATCCGTGCAGTAGGAAGTGTGGAGAGTGTTTCGTAGCCGTGGATACAGAGGTATTATAACTAAAAGTAATGGCTTGCAGGTATTCATCCCAGTCTGTTCCTGCGTCCTCTGTAAATTTGGCCAGCGCTATTCCAAGTATTTTGTTCATACTCTCCGTGAGTCCGTTGGTTTGCGGGGAAAAACTCGTGGTAGTGTATGCCTTAATCCTGAGTATCTCCAGAAACTGTTGGAGCACTCTCGAGGTGAAAATAGTACCTCTGTCGGATAATAAGGTTTGGAATAGGCCGTACCGTGTAACTATATCAAATAGAAATTCGGCTATGCTGTTCGTGTCTGCTTTGGGAACAGCCTTTGTAATCATATATCGTGTGAGATACTCAGTGGCCACCAGGATATATTTATTACCTTTCTGACTTGTCGTAATGGGGCCTTTCACATCTATCCCGACTCTGTGAAATAACTCTCCCACGGGAATTGGGTTGAGTAGTCCATGAGGCTTGCCAGGTCTTGTTTTGAATCGTTGGCAAGTGTGACATGTCTTTACGAAGGTATCTATGTCAGCCTTCATGTTTACCCAATAGTACTAGTCACGGATTCTAAGGTATGTTTTATGCGTGCCTAGGTGCGCCCCTGCCAGTGGGCTATTATGGTGTCCGATCATGATATTTTCTCTCAATGATTCCGGAACCGCTATAGGTGCGTTATCGTGCATGGCCGTGGGCTTAAATTTCAGTACCCCGTCTTTGTCTAGGAAAAATCGCCTAGACAGCCGTGCTGTCTTGGAGTCCACTTTATCCAAGTCTTCTAGTGCCAATAGAATCTGTTTCAAGTACGGATCACTTTCTTGCTCCTGTTTGATGTTAATCACCGTCAGGGCAAAGGTGGGCATATCGTCCCAGTCGTGGTCCTTACTGTCATCCGGGGGATCGGCTACTGGCAGCCTAGACAACCCATCTGCGTCTAGGTGTGTAGCGCCTTTTTTGTGTTTGACCACGAAGTCATATTCATACAGGCGGAATATAAACCTGTTGAGCCGCGAATTTGGGTTTTTAAATTTGTCCCAAAAAAGCAAGCTCGCGTGGTCAGTCACTACCGTGAACTTGATACCATAGAGGTATACTCTAAAATAGTTCACTCCCCACGAAAATGCCAGCATTTCCCGCTCTGTGGCAGAGTATCTAGTCTCAACGGCCGTTAGCTTCCTGCTAGCGTAGGCGATGGGCCGTTTGCGCCCTTCTGCGTCTTCCTGCAATAGGGTCGCCCCCAGCCCATACAGGCTGGCATCCACGTGTAAAAATGTGGGCCTATCACTGTGGAAGTGTTGCAGTAATGGAGGTGAGGTCAATAGTTGCTTCAGTGTGTTGAAGGCATCTATGTGTTCCTGCTTGATGCTGAAGGGCGTTTTTTCACGTGTGAGCTCAGTTAGGGGATGGGTGATGTGTGCAAACCTATAGATATACTTGCGATAGTACGAAGCCAAACCAATAAAACTGCGCAATTGTTTCAAATTTGTGGGCATTGGGATGCCCGTTATTGCGTCAGTCTTAGCTGGGTCGGGAATAATGCCCTCCCTGTTGACAATATGGCCCAATATGTTAATCTGCTGTCTGGCAAATTGACATTTCGCAGGTTTAAGCCTTAGTTTAGCTTCTCTGATCCTTGCGAAAGCCTCCTCCAAATGTACGATGTGTTCGTCAAAAGTGTTGGAGAAGACCGTTATATCATCCACGTACACTAATACGGAACGCCACTTAAGCCCTGAAAATGTCTTATCCACTAGCTTTTGGAAGGTTTGGCTGGCGTTACGGAGGCCCATGGGTAACCTTGTGTAGGTATATAACCCGTTCTCTGTGACGAACGCCAGCTTGTGCCTATCTGGTTCATAGACGGGGATTGAATAGAATCCACTATAGCAATCCATCGAACTGAACCAGCTAGCTCCACCAAGGGCGTCCAAATAGGTGTCTGCCCTTGGTAGTGGATAACTATCATTTTCGACTAACTTATTGAGCCTCCTGTAGTCAGTACAAAACCTGTGCGATCCGTCCTTTTTTTTTGGTCAGCAGAACTGGTGAGCTGTAGCTAGAAATAACGGGAACAATGACCCCTGCCTCGAGCATCTCTGAGATCTGAGCATCGATGGCGTGTCTCTCCTTCTGGCTCACCCTGAAGGGAGGCTGGTGTACTGGCCGGTCACTAGTGAGTGTGACATGGTGTTCAATGAGGTCTGTCACAGCGAGATCCTTCATTGAATGGGCAAAAATATCCCTGTTGGTCTCCAGGAGCTCCGTGAGCCTTTCATTTTGCTCCGGAGTCAGGTCCTGCCTGTGGTTCTGGTTGGCCGCCTTATCTGTGTGTGTGTCTGTGTATTGGCTGATAGTGTGCAGTGTAGGGGCCTGATGCTCGTGATTTTCTCGCTCCGCTCGAATCCCATCTCTGTTCCTGGTGTATACCATGGGATGTGTGGTGAGCCTCTGGTCGTGCTTTAAAAGCATCTGACCACTAGCGAAATTTATGCTAGCCTCATATCTAGCGAGAAAATCCATGCCAATTATGGCTGACGCAGAAAGGTGTTCGATAACGAACATGGGGTGCGTTGTGGCAAAATGGTCTATCCTAATATGTATGTTTGCCACCCCCACGTTTTCTAGCATCTGAGCATTGGCCGCTACCAGCCGGATGTCTCCCGTGACATCGTGTATTTGAGCCTCGGCAACGTGTCGTCTATTAACACAACTTACGGCTGCCCCAGTATCAATTAGGGCCTGCACTCTGTGGCCATTTATGTTGGCGTGTATCGTGAGGGCCGATACCTGAAATCCATTGCCCTGCACCGATGTATTGTGTAGGGTATATGTTGTTGTTGTTGTTGTTGCCGGAGTGACATTTGTGCTGGGAAGGCACGGAGCTGTCCGCTTATCGTACCTGGCACGCTTCGCCTCTCGGCTGACTTCCTGTCCTGAATACTTTGCCCCGGTCAGCAAAGTGCGTTCGCCAAGTACATTGCCAGCTCTTTTAACCGGTCTTGCTGTTAGACTAGGATTCTGCTGGCGAACGTTTAATGTATTAATCGTTCCCAGCCTTTGTGTGGTTGTGTTGTTGTTGGTTTCTTCCTCTCGGGAAGGTGTGTCTGCGAACGTGACCCTGAGCTTGCCCTTGTTACCCCGTCTTTTGTTCCAGGCGGTCGCGAGTTCGACTCCTGTTGCTGGCTTCCCCATGCCGAGCGAGCTCGCGTCATGCGCCTGTGTGTGGTCAATTCCCACCCTGTGTTGTGGTGAAGGGGGTAGGGTTTTCTGTGTGGAGGGTGTGGGCGTGTTCTCAGGCTGTTTGCTTCTGATTGTGAGGGGTGTGTAATGTCCCGCCTTAGGGTTTCCTGTAAAAAGTACATGTAGGTCCCTATCGAATCCCGCAGTTGAGAATAGCGGAGGCGAGTGCACATCAGTGTATACATGGATGTTGGCTTTCAGCACCTTGCCGAGAGCGGTCACCTCTACGGCACTGCCATAGGTGCTGTCCCTACCCATGTATTTTCGGTAATCCGCCCCGGTCTGGAATGGGTTTTCCCGCTCGTCCGACACAAAGTCCCGGTACTCTTTCCAGTTGGCCAGGATATGTTTGACCGTTTTCTGTCTGTAGTCCCCATGATAGTCCTCGGTATTCCGGATTAGGAAGCTCATGGCCCTAAACAGACAGTTGCCGTCTCCTTGCACGGGGTGTGTTTGGAAACGGTCCGGGGGCGGATCGTCAGCCTTAGCTTTGTCTGGCTGCTTCTTCCCCTTACTCTTGCGAATTTGCTTGGGGGAAGGGCCTTTCTGTTGTTGTGTTGGGGGAGGAACATCAGCTGCTTCATCCGCTAGCCGACCCCCCCCCCGTCTAGGCGTTTTTTTTGAAACGTGGGTGTACGCCTGCCTGTAATGTATGTGCGCCCCCCCTCGGGGTGGCTGCGCCAGCTTCCCGCCTGCGGTGTGTGGCTAGGTGTAGGGAGTATTGCCCCCCTGTCTGTCCTGTGGGGTGTTTCATCCCTGAACTCCCTCGGGTATTCGTCGGGGAGGGGGTAGTGTTCCGGGCCCTTCGTGTGTTTAACCATATTGTCCCGTCCCCTTGTGGGTTTTCTTCCCTGTCTGTTATTGCCCGGGGATCTGTTTTCCTGTTTCCGCCAGGGTGGGGTGTATGTCTGATGCTGGGGGAGCGGGTTTTCCCGTCGGTTCCACTTTTCCCTATACTGGGTAGCTGCATACTCCTGTCTGGTCGGGGGTGGGTTTCCTCGCCTGTCCCTGTTTCCCCTGTACTGTGGGGGTGTGTAGCTTTGCCTGCGCGGGGGCGGGTTCTCCCGATATTCCCCATTTCCCCTGTACTGCGGGGCTGCATAGCCCTGCCTGCGTGGGGGCGAGTTTTCCCGGTACTCCCTGTCTGCCCTGTATTGTGGGGCAGCGTAGGACTGTCTATTTGGTGGCGGGCTGTTTCGTCGGGGGATGTCGTGGTCGTACTCCTCGGGGTAGTACTCCCGTGTGTACGGGGATGGCGAACGCCGTGAGGGGTATGTCGGCTCTGTGTCCGTGTATGATATCGGTGAATACCGAGGAGGGTAGTGTGGCCTATCCTGTGGGGGAGGTGTTGTTGGCCGCTGTGGAGGGTAGTAATTTTCCTCCCTCCCGTAGCGTCTCCTCTCTGTGTACCCCCTGTCCCTCTCAGTATAATAGTGTTCTTGTTTGTCTGCGTGCTCATCCCTTAGCGGTCTCCCGCCCGCTTGGATGGCAGCTATTGTCAGTTTCTCCATTCTGTCCACCAATTCGTCCATTTTATTATTGGTGTCGTCTTTTTGAGTTTGGAAGTGCAGATCCACGGCTTTTTCCGTAGCCTTTTCCGTGATCTTTCTTCCCTCCTCTATGGTCTTTATGTTATTTAACATATGTTGGACCGTGGGGTTGTTCATTATGCATAGCTTTTCCACTATGGCTGGTCTGAGGCCCTGCATTAACAGCTTGACTTTCTGTTTGTTTGTCATGGCTGCATTGTACTTTTCGCACATTATCAATTTTACATTGATGTATGCCTGGGCGCTCTCTTTAGGTCCCTGTGACCTCTGTCTAATTTGGTCGTAGAGATCGTCATCGTCTGGTATGAGCTGGAATTCGCTCTTCAACATTACAGCGGTTTCCTCCCATGTGGCAGCCTCTAGTGTGTCCTCATGGAGCTCATACCATGTCATGGCCGCCTTTGTGAGGTATGCAGGAAGGAGCCGTTTCCTAACTTCCTCGCTCCAACCATTGATCCGGGCCGTTCTATTGAAGGCCTTGAGGTATTCCTCGGGATCCTGGCCTTCCCCCGTGAACTTTGTGGGGTGGATCATGGGGTACTCAGTGTGTCTATTCATTTCGTTCTCGGCTGTCTCTTGTTGGCTGTGTAGTGATTCTGGTCTGTTTGTGTCGTTCGCACCGCTGTCGTGTGCCGAGGTGTTTGGGCTATTTAGAGGGGAATTAGCCTCGCTTCCCGTGTACGACACCTGTGTTATGTTACCAGGTGGCTCGTCACCTGATATGTCTGTGCTGATGGATGGTGTGTTGTCGTACTGTGTGGATTTGACTATGTGTACAGTCCTGTCTAAATCCTGTTTTACTGTTTCCAAAATAGTGTGGATGTCAAGAACTGCTTCTGTCGTATGATTATTGGCCTTTATAGTGTCTGTCTCTAGTAGCTCTGTAATGCGCTCGAGCAGATTACTAGCTTTCTGCTTTGTGATTTGCAGTTGCTGCAACAATAGGGGATGGAGTGTTGGCAGGCAATCTACTTCACTAGCGCTGGATACTGGTGACTCTTGTGTGTGTTCACTGGCCTGGGACCGTGTAAAATGTATAACTTGTGCTGCGGCGGTAGGGTGTTGAGCACGGATCTGTGATGTTTTGAATTCAAGGTCCCTGAGAAGTTGTACCGCAGTCTGGTCAGTTATTAAGTCACTGTTCCTAATTTTTAGCTTCGGCAGGAGTGGAGTCGTACTAGCCGACAAATGGTGTGCAAAGTCTCTTAGTGTAGTTTTAAATGTGGACATTTAATTTCCACCGAGTTGGTGTAATAATACAAACTCCTATATATATATATATATATATATATATATATATAAAAAAAATGTGTGACGTAATATGAGGTCAAAAAATTTTTTTTTCAGTCTCGCTTGGCTATGTGCGGTACGGGCCTTTTTTTTTACTACGAGGGCTCGTTGTTTGAGTCCTATTTTACTGTGCATAGTACCCGGCCTCCACCATCTGTTTTAGATCCCTTATTTGGGGGTGGTAGGATCTAAAACGGAAGAGTTATTGTATTGATTTAGCAGGAAATGCCTAAAAAGGGGTAGCTTCCCATAGTCGGGCAAGCTGAGTGTAGAGTGTTGTTTTAGTGTCGGGGTGCTCCTATAAATAACGTAGGAGTGTTTTAGGGGATGGAACTCAATGCAAGGGTCACTGTGCTGGTTGCCCAGCTGTCTGGCTTGTTATATAACTGAACGTGCTCGTGTCAGCTTTGTGGCGCTCGCTGCTCTTAGCAGTCGAGCCGCCGCGAGAAATACAATGATACCTGAGTTAGCACTGTTGGGCTACCGTATGTCACGTCTAGCCGTGACGGGAATAAGGAAGGGCGTTGGGATGTAAAGAGGCGTATAAATAGTAAGTCGGGTGTAGTGTGTTGACCAAGTGTTTATTGGTCTGTGATGTTGAATTATGAGTCCCTTTCAGGGAATGTAATAATGATCACAATGTAAAAGTACAATCTGTGGGTAAAGGTTACAAATATAGGAGATCTGAACACGTCTGACTCACCTCTGATGATAACGTCGATAGCCTGCGGCCGATGCACGGTAAGACTGGTAATGGAGAGATCCCCTGACCTCCTTAGGACTCCTTTTTATATTCTTCGGCGCTATGCTGTCAGCATTGTGATGGCATAGCTGCCCCAGTTAATAATGTGTCGCTGTGTGTAATAATTGTGCAAGGATTGAGCCGCTTTCTAGAGTGGCAAGCTGTCCTTGTGGTGTTGATGGATGTTGGTCTGGCTTTACAAGGGTTGCCAGTTAGGAGATTTAGATAGATGATGGGGGGATGGTCTCCAAGGGGTGCATACCCCTGGGGTACTGTACAATATGTAGCTAGCCCAGTCATTAATACAATTTTTCTTTTCATTTATACCAGAGTTGAAGATAAAAGACTTCCTACCCATTGCCATTTCTATTCAGGATATTTGGTAGAGAATGGGTTCTGTGTCTTGATGTATTTCAATATATTCCTTGAGTCAGGGGTATCTAGTTTCAATTTAGCTTGCTACCACTTTCAATTAGAATTATGCCCGTTGCTCACGGTAAAATATTTCTTAAAATTTATTTTACAACTAATTTTATAAAAATTTGACGAAAGCAAGCTGTGTTGTTCACGGTAAAATTATTTTATAAAATCCGTGGATGTATCAGGATCACCATCTACCGATAAACTTCTGAATCAAGAATCAGCTGTTCAACACACATTGGTTTGAGAGTATGGCTCCAATGAACAAAGCAAAAATTGCTGCTTTAGCTACAATTATATGTCGTACAGTGGTAAAAAGGAAGAAAAGAAATGCTAGGAAGTCCTGGACTCGGGAATGGATAAAAAGAAGAGTAGAGTACAGGAATGCTGTCCTTGGTCGAAAATGAGTTGAGGTTAGAAGATCAGAATTCATATAGGAATTTTCTAAGAATGGAGGAAAGCAGTTTTAAAAAAACTCCTAGATCTTGTTGGTTCCAAAATTATTCGACAGGACACTAACATGAGGCAAGCCATTTCTCCTGAAATGAGACTGCAAGTGAGTTCGAAGCCCATTTATCTTCGCCTTCACATCAGCCTGGCTTGTGTTCGGTCGAATTTGTGAAACATATTCGGCGATTGAGATTTCTGCCTCCCTTCTTGCATTTCCATTGTGGTATATGGGCGTTTTAACCTCATACAAACACTGATATTTCTGGTACTCGTCCAGTAAAACACTAACAGCTTCCTTAGTCTAGCCGGAGCCTGCCATTTTCGAAGTGTTTGTTTACAAGCGAGCTTCACAATCTTCTCACCACGTGGCGCCAGCATCATCTTCATGTCAGCTTCCCTGATCGGTTCGTTTCGTAAAATTAATTTTCTAGAAAGTTTTATCAAAGGTTTTATAAAACTTGAATTTGACCGTGAGCAACAGAAATTTTATGAAATTAAATTATTGTACAATAAATTTGAAGGAAAATTTTACCGTGAGCAACGGGCATACGATTAATCGTAGTTCTTTCCAGATGTTTGTATCATCCATATTGTTCAGACCCTTTGTGTGGGGTGAACTGGGGGATGAGGGTGTGTGTAGAGGGCGGTGTTTAACTGGGGGAAGTTTAATGGATGTGTCAGATCGTTGGACGGGTGTCGAAAGGTGCTGACTGCAAACAGGTAGCGGGTGAAGCTCGGTGAATAAGGGTGCGCAATTAAGGGAAGTGACCTCAAGACTGAGAATAATGCCGTGCGGGCTGGAAGCGGCGGTGAGCAATCCAAAGTGTTGTTGACGGCGCGCTACTACAATAAGCTCTCGACCGTGCTAAGTGAGCAAGGACAGTATCAAGGAACAGGCTAGTGTTGCTGGCTCAGCGGTTATGAAGTAGTGTGATGACTGGACGAGGTGTGAGTGAGGCAGTAAGCAGTAAAAAGGATTATGACAAATAATAAATAACAAAAAGGAAGGAAGGAAGATTGTAGTTTTACGTGACCGTGAATCTGGTGATGAGCCACGGGACCTCCTTTTTACGTGGAATCCGAACCACAGGACATGGCATTTCACTTCGAAAATCTCACATGCATTGACCGGGAATCGAACCCGGACCGCCTTGGTGAGAGGCATACAGCTAGACCGCTGAGCCACCACGCCCCCAATAAATAACAATCGGGCCTTTTGGGTAAAGAGTAATTATTTACTAAGGCTTATTTGGGTGTACTGAGTCCCTTGCAAGTCGGGCGAGTACAACGATGTAACAATTCACAAGTGTAAAGGGTATGGTAAGAGGTTGGATGTATAAAACGTGTATAGGATCAAAGATGCACACTCACCTGAGGTTTGATGTCTGGATGCGGTTGGAGAGAGTCTCCGATGGAAACAGATACCTTCCCCTTGGGAGGTGGTCCTTTTAAACTTTTCCGAAGTGCAGACTCTGCGGTATTGCTGCATAGCTGTTTTGGTAGCAGCTTTTGTGTACATGTTGGCGAAGTTATGTAAGCATTAGCGCAAGAGCTGTGGCTTCAGCTCTGCTAGATTTGTGTAATGAAGGTGTGTTGTAGTTGCTGTTGATTCCACCTTGGAGGTGTTTAAGGGGTGAAAACGGTGTTGGGTGTGGGAGAGATGGTTTGATAAATGTAGCTCTTGAAGGAATATTTGTAAATGTCTGTAGAATGGTAGTTGTATGTGTATACACTTCCTAAGGGTGTTATACACCCTTGGATGTGTAACAATATACAAGAGTTCACATACAAGAGTTCACAGTATGCAACTAGTGGTGAATAATAAATCCATTCCTCCGTCCCAGCCAATTATCTGGCTAGAACACTTGCTTAGTAACAGTTGTGTCCATGTGAGTTGAAGTTCAAGATGTTTAAATTCACATGCAGTATTTTCGTCGATAATTTGGTGTATTAATATTCTTCATTCTTGAGAAGTTCGCTACATTTAATTTTGGGATTTCAAATAAGTTTCACTTTATATGTTAATTATAACTTATTCATTCTAACTTTGCGACAACAACAGTCCGATCTTTATGTTTCTACACACATCTTAGTTCCGCAGGTGTCCCTGACAGACACCTGACTTCCTAACCTCCATTGGCTTTTATGTTGATGTATTTAGACATTACTACATGTTGGATGAGAGGATTCATACCCTCTATCATATAAACATCTTCATAGCATTACATTTTTAATTTATGAAAAGCTTTTCAGATTTTTGATTTGAGAATCATGATAGAAATTTACATACGTTTTAATACCTTCTGACAATTGAAGAGCTCGTTTCCAAAACTCAGTAAGTCAAAAATGATGATTTATCAGGACAGACATTCTTTGAACCGGAGCCTACTTTGGCAATATTACTTTATTATGAAATAAAGAGACGTTTTTCAAATTAATATGAAGAACCATGATAACAAACCAAAACCCTATTTTCAAGTTATTAACGTTAAAATGCCAATTTTCCAAAAGTAAAGTAAAGTTTGGAAGACATCACGGCCTGGTGGGAAACAGGAGCTTACTCGTACGCATGCGCATTAGACTTAGCAGAGTCTGGAAGACATCACGGCCTGGCGGGGAACAGTTGTGAAAAAAAAAAACAATATCCTACGTTACAATTTACGATGACATAGTGAGACATACATAGGTCTACACACATTACGAACAAGATCCAATGGATTTCTCAAGTTCTTCCGAAACTGACTTAGTGAGTTTTGGAAACGAGCTCTTCATGTGTTTGTAAAATTATTCTAGTTTTGCCCTTAATTAGATTATTTAATTAGTTTTATAAGATTTCAGCTTATTTTCACTATCTTTTTCATTTACTTTAGGATTGGTTATTTATTTGTCTTTGATTAAGTAATAATAATAATAATCTTTCATTACTACATTGTTTTTCAGATTCATGTTTTAGTTGATGTGTGCTGAAGAAGGACTCTTCACAGTGTGATTAAATGTACTGATAGACGGATTTTGTGATTCAATACGGAAATGGTGAATGTTATGTTATGTGACAAGTGGTGTTTGTTCCTCCTCTATTCATCAAGTACTTGTATTACTTGACATTGACATGCAGCTACAATATTTATGCCACATTAATTTTTCAGGACATGGCAGTACATTTGAAACTGACTGTGCAGAACCAAGGACGGACAAAGGTATAATTTCCAATATTGGTATAATTATATATATATAGTAAAATATTAACCAATCTTTAATAATAATAATAATAATAATACAGATAACGCACAGTGTGCAGATTTCATACATTAACCTCGACAGAAGTCTGTTAGGGAGGTTATTCTTTTGACACAGTAAAGGACGTGGTAAAATGAAAATCCACAGCCTCCTTCCAGTCTCCGACCGGGTCAGGAATGGAATGAATGAAGCCCCCATCTAGCGGCGAGGATATGAACTGTGCCGGCTGCCGAGGCCTGATGGACTCCTCTGGGGCAATGATTAAATGAATGACAGATGAAATGAAATGATAGTGGAGAATGTTGCTGGAATGAAATTTGTGACAGGGAAAACCGGAGTACCCGGAGAAAAACCTGTCTGCCTCCGTTTTATCCAGCACAGATCTCACATGGAGTGACCGGGATTTGAACCACGGACCCAGCGGTGAGAGGCCGGCGTGCTGCCGCCTAAGCCACGGAGGCTTAGTAAAGGACGTGGTATCTATCACAAAGTTTGTAACACAGATTACAAATGCACTGGTCTTCTGGTTGGTGGTAGCTCTTGTTCTGGCAGATAAGACTGCACATAATATGTAGTGCTTGTTCCATGTTAACACTTTAGCAATACTTGCATCAGTGTGATGTGCATTATGTTTCCATCAGTCCATGTGCATCAAATAGACTCACATATATTGGTTGTGTTACATGATCCTAGCACACAGATTCTATTGAAGTGCAAGCTTTGGTAGGGCAGGTCTGGTCCGGTCCATGTATCACAGTTCGTAACTTCTAATACCAAATGTCATTAGATAACATTGTCTGATATTGTCTAATTTCAGTTTACAGATATTAATTACCGTAACACATATAACAATAAACATTATGTTAAGTTTAAAAAATTGATTCACACATCCTGTGTAAAAAATTTGGAATGACTTTTGCAAGAGTTTGTGTCAATATGACTTACAGTGCAGATTTCAGCTCTAATATATTGTGCAAGTAGGCTATTGAACTCAGTTCTTCTAATTTTGTGTAATCATTTCGAGAGTAAAAATGAAAAAAGTGTTCTACTGGCAAAAAATATCAAAATCAGACCTGGTGCTGAGAGGCTAATTGTGACAGCTCTGTACAAGGAAAATGAAATTTCTACATACACTAGCTATTTCACCCTGCACTGTTCGGGAACTCTAAGAGATTGTAAGTTTGCTTGCTGTGTGGAACCATGTGGAAGGCTATTTATTACTTGTGGCTTATTCGAATTCAGTTTGAAAATAGTACATTATGCAACGAGCCTATAATGGCTATAATTAAGACACGAGTATTTTTATAAAACGAGCGTATGCGAGTTTTATAATTTCCATACGAGTGTCTTAATTACGATTATAGGCGAGTTGCATACGACTGTTTATCTTCGACGATAATTATAACTTTATTATATGTTTTAACATAAATATTCATAAATATCTGTTGAGAGTCAGCCACTTGAATTTTGTGATCGAAGAGCGAGCGCTGGGTATATCTCTGTCTTTCAAGATCTCTGAACGACCGACGCATGCGCTCTGTGTGCTTGCAATGCCATATGCAGGCCATATGTTTACATCTGCCGTCCCTCAGTAATATTGTCACCAGAGTCGTTTGAAGGCAATGCGCTGTGTAGAAATTAGGGTTGGTGATATTAAAGTACAGTGCTATTTCTTGTCGCATATTCGCCAGTTTATTTACGTGAACATATGGACGGTGCGTATTCCATGTCGGTAATTTATTATAGTTCGATGTTGTGTTTATGTCCGACATGTTGGATTTTGAGCGCATGCGTGAAGGTATCGTTACCTAATTGGTCAGTGAACGAGCTCTGATTGGCTGGAGAAACTGTATCATAATGAAAAACAGTGTTATGATGACCATCATTATGATACAGTTTTCTGACACATAATAGTGAGGGTCGAACATAAACTCATTAATTCATTGAATATGCTAACATTCAACAAATTAGTGTCAAACGAAAGTTTGATGCTTTTCAGTCGGTCAACATGAGTTTTTCCCAAAAGAGATGGGTTATTAATCCCATGTAATATTTTTCAGGATTATTGAATAACCCATCTCTTTGGGAAAAACTCGTGTTGACCGACTGAAAAGCATTCAACTTTCGATTACTAAGGCAACACTAAAAATGGCTTCAAACACCATAAAATTAGTGTGAAATTAAACCTACATATGTACAGTATTATTAACCTAAGTACTATATTTTAAGGGGCAATGAACTTTTTGATATTCAATTTTAGTAGCCATAGGTGTTTTGTCCAACACCACTAATTCAGGAAGAAATAGAAGTTCTGAATCCCACCGTTGACAGTGGCTGAGCTCAGTTTGGTTTTCCATAAGGTTTGTGCACACTTTTACAGGGTCTTTATATTTGCTTGGCAAGGACATTCTCGCTCACACGCTCCACCAGTGATGGCTCAGTTGCCGACTGCCTCGCGCGCATATGTACGGCAGAATACAGTGCTTCAAATGAGTATCATGCATTTTTACTCACCATGTTTCCAGTAGATGCTGAAAATGTTCCCCATCCGCTGCCAAACATAATCGGCATCTCCTTATGAAGTTTCCGGTTACTCCGGTTAATTTAGCTTCAGTAAGGAAATAACGACCTTAACGTCTATTTTCATTGTTTACTGAACATGTACGTTTGAATCTCTTAGCCAGTTGTTTTATTGTCCGATTTATAGGAATAGGTCTCCCTGGAAATTTCACAAGAAACTTTCGTCTTGTTCTAGCATACGATTTCCTGCACTTAATGTACGTATTGTGCAGATATACATGTTCACATAACGAATATTTCACATAAGGCATTACAGTGCTATACACAATCACAATAAGACAACAGCCTAAGAGATTCAAACGTACAGGGACTGTCAGGATTACCACACATTAACCGAGAAAGCCTCGTTTTAGGGCGCCAGGCACTCATCTTCACCCTCCCCACTATGGATAGGCTTTGCTGCCATCACTGACTATCTGGCAGCTAAAGCATTTCTTAGGATTTTGTGGATGCACCTGCTTGACATGAGCGCACCCCCTAAGGCTATATTACCAGCCATTCCCCCTCCTCGTTTATCCGGGCTTGGGACCAGCACTAACAAATATGACAGTAACCTCTAGAGAAGAAGTTATGATGTACTCTAGCATTAATTTAAAAAAAAAAGCAAGACTTTGTTTCTTATGTTTTGTGTATGTTTTATCTCGGTCATCTACTACACCTAGATACTGAAACGTGCACACGTCTCTTCCCTCTTGTCTAACTTGGCATGCTGTGTCCTCTCTCGGAGCAAAGGGCTGCAACAAAGATCCTCCATTGGTCTCTTCTCCTGGCAATCTGTTGTAGTTCTGTCCAGGATTTGCCTTCTTCCCTCTTCTCTTCCTCCAGGTCACCTTAGGTCTTCCCCTTTTTCTTGCTTCTTGACGAGCTTCTTTCTCTATGGCATCCTCTTTTCTCAGACAGTGACCTATCCATCCCCATTTTAGGTAGATTTCATTAGAAAGCTAACTATTGCAATGGGTCCCATGTTTCGACTTCCGGAAAATTTCGACATATCTTCGCGTTTCACATCCCCCAGACCCCAAAACCACCGTCAGTTCAAAAGTTTATATATAATTTATGTATGTATATGTATATATATATATATGTATATCAGTTTCTTGTGGACACGATAACTGCCGTAATTTTGCACCAATCACTTTGAATTTTTTACCAAATATGTATACCCATAAAATCTCGGACGAGTTCGTTACTGGGCTAAATCGGTCGAAGGGGATGAAAATGGGGGACTTTTTTTCTCGAAAAAATGAAATATTGCTATAACTCTCTTAATATGTGAAATATCGAATACGTTCAAAGTTCATACTATGTGTCGGATAAAGCTCAAAAATTTATGTTTGAAACGTTTTTTGATAGCACCAACCATTGACCAAAGGGGTGGGAAAAAGTGTTTTTTTCGGGAAACATTAATCATATCTCTGTTAATAGGCACAATATCAGAACCGTACAAAATGGACAATATTCCCCTAATAATTACCTAAAACGGTTGTCTGAAAGAATTTTTGATATGAGCCACCATTACGCCAAGGGATGAGAAAAATGATTTCGGAATTATAAGAAAATGCCAAGAGCTATCAGTGGTTGACATGGCAACACTACTCAATTGATGAGGGATGAGCCATCAGACGTTGCCATGACAACGCACTTGCGCGAGATCAGATTCAGATTTCCATCTGACTAAGTGTGAAGCGGCTTCGGTGACGTAACTGGTAGCATGCTGAACTTCTATGCCCAAGGTCGCGGGTTCAAAGCCGGCCAAAGTCGTCGGATTTTCTAAGAGCGCTAAAAATCCCTCAGTAAGCTTTCCTTTGGAGGGGAAGTTCCAACGTTCGTTGCGAGTTGCTGATTGAGGTGGCATCTAGTAGCCAAGTTCACACCTAGGTGGCGTTGACGGTAGTATCTGGTAGCAACATTAGGAACTACTGCTTGAAATTGAGCGTCTGCATTCCTTACCTGAATTACAGACTAATACAGCCATCACAATTCACACCGTTTATTAGACAGATTCTACACTCACCCAAAGTACACGGGGTTACATGACCGCGTTATCGCAGCCCCTAAACTGAGGAACCAACCAACATCTCTGCGGGAGATATAATTTTGCGTGAAGAAGTAACAGACCGTTACATAGTTACACATCAGTGTCGAAACCTTGCATAAGGACAGTGTGACTACAAGTATAACAAGTAGTTCCGTGAAGAACTATACAGCCTATTTTCATATATCCTACTTATGTTAATTGCCACTATCAACATACACAATTTCAGTTTGATTGCTGTAATAGATTCGTAGATATTGAGAACCGACTAAATATTTCGGATGGTCGCCGTGATGGATTTTATATATGTAGGTCCTAGAGTTGTGTACTGTTACATGCAGATTATTGTGAACGTGTAGTATTCAAACTTCAATCGCATAATTAGGACACAAGAAAAAACAAGGAGATTTAAAAATTTTTCACAGCTGCCATCTTGAGGTTATGGAAACAATTGACATAAATTAGATGCCAGTGGATTAACATTCGGATAAAGATTTACTGTACCAAGTTTCACTGCACGCGGATGGTTAAATTGCGAGAAACGTCCATGTGAATATTTATAATTCGCGTCACCGCCATGTTGGATTTGCGATCACCAGGTTATTTAAAGTCCTATAGGTGAACTTAAGTTCATAGCCCCTATGAACATTAAAAAATGCAGTTTGATTGCTAAAATAGATTCGTAGATATACAGTATCGTCTAAATATTTCGGATGGTCGCCATGTTGGATTGTTAAATGTATAGGGCATAGAGTCATGTACCATTAAAGAAAAATTATTGCGTAGGTTCATTATTCAAACTTTCACTTCGATCGCATGACTACATCACAAGAAATAAAAACTTAATTTTAAAATTCGCACTGCCGCCATCTTGAGGTTATGTAAACCATTGAAATAAATTAGATACCAGTGGATTACAATGTGTATAAATATTTCCTGTACCAGGTTTCAGTGCGCTTGGAACATTAAATCGCGAGAAAGGTCTATTTAAAATGTTCAAATTCGCTTGGCCGCCATGTTCGTTTTGTACTTAACCGGTTTTTGAAAATCTTATAGATGGACTTCCAGTAGTGCCCTTTATCTCCGTACAAAAGTTTAGGGAGATACCGCTAATAGTTTCAGAGATATAGAATGCCGGTGAAATATTTCGCACATCCGCCATCTTGTGATTATGTAAACAATTGAACGAAGTTAGATGTCGGTGCATTACAATGTATATAAACATATACTGTACCAAGTTTCATTGCGTTTGGTTGGTCAAATCGCGAGAAACGTCTATTTAAATGTCGCAAATTCGCTTGGCCGCCATGTTGGTTTTGTAGTCACCAGGGTTTCAAAAGTCACATAAGTGAACTTATAGTAGTTCCCTCTATCACCATAGAAAATGTCAGGGTAATATCGGTAATAGTTTCGGAGATATTGAATGCTGATGAAATATTTCGCACAGCCGCCATGTTGGATTGGTGAGTCGTAACAAAATTTGAAGGGCACGGTCGAGGTCGCCGGGAATAGTGCTATGAACTTTCCGAGTTTCATTGAAATCGCTCCTGCCGTTTAGATTTTATTAGGGGGGACACACATACGAATCACACACACACGGACAAAAGGTGATCTCATAAGCCTATTTTTTCAAAATTGAAAATAGGCTAAAAATGGACTCCAAATGACAAGAAGGTTACCGTCATCATAAGACAATAGAATGTTTAAAATATGCATAAAATGACTAAAAACAAAGTTAATTAATCTCCAATTATAAAATACTTTCACGCGATAAATGAGGTCTGATCCTTCTACGAAAACCTGCATATTCTGCCTATTTGTCCGGTGAAATCTACCTCCGCCTTCCGGCGTGCCGAGAGGACTTTTTTCCTTTTAATCTGATGTTTTATGTGGATCTCTCCTGTCGTCTTCAAGAGTTCCTCGTTTTTAATGGACTCTGACCAAAGTATCCGTAGGATTCTTCTGAGGCAACGGTTGATGAAAACCTGCAAACTTCTGTTGATCTGTGTGGTTGCTTTCCAGGTCTTGCATCCATACAGGAGGACTGCTTTTACATTTGTGCGGAAAATTCGTAGTTTGGTCTTAGTTGAAATATCACGTACTTTCCGTATTGCATATGGTGTCTACAAATGCGGAGTTTGCCTTCTGGACCCTCTTGTCTAAGCCTGTACTATTTTATACATTGTTTACCTTTTATATATCAGCTGTTCATATCCCATGACAATGTTGAAAGGTAAAACAAGTCGGAATTAAATTTTAAATATAAAGTGAGAGTACTGTTTACACAAGGAAGTGAATTGGATTTCTCTTGGGGAGGAAGGTGGCCTTGAGACGACAGATCGATATTCGGACAGACTCTAATAATATCTTCTAACAGGTGTCTATGTCTTTTTATTTTAAGAGTTCATTTAATTTCCACAACAGTCTTCCAGGACAAAGAAAGTCATTCATTCCATTAACGGTTTACAGGTTGTAAGGAATCCAGCCCCAATCCAAGTACCAGTAAATGGGATTTGTTGGCAGATAAGAAGTTGAAGTACGTGGAGATGAAAATGGACCTGGCATTGAAGGAACACCAATTAAGAATACAACACATGAAATCCGAGCATGAAATGCACATTGAAAAGTGTCTAATTGAAATTGAAATCATGAGAAAGAATGCACGTAAATAAATGGACTGTACCTATATCATCAACTGGGGATATTTTGTGCTATCATGTTACCTTCCATGTTCCTTTGCATTTACTTATCACATAATATCATATCTCTGAGAATTGTAAATTACTACTTGAAATACTACTTACTCGTAAGTTTTATTTATAGACGACAAGGAACTTGAAAGACACATCACTTATTTGCTGCAACAGTGGCATATCTAGAAAAAAGTACTTTCTCTGCTCTTACCTCAGTGTAGTAGCTGGCCACAGTGGGTGAGTGGTTAACATGTCGGACTACCAACCCCAAGCTTGCAGGTTCACTCCTGGCCATGGTAAGTGATTTTTTTGAAAGGCGACAAAAATCACGATGCACATGTCATACGATGTTGACATGTTAAAGAACCCATTTGAATTCAGTAGGCCGTGTTCATAATGGCAACATTAATCTCAGAATTTTCCGCCTACACAAGTTCCTCATTTCCCTACTAGAAAGCGCTATAGCGCCAAGGAGCTTAGATATCTAACCTCCTCGACTTTCGAAGCATGTAAAGAAGCGATAAACATTCGACATGCAAGCTACCCTCTGGGCGTCAACTAACAAAGCTTGCACCCGGCACCGAGGCCATACAATATTATTATTATTATCATATTTTGAGTTGTCACTGTTGCAGCAAAGGAGCAATAAGATAGAGTACCTGAAGTATTACCTTGATTATGAAACCATGTTTATTTTTAAATTAGGTTGTTGACATAAAGGTAACTGGGTGTTATTTGGTTACTGCCTCTGCTTCTGTCGTTTAGGCCGACTGTGGGCCACATTAATTTGATTTCAGCTTCTGGATCTTTATTTTTGTCCAATACTCCTTCATTCTTTTACTCATGATGTAAGAATGAAAATGTGAGATCCTGTTAACGAACAGGAAAAGGGACAGACCAATGAGTGGGATAACACTTGGAGGTGGACAGCTGAAGAAGGTGGAAAGTCTCAAGTACTTGGGAAGTATAGTGGAGGAAAGTGGGAGAAATGACAAAGAGATTACGGGACGTGGCAGACAGGCAGAAGCATTACGAGCTTAGTGTGGAATAAAGATGTCCCACAAAAAAGCAAGGAAGTGTTATACAGAAGCTATTATATCCCGATACTGACCTATGCATCAGAAACGTGGACAATGAAGAAAAGAGACGTAAGCAGAATACAGGCAGGTGAAATGAAGTTCCTGCGAAGTAGGATCGGAGTAACAAGAAGAGACAGGGTGAGGAATGAAAAGGGCAGGGAAATAGTGAAAGAGGAGATCTTGCAGGGTAGGATTGAGACATCAAAACTGAGGTGGTATGGACACTTAAAGAGAATGGAAGAGAAGATGATTCCCAAGAGGATACATGAGATGCAGAAGAAACGACCAAGGGGGAGACCAAGAGATAGATGGCTGAAAGGAGTGGAGGAATGTGTCAAGAAGACAGGCGAGGACTGGACTCGAGTGACAGCGGAGAGGTGGTGGAAAGAAAGGACTAAGTGGCGAGGCTCCGAGGCTTATGTTCCAAACAGACCCAGCCTGGGGGCTGGAAACTGTACAAGATGATGATGACTCCTTCATTCTATCGCTCTGCATTCTCTTCCTTTCTTCAGACCATGGTGCCTGGATCCGTGATGTAGGATGACCCTTAAAACCCGTGAAGTTCTTAATTTTGACTTTGTATGCTTCCCTGTTGCTAATTTCAGCATCAGATGTTGCCATTTCTTCTAGGTCCTTGTTCACCTCCTGATACCAGCGAGCTGTGGTTTTCCTGGTCGCAAAGAATTTAATTATCCGGTTGGTTAATCTACCTGGGTTCATTCTGTATATAATGTCCAAAGAACACGGCCCTTCTTTTCCAGATAGTGTCTGAGATTTTATCCAATCTGCCACAGTTATTGAATTCTTAATGGACAGATTTCTTCAAAAGAACTTTTAAGTCAAAAATGCAAAGAATATTCTCCAAAGTGTTGCAGGAAGGTCCATTGCATTAGCCTGCTGGGAGTACCATAGAGAGAAACCCAGGGATCCAACACTCAGGATGGTCACTGTCCGCACTGAGATTCCCACCTTCCAAATACAGACAAACATCACTGCAAAATCTAGGCTGTTTCAAGATACATATATGACTTATTGGAATTATTAAAGCTATGACAAAGATAGAAAATGGACGGAGAATACTCAACAGCATTTTACATAAACACAGGAGTAAGACAAGGAGACGGAATATCACCACTGTTATTCAACCTAATAGTAAGGGAAGCACTGGAAGTGGCAGACGCAGCAAAAGGAGGAAACAGCAGAGGAATAAAAATGAATATATTAGCTTTCGCAGATGATGTAGCAATAATTGCTGAAAATTCAGAAGACTTAAAAGCACTAGCGAAAAAGTTCTTCCAAAAAGCAGCGAATGATGAAAAAACAGAATTCATGAAAGTAGAGAGAAATTACAAGACAAGAGGACATGGAACATTACAAATTGATAACCATGGGTTTGAAGAAGTAGACGAGTTCAAATACCTGGCAAAACTAATAAACAACAGAAACGAAGAAGAACAGGAGATAGAAGCGAGGATGAAAGCTGCATCCAGAGCATCATATTCACTTAACAAACTACTCACATCCAAATTGTTATCAAGAGGGACCAAAATATGAATATATAAAACTATAATTAGGCCAGTACTGTACAGTGATTAAACCTGAAGCTCTATATGCTTCAGAAATGCTCAGTTTACATCGTAAGACCTTAAAGGAAAAATTAGAGATTAAAGAAAGGAAAATCATGAGGAAAATCTTAGGGCCCAGAATTGAAAATGGCATACATTACCCCAAACCCTACTCTGAAATTTATAAAAGAGTTTCTAAATTAACTGATACAATGAGATTGCGACGAATTCAGTTTCTAAGCCATTTGGAAAGAATGAATCCTACCAGACTCACTTATCGAATCCACAAATTTCTGCAAATCAAACGCACAAGACCAAAATGGTATAAACAAGTAGAGAAAGACCTTAATGAATTGGGTTCACCAAATTTACAAGATAGAAATATGATCCGGAAAATTGTTCACAGAAGGGGATTTGAGGAAGATGAGAAGAAACCACAGTGACGTACCTGGTCGGAGGAACAGAAATTACAGCAATCAGTGAAAATGAAGAACTATTGGGCAAGGAGGAAAGCTCAGAAAATGTTGATTTCGCGTGGTCCTAAGTGACCCATTCGCGAAGAAGAAGAAGAAGAATTAGGCCAGTATTTCTAATATATAAAAATGGAAATGTATATTTGTCCGACGTTAATGGACTCCGGCACCGTTTAACTGATTGCATTGAAATTTTGAAGGGTTGTAGTGCACACCCCAAGGAGGGCTTTTGGCAACAATAATCTTAGATAGCCCTCTCCCTTCCTTTCATTTAGGCCCTTTGGCATAAATCCACACCGTTTTACTGGGCTCAAATCTACACCGTTTCACCATTCTGAACCGAATTTTACGTACTTACCATTTGGAACAAGACGAGTAACACTATCTACTTAAAAATTCGGACAGCTCTCTCCATTCCCTTCATTTAGGCCCTTTGGCACAAATACTGAATTTCCATGCCTCACAAGCTTTATAATTTTATTTAATGGTATCATCACGGGAATGGGGACTTACAGCATTGGTGAGGATTTGTTAATTTACAGTATGAACGGGGAAAAAATATTATTTTCCTTGCTTCTGTTTTGCCGACAGAATCCATACCATCTTTTAGGTTTTTTTAATATACAGTTGGTGACTCTGTTACAACGGAAGGTCTCAACACTGGCACCTATCTATTTAACAGTCTGTTATTCCTGCATGCAAATATTATATCTTACAGAGACAGAATGAAAGCAGAATAGGACCTCATGATATGACGTTGCCATGGTAACATTCATCAATTTCGTAGACCGGGAATAGTTTTCTGTCAATATCTCGAAAACCGTTCGTTTTAGGGCCTTAAATCTTGGCGTTCGTGGCTACCACGAGCATTGCTACGCTTAGAACGAGCCACGTACCATCTTTCTAAGAGCAAATCGACAAATCTCATCCAAACCCTATCCTCTTCTTATACATAACAAGTAGTCCTGTGAAGAACTATACAGCCTATTTTCATATATCCTACTCCTGGCAATTGCCTCTATCATACAAAATTTCAGTTCGATTGTTGTAATAGATTCGTGGATATTGAGAACCGTCTAAATATTTCAGATGGTCGCCAGGTGGGATTTTTATTTATGTACTATTACATGAAGATTATTGTGTGCGTGTGGTATTCAAACTTCAATCGCATGATTAGGACACAAGAAGTAAAAACGAGATTTCAAAATTTCGGTCAGCTGCCATCTTGTGGTTATGAAAACATTTGGAATAAATTAGATGCCAGAGGATTAACATTTGTATAAGCATTTAACGTGCGAATTTTCACTGCACTCGGATGGTTAAATCGCGAGAAACGTCAATGTAAATATTTATAATTCGCGTCCCCGCCATGTTGGATTTGTGCTCACCAGGTTACTGAAAGTCCTATAGGTGAACTTATGTCCGTAGCCTGTATGAACATTAAAAAATTCAGTTTGATTGCTGTAAAAGATTCGTAGATATTGAGAAACGTCAATATATTTTGGATGCTCGCCATTTTGGATTGTTATATGTATAGGCCATAGAGTTATGTACCATTAAAGGAAAATTATTGCATAGCTTCATTATTCAAAGTTTCACTTCGATGATTACCGCACAAGAAATAAAAGTTTAATTTTAAAATTTCGCACAGCCGCCATCTTGAGGTTATGTAAACAATTGAACTAAATTAGATGGCAGTGCATTACAATATGTATAATAATTTACTGTACCGCATTTCACTGTGCTCAGATGGTTAAATCACAAGAAAAGTCTATTAAAATGTTTCAAATTCACTTGGCCGCCATGTTCATTTTGTATTTTACAGAGTTTTGAATGTTACATAGATAAACTTGTAGGAGTGCCCTTTATCACCGTACAAAATTTCAGGGTGATATCTGTAATAGTTTCAGATATATAGAATGCCAGTGAAATATTTCGCACAGCCACCATTTTGAGGTGATGTAAACTATTGAACTAAGTTAGACGTCAGTGCATTACAATTTTTATAAACACTTCCTGTACCAAGTTTCATTACGGTTGGATGGTTAAATCGCGAGAAAAGTCTATTTAAAAGTCTCAACTTCGCTTGGCCGCCATGTTGGTTTTGTAGTTACCAAGTTTTTGAACGTCTCATAGGAACACTTCTAGTAGTGCCCTTTATCACCGTACAAAATTTCAGGGTGATATCGGTAATAGTTTCGGAGATACTGAATGCTGGTGAAATATTTCACACAGCCGCCATGTTGGATTGGTGCAACACAATAAAATTTGAAGGGTACGGTCGGGGTCGGCCAGAATGGTGCTATGATCTTACCGAGTTTCATTGAAATCTCTCCAGCCATTTAGAAGTTATTAGGGGGACATGCACACACACACACAGACAAAAGGTGATCTCATAAGCCTATTTTTTCATAAAATGAAAATAGGCTAAAAATGGAAATGTATATCTGTCTGAGATTAATGGACTACGACACCGTTTAACTGAATACAGTAAAGTTATTATTTATTCCGCCCTATTCAATACAATTCATACAATTTTTATAAACACTTCCTGTACCAAGTTTCATTACGGTTGGATGGTTAAATCGCGAGAAAAGTCTACTTGAGCGAAATGACGAACCGTTTAACTGATCGCATTGAAGTTTTGTAGGGTTGTAGTGCACACCCCAAGGAAGGTTTTTGGCAACAATAATTTTAGATAGCCATTCCTTTCATTTAGGCCCTTTGGCATAAATCTACATCCTTTTACTGGGCTCAAATCTACACCGTTTCACCAATCTGAACCAAATTTTACGTACTTACCATTTGGAACAAGACGAGTAACACTATCTACTTGAAAATTCGGACAGCCGTCCTCATTCCCTTCATTTAGGCCTTTGCTTTTCGTGTACGAGTGTTTCAATAGTGGATTCATCTGAAGAAGAAGAGTCTTCATAAATATACAGTAGCTTCAGAGATGATTTGATACTCATCTTCCAATTTTTGTCATCAAATTTCATCATCACATAGAACCTGGCTCCTTTTGCAGTGTGGTTCTCACCTCCAGATTTGGTCATCTGGGTGATATGGTGTTCTGAATAGGGTAAGTTTGTCCTGCGGCCGCAAGGTGTCTCTGCACTCCTTTGAGTAGTTCTTATTTAAGTGTAGATGGACATATACATTCTTAGATGATATTTATTATGTATTGTTTTTGGTATTCGTTATTGCCGTAATCAAATGCATCTATTATTATGAAGCTGGGATTCTAAGAGTTTATCTGCGGACTACCATTATCCTCTAGAAATGTTGCTGATCGACAAAACACGCAAGGCTAATACAATTAATAAAAGATATTCATTGGCCCTTAAAATGTAATAGTTACAAAGATTAAATTAGTGTCCTTAAGTATTCAGTTATCAGGGAAATTTCAGGATTAATCTATTATAAGCTACAAGCGGTATAGAGCCGTCGTACCCACCCACCTAACAACTTCAACACAATTTTTGATCAGATAAAAAGCACGCTCAAGGACTTTGAGTGGCAACAATATTGCTCATTATAACAACGACCACCTTCCTCCGGGTAGCACACAATATGACACAGCGAGCAAAGGTACGATCCCTTAATATCCTATTGTGATCCCGAGCAACGCCGGGCATTATGCTAGTACTATACAGTGAGAAACAGAGATTAAGCAAATGCACAGAGAGAAAGATAAAGGTTTTTGAAAATAAAATCCTCAGAAATATTTTCGGACCAATTTGTGAAGCTGGTGAGCGGTGAAGGAGAAAGTGCCATGCTGATTCTTGCCTATGATTGAGATAGCGTTATCCTACAGTATACTGTTCCCCAAAGGCAGGACGTTAATGTGGAGTACTACTGTTCGTTGTTGCAGGAGAATCTGCGATCAACTATGAGAAGAAAACTGCAATACAGCTGTATCTGAATTGATCAGTCCTCCACAATACTCTCCTGATTTAAGTCCCTGGGATTTCTATCTGATCTCAAAAACAAGAAGTTCCGTGACGAACTAAAGACCCTACTTTTCTTAAAATTAAGATTCATGCCAATCATTAATCTACAGTATATGAACCTATCTAGAATATTAGGTTAAAAAATATAGACAGCATTTATTAACAGTTGTCAGCCCTGATTGCTCTTAAGAATACTTAGTCATATCTGTTATGTTACACATAGCACATACGAAATTTGGATGAAATCCAACTGATAGTATAGAAGTTGCATGTATTTAAAATTTGGTCGTATCAGCAGGCTTAGAGTCATGTTGGTAGAACTGACGTATATACGTTACTCCAAATTAATCTAAAATGTCAGGTACTATATGTGTGCATAGTTTAAAGCTGTCGGTTTGCATACTTTCTGATATATTGGTATTTGGATTTAAAAAAAGAGAGAGAGAGAGCAATTAACAACAGTTGGCAGCCCTGGTGGCTCTTAAGAATACGCTCAGTCATATCTGTTTATGTACACATATTACATACAAAATTTGGTTGAAATCCAGTTGTTAGTGTCGAAGTTATATGCATTTAAAAATTGGACCTATCAGAAGTCTTAAAATTATTTTGGCAACACTGTCATGTGTGTCCTCCTGGAAATTAAACTGAAATAGTATTATCTACATGTGTGCCAATTTTGGAATAGCTCCCATGCATACCTTCCATGATAACCAACATGGAGCTAAATTTCTAGTGCGTTTTTTCAGCAGTTGGTAGCACTGACATAATTTTCAAATATGGGCTTGAGATATTCCGGTATACATCTGTACACATACTAAATTTGGTTTTGATTGCTGCAGCCGATTAGGAGTTGATGGGGGGACACACACACACAGCCAGACAGACACACATTTTCCAGGATCGATCTCGTAAGTCTACTTTTTCATCATTTCTGAAAAATGTGAAAAGTAGGCTAATGAAGGAATCACTTGATGAGATTCTCTTCGGAACACTTGCAGACATTCATCAGGCAACCGTCCGTTCTATGTGCATCATCGATTAGGCAGTGCCAGCGGCTTCCGGATCGTTGGTGGTTACATGAAGGCATGAAATTGTCGAAGAAAATTAAAAAATTTCCGCCAAGTCAATACTTACTTAGTTGGCCACACGAACCGAAGTCCCTCACTCTTTAGCCTCTTCTGTCTCCAGCCATATTCTCATTGGCTCCCAGGGCCTCCAGGTCTTTCCTGACTGCATCCTGCCATCTCAACTTTGGTCTACAGAGGGGTCTTTTTCCTTGTGGTTTTCCTTCTAGCACTCTTTTTACCATCCCTTCTTCCCTACTCAGTACATGTCCCAACCATTCTATTCTTCTGTTCCTTATTACTGCTATCACATCCAGTTCGTTATACAGTGCATGAATTTCTGTGTTTTTTCTTCTTCTGAAGTTTCCCTTTTCTAATACCAACCCGAAGATTCTTCTTAACACTTTGTTTTCAAAGGTCAATATTCTCCTCTCCATCTTCTTGCTCAGTGGCCATGTCTCTGCCCCATATATTAATACTGGTCAATACCATAGTGTCTATATTTAACCAATCATCAGGTACATGTTTCAAGCACTTCATCAGCCTTTACAAACAGTGTGGACGAATATACAAAAATGTATCGACAAAAATGATCATAAAACCAATGAAACATTTGAAATATGAAATATTTGAATGATTGTGATATAAATGCATAAAATTGTGCAAGTGGACGAAACATTCACTAAAACACAGTAAAAAACCCTCTAAGGGTTAAACATTCTACAGTAAAACACTATGATCCAGTAATCAGTCAGGATTGTATGCATTAATGCATTCATGAATAGTCATTATATATTGAAAACTGAATGCTATTCGTTAATAGGACAACACTATACGATGCTTTGTTAAAGTTGAAACGGCTAGTAAGGAGTCAGATGCGTCAAAGTTAGAATTGTGCTTTGCACGGTGGTTTCTTGTATTTGAAGTCAATTCTTGTCCCCTTGATGTTCAGATGGTTGAAACGTCAATTATCTGTATGGAACATAAAAACGTGATTTGAAATAAATAAATAAATAAATAAATAAATGGGAAATTGCCGCATTCATATACCAGGCGGTGAACAAGCCAAAATGGTGAAAAGGTTCTAAGACAACGATCAACAAAAATAAATTGAATAGTAAAGGGGGTTGAATTTTTTTTAAAAAACTTACTTTCATTCAACTTGAATTGTGCATTAGTCAACATATATTGAAAAACATTCTGCACTGTGGGGTGCCCAAGGTGATCTGTGAAAAATGATGAGAAAATCATGAGTTAGAGTTAAAACGAGACATATCGCGATAAATTGGAACAGTGTTGCCTAGGTGTGATTAAATGAGATAAAAGAAACAAATTACTTGTAGATAGACATGCGATTGTGCGGCGTGAATGCCGTGAGATAACTGGTGGTGGAAGATAGCGTTTGACTACCGACACATGTGCGGGGAAGCAGGAGGCACAAGGTAAAGAGAGGAGGGGGGGAGGAAATGGGGATAGTGGAAAGGAGGGAAAAAGTAGAGGTGTGAAAGAGGAAGGGGGTAGATAATATTGAAAAACAGAATGGCAGAATCAACAACAATGGAAAATTTAAATGGAACGGATTAATTAAGGGGGCATGTATTTTTTTTTTAATTTATTTATGATGTAATCTCTGTGTGTGGGTCAAACAGAATATTTGTGTCGAAATATATCTCATAAAAGTTTGCAGAATTAGAGGATTTCATGCCGTGTTTATTTCTATAGCTTCCAAGACATTCATGAGGCTTCATTGGAGGTGTATAATGTAATATACTGATATCTTTGTCAATGCTGGTAAATTTGTGTCCAGATTCATCCGTATATATAGCCATGGCAGAAAACTTTCTGTACTTTGTTACTTTGAAGTGTTCGTTAATTAATCTAGTAAGGAAATTTCTACCCATCTGGCCGATGTAGTTGGCTGTGCATTCGTTACATTTTACGTTATATATACCTGATCTTTGGAATTTATTAATGGTGTTTAAGCAGCCTTTGGGTGTGGCGAACCCATCGTACAAATAGCCTAAATATGATAGTGTGTGAGTCGAGGCCTCGGATGGAGGTCCTTGATTCCCGCCCCGACCCAGATCACTGGAACCGGGAAATGAAGAAGAAGAAGCTGCCTGAATTGAAAAATAAATTGCAATTGGTGGTTTTGAAATAATAGATATGGTAGACCAAAAATTACTACAGGAACAATTCGATTTCCAGAAAAGCAGATGTGCGTTGAATGGAGTAAAAAATTTAATAGATAATATCATGGAGGCAAAAAGAGAAGAAGAAGGAAAATTACTCACAGTGTTTGTAGACTACAGTAAGGCTTTTGACCTCTTGGACAGGAACATTATCGTGAGAGAACTAGAGGTCAAGATCACCCAATCGCCGGAATAATCCAGAACATCCTAGCAGACAACTATGGCATCGTGATCGACAACCCATCAACACCTGACGAGATAGCCCAATGGAATGGAGTCCTTCAGGGTGACCCTCTAAGCTCCATCCTATTCAACATCGCAACATGGGACGTAGTAAAAGAGGTAAAAATGAATAACGAAAGTGTAAATGTCTATTTATATGCACTCGTCAAGTGATGGGCGCCAAACAGAATTAAAAGTGGGAGAGATTAATCACGTGGGTTGATATAGCCAAACAGAAAATGTACATCTCAGGGTGTAATTGTTTTAGTGATACGATTGCATCTAGAACAATGAGTAGATACTATTGTACGCCAGAAAATGCAGTTTTTCAAAAGGAATATTTTCAACTTGGTAATTGAATACGTAGTTCGACGAGCGTAATTGCTTTTGTGATAGCCCGCCATGAAATTCCTGCGGCTGCGAAAGGACGCTAAGTGAGAGTCTAGGAGGGAGAAATACGAGAAGAGAGGTGGCTTCTTCTATCGTTGAACGTTGGATGTGAAAGATGTGTTTGTTCGCGACCGGAGTGGGGTCTTCGGAACTTGGTATTTTTAAAGGGAGAACACAACTGCAGTGTTGGTCATATTTAAAACAGAACGGACTTGAATTCTGTGAAATATAGTGTGAAGTTATATTATTATATGTGCACTTGAACGTTAATTGAACATTGAAATTGCAAAACATAAATCTACATTTCATGGTGAAGTTAAAGACTTTGAAAGTCAACAAAGGTTGCAAAATTCAGTCGAGGCATTAATGCAATTTGAATATTTCTACGCACAAGAGATTACGAAGGTTTCTCAAAAAACAAAGTTAATAATCGAGATTTTATTATAACTACATAATTTGACAACTTATAAACATTTCAACGATATCACGCGACATACTCGCACTAGGTGATACCGGTACGTCTACAAATTATCAATCAAAATGAACAAATTGGTCCAGCCAGATCAAACATAAAATGCCAGCGTTTCGCCCCGGTGTGCCGTTGGCCTCGTCAGTTGGTACAGACACACCTCACCAATACGCATGGCTAGCACATACTGAGAAGGCCATCACAAGACACAAAATACAAGTAGTATTGACGTCACGAGTGATGCCAATGAGCTACGGAAGTCAAGCTCCCTTCCATAAAACAAAACCTTACAGGGTGTCTACCGGTAACGAAAGTAACGAAAAAGTAACGAATTTTACAAATGGGTAACGAAAGTAACGAAAACGTAACGAATTTTACAAACGGGTAACGAAAATTTTCTAAAGGCGTGTTGAATCATTTAAACTCGCGCCGCTAGGCTCAGAGATTGCGATGGAGCGAGTTTCACGCAAGCGGCGCCGTGCCTATTGCATAGTACTAAGCTATATTTTCCCGTGCCCGACCCCAAGGAAATACATACTGAGGATACCTTGAGTGGTATACATCGGTTCAACGTATATTTTCGGCATCAAGAAGACTTAAGTTTCATGTGAAATATGTTTCTGTGTTACTGTATTAGGAAACCTGACTTTTCGCGAGACGTTTATTCGCGAATACTTCCGAAACTAAAAAGAAATCTCTCATTTCTGTTATTTGGAAACTATGTCAAATTGAAGTCCAGAAATAACGCGAAACAATTTAATGTCGCAATCTTGCGAAATGTTACCGCTTTGAAAAGAAATTGCGAAAAATCTTCGAAATACATATAACTTATTTAAAAATATGTCTAGTAAATTTGCGACATCCAGTATGGTTAATTCGAAATTCCGTTATGAGTCGATTTTTCCTTCGAACTTTCGTTCCATCGTACATGTAATCTAACCGATTATTTCGATAACTTGTAGATAATTCGTGGTTCTCAGTCGAAATAAAACTTGCCCTCTTGTCGTATTATTCGTGCAATCCTCTCAGAATAATTCGTATCTATACCGTACCTACTTCGAACGTTCATCCTCAAGACGGCCGGCTGACCGCACGACTTGTCTGCGGGAATCTCGTCAAACGGACCGAGATCGACGTCAGTTGAGTAAAATCATAAAACCCGACCCCCATCGTGAACTTGTGACCACGAGGACTGCGGGAATCCTGTCAAAGGTGATTGGGCACCCATCACGGGGCATCCATCACGAAACCTACTTGCCACTTTTCCCATGGCCGTATACTTAAAAGCATGCGGGGAGCGAGAAGTGCATCAACCCACTTAAAAATGACAGCCTACGTAGCATCGAAATACTAATTCCTCCTCGTGATCCACCCTGAACTGATGAACTCCCGACCACAGCATAGGGACAAAGGGAATCACGGCGCCGAACGAAAAATATGTTCATAACTACTCGTGAATTTTAACCATGCCCAACCTTGAGTTTGCCTCCGCCATTCTGTCAGGACAGATAAGACAGGCAGACAATCGTTCAACGGCCGGTTGCGGCGACGATTGCATAATATCTCGAGGACAACGTAATACGGCCGAGAGCGGCAGCGATTGGGATACATCGCGATATTTCCCCGCATTCAATGACGAGGACAACAGACAGTATTCTTGTCAAACGGACAGCAAGTGGCGCCGTTTGCGGAATAATGCTATATTTTCTTGCGCCCGACCTCAGGGACAATGGAAATCTCGTCGAATGACTAAAAGTGACACTGATTATCTAAATCGCGATTTTTCTCCGTGTTCTATCGTGAAAACTACGGGAAGCTCATCAAACAACTGAGACCAGCGCCGATCGTGTAACATCTCGATATTTCTCCGTATTTGACTGTGAAGACAGAATTCGGTGACGATCGCGTAACATCGCATACATTTCTTCGCGGCCTACCGCGGGGACGAAGGAAATCTCGCCAAACGGTCAAGAGCAGAGCAACCTCTTGGCACCGTAATTATAACAACATATTGTGCACAAGACGACATATTAGCTGAAACAACTCATCTATATATTTAAAACACTAAGCTGTTTTTTGTACACACGAGATTGTGAAAACGACTTAACCGATTGGCTTCGTAAGATATTCTAACGAAAGCTCTTGGCATGCAGATTTGCAGAGTTTCTTTAAAAGGAAAATATATGTTACGGTATATTTTTAAATGATTAAAGAAATATGTAATATTTGACACTCCCGCGCATGCGCACAATGGCCTTTCTCAACAAGGAAAATGGCGATTCCGGTCGCGTCTAACTGAGATCTTTGTTTATGAGAATTAAAAAGGGTCTCCAATAATGTCAATTATGTTTTTAAAATATGCATTGAAATAGAATTATATTAAATAAACCACGAATTGAAGGACTTAAACTGCAGGTTGAGTGTGTATACTGGTTAGATAGCTTAATACTGAAGTGTACCATAGTTGTCTGGATGGCCAAGGGGATAAGGATACTGCCTAGAAATATGTATTATGCATGATCGAGAGGGTTCGATTCCCTCCTCGGATATGTTTTTTTATTTTCGTTTTCTGCCTTCCTACGATTGGTATTGCATTGTAGAAACATATTTCACTTTTATCATTCCCGTCAAGTAACGAATTCTCTGTTGCCATCCTTTGCATGGTCGAGAGGGTTCGATTCCCACCTCGGATACGTTCATTTATTTTCATTTTCTTCCTTCCTACGATTGGTATTACATTGTAGAGACATATTTCACTTTTTTCATTCCCGTAAAGTAACGAATTCTCTGTTGCCATCCTTTGCATGGTCGAGAGGGTTCGATTCCCACCTCAGATATTTTTTTTTTGTTTTCTTCCTTCCTACGATTGGTATTACATTGTAGAAATATATTTCACTTTTATCATTCCCGTAAAGTAACGAATTCTCTGTTGCCATCTATCTACATATTTAAAACACTAAGCTGGTTTTTGTACACACGAGATTGTGAAAACGACTTAACCGATTGGCTTCGTAAGACATTCTAACGAAAGCTCTTGGCATGCAGATTTGCAGTGTGTCTTTAAAAGGAAAATATATGTTACGGTATATTTTTATATGTTTAAAGAAAAATGTAATATATGTGGCTATTGCGCGTTGCCACAATGGCGTTTCTTCATGATAGAAATGGCGGATAAACGATCCACCGTATCGTAGTGTGATATTTGTTTAAGAGAATTGAAAAGGGAAATATCGCTTATGTTGTATCCCGATATATACTGGAATAGAATCATGAAATAAGGGAAATATTGATGAACTATAACTGGCAGTTGAGTGCGTTTGTTGTTTACGTCACTTAATATTGCACTCTAATTTCGTTGTCTGGGTGGCTCAGCGGCTAACATTGTGGACAACGAAATTGATTATGCATCGTCGGAGGAGTTTGATTCCCACCTCAGACATGTAATTTTATTTCCCAATTATTCTATCTTGCAATTGGTATTACATTGTCTAAACATATGTTACGTTTATTATTCCCGTAAGGTAAGGAATTCTCCATGATTTACGTTGCCAGATACTTTTAAATTATTAAATAAAAATCGGCACAATCGCTTCGCCTTGAGAGAAAATTGTCGAACATAATTCATTTGATGGACTCAGACATCGTGGTCACTCAGCGCCGTCTACTTTGGTGTGTGAGTTTAAACCTTTCTCTGATAACCTGTGTTAATGTGATGGCTGTATTGATGTGTGCATTTGTAATTAGTATGGGGAATGGAGAGTTGACGACTGAGGCTTTAAGTTAGGAACTATCCCGGTATTTGCCTGGAGTGGAAGTGGGAAACCACGGAAAACCACATCCAAGATTGTTGAGATGGGAATCAAATTTTGCTCTTCTTAGGTTTGCCTCAAGAGTGCGCCCCGTTCCAGCCCTCAGACCACAATTAAATTTCTTGGCAGAGCAGGGATCGAACCTGGAATCTGGGGCGATAGCTCAGAATGTAGCCTTAAGACTGGGCTTCCCTGTGTTAATACGATCTTTGAAAAACACTGAACATATAATTCTAAAACTCCCTCCATTACGGTGGCTGGCGAAGTGAGTCCATGCTCATTCCAGTAGTGGCGAAGTGATTCTATGCTCCCTTGCATAAATTACTGTCATGGAAATGCAAAGTATTTTACCTTCAACAGGTGATGGAAATTGATTATTTAGAGCAGTTTCATTCTGTTTATTTCAAAATGAAGTTCGTCATCCTGAGTGCGTTTGCAAGAAAATTGCAAAAATTGCAAGGATTTTATTATTGGCGATCAGTCTCATCGCATTCTCATCAGCAACCAACTTGAGAATGGAAGTCTCTGAACTTAGTTGTATAAGTGAATATTATTGTTTATTGATTATTTTTTAGAGTACATAACAATGAGTCTAACCACGCAGTTGATTTTGGCAATGGAAGTAAGTTATTATTTGCTATTTAATATTTGGCTGCTGCGTTGATGCAGGCCACTATAGTATTATTTAATATGACGTTAATTTGGGGAGAAATGCTGCTATAAATAAACCCATTTTACGAAATAGAACATTAGCCGCAAACAAGTGGGAAATCGGAGAAAAAATACGAAGCCACTTTTAAACTCCAATATGAATACGGCATTTCAGATACAATTCCAGATACTATACCGTTGCAGTGTAGGGTCCTTGATGAACAAATGTAAACATTGTTCTGCACTGTATTTCTCTTGAGAGAAATCTACACTTGGTTACTTTGACCTTTGCTGTTGTAATGGTAAAATTAATCTGACTAAATATAAAATATTTGACATGCTGCAACAATTATTTTTCACTGGAGATGATATCTCAAGGAATTTCAGAGAGACTAATCGGCAGTACAATGCTATGTCCTTCGTTTCATTTGGTGCCAATGTTACTGTGCCACACCCATACGGTCCACATTGTTTTAAGATGTATGGAGGTGCACATCATCGCATTTCTTCGTTATATTCCAAAATTATATGTGACGGTTTGCGGCCAGTTTTATTAGACTCCTCAGAGTTCTTGAATTCCTTGGAACTAAATGACTTGCCTCCACATATTCCAAACGCTTGAACCGTTATGCTGCTTAGAAATCTGAACGTTTCCCAAGGGCTCCTAAATGCAACTATATTGCTTGGATTTGGAAATAATAAGTGCAGTTAAAATTAGGCAGAGAGGTCTAATCCTTCTACTTGATTTAACAGCATCCGATAAAACACTATCATTTTGTTTTAAGAGGCAATATTTTCCAATTTATTTGGCATACTCTGTCACAATCAATGAAGCTCAAGGGAAAACTCTTGAACGTATAGGTCTCAATTTGCCTCATCAATTTTTCAGTCATGGCCAGCAGTATTTTGCAATGTTGAGAGTGCAATCTTTTGACGCCCTTATAGTTTCAATAGAGCCAAAAAATAATCGTACAAAGAATATACAGTAGGCCTACATAAGAAAATTCTTCAGTAAATATTTTTCTATTGACCGTCATTTTTGACGGGTTTCAACTAGTTGGGTATTAAATATCTAGTATTTGTTATTTTTTAATTTTTTATAACATCATGTGAATTTAATTTAAAGCGGCTTCGATGGCGTAGTTGGTATCATGCTGAACTGCTGTGCCCAAGATAGCGGGTTCAAACCCGGCCGAAGTCGTCGGATTTTTTTAAGTGTTAAAAATCCTTCAGTATGTCTTCCTTCGGAGGGGAAGTAAAGCCGGCGGTCCCATGTCATAGATTTATGGCATGTAAAAGATACTTCCACAGACTAAACTTGTGTGAAGCTAAATTGTTAGGTTAGAATTCGTCGGAACGCTCTATCAAAGTTCCAACGTTCACCACTAGATATCATTGATATCTCGTAGCAACTTGAAATAACGGAACTTGTACCTCACCCTAAGGGTGTCCGCTGGAAGCAGCTACAGACTCAGGCGAGCTGAACATGTCCTCGGACACTCCCGGCATAAAAGCCATACGATAAATAAAAAACCTCTTTAAAAAGAGTTCATTGTTGCTTTTCTTCACCGCGTGATGAGCGCCTATGCTTGCAGACCGCAGACGTATCTTGAATTCAAAGGTAACTAAAATTAACTAAAGGTAACTAAAAGGTACCTAAAAAGTAACTAATTTTTACTTCAACCTTACAGTAGACACCCTGCCTTACCTTGGCAATCCAAATAGGTTATGAACATTCCCGAATGGGAATATGATGTTACTTTCCGTTTGATCAGATAAATTATCAATCAATATGATAAAATTAGTCCGGCCAGATCAAACATAAAATGCCAGCGTTTCGCCCCAGTGTGCCGTTGGGCTCGTCAGTAGGTACAGACACACCTCACAAATACGCATGGCTAGCAATAAGGTTTTGGTCCACCCCTGACCTGGATGCAAGCTGCTACTTGACATGGCATGGACTGATAAAGTTCCCGGATGGTGACCTGCGGAATTTCATGCCAAATGGTATCTAACTGTTGGGCTAAGTCGGCGACATTCCGGGTTGTTCGCAATCGCCTTCCCATGACGTCCCAAATGTGCTGTATGGGAGAGAGATCAAGCGACCAAGCTGTCCAAGGAAGGATAGGGCAAGCTTGAAGACAGTAGATAGCAACACGTGCCGTGTGCGGCCGGGGATTATCCTATTGGAAAGTAAGGCCTGGATGTCGCTGAAGGAACGGTAACACAACCAGCCGTAGAATGTCATCAACATATCCCTGTGCTGTCAGTGTGCCAGGAATTACTACCAGAGGGGTCCGGCTATCAAAGAAAATGGCACCCCAGACCTTCACCCCCTGTTGTGGGTCAGTGTGGCGTGCGATAGTCAAGGCAGGATTCCCACGCTGGCCTGGACATCTCCAAACACGTCTGCGGTTGTCGTCAGGGCACCGTTGGAAACGGGACTCGTCACTAAAGACTCTACGTCCCCAGTCAGAGCAGTTCCACGTTGCTCAAGCGCGGCACCACTGATATCAGACTTGCCGGTGAACACTAAAAGTGATAAAAATGTCCAGCATAACTCAACATATTGCTAGCGTTTCGCCCCAGCGTGCCAATTGGGCTCTTCAGTTAGTAAAGGCACACCTACCAAGACGCGTAGCAGGTACACACTGAGAAGGCCATGCAAGACGCCTCGCCACATATGTGGCCATGTCACGAGCATGCCAGTGCACCACCGGAGTCAAAAACTCCACACCTTGCTTTGGCATTGAATACAATCAAAAGTTCTCGAAAGAGAAACAAAATGAGTATTGTCCGTTGAGCCATTATAATTAACACTAAAAGTGATAAAAATGCCCAGCATAACTCAACACATTGCTAGCGTTTCGCCCCAGCGTGCCAATTGGGCTCTTCAGTTAGTAAAGGCACACCTACCAAGACGCGTAGCAGGTACACACTGAGAAGGCCATGCAAGACGCCTCGCCGCGTATGTGGCGAGACGAGGACTTTTGATTGTATTCAATGCCAAAGCAAGGTTTATTGTTTTTGGAAGTGGAGTTTTTGACTCCGGTGGTGCACTTGCATGCTCGTGACGTGGCCACATATGTGGCGAGGCGTCTTGCATGGCCTTCTCAGTGTGTGCCTGCTACGCGTCTTGGTAGGTGTGCCTTTACTAACTGAAGAGCCCAATTGGCACGCTGGGGCGAAACGCTAGCAATGTGTTGAGTTATGCTGGACATCTTTATCACTTTTAGTGTTAATTATAATGGCTCAACGGACAATACTAATTTTGTTTCTCTTTCGAGAACTTTTGATTGACGGTGAACAGGTGTGAGTGGTAAGCGGCGTAACGGGCGGCGCGAGTGCAAATTCATGTCGCTCACGCGTCTGTTGATGATCATGGTGGACACAGGTGTGCGGGTCACATGCTGGATCGTTGATAACGACTCCGGTGCTGTGACAGCTGTTCTGACAATTGCTCTGTCTGCCCGTGCTGTTGTGGCCCTCGGTCGACCACTGCCGTCCTGACGCTGATGCCTGCCGTTGTTGACCCACGCTTGCCAGCATCGTCTGATCCCCACATCACTTCGACCCAAATGTACAGCGACAGCTTTATTCGACCAACGAGCTTCTTTCAATCCGATCGCACGATCTCTTTCAAACTCTGACATCTGCTCGTAATGAGCACAAATCCTTTGGCGTGGCATTCTTACAGCCGACGTTCAGATATCGCAGTAAAATGCAACAGCTACTTTGAGCATACGATTTGGAATCGTGCCTTATATATACCTGATGCATGCGCGGGAGCTCCCGCTATTCATTCATTGGACACGAAGCTTTAATCAGTTGCATGTTTGGTCCGAATGTCTTTGCATACATAATTTCCTTACAATCGGACAACGCCTTCCCGGTGCGTCTTTTTGTTTAGTTTTTTTTACAGTGTATTTACTTTATCAGGAGTGTTATTTTCTTATTCACATATTATCAGGGGCGGCTCCAGTCCCGCAAAAGGGGTAGAGCCAAGTAAAAAATATAAAAATATTGGTATTTTCATAACATTATATCAGAGCAGGGTTCGATTTCCGATGTATATACAGGGCCTAAACTAATCTTGATAGTCAAATTTCACATCGGGACTTACCGATAATAATATATACGATAAGAAAATATATAAAATATATAAATGAAACTTTTTCACTCATGAATAGCCTACCACACAAACTCAATGTTTGACTCTTTAACACCTTGACACTCGCTAAAAATAAGAACTGAAGATAGAATACATACAGGAATTCGTGCGATTTCATACAGGCCTGACATTTGCTGATGGTTTATCAACCATAGATATTTAGCTACCGTACCGAGAGTAATCTGTGAAGCCTTAACATGTACTGTTAGTTATTCACTTTACCAGATAATGAATTAATAAATACATATTATTTTCACTATTTATTAGGGCAAGTTTAAATTTCACTGAACGCAGAGCCCCCTTTTAGAGAAATCTAGAATTAATGCTCTTTGTGTGAGAGCGATTGGTTGTCAGTTTGTGTCAACCAACGCCTCACCCCACCAATAACCAATGAGTCAAATTACTTCCAGCCAATCAGACCATTGGCCCACACCCTTTCCCTTCCCCCCTTTGTGACAGCCTGTGACAAGCTTGGCGCTGGCCCAGTACCTCATAATGACCGATAGATAGCATTGCACTTCACTTTCAGTACTGCCTTGAGCCAAACTCTATCCGGCACGAAGCCCAGCATCTTTCCTCATAGCGAGTGACGAGAGAGGCTGCGGAAAAGATAGTGAATTGGACTGTGCATGCGTCAACCGTGCCGTATAGACCGCGGCTCAAGATATCACTGGGGCGAAGATGGAATCAATTATCATACTCTATGGACGGAATATTTAAACTACTAAGTAATTTGAAACTAATTAGATACCGGTATTAAACGTCTGTCTGTTAGGTAGTCAGCCCGAAGTCTGGTTGGATCCTCAAAAAGCACCGCCGTTAGCTTATGTGGGTAGATACCCACAAAAACCCAAGGCAGTGCTATATTGAGGCGTACTAGTATTAAACATAGGCGTTCGAAATTATTCTTTCAGGACTATGAATAATTTATTTTCTGTTAGAGGGCAGTGCCATGGCGCGGTGGCACTACGCCTAGAACCGCCCCTGCATATTTTACTAGCTTTACCAGTCGTGGCTTCGCCCGCGAAAATTGTAGTTGTAAAGAGTACACTTAGCAACGTCTCAATCATGAATGCTATGTTTGATTTATCGTTTAATTTTGAATAATAATGATAATAATGTGGCAAAGACCATAAACAATCAGACAATGTAGCACAACAATGGCACATAGAAACAGTTCCTTTTATCAAGGCACTACAAGGAGTCTAGCACTTGTGCATATTGGATTCATTGTGGTATCCCAGCAATGGGTTTGACCATTCTGATATGTAGCCATGGTGTGATGTTGATTAATGAGAGTTTTGGCTTAAGAAGATTTATGTGTGTTCTTGGATGAAAACTGGCAGGTTTGAGAAGTGGTTTGTAATAAAGAAGATAGAAAGTAAAGAAATATAATAAAGAACAACCAGAAAGAAATAATAAACATAGGTATATTAAAAATATGGAAAAATCCATTGTACTCATTGAGAGTGTAGTGGATACTAACCTTTATACAAGATGCAGGTAATGGGAGCTTACTTACTTGTAGAGAAATAAGCCATATAAGGTATCACATTCAAAATATTCCCTGCGTGCTAATGTCATCGACCCCGAGTACCATTATAAGAAAAGAAATACAGCGAAAGTGATAACCAAATGATAGGGTTGGTCAATGTTGGGAGACCAATAACCAATAAACATTTATTTAATGTTACAACATACATATCAAAATCTCCCCAACGTCACGTCGCATCTCTTGTATAAAATTAGACTCAAAATCACAACAAGGTTTCCACAAATGTAAATAGGAAATAAGTGAGATACAATATATTAAACACACTGACTAAACACAAAATCCATTCACCTATATTCCTATGAAAAAAAGTATGCATCACAAAATTACACAAGTAAACAAGATGTTCAGCAAAGAACATATAGCCTACTTTCTCCTAAATGTATGGGTATCTTTATGACTCTTTGTCCTCATCCCTAAAACAATCACCCCAACCACAATGTATTGTTTGTTTTCTTTTATATTGATAATAAGCCAGTAAGTGTCAAGATCAATATTATATAATTTATGATGATTGAATAACAAAACTACTAACTTATTGTAATGCATTCACGTCCGTTAATCTCTATATTAAGCCAGCCTGCAAAATTAAGAATCTTCCGCCCCAATCACAGTAGGTGGTGCTGCGACCTATCAGTGAATTAATCTTTATCTTGTACGCCTATGCACTGCCATCGTAATGTACTACGATGGCAGTGTTCTATGGGTGTTGAATGAGTAGGCAGTTTAAAGTAGCCAAGAGGGAGGCGATCCAGCTGGCAGTGTTTAAAGGTATTCGGAGCGCGATCGTGGCTAATAGTTGAACTACCAGTATTACAAAATTGCCATACTTCAGGAGGCCAGCTCAGGCATTCACACAGCGTTATGTTTGGAACAATATTACCCACATAACCCACAAGAGGACAGCACCGTACAGAGGCATTAAGAAGGCTGTGGTTAATGACAACGTGTATCTAGTTCTTCTATTCTCCTTTTTCTAATGTCTTCTGTTTATGTGCGATGCTGGGACTGTGATTTTATTAATATACGAGTGTATACTTTATCCTCTCCTTTGAGTTAAATGACATTTTATTCAGTATCTGTGGGAAAAGCTCGTGCACATCATTTGTAAAAGAATTCAAGAAAAAAAAAACTAACTGTAGCAGTATTCGATCCCCAGTCAACTGCGTGTCAGACTAACATGCTAGCCCAGAGCTAACCGTATCCATGACGTCAGGTGTTCTTAACTGACATATTAGATACAAACTGTTGGCAAATAATGACTTTAAATAAACGATTTCTTCACTGCAGTACATCTTCATTAAAGATCATTTCATACAAAGTTTATATTATTGTATCAGTACGGTATATCACATACAACATACTAAAACTACTGAAATATAAGACAGGCACATGAGGACAGCTGCCATCTTGTCGTGTGACACAAACGGCTCAGCTCTTTTAAGCCACTCATACTGTATAATATTATAATATTAAATTATAATAAATAACGGATCACGACCTTCAGGATAGCTTAAACCCCCCCCTAGGCTCGATAATCGGAATTGGTGGGTCTTAAGCTATTTATTAAAATGGTTGCATAATTCACACGGCCGCCATCCTGAAATGGCATGGCCGATGACCTTGAATTTTGGGTGAAAGACGCGTCCTATATAAAGGTATGTTGTCACCAAATTTGGTAGAGATCGGATGATTAGTTTAGCCGTAATTTGATTTTACGTTTTGAACATTTGAGTGGCCGCCATTCTGTTTTGGTAAAGATGGCGGCGATATAAAGTATGACACTGAGGTGTCCTTTACTAGTGCTACCTCTGTACCAAATTTCGTTCAATTCGGTTTCACCGTGTTCGAATTGATAGGGGGGGACAGACATTCAGAGTACACACACTCACACACACACAGACACACACACACAGACTCACACACACACATACACACACACACACAGACTCACACACACACATACACACACACAGACAGACACACTTTTTTCGCCCTGTGTTGATCTCATAAGTCTACTTTCATTTTTTGCAAAAATCGAAAGTAGGCTAAAAACCTCTACTCCCACATTTCCCCCCTTTCACCTCATAATATACGCCACATCGAAAAACCCTTAGACACGTGTCTGCTTATTTTTTATAAAATCATTAGTTAATATGCCCAGTATCACATCCCCAAATGAAACCACTCGTGAGGTATTGTTACCCAATGAAATGCAGGTTTAAACCAGTTAACTCCTCTTTATAACCTGAATATCCAAAACACCTTCCTTAGTAGACGTTTTCAACATACAACAAACAAATCCCCAAAATTTCATGTTTCTAACTTTAATAGTTTTGGCTGGTCAATGAGAGTGAATATCCAAAAATCCTTCCTTAGTGAACGTTTTTCTTCCAGAATTTCACCCCTCCTCTTGGGCCCCTTAAATTGGATTTATGAAAAAACGGTCGAACACCTATTTATTTATATTTAAGCTGATTGTTTTCCTCTGAGTTTCAAACTCCTCGCCTATGTTGTTTAAGAGATAGACGCTCCCTTAAGAATCCTTCAACCGCCACTTTTCATCCCTTTCACCTCATAATATACACCACATAGAAAAATCATTAGACATGTTGTGCCCAACTCTAGGAATGGGTATTCCAAGATTCAGACACCTAGATATCAAGGGAAAGGCTGTAGCCGCTTTTGAAAGTTGAGATATTTGAATATCGCGCTACATTGCTTCTCGAAGCAATTGGAAAGAATTTACCGATACTTGGATGTCAAGTGACGTAGCGAGTAATAGCAGAGGTAGAGGCTATTTATTGATTAAATAGTTAACCATGGAGTAGAGACTTGAGACTGGCATCAGATTACTGGCACTGCCAAATGAAAGAGAATGCAATTAGTATCAAGTAAATCGGACCAGGGATTCAAGAGATATGAGGATTTCCAGATATCAGCTGATGACGCGTGACCCTGACAGTTTTGAATAAAAGCCGGCTGGCCGAAGCATCGATAGCTCACTTCAACACAAGCATTTGCCTAGCAAGGTGCATCTACGCTGAGCCAAGGCACATGGTTGCCGGATCGACGCAGAAGTTCTTTTCAAAGTCATGATAGCCACGAAAGTGCTGCGCTACGAGGTGGAACTTAGTAAGTTTACTGCGAGGAGAATCACTGAGGTGATTGATTTTTCTACAGACATTGGTGGAAATATTTATATTTCTACATGGACATATGCTAGACTGTCTAGAATTAGTATTTTGTCACAGTCCAGTAATAACATAATACTTGGATGTTTAAATCCATTTCAGTCAGTTTTCATTATTTGTAACTAGTTAACCACTTCGATCTGTCAGTACACTGAAGACTAGTCTATAACGGTGGCGTTCATTAGTCTACGCAAGGGAAACTACAAGTTGCTTAGCGCATGGTAGATGGTGATATAATAAACCATGCCCAGGGAACGATCTTCAGAACAGCCGTTGATTGCTTAGACTGTCAGTGTTTTTCTTGTACTGATAAGATTACCGTGAGTTATGTTACAACTGACATATTTAAGAAGAGATCACTTAGATCTGACCCTATTTAAACAAACTGTTATGGCTTTGATAGAAGCCCATATTAAAATGGAACAACAGTTAATTCAAACGTCAAAAGATACTACCACTATGTCTGACTAGACGGATTGTGGGTATATAATGGCGGCCGATACAAGGAGTATACGTGCTTGTCCGATAGGGCATGTCTATGGATAAATCTGGTACAGACCAGGTTTACTACGCTTCAAGACCATCAAGAAATGTAAGCCACATTTGAATTATATTATGCCTAGCTAATTGGAACAAACTATTTTTTCTGCAGATGACCAACACATTATTTTTCGTCGTATTTAAATCTTGCAAAGATTTACGCAAGACTTGTTAGAGTTATTCTGAGTATTTTCAGCACTCAGAACAGTTTAGAATCGATGACCGAGCATTTCGAAGATTTATTTGAATTTTTCATATTTTAGGGAAACCACGGATAACCGTCGATGTAAAGGTTGAGTTAAATTATTTTTGTTGAGGAATGGCTATTTTTTCCATATTCGAAGATTCGAACATGTGGATTCTCACATAATGAGATGATAATTAAACATATTTAAAATGATATAAATAATAATAATAATAATCCACTGATAATAATAATAATAATTTTCATAATTTGTCTAAATAATTTTTGGATATTATATTTTATAATAATCATATGTATTGAGAAAGAGCCTATGAAGTAGTTTAATCATTTCTAGTTTGGAACAGGAGATTTTCCGAAGGAGAGTGGTTAGCGCAAGCCCGCATTCAACCAACATTTCAGTTCTGGTTGAACAGTTGATATTTGCATTGAGCAAAGTATATTTTTCAGATAACACGGAGAGGCATGAAACGGGAAGCAAATGATATTTGTATCAAATAGGATATTTTTTGTATTTATATAAAATCATGCCGTAAATACACTCGAAAGTGAAATAAAGATTTTCATAAGTATGGTAAATTCACGGGTTGAACTGAATGGTAAAATAAAATAAACTTGTCAGTTTATTAATCTTCCAGTGTTGATAACAAGCAGAGGCTTGATTTATTGTATAAATTTTGAGAAGAAAATTTATATGTGTGGAGTAGTTGAAATGCCATTCCCAGGTGCGCATGTTTAAATCGCAGGAATGAAGAGGTTTTTTCGAGCATCAATCAAATAGCAGGTTCGATGGCTCAGGTTTATAGTAGGAGTATTGGAACTACACATTTCGTCGGATGAATGACCCGAAGGTTATTTCTTGAAACCATCAGTTCTTATTTCAACCTTGTTTACGAATTCCATTTAGACTTTGATTTTGCTAGAACCCGGATTTGTCATGATAGTAGTTTATTCTTCTTCAGAGGAAGACCTTTGCCGTTGTTGTTGTAATATTGTGTTCTTACACAAATAATAGAATGGGCCACTGCCAATTAAAAATAATTCTTTAACCACGAATAATTTGAAGGATATTTTCAATCCTAGTGCCATGAACTGAATGAATTTATTATGAAGCTACAATTCTTATTTCCGCATTCTGTCGAAGAATTGCAAGTTGTAAAAGTTACTAAGAATGGCCATAAATATAAATATTTTTTTTCATAATGATTCCGAGTGGATAATAGAATAGTTGAATGGTTCAACAATTTATTGATCAAGTTGATGATTCAGAAATCATGTATTTTGTTAGGAACTTGAAAGTTCATAATCGAGTCACTTCTCGAATGTTTAATGTCAGAAGAACAATTAATTGTTGTTGTGCTTCGCACAGTTCTTCGATGCTATGCTCAAGGTCAAATACTTTTCAGATGTTATTAATATGTGTAAATAATGTGTGTTGATTCAATGATAGTAATATTTTTCGACGATATATTTTTGAAACTGGAAAAATAAGTGAAAGTTTAAAATTCTATGAACATTTATTCTACGAGTGTTAATATCATGTAAATATTCAAACAGTGATCTACGATATTTCCAGTCGAGACAATTAACTTTGAACTGGAATTAATCATTAATAATTTTGGAACACAGTCTACAGGACTATTAATCGGACTTGTGTTTCCAAAAAGATTGTCAAATGTGTTTGGAAAATTTCTGTATATTGTGTGTAAATAAGAGTGTGGATCGCCACACGTGGATGATGCTGCTTTGAGCATCTTTGCAGTCAATTTTAACTTCAAAATAAACTGAGATAATTTTACCAGATGTGTTATACCCAATTGAATCTCCTTCTATCCTTATTGTTGCATTGAGCCAAAAATCAGTAAAGCATTTTTTTATTTTGATGTCGTTTTTGCGATTAGCTTTAACCCATCTGGCGCTCCGGGATATTTTGATTCTCGTGCTGACTGATTATTGGTAAAATGCATATGTGGTCTTGCGGACTCCGGTCTAAACGGGCACATAAAATAAGATAGAGAGAGAAATGGCTTCGAACGTGGGTCTCGATTTAGACATGGTCAATCGCATGCCGATTTGAAATTGTGATAATTTTTATAGAAATATTTTGGGAGTTGAGAGATGTCTGGTTTGGATGAATAAATTAGTAGGAAACCCAATTAGTGGGGAAAATTAAAAATTAAACTTGGTTAATAATTAGAATGGGTTTGATTATTTTTGATAATGGCTTAACCATTAGGGCGTCAAGTAAATTCAGTAGTAAACGTTCGATGACTGGACATACACATTATTAGAATCCAGGTGGAGGATATTTGAGAACTTGCATATTTTTTCTTGTGATATTGTGGTAAATATAATTCGTAAAAGTAGAGAATTTTGTTTTTCCATCACGTCGACATTAGGACAAATCTCATTTTATTAGAGTGTTCCAATTAGCTATTCATATTTCTTGTTCTAGTTATAAGCTTGTGTTTGCCAATATTGTATACCCCTAAGTTTTGAATAATAATTGAAATTATGGAAGAAATTATGAGGATGATGAGGAGTTTGGAGGAGAGTTCAAAAGAGGCTGGACGGCGTGTAGCCGCCATTATGAAAGAAAATACAGAGGCTTTAGAAAAGAAACTTAAAGAAAATTCTGATTCTTTAGAAAATAAACTTAAAGAAACTTCTGATTCTTTAAAAGATAACTTGAAAGAAAGTTTAGATGAAAAACTTAAAGAAAATTCTGAGTCTTTAGAAAATAAACTTAAAGAAAATTCTGATTCTTTAGAAAGCAGGTTAAAAGGGAACTTGAAAGAAAATTAAAATAGTAAATTTAATTCTATGGAAAGTAAATTTAAAGAGAATTCTGAAATTTTGAAAATGTCACTTGAGAGTAAAATGAATAAATTATGCGAAAAAACACATGAGCTCGAAACTTCATTAGCTACTAACGCAAGTTTAATGGACGAAAAATTTCGCGATGCCGATCTTCGATCCCAAAGCTTAGCTGATAGGATAGAACATGGTCTTAGGAAAGTTGGTGAAGACATGATCGACCTAGAAGTCCAAGTGAAGAAGGAGAGTAACGAGATGGAATTCTAGTTGTTCAACGTTTAACGGAACAATTCAAAGAACTTGTAATGGGAGAAATAAGAGAAGGTGTGATTAATGAATTGCAAACTGAAATCAAAACCACAGTTGTCAATGAAATTAAAGACACACTCAAGCTGGAGAACCAAGAAGGAATCAAGGAGATTAGGGAATCTTTGTCATCCCATATCCAAATAATTTCCAAAGATATCCAAACAACTCAGAAGGACATATGAGATATGACAGGGTCATTGAAAAGTCATGAGGCTGTTATGAACCAGATATCCATTGATGTTAAGGAGAATTGTAAAGAAACTGAAGCAATTAAGAAAATGGCAGAAGAAAACCAGAAGGAACTTGAGGCTATGAAAACTCAAATCAAGGATGAGAAACGGTCTGATCATCTGTTGAAAATGCCAAATGTAAGGGGAAAGGAACAGATACAGATAAATCTAGGAGGAGCTAGAGAAACGGATAGTCAAAGACAGGATGAGGTCAGGACAGTATTTCAATCCAACCCCATAACTGTATTTAAGAATGTAGAAGATAAGCCTTCTAAATTTTCAGGGCGAGATTCTGTGACACCCGTGGAATTTTTGAGAGAAGCAGGGGATTACCTGAAAGATTCCAAGATCCCTAAAGAAAGACAGATCCGAGTGATAGGGAAGTTTTTGGAAGGTCCTGCACTTCTTTGGTTTAGAGCTTTTAGATCCACTCTAACCACTTTTGAGGAGTTTTCTCGTGGGTTATTGAAAAAGTTTTGGTCCCCGGAAACCCAACAGCAAGTTAGAGCAGAGTTATATTCGAAGAGATTCTCGACGTCACAACCTACTCGATACTCTACGTACTTTTCTGGACAGCTGTCTAAACTTCAACATTTAGATCCGCCGATGCCAGATAACGAATTGATTACTGCATTGATACGTCAGTTTCCAGCAGACGTCCAGAGGACTTTGATCGCTGCTGATATCTATAATATGGAACAATTTGATGAAGTATTACAGAAGCTGGATCATACAAACGCTCAATTCTTCCATCAGAAGGGAGTAAAGAATAACAACGCTGTGTATGCTGTTATGGCTGATAGTTATTCTCAAACACCTCGAGAGATTCGAGAGGGGCGAGAAGAGAAAACGCCGAGGGAAGATCCAAATAAGAGAGGATGGAATCAGTACAGTAACAGATACAGTTACAAGCCTTATGCGAGACCGGATGGTGGAAATCGATACAATACTCGATGGAGAAGGCCACGAGATAGTCAAGGAAGGTACCAGGAAAGAAGATATTATGGTAGAAATAACTACAATAACAGAGGGAATGTGGATACTCGTCAGTCCAATGAAGAGTTCAACAAGGAGACGAGGAAAAATTTGGAAGCAAGACACCAAGATAACTTGCAATTTTTGGAGCAGAGGCCCAATGAACCAGGTCCATCGGGAACACAACAATCCCGGGGGAATGGTAACGAAAAAAAAAACCTTCGAATTCACAGTAGAAGATAGAATTTTGAACACTTTCACTTCCAGAATTATTAAATGGCAAGCAGAGGATAATGACTTAATTCAACAGAATGACGAACGAAAAGAAATGGGTACAAGAATTAGAATGCCAATCATATCATGCGAAGTATTCGGTATGCCTGTCGATACTTTGATTGATACTGGGGCTATGCTTTGTCTTGTGAGTGAGAAGCTTTATATTCTGTGGAAGCTCAAAGAGAATTTAGAGGAGATTCCAGTATCAGGAATTAAGATCCAAGGAATAATACCCAACAAAATATCTCTGTGTAAAACACAATTGTACTTATGTATTAGGATTGGAGGACATGATTTCCGACATGTGTTTGTTGTAATGAAGGACATGGCTTTTGACATGATATTGTGAGCGGATTTAATTCAGAAATATCAAGCAGTGATAGACATGAAGACAGAGACGATCAGATTTAAGAATACCGAAGAGATTAACTTCGAGGGAAAAGAAGAGGAAGACATCGAGGGAGATGCTCAATGGTCTCTGATTTTTTCATGAAGCCGAAGGAAGAGAAGTCTACACTAAGAAGGAGTCCCCAGAGCTAGGGAAAATTTTGGAAGAATATCACGATATTTTTGATATTAAACCTGGTGAAATTGAAGATTTTGAATATTGTGGAAGTAAACAACAATGGAAGCTATGAAGTAGCCAATACACGAACTGGTAATATCGTGGGAACTTATAATGCATCGAATTTGAAGATTTATTATTCAAGAACCAGATGATTTAATGTGTAGAGAGGAAAAATAAAAGTTTTTCAATTTTTATTTTTTGCTAGGTGTGGGGTGGATGTGCCCAACTCTAGGAATGGGTATTCCAAGATTCAGACACCTAGATATCAAGGGAAAGGCTGTAGCCGCTTTTGAAAGTTGAGATATTTGAATATCGCGCTACATTGCTTCTCGAAGCAATTGGAAAGAATTTACCGATACTTGGATGTCAAGTGACGTAGCGAGTAATAGCAGAGGTAGAGGCTATTTATTGATTAAATAGTTAACCATGGAGTAGAGACTTGAGACTGGCATCAGATTACTGGCACTGCCAAATGAAAGAGAATGCAATTAGTATCAAGTAAATCGGACCAGGGATTCAAGAGATATGAGGATTTCCAGATATCAGCTGATGACGCGTGACCCTGACAGTTTTGAATAAAAGCCGGCTGGCCGAAGCATCGATAGCTCACTTCAACACAAGCACTTGCCTAGCAAGGTGCATCTACGCTGAGCCAAGGCACATGGTTGCCGGATCTACGCAGAAGTTCTTTTCAAAGTCGTGATAGTCACGAAAGTGCTGCGCTACGAGGTGGAACTTAGTAAGTTTACGGCGAGGAGAATCACTGAGGTGATTGATTTTTCTACAGACATTGGTGGAAATATTTATATTTCTACATGGACATATGCTAGACTTTGTCTAGAATTAGTATTTTGTCACAGTCCAGTAATAACATAATACTTGGATGTTTAAATACATTTCAGTCAGTTTTCATTATTTGTAACTAGTTAACCACTTCGATCTGTCAGTACACTGAAGACTAGTCTATAACGGTGGCGTTCATTAGTCTACGCAAGGGAAACTACAAGTTGCTTAGCGCATGGTAGATGGTGATATAATAAACCATGCCCAGGGAACGATCTTCAGAACAGCCGTTGATTGCTTAGACTGTCAGTGTTTTTCTTGTACTGATAAGATTACCGTGAGTTATGTTACAACTGACATATTTAAGAAGAGATCACTTAGATCTGACCCTATTTAAACAAACTGTTATGGCTTTGATAGAAGCCCATATTAAAATGGAACAACAGTTAATTCAAACGTCAAAAGATACTACCACTATGTCTGACTAGACGGATTGTGGGTATATAATGGCGGCCGATACAAGGAGTATACGTGCTTGTCCGATAGGGCATGTCTATGGATAAATCTGGTACAGACCAGGTTTACTACGCTTCAAGACCATCAAGAAATGTAAGCCACATTTGAATTATATTATGCCTAGCTAATTGGAACAAACTATTTTTTCTGCAGATGACCAACACATTATTTTTCGTCGTATTTAAATCTTGCAAAGATTTACGCAAGACTTGTTAGAGTTATTCTGAGTATTTTCAGCACTCAGAACAGTTTAGAATCGATGACCGAGCATTTCGAAGATTTATTTGAATTTTTCATATTTTAGGGAAACCACGGAAAACCGTCGATGTAAAGGTTGAGTTAAATTATTTTTGTTGAGGAATGGATATTTTTTCCATATTCGAAGATTCGAACATGTGGATTCTCACATAATGAGATGATAATTAAACATATTTAAAATGATATAAATAATAATAATAATAATCCACTGATAATAATAATAATAATTTTCATAATTTGTCTAAATAATTTTTGGATATTATATTTTATAATAATCATATGTATTGAGAAAGAGCCTATGAAGTAGTTTAATCATTTCTAGTTTGGAACAGGAGATTTTCCGAAGGAGAGTGGTTAGCGCAAGCCCGCATTCAACCAACATTTCAGTTCTGGTTGAACAGTTGATATTTGCATTGAGCAAAGTATATTTTTCAGATAACACGGAGAGGCATGAAACGGGAAGCAAATGATATTTGTATCAAATAGGATATTTTTTGTATTTATATAAAATCATGCCGTAAATACACTCGAAAGTGAAATAAAGATTTTCATAAGTATGGTAAATTCACGGGTTGAACTGAATGGTAAAATAAAATAAACTTGTCAGTTTATTAATCTTCCAGTGTTGATAACAAGCAGAGGCTTGATTTATTGTATAAATTTTGGGAAGAAAATTTATATGTGTGGAGTAGTTGAAATGCCATTCCCAGGTGCGCATGTTTAAGTCGCAGGAATGAAGAGGTTTTTTCGAGCATCAATCAAATAGCAGGTTCGATGGCTCAGGTTTATAGTAGGAGTATTGGAACTACACATTTCGTCGGATGAATGACCCGAAGGTTATTTCTTGAAACCATCAGTTCTTATTTCAACCTTGTTTACGAATTCCATTTAGACTTTGATTTTGCTAGAACCCGGATTTGTCATGATAGTAGTTTATTCTTCTTCAGAGGAAGACCTTTGCCGTTGTTGTTGTAATATTGTGTTCTTACACAAATAATAGAATGGGCCACTGCCAATTAAAAATAATTCTTTAACCACGAATAATTTGAAGGATATTTTCAATCCTAGTGCCATGAACTGAATGAATTTATTATGAAGCTACAATTCTTATTTCCGCATTCTGTCGAAGAATTGCAAGTTGTAAAAGTTACTAAGAATGGCCATAAATATAATTTTTTTTTTTCATAATGATTCCGAGTGGATAATAGAATAGTTGAATGGTTCAACAATTTATTGATCAAGTTGATGATTCAGAAATCATGTATTTTGTTAGGAACTTGAAAGTTCATAATCGAGTCACTTCTCGAATGTTTAATGTCAGAAGAACAATTAATTGTTGTTGTGCTTCGCACAGTTCTTCGATGCTATGCTCAAGGTCAAATACTTTTCAGATGTTATTAATATGTGTAAATAATGTGTGTTGATTCAATGATAGTAATATTTTTCGACGATATATTTTTGAAACTGGAAAAATAAGTGAAAGTTTAAAATTCTATGAACATTTATTCTACGAGTGTTAATATCATGTAAATATTCAAACAGTGATCTACGATATTTCCAGTCGAGACAATTAACTTTGAACTGGAATTAATCATTAATAATTTTGGAACACAGTCTACAGGACTATTAATCGGACTTGTGTTTCCAAAAAGATTGTCAAATGTGTTTGGAAAATTTCTGTATATTGTGTGTAAATAAGAGTGTGGATCGCCACACGTGGATGATGCTGCTTTGAGCATCTTTGCAGTCAATTTTAACTTCAAAATAAACTGAGATAATTTTACCAGATGTGTTATACCCAATTGAATCTCCTTCTATCCTTATTGTTGCATTGAGCCAAAAATCAGTAAAGCATTTTTTTGTATTTTGATGTCGTTTTTGCGATTAGCTTTAACCCATCTGGCGCTCCGGGATATTTTGATTCTCGTGCTGACTGATTATTGGTAAAATGCATATGTGGTCGTGCGGACTCCGGTCTAAACGGGCACAATGTGTCTGCTTATTTTTAATGATTAGTTTATATGCAGAGTATCACATCCCCAAATGAAACCACTCGTGAGATTATTTATCGTATGGCTTTTAGTGCCGGGAGTGTCCGAGGACATGTTCGGCTCGCCTGAGTCTGTATCTACTTCCAGCGGACACCTCTAGGGTGAACTACAAGTGCTGTTCAATTTCAAGTAGTTCCAACTTTCGCTACCAGATATCAATGATACCTAGTGGTGAACGTTGGAACTTTGATAGAGAGTTCTGACGAAATCTAACCTGACAATTTAGCTCCACACAAGTTTAGTCTGTGGAAGGATCTTTTACATGCCGTAAATCTATGACATGGGACCGCCAGCTTTACTTCCCCTCCGAAGGATTTTTATCGCTCTCAAAAAATCCAACGACTTCGGCCGGGTTTGAACCCGCTATCTTGGGCACTGCAGTTCAGCATACTACCAACTACAACACCGAAGCCGCTACTAGTGAGATATTGTTATTCAATGAAATGCACCCCTTTAGAACCGGAATATCCAAAAACCCTTCCTTAGTGGACGTTTTCGACATACAACGAACATATCCACAACATTTCATGTTTCTAACGAACATATCCACAACATTTCATGTTTCTAACTTCAATAAATTTGGCTGGGCGATGATGAGTGAGTCAGGACATTTTCTTTCATTTATTTTTCAGAATTTTACCCCACCCCATGAACCTCTTAATTGGATTTAAGAAAGAAAAGAAAAATGGTCGAACACCTATTTACTTATTTTTAAGCTGTTTTTCCCCCCCTGAGTTTGATGAGTGAGTGAGTCAGTCAATCAGTTAGGACACTTTCTTTCCTGTTTTTTTTTTTGTTTTCCAGAATTTCACCCCTCCCCATGGCGCCCTTAAGTTAAATTGGATTTATGAGAAATCGGTCGAACACCTAACTTATTTACTTATTTTTAAGCTGATTTTTTTCTGCTGAATTTCAAACTTCTCACCTATGTCATTTAAGAGATACACGCTCCGTTAAGAATCCTTCAACCCCCAATTTTCACCCCGTTCACCTCATAATATACACCACATCGAAAAACCCTTAGACACATGCCTGCTTATTTTTAATGATTAGTGTATATGCCGAATATCACATCCGCAAATGAAACAACTCGTGAGATATTGTTATTCAATGAAATGCAGGTTTAACGCCCTTAACACCCCTTTAGAATCTGAATATCCAAAAATCCATCCTTAGTGGACGTTTTCGACATACAACGAACATATCCTCAAACTTTTATGTTTCTAACTGCAATAGGTTTTGTGGGGGGAATGATGAGTGAATATCCAAAAATCCTTCCTTAGTGGAGGGTTTTTACCTAGAATTTCACCCCTCCCCATGGGGCCCTTAAATTGGATTTATGAAAAAACGGTCGAACACCTATTTATTTATTTTTCAAGCTGATTTTATTCCCCAGAGTTTCATTCTTTTTGCCTCTGTCGTTTCTGAGATACTTGCACCTTTAGGAATCCTTCCACCCCCACTTTTCACCCCTTTCATCTCATAATATACACCATATTAAAACCCTTCAGACACGTGTCTTCTTATTTTTAATGAGTTTATAGGCCGAGTAACACATCTGCCGATGAAGCCAATCGGGAGATATTGTCATTCAATGAAATGCAGGTCTACCCCCTTAACAGCCCTTTAGAACCTGAATATCCAAAAATACTTCCTTAGTGGGCGTTTTCGACTTACAACGAACATATCCCCAAAATTTCATGGTTCTAACTTTAATAGCATTGGCTGGGCGATGATGAGTCAGTCAGTCAGGACACTTTGTTTTATATATACCTTGTATCCCGTCCAGTCTATGGGCGAATTGGAGTTGACTAACTGAAGAGCTACAACTGACAGTTTGTACAGGCAATGCTGAAAAAAAATGGCTTCAAAACTTTACATCATAAGAGTACGATGTTCAAAATAATACACCACTAGTTCAGCAAGTCAAACGCAATTGTTATGGTTTGAAAGTTTCGATCCTCCGAAGATGTTTGTTACTGCCTCCACAGCACGAAGCTTGGAATCATTGTCTCCAATACCCTTTATCTGTTCCTCTTCCAAATATGGTGTTTCAACGTCACTTCTTCAGAGGTGTTCATTTTTCTTCACTGTATAGCAGAAGCAAAGTGCACGTTTCCCAATTATTTTACAGCAGAGCAAAATTATGTCTTTCTATTTTTGCTTCACATACATGTTCTTTACAGAGAATTTTTGTAAACTTCATGTGTATCATATTACGTATTCATACACCCAGTAATCAGTTTTATATTAATCAAATTAGTAGAATCTTTTTACATCGAGATATTAAGGGGGTACACCACCTTGTTTAGCTGGTTTAATTAATTTGTATGCATAGGATATACTGATTTAGACCACTGAAAAAGCATGAAACATCATGCAAACACCTTGAATTGAAATAGTCCTGTACTTCACTTCCAGTAAACAGACATAAATCTAATCGTATTTGTAAAAATTATTAATTTGATCTCCCAGTTCTGTCCTATGTTTGATTTAAGAGAAAATCTATTCTTGTCAGCCCACTTACCGGTATCAGCATCACAGGAATACTGTTGCACACATATTTGATTGGAGCAGAAAAGGGGGGGGAATGGGATATTTCTTTATAAGACTAAGGGGTGAGGGCATTGGGAGGAAGAACATGATGGATCTTCCTCACATCATTAAAATGGCTGACTCTGTTGAAATAATAAATACGAAAATATTTTTTTCAAATTACATTCTAAACTTTTGATGTACGTTTCCTGACAAAATGCCCCCATGAGAAGACTGCAAAACACTCGGTCCTAAAGGGGACGACAAAACTTTCCACGACAATCGCAATGACAGCGCTAAATTAATATTATGACTAATGCTTGATTATATAAATAAGTTTTCAGAAGGCCAAGGAACAACCAAAAAGAGTTCCTACAAAATCATGGTATAAGTAAATCAGAAGATCTCTAAGTGCAGCTTTCAGCAGAGGATAAATCTATTTTGGTGTTGGAGAGGGGGGCACTAAAATAAACTTACAATTTCCCCCCTCCAATCCTCGAAAAGGTGCACTGGGATTCGAGAAATATTCACCCACCATCATCATCGGCTTTAACTCGAATCCGAGTATAAATCTTCTTCCTTCAGTCCAGTTTGTGGATGTGTTTACGGTGACTAAAGAGTCCAATCCTGGCATGGAACAAGCGTCCACACAAGTCTCATAGTATTGCTGGAGGAGGACGTGGTTGGGCTGCACGAAGTTTCCTAGCTTGATGCTTGGCCTCTTCATGTGTGCGTCGATCCCTTTCAAACGTTTTTACAGTATCCGAGATGGTACGGCACCAAGTTGAGCGGTCTTCAGCCAGCATGTCCCAGGTTTGTGAATCAAGACCTGTCAATTTCAGGGTCTGCTTAAATTGGTCCTTGTAGCGCCTCTTAGGACCACCATGAGGTCTGGTGCCATAGCATAACTCGCCATATAGCATCTGACGAGGTAATCTCACATCATCCATCCGATGGACATGACCAATCCATCTAAATTGGTGACCTATTATGGATGATTCTATGCTGTTGATTTGAGCCTTTACAAGAACAACAATATTGGTAAAGCGGTCTTCCCATTTAATCCTCAGGATTGATTGAAGTTTTTGTAGGTGGAAACGCTCAAGCTTCCTAAGATCCCGTCGGTAAAAGGTCCACGTTTCACAGCCATACAATAATGTAGAAATGACTACTGCTTTGTACTCATGGACAGATCTTTATTCTTTATTCGTCCATATGCTGCATGGGCTGCACCAATTCTTTTATCCACATCCTGCTCACAGAAATGGTACTGCCCAGGTACGAGAAGTGGTCTACCTGTTCTAATGACAAATTTGAGATGGAGATATTGAACTGAGGAAGAGGTGTGCCTGTGAAGGTTGTGCCAAGACTAGTCTTATTGACATTAATGGTAAGACCAAAGTGATCACATGCACTTTTGTAACAATTAACTGACTCTTGCAGCTCTTCTGGTGTGAGAGTTGGTGCCGCAGCATCATCTGCATACAAAATATTAGTAACATTAGTAACCTGAGTTTTCCTCAAGGAGCGGAGACGAGTTAGGTTGAATAGCCCTACATCAAAAAGATACTTGACCTCCACACCTGGGATGTTTGTGGGTGAATCATAAAGCATTGCAGCCAAGTACAGCGCAAAAAAAGTTGGAGCCAGTACAAATCCTTGTTTCAGTCCATGGGTAATAGGGAATTCATCGGACATCTTATTCTGATGGCAAACTTGACCTTTCATGCCATCATGGAGAGCCTTGATTAGATCTACAAAACGTTGAGGGCAACCAAACCGTTTCAACACCGCCCACATGGCTGGCCTTGGAACCGAATCAAATGCCTTTTTCAAGTCATACAATACTAAGAAGAGTGGATTCTGTTGTTCTCTACATTTTTCTTGTAGCTATCTCACACAGAAAATCAAGTCAATTGTGCTTCAGGAAGCTCTAAATCCACATTGCGACTCTGGGAGGACCTTCTCAGAGATAACCTTGAGGCGGGTTAAGTAGAATTCTTGCAAGAATCTTTCCCACAATTGATATCAGTGATATACCACGGTAGTTGCCACAAACACTGCGATCACCCTTTTTAAAGATAGTGATGATAATAGCATTCTGTAGGTCTCCAGGTACCTTTCTTGATTCCCATATTGTGAGGATAAGGGTGACAATCCTTGATTTGAGGGAACGACCTCCGGCTTGAATTAGTTCCAGAGGGATGTTATCTGGGCCAGGTGCCTTTCTGGGTTTCAATTGGGTGAGATCTGCACTGAATTCATAAGTAGGAGGTACTGCCAACCACAGTTGTTCAGGTTGTTGCGGCACATCAAAGAGGAAGTCTTCAGCAGCTGCTGATGGACGATTTAGGAGATTGGAGAAGTGCTCTTTCCAGCGTTTCAAAATTTCTTGACTATCAGTGAAGGTAGTAGAATTATCAGTGCTTTTCAGTGTACCTGATGATGAGCGAGATGGTCGATATATTTCCTTGAGTACTGCATACAAGTTCCTCAAGTCTCGAGCATCCGATAGTCTCTGCAGTTCCTGAGCCTTCTGTTGCCGCCAAGTATTTTTAATCTGCCTTATCTGCATCTGACATTTACCCTTGAGTTCCAGCAGTTATCTCTCTTTGTGTTAGAAGTTGGGTCTTGAAGATGGGCAAGATAGGCAATGATGAGAGACAGAATTTCTTCATTCTTGTCATCAAACCAGTCTTGTCTTTTCTGCACTATTAAACCAATGGTTTCGTCAGCTGACTGTGTGATAATATTCTGTAATGTGGCCCATTCTTGCTGAATGTCATTCGTTACTGGGTTTTCTGATAACTGGCTGACGATCCTGTTTCCAAAATTTTTATAGATGGATTCATCCTGAAATTTGGATGTATTAAACTTCCTTCTTGGCAAATTTTTGATGTTCCTAGGTGGTTTAGGTCTGACGGATATCCTGAGCTTACATATAAGAAGTTTATGATCTGTCCAACAATCGTCTATATTCCTTGCTGTTCTTGTAATAAGAGTGTCCTTCTTGTCACATTGCCGGGTAATAATATAATCAAGAATGTGCCAATGTTTGGAACGAGGATGCATCCACGTTGTTTTGAAGTGGTGCGTGTTGGTAATGAAAAGTTCGTGTTCTGCACGAAGACCAAGAACCAATAGTCTATTGGGATTACATTTTCCAAGACCCTGTTTGCCCATCACATGATTCCATAGCCTGTGATCTTTCCAACTCTGGCATTGAAATCACCGAGGAGTAAGAGTTTATCTGCAGATGGTACCTTGGAGATGATTTCACTTAGCTGATCATAGAATTGAGCCTTTACTTCATCATCGATATCTAAGGTAGGAGCATAGGCAGAGATGAGCGTCATAAAGGTACCTCCTGAGAGTGGTATTCGGAGGGTCATGAGCCTTTCGCCGATTGCAATGGGCGTAAGTTGGTGATAATTAACCAGTTTGGTCTTCACAGCGAAGCCCACACCATGAATGCGACGTTCACCCTCCTCCTTTCCTTTCCAGAAGATGGTATATCCTGTTCCAGATTCAGTAATCTTGCTTTCAGAAGGCATCCTGGTTTCACTGAGATCAGCAATGTCAACGTTGAGTCTTGACAACTCTTGGGTTACAAGAGCTGACCTTCTCTCAGGTCACCCACTATACAGGTTGTAACAAAAAGGTACAGCACAAATTGCAGGACACCTTCCTCACTCGTAGACGAAGAAATTATGTTATATGAACATGGGTCCGGAAACGCTTTGTTTCCATGTTACACCTCATTGTCTCCAACTCATTACGCATGGGAATCACACAAGAACAGAACGTTAGAATCGTGGGGAACATGCACACTTGGTTACGTTGTCATTATCGTAGGTGCAGTGCCAGTGGTTTGTTTTACATGGCCCCGTTGCCATGCGACTTAGCAGATGTGTCTTTAGCTGTGCGACAAAACATGTACTTCATGCACGATGGAGCACCTCCTCATTTTAGTGCTTATGTCCGTCAGCTTCTAAATAACAGATTTGGTGACAAATGAATAGGTAGAGGTGGACCAATTGCCTGGCCTCCACGCTCTCTGGACCTAAAATCACTGAACTTTATTTGTGAGGGCATTTGAAGGTTCTTGTGTGTCGAACCCCAGTACAAGATGTTCAGAGTCTCCGTGCCCGTATTATGGAAGGCTACGACACCATACCCAGTACTCCAGGGATACATCAGCGCATCCGAGATTCACTACGACGGTGGGTTGATGAATGTATCAATGCGCACATAAGCGTATTGAACATTTCCTGTGAGAAAGAGTTGCATAATATGGTATGCTGGTACGTTTTGTTCTTGTATGTTTCCGGACCCATGTTCATAAAACACAATTTCTTCATCTACGAGTGAGAAATGTCTCCTGCAATTTGTGCCGTACCTTTTCGTTACACCCTGTATAATAAGCTTACCTTTCATTAAATGTAATAGCATATGAACCGAACTACTTTCAAAGGACATTGGAGAAGTGCACGAACTCTTCTTTAACAGGAAACTAGTAATAACTAGAGCCCACATACTTGAATGATGTCAAGTAACAGGGGGCCAACGCTCCTTCTAATTGCTTCCTGCCCGAACGGTCAACCAGCCTCCTCTTTCTATTTCCTCATCCTCGTTGATAAACGCCTGTATCTAGGATTGACGATGGTCCCGCTGGACATTTGAAAAAAATGATTCATTACCAGAAAATCCATGTGAATAACTTTGACAAAGCATTCATAGAAATGAATTAGATCTCCTTTACCGCATAGTATATTCCTGATTTACATTTTATAAAAAAAATTGTTTCAGAGAAATATTGTCTTAAAACCTAAATGTTCGACACTTCACAGGAAATGCATTCGCGACAAGTGCTGCAGTATAGTAAAACTCTCCTTTAGTGATTCTGTGAAAAAAAATAACGTTCGAGTCTACCAAAAATTACTTAAAATACTAATTGGTTTGCGATCCAGACATACTGAAATTTGTTCCACCAAATGACAAATCATTGGCGACTTTAACGCTTGATCCTGTTCATGACCAAAATCAACGAGGAAAAAATGAACATTTTCAACACAATAAAGGGACTTGGAAAACTTCTCATTCGGATTCTATATGATTTGAATGCGTAATTACGAAATTGAGTAGTCACTTGCCTTTCACCCGGATGGCAGCGTTCTGATTTTTTTTCACCTGAAAACCTGCAGTACTAGGAAGATCACCTGTTCTCAAGTCCCCCTGCCAAAACGAAAATTGACCAGATTGACTCAGGCAACCCAAACATTTGGGATTTGATGACGAATATTTATTTAAATTAAGCAAAGCCATTTTTAATACATTGTAAAATTTTAATATTAAATTCTTTAGAGAAAAAACTAACTATGAAACCCAATGCAATTTTACGTATCTTGTAATTCAAGCTTATCATGTGCTTTATGTTTTAACATGTGCCGTTTGAATTGATTAGGACGAACAAAAACCTTGCCACATTTGGCGCAGGGAAGTGGACTTTCAGCTGTATGTAGCAACATGTGGTTTTTGAAAGCATCAACCAGATTAAAACGTTTATCGCACTTATTGCAATGATGGCCTCTCTTATTCGTGTGCCACCTCTCGAAATGGGCCTGAAGGTTGTTCCGCTGACCGAACGTTTTTCCACATTTGTCACATCCGAATGGTTTCTCGCCAGTGTGTGTTCTTATGTGTCTGTCTAAACCAATTTTATGCAAAAATGCTCTACCACAGGTATCGCATAAATAACTCATCTTTTGTTCATGTGATTCCTCATGCCTCCTAAGATGCTTTTCCAAACGAAAGGTCTTCTCACACTTGGAACATGCATATAGTCGCTCTGTCGAGTGTGTAGATATATGACTGTTCAGCAGTCCTCGTGCAATGAAACCTTTGTCACACACAGTACATCTATATGGTCGCTCACTAGTATGGAAAATTTGGTGTTCCCGAAGTTCCGCAGGGCGATGAAACTTCCTCTCGCAAATGTTACATGAGTGAGGCTTTATATTTAAGTGAAGATCTTCGTGTCTCTTCAAAATGGTAGGCGTAGCGAACCGCCGTTCACACATGGAGCAAGCATAATGTCTTTCCCCTGTGTGCGTATACATGTGATACTTCAGTCCTTGAAGAGAAGCTATTTCCCTGTCACAGACTTTACATTGAATTATATCCAAATCTGAAGGTTTTTTATTAATACACAGTGCCTCATGGTTTTTCATAACAGTGGACTGAAAGAATCGTTTACCACATAACGAGCAGGGGTATTTCTTTGACTGTGTGAGTGTATTCATGTGATACTTGTGTCCTTGCATTGCATTAAGTTCCTTGTCACAGACCTCCCTTTCAATTAATTCCAGTCCTGTATGCATGAACTTATGGGACTCCAGATTTGAAAGAGACATAAATCTCTTGTGGCAAATGTGACACGAGTGAGGAGAACTTCGAACTTTTAACCCGTTGTTTCCGATGCAAGTATCATCAGATTCGATCACCCGAATTTCAACTACGTCCGTGTATGATGGTGGCTGTATCCTTTTCGGTATCCACATATGAGTGACATGAACTTCAGCTTTGTCCATATTCAATGTGCTCTGGACTCTGTTCAAGCATACATAACAACATAGTAATTTTTCTTAAAACTGAAGCAGCCCTTCATTATTTTGATGATTATGATGATAATTGTTGTTTTAAGGGGCCTAACGTCTAGGTTATCGGCCCCTAAAGGTCTGAGTGACAGTGAAAATGACATAGAAGTGGAAACCAGAACGAAAATTAAGCGAGACATAAAATACTTACAAAAAGGAACTCATTGAAATTACTCTCAAAATGGAGAGTGGTAATACTTACAAAAAGGAATTTAGAACAAAAGTACTCACAAAAGGAGAGATTAAAAAATACACACAAAATGTAGTTTTGGTTCAAAATACATACAAAATGCAATTGATATTGAAAATACACAATGCAATTCAGATTAAAAAGCTCCCATTTCAAATCCAAAATATTCACAAAGTGCAATTGAAATTCAAAATGCTTACAAAATGCAATTGAAATTGAAAATGCTCACAAAACGTATGGTATATTCAAACTACTCAAATGGATAGTCAATACTTACAAAATGCAATTTAGATTGAAAATACTTACAGAATATAATTTAGATCCAAAATACCCACAAAATGCAATTGAGAATCAAAATACTTGCAAAATGACGACCGTACAAAATGCAAATTAGATCAAAATACCTGCAAAAAGCGGTTTAGGTTGAAAATACATACAAAATCCAATTCATCATCATCATCTTGCACAGTTTCCAGCCACTGGCCGGGTCTGTTTGGAACACAAGCCTCTCCAACGTCTTCTGTCTTCCCACCATCTCTCAGCCTCCACCCTTGTCCAGTCTTCTCCTCTCTTCTTCACTCTTTCTTCCATCCCCTTCAGTCACCTGTCTCTCGGTCTTCCTCTCGGTCTCTTTCCTTCCCACTTCGTCTCGTGTACTCTCCTGGGTATCCTCTTCTCCTCCATTCGTTTTACATGTCCATACCATCTAAGTCTAGATTTCTGATACCATCCTGTAATGGTTCCTCCTTCATTAATTCTCTGGTCCTCTCATTTCTTATTCTGTCCATCTTTGTAGCTCCAATACTGCTTCTCAAAAACCTCATCTCACTGGCATGTATTTTGCCTTTTCTCCCTTCCTTTCATAACCCAGGTCTCCGAGGCATACATCAGGATAGGGACATAGTATGTCCGATATATGATCTTTTTGCTGTTCTGAGGGACATCCTTGCTCCATAACATGCTTCTCACACTCCTCCGGAATGCTTCTGCCAGCCTCCCTCGCTCATTTATTTCTCTATCGTTTCTTCCATTATCCTGTATCAGGCTTCCCAGATACTTGAAACTCTCCACTTTCTTCAGCTGTTCCCCACCAATTGTTATTCCCGTTGTGGTTCTTTCCTTCTTCCTTGTTGTGATCACCATCTCACTCTTATTTATGCTAAATTTCATCCCATATCCTTGTATTATTCCTTCCCACACGTCTAACTGTTCCTGTACCTCCTCCTCCTCCTCCTTGCTTCCCCAAATCATCAAATCATCTGCAAACACCATTGCTTTTATCTTTCCTTCCCCAATTACTTTTGCCACTTGGGTCATTATGTCATCCATCACCAAAATGAAAAGTAACGGTGACAGTGCACTTCCTTGTTTCAGGCCGTTTCTCTGTTCCAACCAGTCCGATCTCTCTCCTCCCACTTTCACACAGCTCACGCTTCCCTTGTACATCTCATTTATCCTCTTTATAGTCCATTTCTCTACTCCTCTATCCTCGAGGGACTTCCATACTTTGTTTCTGCATACACTGTCATATGCTTTCTCAATGTCCAGGAAGGCCATCAGTAGATCTGTTCCATACTCATAGTGCTGTTCTTGTAACTGCCTTACAGCAAAAATCAAATCCACTGTGGACCTTCCTGCTCTGAAGCCATGTTGTTCTTCCCTCATCCCTCCTTCTATCCTTGTCCTAATTCTCTTTTCCAAAACTTTCTCGAAGATCTTTGCACAATGACTCATCAGTGTTATTCCCCGATAGTTTCTGCAATCTGTTCTACTACCTTTCTTGAAGATCGGGACAATGATTCCTTTTTTCCAGTCCTCTGGGGTCTTCCTTTCCTTCCATGCTGTCCTCATCACTCGGTACAGCCACTGTATCCCCACCTCTCCTGCTGCTCTCACCATCTACACACTCAACTCATCCACACCCGGTGCCTTCCCTCCTTTCATCTTGTTCACTGCATCTTCCACTTCTTTCCATGTTAAGTCCTTTTCTGTTTGCAGTTCATCTTCCTCTTCCCCGATTTCTTCCTCCTCACCATCTTTTCCATTTGGGTTCAGAAGTTCTTCAAAATATTCTTTCCACATTTTCTTCAGTTCTTCCCTATTTTCTATCTCTTGTCCCCTTTTGTTCACCATTCTAACATAATCCGTAGGATCCTTCCGCCTCTTATTTTTTATCATCCCATACAGGACCTTTTCTGTACCTTCACTATCCTCCTTCATCATCTTTGTCCACTCTTCCATCCTCTTTCTTCTCTCCTCAGCCACTACTCTCTTCGCCTCCTTCTTTCTTTCCTGGTACTCTTCCCTTGTCTCTACCGTCCTATTTTGATACCACCTCCTAAAGACTCTATTTTTTTCCCTTACTATATCTTTTGTCTTCTCATTCCACCATGGTGTTTCCTTCCACCTCTTCTTACTACTTGTCCTCCCACATACTGCTTCTGCTGCACCTACTAGTGTCTTTTTAAATCTAGCCCATTCCTCTTCCACCCCTCTTTCTTCATCTGTTGGAATTCCTTCCTTTACCATTTTGAGGTACTCAACCCTTCTATCCCCTTCTTTCAGTTTCCATATCCTTATACGTCTTTCCTGGTTCTCAGTCCCTTTCTTCTCCTTACTCCCTCTCAGGTTCATTACCAGCAATCGATGGTCGCTATCCAGGTTCTCCGATGGTATAACCTTGATGTCCGTGATGTTCTTATTTAGTTCTTTCTCATACAGTATATAGTCGACCACCGATTTCCTGGTCAAGTCATCACTGTACCATGTGATTGTGTGGCCCTCTCTTTTCTTAAACCAGGAGTTCCCAACTAGCAGGCTGTTCCTCTGGCAGAAGTCCAACAGTCTCTTTCCGTCCTCATTTCTTCTGCCCCAACCCTCTGGTCCTAGAACACTCTCATAACCTTGTCTTTCTCTTCCTACATGGGCATTGAGATCCCCCTTAACAATCATATTTCTTCCTACCAGCTGCTTCTGCAATTCCTCTTCAAACTCCTCCTTCTCTTCAGAGTCGCAGCCTACTTGTGGAGCATACACTTGCATTATTTCTATGGTCTCTCCCCTCAGTGCTACTTACACTTTCATCATCCTATCACTTATTCTCCTCACTTCTTCTTTTAAACCATCTCGTACTACTACTCCCACTCCATTCCTCTTTCCCTCTTCGTTCCCACTCCAGTACAATTGAAATTCAAAATACTCACAAAAGTCCAGGCCCATATATTGAAAGACTTACTAAAAAGCAATTTCGATTGTCAATCCTTACAAAATTCAATGGAGGCTGAAAACACTCGCAAAATGCAATTTAGATCGAAAAGATTTACAAAATGCAACGTAGATTGAAAATACCTACAAAATGGAGTATAGATGCAAAGAAAAAAATCAGTAAAGGGAATTCAGATTCACGGGGAGCCAATAAACAAAAACAGTGCGGGAATCTTAAAGAGAAAAGGAAATATAATGAAAAGAAAACAAGAGGTCTGACCCCTCGAAGAAGGAGGGATCAGGTAAGATGAGACAAGGGCCAATTAAGGTGGGAAAGTAAAAGACTTCCTAGGCCTCGGATACCCTAATACCGTCGGGGTCGGAAAAGAACAAGAGTTGACCAAGGGAGGTCGACAGGAAAGAAGACAGAGAGGAGCCCGGCACAAGTGGAATCAATGCCGGACTCAGCTGGTGTCCCGTGGTCGCCAACCCACGCCCAACTAGATGTGAGCCCCTGGGGGACCTTCATTACTTTAAACACCTAAGAAACAATTAGAGCTATGAATTAAGTGACCAAATGAAAACAGCTTTTTATCTTCGGTAACAATAGAGTGTGCATGCATAACGGGGTTTGTGTTAAAAGAAATACAGGCTGATACTTATCTGGTCGACCAAAACTGGTGCGAGAGTGAACACGAAACTGCTCGAAGTTCCAGTCAGGAAGACAACTGGATAAGTATCAGCCTGCATTATTACAGTTTAACCATAGTTGATTTTGTATAACCATATAATCACCCCAAACAGACAAACTCCAGATTTTATCACCATTTTAGCATTTTACCTAACATTAGATATACTACATTTAGCATACATCGACAGTTGCATTACCATACCTGCCAACTTTTGAAAAGGGCTATCAGTAAAACTCACGCGCGATTAAAAAAATCTAACGATTTTCGACATACCCCGGCTTGACGAAAATAATAATACTTCTGGGCTACAAAATACAATAATTCATGCTTTAAACAGGATACTTCAATGAAATCATATCTACTTACATGATTTGTAGATGAACATAACAATCAAGAAGAAATCCATGTTAATCAGCAGCAGGCGTGGTGAATATCGGTTTGGAGCAGACATAACAGGACTTCCTTGATAGATTAAGCTGATATACGATAATTGAAAAAGGCTTTAAACAATAAAACTTGTTTAACGTAACACAGGCAAGAAATAATATAATACACACTGCAAATCACATGCTAGTTCGACTTTTAAGTCATGGTTGTGGCCTTTTTAGCTTCCTGCCAACAGTCTTGAGAAAATGTTTTGTCATAACAGGGACCAGAACTCCTGGTCTTCAAAATAGAAATAGACTCCAGAGATTCATTGGACATGGATGACCTGAACTGTGTTCTATTTTTCTTCACAAAGCTAAAAAAAACATTCACATTCTGCATAGCTATGGGGTATGGTGAGAATAGAGAGCAATACTCTAAAAATTCGGTTATACTTAAGAAGTCCATCGGCTCCACGAATTCTTGATATTTGTGCCCAACTGGAATCACTTGCAGCATCTTGATGTGCAGCCAAAGAGTCATCTACCTGAAGAGCTGTGAACTGCCTCTGAAGCTCATTCACCACCTCATCTGTAGTTTCATTCTCTTCCTTGCATAACATGATAGGAAACTTTTCCAAGAAAAAACGAATGGAAGATAACTGTGAATCTTCAATTTTGTCTAACCTAGCAACTTGAGCATTCTTTAACACGTCATCCTTGAGTGGAAACTTGTTGATGATGTAGTCACAGGCAGTATAAAAGTAGTTTCTCACTGATGAAAAGAAAAGGAATTTATCTGTATCCGGTCCGTTCTGAAGGCACTTAACAACTTCAGATGATGCATTTTTTGCCATTTTATTTACAATACATGTCGTTTTCGTGCGACCACAACTATATTTCTTTGCAACTTCTGATGTGGGAAACATCTTCTTAAATAAAGCTCCAGCATGATCAGCCGCACTTAAGGGCACATTGTGTTCCACCAAAAAGGAAGTAAACCGACACTCGGCCCTAATTACGTCACTGTAAACGTTTCCAGACTTAGCAAAAAAGGTGTTGATTTTCTTGCTAATTTCTTCGATTTAACATAACTAATGTGTTTACCGCACTTCACATGATTACTTAAATCGTTTTTTCCACCATATGCAATATTAATATCACACCCACATACCGTGCAAAAGGCAAATTTTTCTCCCTTTCTTGATTTTAGTATGCACGGAAAATCAACCGAGTATGATTCTTTAAATGTCTGGAAGTACTGTTTCTTGTTGGATTTGTTCATTCTCGATATCTACTAAAACATCGAAAGGAACCTGGATCACTGAACGTCACATAAAATTATAACATAAAACAATTAAGACAGCCAACACTTCATTAAAACATGTCAAAACACACCAACCATTAAATGAACACGACGCCAACCTCGTGAAGATAGAATATGCACATGGTAGAAAAAAATAAACACACACACACGTGGAACGAATGTAATTAGTCCAAGGAATACAGGAAACTGCGAAGCACGAAGTTATAGCCAAAAACTCGAACGCTTCATTAAAATATGCCATAACCTTAAAAGACGAAAACATTCAAGGAACGCCAACTTCGCGAACAATGAACAACTAACGTGGTCAAAGAATATGGTTTAAATCGCAACGAGCGAACGGAGCGGAACAAAGAATATGCGAAGCAGAGCCTGTCAACACCTAAGATTCACATGCAAGAACGGTTATCCCGGCTTCAAATTCAATTACGATGACGACACAACCATCACACGGTTAAAAGTACGAATCATATCAAAGAACGAGTTATCGACTATCGTGGACTTGCCTTCGACCCACGCAAACAATCGATTGTACGGAAGTGGGCGGTATTATCGAATGTAAATTATCGTTTCAAATTTTTGTCCGCGAAATCGTAAAATGACACCGTTCGTCCGTAAAACCGTAAAATGCTGCAATTTCCGTAAATTTTACGGATAAACCGTAAAAGTTGGCAGGTATGCATTACCAATACTGCAACTAAATAATAGTACATATTGTAAATATTTTTCACCTGTATTCTCAAACATAGATGTTATAGTCTAAGTGTAATGGATCTGATGATGATCGCTTGACGATCGAAACTGGTCATCCTAGTGTATTTATTAATCTTATGTAATTTATTTCAGGATTAGGGCATAACTCAACTCTTTTTGGGTACATTCGTGTTGACCGACTGAAAAGCACCAACGTTTTTTTTTTTAAGAAACACCATTTGTAAGCTACAAATTAAAGATCAGAGCAAGAATAATGATGAACGTATGGCCTCAGCTACATGGTGTAGAACAGGGGTCTCCAAACTAGGCCCGCGAGCACCACCAATCCGGCCCGCGGTGGCAGGTTACGATGTGAAATTTACGATGTATAATAATCACACAAATTATAATCAGGTGTTTTTATTTAACGACCAATTAGGAAACACAATATAATAATTGTCATACATAACGATATTGAACATTTTAACTGCAATTATTGACATGAGATTTATCCTAAAAACGTAACATATGTAAAATACATAGATAGGCCCTAATTCTCCTTCTTCTTCATCTATCCCTTTTGCCTCTCGGCGTCGGGTCTGCCAGTCACTTTCTGTATACATTCCTATTTCCTGCGAGTCTCCTGGTTTGCTGCAGAGTCCTTCCCTTCTTCTCAGCCACCTTTCCGACATATACTTCCTTTCCTGTCAGAGAAGTTAGATGCCATGTAGCCCATCTCACTGGCCTTTTCTCGCAGGGTTGTATCATGTTTATCCGTCAGGCTCTTCCGTTTGTTCTCTGAATTTGAAAAGCTTCACCCGACGTGGGCAATCACCCCTGGGCGAGCTAGTACAGTGGAGGAGCTGCCTCCTCACAGCATCCTCACGTTTAAAGGAGCCAGAATCTCGCCCTCATCCCTGCCTTACGGGCTAGGATTTGCTGGTTGCATTGCTAGGCAGAGCCCTCCAACTAGGGCATTTCTCAGTATTTACCAGAGACACCTACTCAGAATTGGTGTCCCCACCGAGACCCAATAACCAGCCATTCATCCTCGTCCATGGAGCTACGAGGGAAGAATGCAAACAAAATTTACAATCCTGCCTACAAAGACTGTCAAATTATGATCTTGATGCCAATAAAGGAAAATGCTTTCAAGAGAAAATCGAATATCTTGGTTACATTGTGGAATATAACAAGATCAATAAATCTCCGGTGAAGTCCGCGCCATCCAAGACGAGACGTCCATCTAATGTTGATGTAGTTAGAAGATTTCTGGGACTTGTTACCTATTATTCCCAATTCATCTCAGATTGTTCAACTATTTCCTATCCTATTCGATGTCTGTTACGGAAAGGTGAATGTAGGGCATGGACAACAAATTGCGAGTCAGCATTTCGGAAGTTAAAAGCTGAACTTTGCAGTGAGAGAACACTTACGCCGTTTGATACCAGTTTACCTCTTGTTTTGACAATGGACGCAAGCCCAACAGGAATAGCTGCCGTATTGAGCCATACTATTGGGGGAGTTGAAAAACCCATATGCTATGCTTTGCTTTCACTCACTATCTCAGAAAGAAATTACAGTTACCTAAACCGTGAAGCACTTGCCATTGTATTTGGTGTGTCCCATTTCTACAACTATTTGATAGGCAAACATTTCTTGCTGACAATGAGCCATTATCTAGCATTTTTCACCACCATAGAGCATTACAACAGGTGACATCTGCCCACCTGCTCAGATACGCTTCTTTTCTTTCTGGATTTGATTACGCTGTACAATTTAAAAGAGGAAAAGGAAAACAGAACGTCGATTTTTTGTCCCGAGCCTCAATTCAGAAATCCAGAACTTCAGTTGATGAACTTCTTGGTGACAGAGTAAATCAGTTATACGCTCGAGTGATATTCCAGATTTCAAGTGACAAAATAACATCTTCGACAATCAAACACGAAACCCAGAAAGATCCAGAACTCAGCAAAATTCTTAACAATCTTGGTAACAAAGCAGAAGACCCTGAATTTACATTGCTAGATGGTGTATTTTTCCGAAAGTACAGGGTTGTGATCCCAGGCCCCCTGCGTTCCAACATACTTAATGAACTTCATGAAACAGTACTAGGCATTACCAAAATGAAACAGCTTGCTCGCCGGTATGTCTATTGGCCCGGCATTAATCGTAACATTGAGAGATTGGTCAAAGGATTTGAAAACTGTGCCCTAAACCAATCGAATCCTCCCAAAGTTCCCGTACATCCATGGAATTCTCCTTAAAATAATTGGGAAAGGGTTCATATCGACTATGCAGGCCCATTTTCTGTTGTGGGAGCTGTTCTAGAGCAACGTGATGTTGTCGATTTGTTCGAAATGGTACCTGATACTGATGAATACCTCATCTCTGTCAAACTAAACAGAAAATCCCATCCTCGTCACCAACTATTATATCTTTTTATGATATGTAATGGTAAATCAATGGGAAAAGCACGCACCTGTTATTGAATTGAAAATAGCAACCTTTAATTGAACTTGACTCTTGTCTTATTAGCAACATGTATATATAGAGATTGATTGTAACACATAACAAAGAGTAAGTACATGCAAAACCAAAGATCATATCAGTCTGAATGTCCAAGCGACACCAACTCCATCTACCTCAATATTATGCAACCATTGTTGGTCATGACACTCAACCAGGCTTGGGACCGGCTATGGCGGAGTTCCCTAATTCAAATAATTAAATTATTCATTATTATTATAGCTATTAATATAAGACTGCTATGATTAATGAGATTAATGCAGCTGTAACTTTCCACTGACAATAGTTTGCAGTTATGGAACAAGTTTACAGTGGAGATTATCAGCAGCGACTTCAAATGCTTATCAGTTAATTTGGATCTTTTCCACACAGACAAATAGTGCCGAGAACTGATCGAACTGTGTGAGTGAAGGACTCTAATACAATTCCAGCAATGATGACTTTAAATATATTTCATTTAAAATATCTCTACACTGCAAACCACCCCCGCACACTGTGTCATAGATAGGCTATCTCACTTGCCGGCCAGTCCCGAAACGAAACTTTGCTAGCTAGGTCTTGGCCCTCGGGACATGGTGGAGGAGTCAGTGTGGCCCGTAGGTTAAAACGTTTGGAGAACCCTGGTGTAGATCATTTTAATTGGAGTCATTGACGCATTCTACACTCGAATTTCGAGGATCAATTCAAGTTCTACCTGTGTTTGAAGAACCGGAATACTATTGGGCGAACTATGGCTACAAGTTAATTCATTTTGTCTCGTAATCACGACAGGTGATACAAGAGTTGTATGCGAAGATGAGGAGTTGTGCATTCTTTCCACCTTCCAAAAATCCCAATCCCTCAGGCACAAATCAAACCCGCGATGTTAAGGCGAGCACTTTACCACTGATTCACCGAGGAAGTACAAACCCATATCACATGCATCAAATCTAGTTTCAGTAACAAGTACGTCCATGAAGAACAAGGTGCGTAATTAATGGTCGCTACTCAATGCATAATTTAAGTCTGGTTCATGAATAATGGTAAAAAATACAAATTAAGAATCATCACATAGGACACCCACATCATACTTTGGTTGGTTCTTCAATTTAGGGTCTGCAACAACGCGGTCATGTAGCCCCACATCATACTTTAAACAAATGTTTAATGTTCCCTATCGCGGCTAAAGAGTTCTAACAATCAACTGCAGGAGGAAGAGCTGTTAAACAAAGATCAATTGAAGTACATTTGCCATGATAACTAACAGCATAGCAAAATGCTATTACGATCGACAAAAGACACCTTGTTCCATTTCCTTCTTCAAACAAACTCTTCAAGAATGCAGCCCAGTTTCACATACTTGGCACAATGAAATAGAAGATTTTACTGCTAGGCTTTCAGCTAGGTCCCAAGCAGCGCACTTAATATGCCTGCCACTGTCTGATCTTGCCCCATCACTCTTTGACTCGCAACAGCCGGAAAAAATCGTTCAAACGTTCATTCCTTTCGCATGATCGATAACAAAAAATACAGAAGGGGGAGCAATGTGCCACATCATGTGACTAGCAGCAGCGCAAGTTACCACTACCATGATTTCACAGAAAGCCAGCCAGAACCGAGAAAATATTATACGGAATATAGAAATAGAGTTAGTATGGCAATCCCTTGGACAAAAGATTGATGTCCTTAAGCTAATAATCTAAGTATATATAGCATAATTGAAGAAAAGGGAGGCAATAGGATGGAAAGGGGAAAGTGCGCAGATGGATTTTTCAAGAGTGTTAGGGGGATGATATGGAATAAAGATCATCATCATCATCTTCATTTCCCGTTTCCAGCTTCCTGGGTCGGGTTGTGAATTAAGGACCTCCAACGTTTCCTGTCTCTCCACCACTCCTCTCCTGTTTTTAGTACTTCTTCAGGTTTTCCTCCTCTCTTCTCTACACACTCCCACACTGTATCTGCCCATCTCTTTCGGGGCCTTCCTCGTGGTCTCTTCCCTGTCATCTTTTCACAGAAAGTTTTCTTTGGTACTCTCTCCTCTCCCATTCTCATCATATGTCCATACCACTTTAACTTTGTTGTTTCTATCCTGTCCTGCAGCTTCAAGATTCCTGTCCTTTTTCTAATCTCTTCATTTCTAACTCTATCTCTTCTGGTCTTGCCCTCTATACCTCAGGAATTTCATCTCCGCGGCTTGTATTCTACTCTCCTCTCTTTTTGTAGTAGTCCACGCTCCAGCTGCATTTGTTAGTATGGGTCTGTAGTAGGTTGAATAAAATACATTTTTACATTTCTTTGGGACATCTCATGGAATAAAGATGTACCACAAAAATGTAAAGGAATCATCTACAAGACCTACTTTGTGCCAATTTTGACATGTGGTTCAGAAACATGGGTGATGAAGGAAAGGGACAAGAATAAAATACGAGCAGTGGAGACGAAGTTCCAGAGGAGTAGGGTAGGAGTGACAAGAATTGACAGAGTAGGGAATGAGAGAGTCAGAGAGATGGTAAGAGAGGAACCATTGCAAAATAGAATAGAGCGATCTAGGCTACAATGGTATGGACATGTGAGGAGGATGCAAGAGGAGAGGATACCGAAGAAGATGTTTGGAGTGGAAATGACGGGAAGGAGGTTAAGGGGAAGACCAAGAGACAGATGGACAAAAGGAGTTAAGAAGAGTGTGGAGGAAAGAGGAGTGTGCTGGAACACAGTGAATGACGAGAGATGGTGGATGGACAGGAAACGATGGAGAGGCTTATGTTCCAAGCAGACCCGACCAGTGGTCGGAAACTGCTCAAGATGATGATATATCTGTCTGTTAGGTAGTCAGTCCAAAGTCTGGTTGGATCCTCCAAAAGTACCACCGTTAGGTTATGTGGGTAGATACCCACAAAAACCTAAGGTAGCGCTATATTGAGGCATACTAGGCCAGATGAGGAGTTTGCCATTGCTGAGCAAATGTCCGTTTCAATTCCTTCACCTGTGTAACCTACCTCATGGCCATCCTTTCGCTGAAAAGCGAATCGTTCTCATGGAAACTAAATGCAATTATCAATGTCCGTCCTTTCCCTCCACATGACGGAGAGTTCAGCCACATGAAACATAGTCTCTCCAATAATAAGCACAATGAGAGGGGCAAGTCTACGCTGGTAGGGGCATACAGTCGGAACTGATCCGGAGTCCATACAGGAGCGAACACTTGAATTTACGTTGTTCACATATGGAGGTTGGCATATCCACATACTGTTGTAAATGTATCAGTAATGTTCTAATAGGAAGGAGTCAGCTTATTTTTATATTCCGCTAGGTGTGTGCAAGTTGAACGTCAGGAAAGGCAGTAACGAGCTATTTTGTGCTAAACCTGTATATGGTCAGGATGGTTCAACTGGAGAAAAACATCAAGTGTACTGTGCGACAAGAAGGAACCAGAAAAATTAAAAGGGAAGGTACACAAGGCCGTGGTGAGACCAGCAATGATATACGGGGCGGACACCTGGCAGATAACAAGGAGATGAAAACCTGGAAGTGGCAGAAATGCAAATGCTGAGATGAACAAGTGGACATACCAGGTTGGACAAAGTGAGAAAAGAAGTGATTAGGAGACGACTTAACGTGGTGCAAGTTTCTGAGAAAATCAGAGAAGCTGGGCTCAGATGGTATGGCCGTGTTAAGAGAAGAGATCAAGATTATGTGAGAAATAGGATGATGGAAATGCTTCCACCAGGGAAACGGAGCCGAGGACGACCCAGAAGGCGATGGATGGACAACATTAAAGAAAGCCTGAAACAACGGGGGCTTGTGGAGAAAATGGTCTGGGATAGAACAACATGGAGAAGGAATATCCGCATCAGCGACCCAACACAAGTGGGATTAACATGGTGGCCACTCAAATTGGTCAACGATTTTCCAGGAGTTTTCCAGGAATTTACCAGGAGTAAATCTCATTTTTCCAGACTTATAAATAAGCACCAGTCCGGGGGCGGGGCTTTATCCTTTGTTTACTTAAAGACCTAAATAAAGCAGTTGTGTTAGGTTTACTTACACAGATGTTGACAAACATTAGTGGTGATTGCGTTATTGATACGCAAGCCTACACACAAATGATTTAATTGTTGTTTTAAAAAAGCCTTTGTGACTGAATATCCGCTTTAAAAAAAGAGAAAAGAATGCCGTCTGCAATTTAATTGCGGTGAAGTTGTCTATACTCAATATGTTTTACAAAAATACTATCATGTGTATATGGAGAGGATTTGATCATGACTTTCATAGATCTAGAAAAGGCATATGATAGTGTCCCCAGAGAGAAGGTATGGGAAAAAATGGTTAAGAAGAGACTGGGAAGAGAAATGTTGGAAATGGTGCAAGCAATGTACAACAACTGTGTTAGCAGGGTACTGACCCCAGTTGGAAAGACAGATTGGTTTAGGAACAAGACTGGACTAAGACAGGGGAGTGTGCTGTCACCTCTCTTGTTCATAATGGTGATGGATGAAATTGTAAAGGAAGCATATGGACATAAAGAAATGAAGTTACTGTTATTTGCAGATGATATTGTGGTCTGGGGAAGGAACACCGAAGAAGTGCAAAAACAACTAGATGCAATGAACGAAAATATTCAGAAGTACGGCCTGAAAATCAGTATAGAGAAAAGCAAGACCATGGTGATGACAAGAGGGGAAAGACAAGGAAAGGGTACAGTGAAAATTGGAAGTCAGAGTTTGGAAATTGTGGACACGTTCAAATACCTAGGAAGTGAATTGATGCAAACTGGTAGGTTGGACATGGAGATTGGCAGGAGGGTACAGCAGAGCAATGCATTCTATCAAAGTGTAAGAAAACTTGTTTGGGATAAGGAAGTACCAAGGAAAAGCAATGAGGTAATGTATAAAGTGTACTATGTTCCCATATTAACTTATGCAGCTGAGACTTGGACCCTGACAAGCAGGCAAGAGAGTAGAATCCAAGCCAGTGAAATGAAATTCCTAAGAAGTATGATAGGAAAGACAAGGAAAGACAGAGTGAGGAATGAAGATGTTAGGAAGGAAGTTGGGATGGGAAAACTAAATGAGAGAATTGAGAAGAATAAACTAAGGTGGTTTGGACATGTAAAGAGGATGGGGGAAAATAGAATACCAAGACAGATGCTGGAGGCGAAGTGCAAGGGTAAGAGAGCAAGAGGAAGACCTAGAACAAGGTGGATTGATTCAGTTGAGAACAGCGTAAGAAAGAAAAATCTGGACTGGGACAAGATCGTGGAGGAGGAATGGTGGAAGGAAAGAGGAAAGTGGAGAAGTGCCATAAATACCCCGACCCGGCAGGAGCTGGATAAGGGGAAATGATGATGATGATGATGATGACTATCACGTGTTCTCCTACATAGAAACAGGTAGCCTGAGGAAATTTCTTTCGTTAACGATAGAGTGCTCACCCAAAAACCGCAGCAGGAGTATGATTTAAGATGGAAAGATTTTTATAATTATTTAATGGTGGCTATTTTACACGAGTTTCCAAATTTTTCGTCATTTTCCAGGAGTTTTCCAGACCTAATAAAAATCCAGGAGTTTTCCAGGAGTAGTGGCCACCATGGATTAATCATGCTGGAGAAGAAGAAGAGCTAAACCGATGTAAAACCTCTTTAAAAAACCCTGGTCCAGCTGGCCCGGCTGGTAGTACCTTGTTAGGGTCCCTTGACAGGGTTACGGTGAAGTCCTCAACGGTACTTGCAGTAAAAGAGGTGAACTCTGGCACAGTGTGGTTGGCGGAAGGGGCAGCCTATTGCTCAGGTTTAATAGGGCAAACTATTGTCCATAGTTATGATGGGCACATTTTGGCCCAACGGCAAAATGAGCGGAGGAGGAGCCAATCACTCTCATGGCTCCCAACTGTCATAGAGGCGGAAGAGGTCAGGCCAGACGGACTGGCTGTAAAGGCACATCTCAGTAGTACTTGAGTATGCGGCAGTTCGTTGCAGTCTCTGTGTTCGGTCCTGCATGTCTCATTCTTTGTGAGACGCAGGATAAGGCTCAGAGATCATAGTGTGTGGGTCTCGTCCTGGCAAGCTGAGATACACCCTAAACGAATTCACGCCAGTGGCACTTCTTCCGAATGTCACTTACTTTCAAAGTCCAACGGCGATGGGATATGGACGGTGGGCGCAGGTTATGGGTGTAACTGGAAGCCCCTAGTTCGGACCTGCACGTTGGCAGCAGATGTGTGATGGTCGTCTTCCGGAGACTCTGTGACTACTCAGGAATTCGGTCCTGCATCTGTGTTTGGGCAGGCCTATTTAGGATCACCGCTGCCCACCCCACATGGGGAAGGCCCTAGAAAAGGTGGGCTAAACATCGGAAGTCACAATCTTGGTCCGACTGGGCAACCGCACTCAGCAGGTCACCCCTCATGCGGTCGAAACTCAAAAACAGTAAAGAATCACAAATTGATTATTGGATCATGGAACATCAGAACTTTGCTTGATTTGGACAATAACGTTAGACCTGAGAGAAGGTCAGCTCTCGTAACCCATGAGTTATCAAGACTCAACGTTGACATTGCTACTCTCAGTGAAACTAGGCTGTCTTCTGAAGGCAAGATTACTGAATCTGGAACAGGATATACCATCATCTGGAAAGGAAAGGAGGAGGGTGAATGTCGTATTCATGGTGTGGGCTTCGCTGTGAAGACCAAACTGGTAAATTATCACCAACTTACGCCCATTGCAATCAGCGAAAGGCTCATGACTCTCCGCATACCACTCTCAGGAGGTTCCTTTATGACACTCATCTCTGCCTATGCTCCTACCTTAGATTCTGATGATGAAGTAAAGGCTCATTTCTATAATCAGCTTAGTGAAATCATCTCCAAGGTACCATCTGCAGATCAACTCTTGTTCCTCGGTGACTTCAATGCCAGGGTTGGGAAAGATCACAGGCTATGGAATAATGTGGTGGGCAAACAGGGACTTGGAAAATGAAATCCCAATGGACTGTTGCTTCTTGGTCTTTGTGCAGAACACGAACTTTTCATTACCAACACGCAGTTCCGGCTACCTAACCGCTTCAAAACCACGTGGATGCATCCTTGTTCCAAACATTGGCACATTCTTGACTATACCATTACCCGGCAATGTGATAAGAAGGACACTCTTATTACCAGAACAGCAAGGAATATAGACGATTGCTGGACAGATCATAAACTTCTTATATGTAAGCTCAGGATATCCATCAGACCTAAACCACCTAGGAACATCAAAAATTTGCCAAGAAAGAAGTTTAATACATCCAAACTTCAGGATGAATCCATGTATAAACATTTTGGAAACAGGATCGTCACCCAGTTATCAGAAACCCAGTAACAAATAACATTCAGCAAGAATGGGCCACACTACAGAAGATTATCACACAGTCAGCTGAGGAAACCATTGGTTTTATAGTGCAGAAAAGACAAGACTGGTTTGATGACAACAATGAGGAAATTCTGTCTCTCATCAATGTCAAAAGGAATGCCTATCTTGCCCATCTTCAAGACCCAACTTCCAACACAAAGAGAGACCAACTACTGGAACTCAAGGGTAAATGCCAGACGCAGATAAGGCAGATTAAAAATACTTGGTGGCAACAGAAGGCTCAGGAACTGCAGAGACTATTGGATGCTCGAGACTTGAGGAACTTGTATGCAGTACTCAAGGAAATATATCGACCATCTCGCTCATCATCAGGTACACTGAAAAGCACTGATAATTCTACTACCTTTACTGATAGTCAAGAAATCTTGGAACGCTGGAAAGAGCACTTCTCCAATCTCCTAAAACGTCCATCAGCAGCTGCTGAAGACTTCCTCTTTGATGTGCCGCAACAACCTGAACAACTGTGGTTGGCAGTACCTCCTACTAATCATGAAATCAGTGCAGCTCTCACCCAATTGAAACCCAGAAAGGCACCTGGCACAGATAACATCCCTCTGGAACTAATTCAAGCCGGAGGTCATTCCCTCAAATCAAGGATTTTCACCCTTATCCTCACAATATGGGAATCAAGAAAGCTACCTGGAGACCTACAGAATGCCACTATCTTTAAAAAGGGTAATCGCAGTGTTTGTGGCAACTACTGTGGTATATCACTGCTATAAATTGTGGGGAAGATTCTTGCAAGAATTCTACTTAACCTCCTCAAGGTTATCTCTGAGAAGATCCTCCCAGTCACAATGTGGATTTAGAGCTTCCAGAAGCACAATTGACTTGATTTTCTGTGTGAGACAGCTACAAGAAAAATGTAGAGAACAACAGAATCCACTCTTCTTAGTCTTTAATGACTTGGAAAAGGCATTTGATTCGGTTCCAAGACCAGCCATGTGGGCGGTGCTGAAGAGGTTTGGTTGTCCTCAGCGATTTGTAGATCTAATCAAGACTCTCCATGATGGCATGACAGGTCAGGTTTGCCATCAGAATAAGATGTCCGATGAATTTCCTATTACACATGGATTGAAACAAGGATGTGTACTGGCTCCAACGCTTTTCGCACTGTACTTGGCTGCAATGCTTTATGATTCACCCACAAACATCCCAGGTGTGGAGGTCAAGTATCGTTTCGATGGAGGGCTTTTCAACCTAACTCGTCTCCGCTCCTTGAGGAAAACTCAGGTTACTAAGGTTACTAACATGTTGTATGCAGATGATGCTGCATCGCCAACTCTCACACCAGAAGAGCTGCAAGAGTCAGTTAATTGTTACAAAAGTGCATGTGATCGCTTTGGTCTTACCATAAATGTCAATAAGACTAAAGTCTTGGCACAACCTTCACCAGGCACACCTCTTCCTCAGTTCAATATCTCCATCTCAATTTTGCCATTAGAACAGGTAGACCACTTCTCGTACCTTGGCAGTACCATTTCTGTGAGCTGTACCTGTGAGCAGGATGTGGATAAGAGAATTGGTGCAGCCTATGCAGCATATGGACGATTAGCGCACCGGGTCTTCATGAATAAAGATCTGTCCACGAGTGCAAAGCTTATGGTGTACAAAGCAGTAGTCATTTCTACATTGTTGTATGGCTGTGAAACGTGGACCCTTTACCGATGTGATCTCAGGAAGCTTGAGCGTTTCCACCTACAAAAACTTCGATCAATCCTGAGGATTAAATGGGAAGACCGCTTTACCAATATTGCTGTTCTGGAAAAGGCTCAACATCCATAATAGGTCACCAATTTAGATGGATTGGTCACGTCCATCGGATGGATGATGTGAGATTACCTCGTCAAATGCTATATGGTGAGTTATGCTATGGCACCAGGCCTCATGGTGGTCCTAAGAGGCGCTACAAGGACCAATTTAAGCAGACCCTGAAATTGACAGGTCTTGATTCACAAACCTGGGACATGCTGGCAGAAGACCGCTCAACTTGGCGCCGTACCATCTCGGATACTGTAAAGACGTTTGAAAGGGAGCGACGCACACATGAAGAGGCCAAGCGTCAAGCTAGGAAACTTCGAGCAGCCCAACCACGTCCTCCTCCAGCAATATTATGTGACTTGTGTGGTCGCTTGTTCCATGCCAGGATTGGACTCTTTAGTCACCGTAAACACATCCACAAACTGGACTGAAGGAAGAAGATTTATACTCGGATTCGAGTTAAAGTCGATGATGATGACTTAAATACCAAAATAAAGCAGTTGTGTTAAGTTTACTTACACAGATGTTGACAAACATTAGTGGTGATTGCGTTATTGATATGCAAGCCTACACACAAATGATTTAATTGTTGTTTTAAAGAAGCCTTTGTGACTGAATATCCGCTTTAAAAAAAAAGAGAAAAGAATGCCGCCTGCAATTTTACTGCGGTGAAGTTGTCTATATTCAATATGTTTTACAAAAATACTATCGTGTGTTCTCCCACATAGAAACAGGTAGCCTGAGGAAATTTCTTTCGTTAACGATAGAGTGCTCACCCAAAAAACGCAGCGGGAGTATGATTTAAGTTGGAAAGATTTTTATAATTAATTAACGATGGCTATTTTCCACGAGTTTTCAAATTTTTCGTCATTTTCCAGGAGTTTTCCAGACCTAATAAAAATCCAGGAGTAGTGGCCACCATGGATTAATCACGCTGGAGAAGAAGAAGTGCTAAACCTGTGCTGTATAATGAGTGAAATAATGAGGATGAGGCGAACTGTTATTTGCAATAAACATTTACTTTGAAAATAAATTAATTGAAAAAAAAATAGTATTAATGGTTTCAGTTACATTGTTAAGGCATCCAAATACCTATTGGCAGCATCCACTGTTCAGCTCTGTCCGCTGTGAAGAAAGGAGCAGTGGTTTCTCCAGTAATCAAATAAGTGGCTCACTTCAGTATCAGCGTATATAACAGTATTAAAGTTTTGGATGTCTTAACAGCACAAGTAATACTAACAACACAATTGCAATATTTACAGGATTGCGATTAACCAATGGAACACAAAGGAAAATTTGACACGTTATAAAAGTCTTCATAACATAATAGTTGTAGATATCCACCAAACATTAAGGAATGGTCTTAAATGAAGTAGATAACAGCAAAAAGATCATATATCGGACGTACTACGTCCCTATCCTGACGTATGCCTCGGAGACCTGGGTTTTGAAAGGAAAGGAGAAGAGCAAAATACAGGCCAGTGAGATGAGGTTCTTGAGAAGCAGTATTGGAGCTACAAAGATGGACAGAATAAGAAATGAGAGGACCAGAGAATTAATGAAGGAGGAACCATTGCAGGATGGTATAGAGAAATCTAGACTTAGATGGTATGGACATGTAAAACGAATGGAGGAGAAGAGGATACACAGGAGGATACACGAGAGGAAGACCGAGACACAGGTGGCTGAAGGGGGTGGAAGAAAGCGTGAAGAAGAGAGGAGAAGACTGGACAAGGGTGGAGGCGGAGAGATGGTGGGAAAACAGAAGACGTTGGAGAGGCTTGTGTTCCAAAAAGACCCGGCCAGTGGCTGGAAACTGTGCAAGATGACAATGATGAAGTGTATAATAAGTAATATATCTCCAGAAGAACATTTGCCTGGAATTCCAAGAGACCATAAAGACCCGCAATGACATACATTTTTGGCTCTAGTTAAACATTACCATACACCATATAAATTGTGATAATAATTAATCCATGTCATTTCTTGCATGTTAGCAGGTGTGAGTAGATTCTCTGAGCAATTTAATTCGGCACATACACGTGTTGACCAACTGAAAAGCAATACTCTTACTAGATTATGAAAGCAACACTGAATAAACACCTTCTAAAATTTCCATGGATAAGTTTTCTTTGCCTATGCCTGAACCTATGTCCATTCACTTAGGACCAAAGGACCATCATACATTTCAGGGGTTACTGAATGTATATCGATAGAACTTCTTAGATATGTTACCGGTATGTTGTTTTGGTAGCACTGTCAGAGTGTTCTCTTGGCCACGAAGCGACTCAGTTTATGCTCCATGACTGGGGACCATGCACATACATTGTGTGCTACGCTATGCCCCCCTACACCTGCCCCTTAGCGAACTTAACCATCATAGTGATAAGCCAGCAACAAACACTCGATCAGATGGACTGAGTAGTACACAGATTGCTGGGGAATTAATTAAATAAGGGAAACAATCAGTAACAAATAATGCAGCTTCATCCTGATAGCATAGGTGATAAACTAGACACCAGCCACAAAAACCAAACATACCGAACATTTATTGTGTGTTTGAGTCTTCAAGCTTTTGACTGGTTGGATACAGCAATCCATGCCTCCCTGTCCTGAGCTAATCATTTCATCTCTATACGGGGTGCATCCGTGATGATGCTACATACCTTCAGGGATGATGGATGAAGGGAAATGGAGATAAGGACCCATAGTATGGAAACGATCAAATCCAAGTTATAAGCAAAATGTTACTCATTTACTACCGTTTACCTGCACACATTTTTACAAGCTCCTACATTTACAACAACTGTTCAAAATGGCGCCCCCTGCGTCCATGCAGGCATAGCAAAGTACTGTACTACTTCAACTCGTCAACACAGACTGAAGCCTACAGTGCAGACATCGAACTCCAATCCAGTCAGTACGTGGTGGGGTAGTTGAGTTATCCTCCTAGCCTCTTAGGAGTGTCTACACTTCAATCGTAGCACATTACAGTACAGTACATGAATTCCACTGTCGGAGCTATAAGACCAATTTTTGCTTTAACTTCTGACTGTCAGTCGCAGTGGTGTAGTGGTATAAGAGTTTGTGATTTATTTCAGCTGAATTCTATTACCCTTGTTTTAAACTTATCGATTTCCATTATGAATTCTTAATTATTACTACTCACTAATACTTGTTTCTACTCCTTTCTAGAGATGTCCTTGGTTACAAGTCTACCATAAGATGGGGGAAATAACAATGTTCCAGGGAGGTCGGAAAACGGAACAGAACAAATTAGCTCACGTCAACAGATGACAGACATATCATGCAATTCTCATGGGATATTAAGAGATCATCCAATCGTTATTTACTCTAATAAGAGCACTTTCTAGTATCATTTTAGAATTTTATCCTTTTTTTTAATGCTACCCAAAATATCATTCTGACAAAGAAAGACTATGAAATGAGCTCATTTTGATAATTCCAAGATAAAAAGTACAGGGTCTTTTTTTTAGGTCGCTCCGCGGCACCACGAGCACGGCACGGCTGGCGCAATGACACTCCATCCCTAGCCGTATAATGCATGCTTGCTTAACGCTACCAAACTGCATTAGGTCATCTTAGCCGTCATGACGGGATATGTCTCTCGGCAAATGAGTCACTCGGCCGGGCTATCACCTTCCGTGCATGTTCCCCTGATACTCGGAGCGACCTAAAAAAAACCTATACAAGAATATGAGCATTGAAACATTAGTGAAATACCTAAAAGCAACAGTATGGATGATGTGTTCGTGGAAGAATACAAATTATTCTCTTCGGTTCGATGATACCATCGACTAGCTTTCCTGCAGAGAGAAGTTTTTCCTGTTTAAAGAGGATTAAAACCTATCTTAGGAACCGTTTGAGTAACCGCAGTTTGACATCGCTAGGCTTAATCTCCATTCACAAGGACCTTCTCAGCGAATTGATGAAAACCCAAACCTTCTATGAAGACATCACAGATGCATTTGCTAAGATTACGAACAGAAAAATAAACCTGATCTACAAGAAATGAGGTGAAGTCTTGGTTTCTTTATTATTTTGTTATTAATATTATAATTCAATCTTTATTATCGTCATGGTTAATTACTAAATAGATTCTATCAATATAACAATTATTTTTCGCGTATATCGGTGCATCACCATCCCATTCACTCCTGAGCCGCCACTGCTACACAGTTGAAAAACACTGGTGTAGAATGCAAAAATCTCTAAGCTGACAAATCATTTGTTAATAGCCAGGTGCCCCTTTATGGAAATATTTTCCACAACACATAAGTCCTAAAATAGGGGAATGGTGAATCCCTTATGCATGGCTTATTGACAAGGAGGTTGAAGGTCTCCAGATTTCCCCAATTTTAAGCTACTTGGGAACATCACAATCTGTTCAGGTAAATATATCCAACATGCCAATGCTAAAAGACAAATGAACCAAATTGGGTGTACACAAGGTCAACTGTGATGATTACACGCCTCATGATGCAGTCGTCAGTGTAGTGAGCTAACCACCCCAGAGGCCCATGTTTGATTCCTGGCCTCTAGAACTTTAATTCTAGTTTGAGGTACTGGAATGGTATCGTTGACATACAAATCACGTGAGTGCAGTCAAGACTTGCACCTAACCAGTGGACTACACAAGTTTATATTTAGCTGTGATGGCTGCACTGTTATTGTTTAAACATAAGACTCCTTATATTTTGTTCTGACATGCACGTTATATTTGATCATTGAGGGTAAAGAGAGCGTTTTGAACGAGAAGTGACCACCACATTCAAAATCAGACAGATTAAGTCTCAACAGTAATGGTTTGATCGATTATGTTTACTTAGTTTAAAAATATTGAAATATACTATGTTCCGTGTAGTCAATACTTCTTGTGTTTATTGAACCACTAGTACATGTTTCGAGGAGTAGTATTCTGCCCCTTCATCATTGTGACACTAATGGCCAGTCATTGACATTAAAATTATGGTAATGAAAAATGGATGATGTGGATGAAATGTGATGGAGGCAAACAGTATATGATTGTTGCACTTGCATGTTATAAAAATATAATAATAACAAGGATAGCCAAAACATTGAAGGTATAATATTGTAGGAACACTCAATTTTCAGTAGCAAAATTGAAAGACTGCTCTAGTCTGAGAAAATTCCCCTAATTCATGTTCTCTTTGGAGACGGAACATAGTATATTTCAATATTTTTAAACTATCATTCGTCAATACGGACCAATCATGAACATGATGATAATTGTTGTTTTAAGGGGCCTAACATCTAGGTTATCGGCCCCGGATGGTTTGGGTGATCGTGAAGATGAATATGAAATGCAAACTTAAAACTAAAACCAACTACTAACCTACATACTAGAAGAAGAAGGAAAAATAAAGGAGAATAAGGCAAATAAAGGACAGGAGGAAAAGAAATGCCCTCAACCCTTGAAGAATGCGGATTGAGGGACTTGGAAGGAAGGAGAGCCATGAAAGGCAGATAGGAAAATGAAAGAGGAGAGGGTCCGTCCCCACAGGTAAGGGACAAAAGGGGGAAACCGGACCCAGCTCAGGAATCCCTCGGGGTCGCCAACTCCCGAACTCACCAGCCGTGAGCCCCTGAGGGTGTAGCATTATCTAGGGTGCACCAAAAGTGGTGGGGCTACATACACCCGGCCTCCTTGAGGGCCTTGAGCAGAAGGCAGGAGATAACATGAAAAGAAAAAGAAGGCTGACCCCTCGCAGAAGGAGGGAATCAGAAAAGATGAGACAAGGGCCAATTAAGGCGGAAATGAAGAGACTCCCTAGGCCTCGGATACCCTAATACCGTCGGGGTCGGAAGAGAACAAGAGTTGACCAAGGGAGGTCGACAGGAAAGGAGACAGAGAGGAGCCCGGCACAAGTAAGTGGAAGCAATGCAATCATGAACAACGTTACCAAATATGTTTACTTACTCATTCAAAGGATCATGTTCTTGGTTGTCAGCAATCTGCTCCGAGCCCTGAGGAAGACAAACATTCCTTCAGTTCAATGTTGTTGATTCATTTAGGGCTTTGTGACATGATATCGATGTAGGCCTGTGTGAGTGGAATATGTCTGATAACCTGTATCATTGTGATGGCTGTAGTCATTTGTAATTGAGGTAGGATTTGGAAGGAGGCAGCCATGGCCTTAAGTTGGGAACCATCCTGGTACATGCCTGGAGCGGTAGAATCTGAATACCAATAATAAACTGCAAACTACTGAAACTTGGAACTGAAATAAAGCAGTTCTATACTCTAATAAAACCAAACCATGTAACAGGAATCATACACAAACACTTTGATTCTCTAGTTTTAGAACTATGCTCTATTATTGTTGATGGCTTCAACAACGAAAACAAGATAAGCAATTTGCCTTTGTTTCCTAAGCCCACCATTCCAAACTTCCAATCACCACAGTCTGTTATCTACTCCATTGCCTTAACTGAGCAGCTATCTTTGCTAAATGTAACAAGAAGTTCCGTGACGAACTAAAGAGCCTACTTTTCTCGAAATGTAAGATTCATTCCAATGATTAATCTGTATGGACCTAATTAGAATAATGACAAAATTGAGTTGGAAATATCAAATTTTCTAATTAGTTCAAAATGTAACTGGCATAATGTAGCCTAATATAGCACTACAGTTGGCAGCCTGGTGACTGAATATACTCTTAGTTCCATCTCTTAAGGTACAGAATACAAAATTTGGTTGAAGTCCAATGGATAGCATGGACAATGCATGTAGTTAGACATTGGACCTATCAGCGCGCGTAAAATCGTGTTGGCAACAATGTCATGCATGTGTTGGTCAGAAATAATCTGAACTATTATGATCTATTGTTGTGCCAATTTTGGATGAAATCAATTTATTTGTATAGAAGTTACATATATTTTAAAATTGGACCAATCAGCAGGCTTAGAATCATGTTAGAAGCACTGACGTGTATTAGTTACTCCAAATTAATCTAGAATGTAAGGTACTATACATGTCCATAGCTTAAAGCTGCCGGCTTGCATACTTTCTGATATACTGATATTAGGGTAAAAAATAGAGACAGCATTTATTAACAGTTGGCAGCCCTGGTTGCTCTTAAGAGTACGCATAGTCATAATCTGTTATAGTACACATAACACATATGAAATTTGGTTAAAATCCAATTGATAGTATAGAAGTTACAATTGGTCCTATCAGCAGGATTAGAATCATGTTGGTAGTACTGAGGTCCATTAGTTACTCCAAATTAATCTAGAATGTCAGGTATTATACGTGTGCATAGCTTAAAGCTGCCGGCTTGCATACTTTCTGATATATTGGTATTTGGATAAAAACAATAGATTGTGCATTTATTAACAGTTGGCAGCCCTGGTGGCTCTTAAGATTACGCTCAGTCATATCTGTCTATATACACATAGTACATACCAAATTTGGTTGAAATCCAATTGATAGTGTAGAAATAATATGCATTTAAAAGTTGGACTTATCAGCAGGCTTAGAATCATCATTTTGGCACCACTGTCATGTATGCCCTCCTGGAAATTAAACTGAAATATTATTATCTATGTGTGCCAAATTTGGTATAGCTCCATGCTTACTTTCAATTGTGTTTTTTCAGCAGTTGGTAGCACTGACATAATTTTCAAATACGGCACTGAGATATTCAGATAGAGATATTTACTCATACCAAATTTGGGTTTGATTGCGACAGCCAGACAAGGACAGACAGACATTTTCCCGGATCGATCTCATAAGTCTACTTTTCCTCATTTTTACAAAATTCGAAAAGTAGGCTAAAAATACAGTATGAACCTCGGAGGGTCCAATAAATAAAATCCCTAAGTCCGTTTTTTGACAAATGGTGATAATGCATGTATCTGGACCAAAACTTCCCGCTCTTTTCAAATCTCCAATCAGTTTCTATGATAAATAACTCTAAGTCTATGTAACTTGCATATGTATAATTCGTACTTACTAGTAATTAAATTTAAGAAAACCATAAGTCCAAAGAAATCACCAAGTCCACTCAAAGCAGGAAAATATATCACTAAGTCCACTCAATGCAGCAAATAAAATCCCTAAGTCCGCTCAAGGCAACGAAAGAAATCCCTAAGTCCACTAAATCCATTGAAATAAATCCAACAGTTCCCTCTTCCCATCCTAGATATTGTTTGAGTTATTAACGCATTTCAGACTGGTTTATGACGGTTGCGCGCAAAAACAAAATTTGTGTCTGTCTGTGTACAACTTTGCACGAGCATCACTTGAGAACGGCTGAGTGGATCAATGTAAAATTTGGTACAGATGTCCATCAGAGGCACGAAAGTAATCATTGATGTAACTCTTCTCCATACCTCTCATAAAAGAGGGCCTAGCCCCTTAAAATGCATGCTGAAATGGGCCTAGAAAACAAAGCTAATTTTCAGCGTCTCAATGTGAGAAACAAAACTTGGGAGCCCTACGGGCCCTGAAAACCACATTTTAAGACTCCAGTCTGATGAAATGGGTGACGTGGATGAATACGAGTGACATTTGAAGCCCAAAAATTAACAGGAAAACATTATACAAACCAAAAAATCACTATGTCCATGAGTGTATTTTGCATTTTATAAACTACATTTCACTACTAATAAGAGCTTTTAGTTATTTTAAATAATAGTTGATATGTATATTTCCATGTAACAGAAAATTGGATCACAGAAGTGAAAAATATAGATTTTGTGTAAGTTTGAAACTTTGTATTTCATTTCCTGAAAAGTTGAAAAAACGGACTTAGGGATTTTATTTATTGGACCCTCCGCCATTTTCTCTCGATTTTGTGGTCTTGCAACTCTTAATCAAAAATTAGACACAATTAAACGGTCAGCACAAGAGTGACCAAAATAGATTGGGCAGAATGTGACGATTATTTTATCACTCTCCGACTCATCTTCCAAGGACATTTCATAAGGAAACTCTCATCCATATTTATACCTTAAAGACAGATGATTCTCCCACAACATACCTCACTGATATCTTCATCATTTATGACAGAAGATTCTTCCTCAGTTGATGGGAGAGATTCATATGTTAGAGGATCCTCAATCTTGACAATCTCAGCACCAGCATCAGACTCACCAAGTCTCTAAACAAGAAAACACAGAACTTTTGTACATTAACCGAATGCAATATACCAAAGGAGGAGCCAAGGTTTATGAAGTATCAGTTCACAGAGCAACTTCCAATAGAAGTCATATCTCATAACAGGAATAATTCATTCTTCTGTTTTGTGTTTAAATTCCATTCCAAAGCAAAAATCTCTTTCAACTACAATTGATAAGTGATGGGAATGGGTTAATATTGCAACAGATCCACCCAGCTGGCAAGCCAGTGGACGGAGCTTCTGGGCTCCACCCCTCTCATGGCCGCAGGGCTGTTCTCGCAAACAATGGCAACCGTGAGCCAAGCGAGGTCATTGACAAGCCAAGTAGTGCAGGATTGTTTGTTTGTGGAAGGAGCTGGACATAATCTGGCCACCAGACAGTGACACCACCAACAGGTCTGGGGTAGCCAAGGAGCTACGAGAGGTCCCATTAACTGCTATGTACACTGAAGAAAATGGAATTGCAACACCATGAAGGCATTGGTCGTTTATGTTGATTTTCAAGATATGGAACGATGCCATGAAGGTATGTAAACGATCAAAGTTTCAGACCCATTGGATTGTTGCTACAGGTCTCCCCACGTGATTGGTCGCAGATAAATCAACTCCAGTATACGGACTCTGGTGTAGCGTAGTTGACTTGCAGTCTGTGCAGTGAAGTGTTCCCTGTCAAACATGCCTCGACAACAGAGAAGAGCACGCTATCAACAACTATCGCCGTTTGAGAGGGCTCGGATAATTGGGCTGTGTGAGGCTGGATTATCACTAAGGACTGTCGCTGCACGTGTTGGCCGATAGGCATCTACGGTACAACGTGTATGGCAGCAGTGGTCAAATGAAGGTACCCACACTCGTAGACCTGGCACAGGCCCAGCGCGACAGACAACTGTGAGAGAGGATTGCCACATCATTTGGATGGCCCGGATGGAACCCCATGCAACAGCAGTGCAAATTCGAGCAGGTGTGGCACCCTTCGTTACACAACAAACAGTTGGTAATCGCCTGCGTGCAGCTGGCTTACGATCCCGTGTCCCTGCAGAAGGTGTTCCATTGACCCCACAACAGCGACGTGTAAGGCTGGCCTGGTGTCGAGAACGATCGACGTGGGTCGACGAATGGCATAGGGTCATCTTTAGTGATGAATCGCGCTTCTGTCTTGCCCGCAGTGATCGCCGGAATCTTGTGCGATGATGTACCGGGGAGAGGGGCCGCCCAGACCTTATTGTCGAGAGGCACACAGGGCCAACACCAAGCATTATGGTCTGGAGAGCTCTTGGCTTTAATGTGAAATCACAATTAGTACTTGTTGAGGGCACTATGACCGCTTGGCAGTACATTGAAATGGTACTCAATCCAGTGGTTGTCCGTATGATGACGAACATTGCTAATGGGATGTTTCAGCAGGACAATGCCCGGGTTCACACTGCACGCATTTCCAGAGAAGCTCTCCACGACATCACAACCTTAGAATGGTCCGCCAGATCCCTGGACCTCAGTCCTATTGAGCATCTGTAGGACATGATGGGTCGACAACTGGCCAACCGTCCTCAGCCACCCACAACTCTGGAACAACTGACCCGTGCAGTGCAGCAAGCATGGGCCACAATTCCTCAAGAAGCGATCCAGGGCCTTATTGACTCCATGCCTTGACGAATTCATCAATGTATTGCAGCTCGTGGTGGGCACATCCAGTATTGATTGTTGTCCAAACTTGCGGTCAGAGGAACCTGAAAGTGTAATCGATTCACAACCGAACACTCGTCCTGCATGTTCAATTGCAGCAATGTAGCACCATTCCTTCTGGGTGTCGCAATTTCCATTTTCGTCAGTGTATTTCCAGATGAATATACACCCATCTGCTGAATTAGTTTCACACTTCTCAGTCCCATTCTATATCAAGGCCCTAAATCAATTTAACATATTCTCCTATTGGTTCCATATATTACATTGGGTTACATTTTGCACACACTTACTCCAGTAAGTATCCTTCAGGGGTGCACCCAGAAAATAATTTCTGAGGGGAAAGTGGAACTGGCTGTAGGTAAAGACTGAAAACAAAACTTTGATGCTTTTCAGTCGGTCAACACGATTGTACCCAAATGAGATGGGTTATTTCCTAATCCTGAAAAAAATTACATGAGATTAATAAATACACTTGGATGACCAGTTTCGATCGTCAAGCGATCATCATCAGATCCATTACACTTAGGCTATCAACAAAACATCACATAGACTACAACTAACAAATACAGACTAGTTGCATTACTAATAATAAAAAAAATAAGTGTACATATTGTAAATATTTTCACCCATATTTTCAAACATAAGGTAGTGTAGCAGTTTTGCTAGCCCACACGTTGAGCGACAATTGTAACGTTATCTCCACGTTGGGATGACAATTGTAATGTTAATTAGTGCCCCATGTTGGTAGCAACAAGTGTAACGGTTTGGCTGCCCCAAACTGTTGGGTGATAAATGTAACTGTTTACCTTTGCCTAAGCTATGTTGTTTTAATGGGCGCCAAGACCTCAATGCAATGCTGAAATCTAAATTTGTATTTAACAACGTCTAGCTCTGGTAGAACACCTTCAAGAATCTATTCACTCAGATCGTGGTATGATTTGATCATTAACCCAACAAACAATTGTATCAGGAGAAGGAATTGGTCTATATCTAATGCTACCTACTGAAAGCAAAGATTGCATTGTAAAAGAAATGAATTTATTATATAAAACAAGTATAGCAAAATTAATAATAATAATAATAATAATAATAAGTATAAAATTTAAATTGGAGCGTTGTGATTTGAATATTACCGACAGAAAATTACGTGAAAACGGAGTCTGATAAATTATTGATTTTACTCTTATTCCCAAGCTATGAAGTTATTGAAATATGAAATATAAAACAAAGAGAAATGAGAGATTGCGTATTTCTGCGTCATTCGCGCTTACCACTGGAAATTGCCGAAGCCTTTCCCTCGTACTGGATGATGCTGTGAGCTTCCCACAGTCTCCTGGACGTCGTCATCTTTGTCGATATTTGATGATATTCTGGTAGATTAGATAATTCTATGGTCCGTACATCGGACCCAAACACTCGTACAACCACACTGGTTAGGTTTTACAAAACTTAGTCCTCCACTCCACGGAACATCGGAGCGACTCCCGCGTGCAACCGTACTCGTTAAGTTCTACACAGATAGTCCTCGTTCCACGGAACATCGGAGCGACTCCCGCGTATAACCATACTCGGCAAGTTCTACACAGATTCTCCCCCACTCCACGGAACATCGGAGCGACTCCCGCGTGCAACCACACTCCGCAAGTTCTACACAGATAGTCCTCGTTCCACGGCGCGCCGAACGATATATGCACCAGTCGCATCCCCACTCTTCATCCGACTTCTAGCTTACGTGGTCTCCACTGATTGGCTGCACCCCACGCGCTATACTCCCCTCCTCTGGCTCATTACACTCGGCGGGAGGGTTCCGTTCCAACTATCCGCCTTTTATTGACGCTGCAACCCTGCTTGCGTAATACTTCCCGACAAGATTAAGCGTGTACTTGAATTCCCAGTGAGTCACGTCTCTCGATATACCCTAACTGACGAAACTCCGTTAAATTCCGTAATCACATAACTTTCTATGATATTGTAGTTCGTAATAATTTGCTTGATAGCGTTTTCTAAGACATAGAAACCCTATCTGTATGCTTATAATTTTTATAAAATGCTCCAAAAATATCTTAATAATAATTATAATAAATTAATAATAATAATAAATTAACATGAAAAATTCTCTTGGCTGAACAATTTGCCGCGTAAATAAATATAGAATGGCTTCCTACTGACTTATGCCAGTTGCATAAAAACCCCTCGAAAAACACGTTACAGTAGGGGGGCCAAATATCACCCACTTAAGCAGTATTTTATATCAGAGTATTAATCCATGTGCTATTTTTCTCAAATAAGTTTCAATCTGTCTAGAATGTTTTGTAAGAATAAACTGAATTACAACACAAACACATTATGTTAACACCGAAAAAAAGGCAATTGTTTGTGACCATGTAATTTTTTCGATTAAAATTAACCGTTCCCAATATCGCCCACTATATGTTCCCAATATCGCCCACTATATGTTCCCAATATCGCCCACTATATGTTCCCAATATCGCCCACTATATGTCCCCAATATCGCCCACTATATGTTCCCAATATCGCCCACTATATGTCCCCAATATCGCCCACTATATGTTCCCAATATCGCCCATGTTCCCAATATCGCCCACTATATGTCCCCAATATCGCCCATGTTCCCAATATCGCCCACTATATGTTCCCAATATCGCCCACTATATGTCCCCAATATCGCCCACTATATGTTCCCAATATCGCCCACTATATGTCCCCAATATCGCCCACTATATGTTCCCAATATCGCCCATGTTCCCAATATCGCCCACTATATGTTCCCAATATCGCCCACTATATGTTCCCAATATCGCCCACTATATGTTCCCAATATCGCCCACTATATGTCCCCAATATCGCCCACTATATGTTCCTAATATCGCCTACATCTAAAATGGGATTAAATTAAGTATTTTATGTTACAAATGATAGTTTACATATTTATTGTGAAAAATAAGATAACACAAAAGTAAAAATAATATAAGATAGTCTTTTCGTCCTTTAGTAATACAAAATCAGTATGCACAACAAAATACAACTTAAGAGCAATCTACACAAACATAACTTTTAGTTTTCTTAATTTTCCTTTCATCACATTTTTCGTGAGACCACTTATAACATATCACACATTTTAAACATGTTTCTCCATGACAATCGTTCGAGTACAGTCCATTACAAACAGAACATTCCGCTTCATTATCTTCGTCATCACAACTGCTATCGTTGTCATCAGTTGAGACATATTGAGGTTCTTCTTCTTCGGATGATGAAGACATTTCCTTTCGTTTGGCATTTTTTCGTCTTTTTGGAGCTGGTGGTTTCTTCAATGTTTTGTCTGGTGATTTTCCTGAAGTAGACGGTCCTTCAAATGAGAGTGCTTTCCCTCTCCTTTCCTTGTTCATGGACTCTAGGAGAGCGGTTTTGAAGGGGGAACCACTAACAAGACTAGAGGATCCGGATCGAGGGTTTGATGTGGAGGGAAGTGTGAGGGTGGGTATAGGTCTAATGTCCTTTGGAGATACAGTGTTTGATTGATCGGGAGATCGGGCTGTTGGGGAATTAGGTTCTTCATGATTGTTTGATTGCTGCTCCTCGTTTTCAGTGACACTTTGTTGGTGCTGTAAGAAATGTGCGACTGTAAAAATGTTTGGATTAAAAGGCAGAATCCCAGTCACTTTAAAACCCTGCATAGCAACTCCCATTGTAGCTGATCTTATGTAGGCCTTTCCTACCAGTGCTGCTACTTGAAAAACTGTTACAGCTCGGAAAGGATGCATCGCCAGCCAATTTTCAATTTCTTGAGCGTAGTATGTTTTGAAGACCATCATGAACGTTTTGTCTAGTGGTTGCATGTGATTTGAAGAATGGGGGGGAAGGCACACCAATGAGACAAAAGATGTACGGGCAAGGTCAATGACATCAATGTTGCGGGTATGAGTGGTATGGCCATCTAGGATAAGGACTACAGGATCTTCTTTCGTGGGTTTTACATATGAAATAAAATGACTCATCCACTTGGTAAAGAGGTCTGTTTGAATCCATCCTGAGAGATGGCATCCTGATATACTTCCAGGAGGAGCTCCATCCATGAGTTCGTTCTTCATCCTTTTCCTAGGGAACACAATCATTGGTGGTACAAAGTTACCAGAAGCTGACATACAGGTCACGATGGTTACAAGTCGACCACGTTCTGCTGAAGAGAGTTTTTGGACTTCCCGTTTTCCTTTCAGGGAAATAACTTTCATACTTTTGTGTTGAACACTGGTCACTCCAGTCTCATCAACGTTAAAAACTCTGGTTGGAAGAAAATTTACTCTCTTTAATTCAGGTTTAAGGATACCATAGAACTGTCTTACATTTCCTGGTGAGAATCCATTAACTCGTGCTAAAGAAAGCGGTTGAGGTTTCCTAAGTGACAAGGCAGGGTGTCTCTTGAAAAAAAGACGAAGCCACTTCCTACCTGCACTTTTCGTTTTTTCCGAAAATGGGTGGCGAATATTATTTCGAAGGGCAAGTTGGAATGCCATCCTTTTCACATCTTTTGCCGTAAGTCCATAATAGGTTTTATCCATTTGTAAACAATATTCAACTAATTCATCTTCTATATTAGCAGGTAAAACAGGCCTTCTTCCTAGTGGCTCGTCAAGTAATTTTTGAAGCTCATCTTCGTTTTTCTTTACATAGTCTTTTAATGTAGATCTAGGAACATGAAAAGCTTTCGATGCTTTTAAGAGGCCCATCTCTTTATTCTGTACTGCTGTTACCGCCTCCTTCATTTTAACCTTGTCCCATGTCTTTCTATGTGACATCTGAAAGAAAATGAAATTCAGTTAGAAAATGTCCATAATATCGCCTAGGACGATATTAGGAACTACCTATGTCTCAATGATTGCGGTCTCTAACCTTCAGAATTGGATCGCAAACCCCGAAACAAACTACCCCTAAATGTAGCCTATCACAGCTACTATCAATGCCTCAAATGATAAAACAATATCACTTGAACCTTATCTATTACACTAAAAGTAATGAAACATGTTTACTAACTCACCGTCCTCGAAAATCAGCAAAAATTCACAGAAAAAAGAAAACGAAACACAGCTGCGTCAGGCTTCCACACACAAGTACCGAAGTAGAGAGCTCCGTAGTTCCGGTTTTGGTCACTGGCTAGCAGCACTCATCAGGCAGCAACCCCGGTATGCGATATATGGGCCCCCTACCTTAGATTTTGTAGCCTAAGTGTAATGTATCTGATGATGATCGCTTGATGATCATAACTGGTCATCCAAGTGTATTTATTAATCTCACGTAATTTTTTTTTAGGATTAGGGAATAACCCAGCTTATTTGGGTACAATCGTGTTGACCAACTGAAAAGCATCAAACTTTTGTTTACTGAGGAAACACTGAAAAATGGCTTCAAACACCACAATGTAAAGATTGCCTTATATAGTGATTGGCTAAACGGCCTTTCACTAGGGGTGACAAGCCAGACTTTTAGGGGAAAATATCCCCTATGCTCCCTCCTGGGTACAGTAAACATTCAGAATCGCCACTACTCAGAACTACTACTTGGTCTGATGTCAGCCATCACAACGCATAGAAGTCAAACTTTTTATCTATTTGAACAAATGAATAGCATAATTCGCATCACTATGGAGATAAAAAATGCAAAGTAAATGGTTATACGAACTATCACAAAAGAGCAGGTAAATGAACTTTCAAATAATCATCATCATCATCATCTTCTTCGTTTCCCCTTTTCCAGCTAATACTGGGTGGGGGCAAATATGTTCCTCTCCACTTCGTTCTGTCGTTCCACCATTCCTCTTCCGACGCAGTGTTCCAATCCAGGTTGTTTTCTAATGCTATTCTTCACCGAGTCCATCCAACGCCTTTTTGGTCTTCTTAGTCCTCTCTTCCCTGTCATCCGTCGTTCCAGTGCTCGTCTTGGTAGCCTTTCTTCATTCATCCGTTTGACGTGTCCAAACCATCTCAATCTGTTTTGCTCCAGTTTGTCATTTAGTTTCTGTACTCCCAGTTCTTTCCGTATATCTTCATTTCTCACTCTGTCCCTCCTCGTTTTCTGGACCATACTTCTCAGGAATCTCATCTCAGCTGCTTGTACTCTGCTCTCATCCCTCTTAGTCATTGTCCAAGTTTCTGCTGCATATGTCATTATAGGAACATAATATGCTTTGTACATAACTTCTTTAGCCTTAATTGGTATATCCTTGTTCCATACTAGTCCCCGTACCTGTTGGTAGAAAGCACTCCCGAGTTGTATTCTTCTGCTAATTTCCAAATCTAGTCTTCCATCTTCAGTCAGTTCAGGCAGCCCAGTACTCGGGATTAATAGAATGTGAAACCAAAATGATGAGTTCGCAGCAACAAACTGTTTTGTCAATAGCACCATCGCGTGGCAGAATTGGGTGAACCAATTCAGAAATGTTATCCACCAGACTGTCCAAATGTTATCTAATAACATAACTGGTAGACAGTTCCAATAGCACAGAAAAGGGCAAACGATGTTATCCTAAACTGCTAGGTTAGGAATTCTTAACTTATTCTAGTCACAAAAGTATTTGGGATTTCCGGGATTTGCACCCAACAGTGAACATTTTGGAAGTCTATGATCAGTACTAATTAGCAATCGATGGTCACAATTTGATAAGCAGCTAGTCAAGCATACAAATTACAATTGAGTGGTACTATCTACCACTGACAGCTTGACAGTGGATCAATTCAAGAGAATATTAGTGACGTGCACTTAACCCTACAATACCAACATATGTACAATTTACGTGTATGAATAATATAACTGCTGAGAATTCCCTCGATATCTGTCCTCACCCTACAATCTTCCAGCAGTGCTTCTACTGGTCTATGGTGGTGATGTCAATGCTTTTGTTATTAATGCCAATCAGTTCTAGAGTCATAATCATGGGGCAAAGAATTTCCTGAAAACTATCATTGAATTTAACAACATATTGGTTTCTCCATGGCAATAACAAAGCCGGCCCCGTGGTGTTGGGGTAGCGTGCCTGCCTCTCACCCGGAGGCCTCGGGTTAGATTTCCGGCTCCGCCAAGGATTTTAGAAACTGCCGTGAGGGCTGGAACGGGGTGCACCCAGCCTCGTGAGGACAATTGAGTAGCTGCCTGACAGTGAGGCAGCACCCCGATCACGAAAACCAAGCATAACGGCCGAGGGGACCTGATGCACTGATCACGCGACACCCCAATATCTGAAGGCCAAATGGCTGGGGTGCGGTCGCTTGGTAGGCCTAGGCCCTTCGTGGGCTATAGTGCCATGGGTTAATTTTTATGGCAATAACAAAGAGGTGGGGAATTTGATGTAGATATGTCACACCACTTCAGAGGGATTATAAAAACAACATCATAAAAACCAGAGACAGTATAAGAGGCTGGAGTGATTACGTACTACTATTTACGTTTAAAAAAACGAATTCTGTTTTTGTTGTATTCAAGATGGAACTTAGCGTATTAAACTTCAAAGATCACAGAGGATTCAGTGTATATAAATAGTGTTACGTACGAAATAGATATTAATTTCAACCATTTAACTAATTGAGCCTTAGCACAAAGTTCGTAATGTACTGTACGAAAATTGAATGTATTATTACAGAAGTATCAAGCATCAATTGAATCAAGTTAGTATTCTAGGGCTAAACCATAAAGAGATTAGTCTAATATGTCAAGTGACAGATGTAAAGAATGATGTAAGAATAAGCCTGAAAACAATATAATAAAAGTAGAAGTACATAAGGTTCTTTCCATAGCAGTGAAATAACAACTCTGGACAGATAATTAATACTGACAGCTACAGCCTCCCGAGTTTGATCTTCTACTATCTGTTCAACCTTTGCATCTGCAAATGTCTGATCGGGCTCTTCCTTAACCAACAACAGGTTATCTGTGTCGAACTCTGCACAGGGTACCTGCAAAAAAACATGAACATGTAGAATAAACATAGCAGCTCAGAAAAAACTGATATCAAAATAGCTAATTCAATCCAATAATAGAAAACTCGTCATTATTCTGGAGGTTTGAAGTTGGAAAATAAATACATCACTAACTTTTCTCCAAGAACAACAAAAGACTACTTACAAAACACATCTCTGTATCTAACAGCTCCCCGGGCTCATATTTGACTGCATCTTCTTCCATGATTTTCAACAATCTGCGAAGAGATTTCAATATCAATTCACAAAGCGTCGGGTCAGTAAATTAATTTTCACATTAAATAAAGCGCTCGTCTGCATGCTTGAAACAATGTAATTTCAAATAAAGTTCTCCAACAACCGCAATAACAATCCTGATGAAATGGTTTTCACGTACTTTTCTTAATAACAGGTGGGGAATCCTGATTTGGTCAATTCCTTACCTTACTCCAGCATGTTAAGTTAGCACTTGGCCCAATGGCTTGGGACAGGGTATTTGTGACATCATTTCTTCCTCATGATGATGTGCCTTAACTCAAACATCCTACCCCAAGGCCACACACCTTTAGACTTTACAAAGCATGATCCAGTATTAAATTGGTAGCGGAACAGGGAATCAAATCCAGTCCAGTAAAGCAGTCATTTCATAATGTAATAAATACTAACTGCACTGTTAGGCTGTTTCTCTTTAAGATTGAAGTAAGACTTCTGTTTCTAAAGATTCCGAAAAAATGTTGCTATGCTCTTAATCACATGCAGAGTCCCTACCAAGAATAACTTGTGTGCGAGCACATGATATTTGATGATGGTGGATGTTAGGCTACAACCATCTGTATACAGCAAAACTGTGCTGTATGAGTGAACACACCTTGAATAACACATTAAACAACACATTGCCTAACTACAGTGAAGTAATAATTTGACTGTAAGATAACTGGTACGTTATGTACAGGGTCTTTATTTTTGCTTGGCAAGGACATTCTCGCGGAGCGCCAGTGGCAGCTCAGTTGCCGGCGACCGCGTGCGCTCATGTACGACAGGATACCGCGCTTAAAATCAGTATCATGCATTTTTACTCACCATACTTACAGTAGATGCTGAAAATGTTCCCCATCCGCTGCTAAACATTACCGGCATCTCCTTATGAAGTTTCCGGTTATTTCGGTTAATTTAGCTTCAGTAAGGAAATACAGTAACGACATTTTTGTCTATTTTTATTGTTTACTGAACCTGTACGTTTGAATCTCTTAGCCAGTTGATTTATTGTCCGATTTATAGGAATGGGTCCCCCTGGAAATATCAATCGCAACTTTTGTCTTGTTCTAGCGCACAATATCTGCACAATACGTACATAAAGTGTGGGAAATCATGCGCTAGAACAAGACAAAAGTTTCGAATGACATTTCCAGGGAGACCCATTCCTATAAATCAGACAAAAAATCAACTGGCTAAGAGATTCAAATGTACAAGTTCAGTAAACAATAAAAATATGCGAAAATGACGTTATTTCCTTACCGAAGCTAAATTAACCGGAGTAACCGAATCTTCATAAGGAGATGCCGGTTATGTTTGGCAGTGGATGGGGAACATTTTCAGCATCTACTGTAAGCATGGTGAGTAAAAATGCATGATGCTGATTTTAAGCACCGTACTCTGCCGTACATATGCACACGCGGTAGCCGGCAACTCAGTGCCACTGGCGGAGCGCGCGAGCGAGCATGTCCTTGCCAAGCAAAATTAAATACCCTGTATTTGTATCATTCAACACAGCTGGCAAAAAGTTATTAGGTTTGGAGGCTTTCTCTTTCTTTCGCTGATTTTATCTTCCTTATACAAACATCCAACATAGATTTCATCACCTAGTCCCTGGCTGTGTTGTATTTACCCCTAGGGAAGAATTTAAAGCACAGTATGTATTGAGGGTCAAGGTGAGATTTGCTGACATCATTGCAATCTTGACTGATTCACCACAGGATTTGAATGAGTTTTTAAATGGTATTGACTCAAGACTTGAGGAGAGAATTAATGATGAAAATCAATACATGAAAAACCAAAATAATGAAATGCAGTCACCGGAAATCAGAAACCCCTACTGACAAAAGCAAGGATATAAAAAAAGTAGGTTAGCACAGACAAGGAAAGCATTTCATTCGACATCAAATATAGCTTCATAAGACAGTCATTTCTAAAGCATTCGTCTGGAGCATAGCGCTCTATGGAACTGAAACTTGGGCCTTTAGAGCAGCACAGAAAAGTGAAATATGGAGGTCGCCAGGTGCTGGTTGCGATGGCATCTAGTAGCCAAGTTTGCAGCTAGGTGTCATGGATGGTAGCATTTGGAAGCCAAAGTAGGAACTACTTTAAATTATCGTCTGCAGTCCTTACTTGAATTAAAACAGATAACACACACTAATACAGTCATTACAATTAACACCGGTTATCAGACAGATTCTACACACACCCAAAGTACACAGGGCTATATGACCGCATTGTCGCAGCCCCTAAACAAAGGAACCAACAGAAATATGGTGTTACATGAGAATGGGGAAGATTAGATGGGTAGATAGAGTAACAAATGACGTGGTACAACTCTAATGGTGGGAGCTGCTTACTTCCCACTATATTCACAGCAATTCTTCACAGGTGGATATTGATAGTGTACGAGTGTGGCTTCTTTCTGTATGCCTGCTTTGGAACATACCTTGCCACCAGCCACCACTGCAGGGAACCTAAGGGCTTGCTACCCGTATCGGTGCTTTCTCTGCAGAGTTCAACCCTCTAGAGTCCGGTTGGTTCTTAAGTTTAGGGGCCTCAACAACGCGGTCATATAGCCCCGTGCACTTTGGATGTGTGTAGAATCTGTCTGATAACCGGTGTTAATTGTGATGACTGTATTAGCGTGTGTTATCTGTTTTTTAATTCAGGTAAGGACTGCAGACTTATGAATTTTTCAAATAGTTCCTATTTTTCCGCCAAACGCCACCGTCGATGACTACTAGTTCAGAACTTAGCTACCAGACGCCACCGCAGTCGGCTCTTGGCAACGAACGCAGGAACCTAAGAGCGTTGTTTACATTCTTAACCTATACAATTTAGCTTCACACAGGTGTAATTAGTGGAAGGTTCTTAACATGCCATAAATCTATGACATGGGACCGCCGGCATTACTTCCCCTCCGAAGGAAGGCATACTGAGGGATTTTTAACCCTCTTAAAAATCCGATGATTTCGGCCGGATTTGAACCCACGATCTTGGGCATAGAAGCTCAGCATGCTACCGACTATGCCACCGAAGCTGCCCTTCTCCTCTAGACACTACACTCAACAGAATGCCAGAGAAATGTCCCAGCGTGCAGAGCTTCTCAGTAATATGCATGTTTGTTTATCAGGAGGAAAGGAAGTTTTACATTTTACAAGGATTACGATGTTGTTTTCGCCTTTCAACCCATTCCTGCTTGAATTTTGCAGAGTTGGACATATTGACAGTGCGATGTCCAAGCATGTTCGTAATAATAATAATAATAATAATATTAGTCGTTCCTTGGAATGCTATGAAAGTAAAGGAGAATAGATACAGGGTCTTTATATTTGCTTGGCAAGGACATTCTCGCTCAAGAGCTCCGCCAGTGACGCCTCAGTTGCCGGCTGCCGCGCGTGCGTACAGACGGCTGCATACGGTGATTAAAATCAGTATCATGCATTTTTACTCACCATGCTTACAGTAGATGCTGAAAATGTTCCCCATCCGCTGCCAAACATAATCAGCATCTCCTTATGAAATTTCCGATTACTCCAGTTAATTTAGCTTCAGTAAAGGAATAAGGACCTGTACGTTTGAATCTCTTAGCCAGTGTTTTATTGTGATTGTGTTTAGTGCTGTAATGCCTTGTGTGAAATATTCGTTACTTGAACGTGTAGACCTATATCTGCACAACAGCCAATGTACATAAAGTGCAGAAAATCGTGCGCTTGAACAAGACAAAAGTTTCGAGTAAAATTTCCAGGGAGACCCATTCCTATAAATCGGACAATAAAACTACTGGCTAATTTGCGATTCACACGTACAGGTTCAGTAAACAATAAAAATAGACGTTAAGGTCGTTATTTCCTTACTGAAGCTAAATTAACCGGAATAACAGGAAACTTCATAAGGAGATGCCGGTTATGTTTGGCAGTGAATGGGAAACATTTTCAGCATCTACTGTAAACATAGGCCTACCGGTAGTGAGTAAAAATGCATGATACTGATTTTAATCACCGTACATACGCGCACGTGGCAGCCAGGAACTGAGCAGCCACTGGCGTAGTGCATGAGCGAGAATATCCTTGCCAAGCAAATATAAAGACCCTGTATCTAAGCTCCTTGACACTACAATGCTTTCTAATAGAGAAAGCAGGAATTTTTGTGTTGGCTGAAAATCCAGAGATTAATTTTGCCATTATGAACACGGCCTACCGAATTCAAATGGGTTCTTTAACATGCCAACAACGTATGACATGCATGCTGTGATTTTTGTCACCTTTCAAAAATCACTTACGACGACCAGGAGCGAACCTGCTAGCTCTGGGTTAGAAGTCCAACACGATAACCACTCAGCCACCGTGGCAAGCCGCATGTTCATTAAGTGGGTAAGTTACAGGGGCCTATAACTCCCACTTTCTGCCTCCTGATAACAGCAAACATCTTCGCCACCACCTGCATCAGGACTAGTGCTCGCAGATCACAAGAATATGTTATCCTATCTGGCGGAGTGTGTTTAGAAATATGCTGCCATGACATCAGAGTGTAGTGAACATCGACAACTTTTACTGAGGACGATTCCCATTGTAATACTGGCAAAGTAGGCCTACCTACATAGCGATCCAGCTTCTGTCTGTAATACAGTTTAATAGTGATGGAACAGTTTTTATATCAACTAGGGGAACTGTGCGAGAAATCTCGCATGTGCATAAACCACCCACTCGACTTTACTGTTACGCGGGTCCATTGTTTATTTGTTTAAACGTAGTCTTTAAACAAATTGTCGATATTTAAGAAATCAGAGTGCAATTCGTCACCGGTGCGGGTAATTGTCTTTCTTTTGGATGAACTATCGGTTACTTATAGGTTACGGTACTGATGTATGGACCACCTGCCCAGTTTTACTGTTATGCGATCTGGATGCGACACAGTTCTGGCAGGGGCTATCGACTTATTTATTTGTACAAACGCACTTTTTATACAAATAAATCAGTTTCCATTTACTTTTCAAAAAATGCAAGATAGGCCTATTTCATGTAGGCTCCTACTATTGAGACGATTTGGAAGATATTTGTACAAACCACACCTTCTAACTCCCTCTGGTTTAAGAGCTTGAGCTTTGTGAAATATGCACTTTAGCGTTTTATACATATGATGATTATATTAAAATTGAGCATATTTACAACTCAAAGTAAATTGACATCCGTTACCTTTTGGCTTCGCCTGTACATAAAACCCATCCACGTAGGACACTGGGTAAACAAGTTCTTGCTAATGCCCAGTCCCTAAAACAAAACTCATATTATTTGAATTATAAGTTGTACACGGTTTATTTCATATCAATCTAACAAGTTATCTCTACTGTCGGAGGGTTGATGTAATACTGTCCTGACAAAATTGTTTGCAATGGCTTTACATCACACTCAGTTCGAAAACAAGCTCCTAATCCCGACACCTTACAGACATTTGCTGCAATAAAAATATTATAAAATCTACACTGGATAGCTCAATATTCCAAAGAATTGCGGTCGTAAAGCGAAAAAAAAAACACTTAAAAACGCACTGTACGTACATCTCATGCCCATTCTCAAGAGACGAACCATTGTGTAACTGGATGGATATTCCCTCATTTAGCCAAATGCCCAATAAACTACCATGGAAAAGTTTCGAGCGCACAATAAATAATAACGACTACAACTATAAACAGTACGTAATAACCTTTCCAGCGCAGTCCAGCCTACTTTCCTAGTAGGCCGATAGGGCCGATATCGCTGCAGTCTCTGAGAGGCACCCTTTACGGTGACGTTATTTCGCGGGCAAGCCGTTGTCGCCTCAGGTAGAAAACAAACGTGCTTCGTGTTGTAGTTGGGATGAAAAACATTTGTTCCTGGATATTCTGTTGAAAAGAAGTGCCGTAATCTTAGTGTACTTGCTTGTCCATAACCTTATTTTTATTTGATAAATGGGTAGCCACAGTAACTGCGCTTTTGCTGTAAAAAAAAAAAACCTTCTGAATGACATAGGCGATGTCCTACGGTTACCAAGAGGAAAGCTCCACTGTGTTTTCGTTGATTACTCCACAGCATTTGACATGATCGACAGAAAACTCCCAGTGTAAAAATTGGAACAGCTCATCGGAGAAGAAGACCCGTTGACGAAGTTAATAAAGGAAATTCTAATTCCCAAACTGGAACTGATGATCGGAAGAAACAACAAAATGGTGACTATTGTAAATAATATTCTGACATCAAACAGAATTATGATAGATGATGGGACAACCAGATCAGAATACATCACTCAAACCAATGGAGTCTTGCAAGGAGATCCATTAAGCCCACTACTCTTTAATGTAGGCTAATCATTTCAGATATTGTTAAAATAATACCTCGGAACTCCCCAGTAGTACTATACATGTATGCTGATGACATGGTTCTAGGAGCTAGTAGGCCTAATAAAGAAGAATTACAATAACAGTAAATAAATTGGAGGAATGGGCAACAGAAAATTATTTTACTATTAACAATAACAAGACTGTACAGATGGTTTTTAGAAAGGGAGGAAGACTAGCCAAATCAGATAACATACTTATTGGAAAAGAAAAATTGGAAATCGTCAACCACTTCAAATATTTAGGAATAAGTCTACAATCCACCAGAACGTCATTTAGATTACATATAAAGGAAAGAGCAATAGCAGCTATTGGTAGTATTCAAGATATCACCAAACCAGACCTACTGGATATTAAAACAGCTATGTTCTTATTTCACGCAAAAATTGCACCGATCGCAACATATAGACACATCTTAAAGGCAGAGACCTTGAAGTATTAGATCGTGTAAAAGCAAGTTTTTTGAAAAGGACACTTGCTGTTTCAAAATTCACTCCTACACAATTAGTATATGAACTTACAAAGGAAACCTTCTTCATTGAGGAACTTAAAATAAAATTGCAACTACCAACAACACCAGCCTCAGAAAAACACCTAATTGATAGGAAGGAGAAACGGGAAAATATCTGGGAAGAATTCTACAGCACTGATGCAATGGTAAACAGGGAATGGACTCAAACCAACTACACTCTCAGGCACACGGTGACTCGTTTCGCTGTACATGGGTTCCATCATTTGATATGCAAAGTAAAGTCTTTTCATTCACCGGACGAACACTGCTTTTGTGAACTCTGTAATAAGCAATGCAGAGGATATCATCTACGGGACTGTTCGAAAAGATCAACATCCATCACGAGTTATAGTGACGGAAATTAAAATGTATTTATATACTGTATACATTTGCCATTGGCGTAATAAATCTATTAATTAATAAAGGACAATTTTTACAAGGAAAATGAATCTATCATTGACACGACGCGAAAACGAAGGATTGCGTTTTTTGGACACATATCCCGCTTGCCAAATACTAGACTCTTGAAACAACTTCTTGACTTCTTTTGGAATAGTAAAACAAAAATCACATGGTTTAAAGAAATACAAATGGATTTAGACGAATTGAAAATTACTAAGCATCAAATTGAACATCAAGACTGAATCAATATTGTTTGGAGAATTTGTTATCTAGAATCCGTGGATTTGGTGTATTCTATAACAACCCACCCCATTCGAAGAACGAAACAGGGTGAGGTTACTGTTTTTTACTGGGAATTGTATTGATTGGGCGGAGACCCCCTCAACCCATTAGAATCGTTATTTTCCTGGGAATGCAAGCGAAGTTCCTCTGTACAGCAGTAACTTACCATAGCCATTGAAGATCATGGCCAACCTTCTTTGGAAGACGCTTTGACAAAGTTTGTTCCGGTAGGCCTACCAATGAATTGTACGTTACTGATGTTGCGTCGCTGCAGAACAATCGTGCACCACGTCATGGAGGACATGAAATCCATCTTCTGATTGAAGACAATCGGTTCTCGCATCAGGAAATGGCAAATCAATCTTTTTAGAAAGACAGCGAAGACAGCGTGCGTGAAGGACTCCGAGAAAATTGTGTATAATTGACGGATTTGCACAGTCAAAATTAGTAACGTTATATTTCTAATCTGTTTGAAACTCCTGAGTGTGGTATTACTTGATCTGAGGTAACAGTTTACAGTTAGTAAAAAATGGAGCACCACAGCGATTAGACTGCAACATGGGAGCTTGCCATGAATGCGAACAGGAAGCCAGGTACAGTGCGGTGCTTGTGGCAAGCGCTACCGGTACGGTACCACAAGAAGTGTGAACACTGCTAACAAATTCACTGAGTGGCTGTGTGTGAGAACATCACCAAAAAACTATGTTTTCTACGCAAAGTCTTAGAATTGAAGGGTGAATTGTTCGGGTCCTTTTCACCCACAATTACGAAGGAAACGTAGAGACTTGCATGGACGCAGGTAAAGGATCATGCTGTATCCATTGGTCTATAGACAAAGACTTCACCTACGTGCATGACGCAACATGGCCTAATTTAAGGAACAGAACGGGGGTAAGTTTCATTCTTTCTTTCTTCCTTCAACTTATGATGTATACCTATTGATATGTTACAGGAATTAGGCCTAGCCCATATTTCCCATACTACAATACCCTTTACAGAATGTTTCAATATCAGTGTGTCACTGAAAATGAAAATCATATTACGATAGTCTTCCTTTTCCTCGCTCTAGATTATTTTGAAGTATAGCCTAACCTGCTGCAATGAATATTAAGTTAATTTAATGTATTCATCTTGATCACACTTAATATCATACTAGATTATTAGGACATACCGGTACTGGATTATGGCATTATTATTACAGCACATGCTTTTCCTATTACAGTCTAAAATTGACAATGCTGGGTGGGCAGGAACTGGGGGAGGTCCAGTGATGAAGCTGGATGAAATCAACCACCTAGTCCTTGAAATTATAGATTAGATTATCCATTTGCTCAATAATATGTATAGCCTACAATACATTTTTGATATAGGACACGTCAGAAATTACGTCTGTAAAATAAAAGAACTTAACGTACTCGTATATATTACAAATACAATAACTATTTAAAACATATTATAATAACAGATCTTAAGAGATACAATCTAATAATTGGACAACTATTTACACCTTACTCTCTTATCACAATATGAAAACTTAATTCTATATATACAACAACTTACAGCTAGGTAGCCTATTACAATTAAAATAGAAAAGTAAAATATAATTATACATTTCATCGCTCCTATACGCTAAGATATTCAACTACAGAGTAAAAACAATGGCACTGCAGATAAGCTTTCAACATTCTTTCAAAGGTTTTTATTTTTGGGCCAATTTTATATACTGGGGTAGTTAAATGTATAATTTAACTCCTGTGTGAAAAGTTCCTTTTTGATATATGCTTGTGTGTGTGTGCGTGTGAAATATGAATGTTTTGATTTTGTCTTGTGTTATGAACATCATTCTTTGTTTTAATAAAAACGTCTTTATTCATTAAATTCTTTTTAAGAAACATAATACTTTCAAAGATATGAATGCCAGGCAGTGGGAGGATGTTTAAATCTTTAAACAGAACTCTACATGATTCTCTAGTGTTTACATTTGCCATAATTCTAATCCCCCTTTTTTGTATCCTAAAGAGAAGGAGGCGCCTGTTTTCCAGGGATGTGGAGTTCGAGACTCGATGGGAGAGGCTTGTTCAGCGATCGTGAAGAAAACTCCAATCTATCATATTGGCAGTTTGGTGGAGGTTGTTCCTTCAAACCACACTGAGCCTTAGTAGAGCAACCATTGCTGCAGCAACAGCAGCAGGAACAACAACCCAAGCCTAAAGGTGTGCTTCTGATTATTCCTCTTGAAAAACTTTTGGGTAGATTACAAAAACAGTCTTAACCTTTATTTAGTCACGCACGGAGATTTCCTCCAGGTTCATTTTATTATGCATGGTAGAGTACTTCTTTGTTCACGGATTGTCCTTTCCACCCCTATACCTTCTTCCTGGTTAATTTGGACTCGTCCAGTCTGGAATTCGTCAAGGTTACTCTTCCTGTGTGCGGAAAAAGTATCACTGTAGTGACCGCTGTCCATCACCCGGACGTTTCTTCCGTGCGCGACTAACAGGTGACGTCGTATTCTTACTTTGTGTGAGAACTCGTTTTGTATGTGAAGTGGTATTATTTGTGAACTACCTTTACTAATCGTTGGTAAGTTATGTTTATACGTAGAATATCAATTTTTAAATTAATTTCCTTACAAACCAGTATATATTTTCTTAACCTGGATGAAGATTCCCTGTGTGGCCACTAAGGATCACTTTTCATCACGTTATATTTAACGGATTTCTTTACTATCGCAAAAGCTTATGGTATTTTGATCTATTGCTAAGATTTATGAAAAGGTATTCGAGAAACGGATACGTAAGGTAACGGAACAGCAACTGAGGGAGGAGTAATATGCATTCAGGCAGGGGAGGTCCACTACTGACCTCATATTTGGAGTGAGACAGCTACAGGAGCGTCACTACGAGTATAGGGAAGATTTGGTATTGGCATTTATGGACATTGAGAAGGCAGAAGACACTGTCGTAAGAAACAGAGTATGGGAAGCGATGAGAGCCAAAGCAATAACGGAAGAAATAGTGATGAGAGTGAAAGATATGTATGAGGGAAGCAGAAGCTGTGTGAAAGTCGGTATGGAAAGAACAGAATGGTTTGAGTTGACTAATGGTCTAAAGCAGGGAAGTGCCCTCTCGCCCTTGCTCTTTGTAATGGTGATGGATGAAGTGATGCAAAAGGTAGCACAGCATATTGGGGAGGAAGAAATGAAGGCAAAGGTGTTTGCAGATGACTTGATGATCTGGGGAAACAAGGAGAGGGATGTACAGGAGCAACTCAATGCATGGGAGGAAGTAGTGTCATCCTATGGAATGAAGTTTTCGAAGCATAAGAGTGAAGTGGTGATAAGAACACGTGAGAAGGACAGAGTATTCTCTGGGATAAAGTTAGGTGGAGAGCAGTTGAAGAGCGTGCAGAGCTTCAAGTATCTGGGAAGTGTCATTGAAGAAAATGGGGGAAATGTCTTGGAATTAGATGAAAGAGGAAGGTGTGCTGATGGATTCTTCAACAGTGTTAGAGGCCTGATATGGAGCAAGGATGTGCCACAGAAATGTAAAGGGATCATGTACAAGACTTACGTTGTGCCGATCCTAACGTATGGATCAGAAACTTGGGTGATGAGGGAGAGAGATACAAGCAGTGGAAATGAAGTTTCAGAGGAGTTGTATAGGTGTAACCAGGATGGACAGGGTCAGAGTAATATTAAAGGAAGAACCCCTACAGGATAGAATTGAAAAATCAAGGCTACATTGGTATGGTCACGTGAAAAGAGTGGGAGAAGAATGAATACCACGGAAAATATTGGAAATGGAGTGGAAGAAAAAGAGACCTAGAGGAAGACCAAGGGATAGGTGGATAAAGGGGGTGAAGAAAAGTGTCGAGAGAAAAGGAGTTAATTGGGCAACAGTTTCAGAAGAGAAGTGGTGGATGGACAGAAAACGATGGAGAGGCTTGTGCTCCAAGCAGACTGCTCTAGTTGATGATGATGTCTGCAGAAAAATGGATCCATGAGAGGAGGAGCATATCAGACGTTTGCTCGAAGAAATTCCAGAGGAACCGGATGTTGGAGGTTCATGTGATGAAAATGAGGATGTCCTAGAAAATAGTGATCACGTTTCAGAAAGTGAGCAGTCTGCAGACAAACCTGAAACTATTCCTATTTATAACATAAATAGAGGTCGGAAGGGTTATCTACTTGGCAAGGACAACAATACAATATGGTACACCCTCTGTGTGGGAACCAGAGCTCACAATATAATCAGAAGTCATATTCCTTGTGTTCGAGGTCTGGTAACAAGTGCGAAGACTGCTCTAGAAGCCTGGAGTCTCTTCTTTGACGACTAAATGGAAAATGAAATGGTAAATAGTACAAATATATGGATTCAGCGTAACAGAGGTAAATATCAGCGTGAAAGGGACGCACGAGAGACAGACTTTATGGAGATGAAAGCGTTGTTTGGTCTTGTCTACATGGCCGGAGCGCTGCACTCCTCTCACCAAAATCTAGACGACTTATATGCGAAGGACTTCACAGGTGTCGATTTTTTCAGAACCACTATGTCATTGCAAAGATTGAGTTTTTTGTTAAGAGCCATAAGGTTCAACAATGTTAACACGCGAGAAGAGAGACGGCAATATGATAAACTTGCTCCGTTACGTTTTATCTTCGAGAAATTTAACGATCATTGCACCGAGCATTATAGCACAGGTGAATATGTGACTATTGATGAAATGTTAGAGCCATTTAGAGGGAAATGTAGTATTCAGCAGTACATAAAATCGAAAACAGCCAAGTATGGAATTAAGATTTTTGCTCGCCGATGAGCGGACGTATTACGCTCAAAAAATGGAGGTATATTTAGGAAGCCAGGCAGATGGACCTTAGCAAGTGAGCAATTCTCCACATCAGGTAGTTCTCTGACTAATCCAGCCAATATCTGGTTCAGGACGCAACGTAACCGTAGATAATTGGTATTCTTCAATCCCGCTTGCAAATGAGCTGTTGATAGATCATCGTTTGACGGTCGTTGGCACTTTAAAGAAAAAACAAACGAGAAATACCAGCTTTGTTTACAGAGAGCAAGGGACGTGAAGAATTTAGTAGCCTTTTTGGGTTTGGAGATAATAGTACTCTTCTTTCCTACGTGTCCAAAAGAAATAGACTTATACTTCTCTAGTCTAGTTTCCACAATTCGGACTCCTTTGATGAGGACTCCGGTGATGCAATGAAACTGGAGATGTTGACCTTTTATAATCTCACAAAAGGAGGAGTAGATACATTGGACAAGTTAAAAGCAACGTACACAGTAGCAAGGGGAACTCAGAGATGGCCATTATCACTCTTTATTGCTCTCATGAATATTGGAGCAATAAATGCCTACATTATTTTCTTAGTAAACGCAAAGGAGGAGACAAACAGGCGCACATTCCTGAAAAATTTGTCCCGAGAGCTCTGGTTAGATTATTTGAAGAGGAGACACTCACTAACGAATATTCCACGTCAGCTGAAGATGAAGATACGAGGACTTGCTGGGATTGAAGAGGAACCACAACCTGTCATAATGCTGCAGAAGGAAGCGGACGCTGTGCGTTTTGTTCTTGGAAACAAAACCGCTCATCGAAGGTATCTTGCCTATCCTGTCACAAGTTTCTGTGCACAGAACATAGATTAACATACTGCCGGGATTGCGTAAGCATCGGCGAAGGTCAAAATGACGATGACAGTGTTGTGTAGGGGCAGATGACCTCGAAGTTACGCCCCTTAAAACAACAATAACTAACTAAGAGTGATGTGTGAATAGTGTCCGAAGATATCCTGAGGTAGAATGTGATTGTATTGTGTTTCTTTCAAAAGAATGTACAAGTAAGATTGTTTATGCCGAGATATCTAAAAAGGACGATATTGCAGACGATATTGTGGTCTGGGGAAGGAACACCGAAGAAGTGCAAATACAACTAGATGCACTGAACGAAAATATTCAGAAGTATGGCCTGAAAATCAGTATAGAGAAAAGCAAGACCATGGTGATGACAAGAGGGGAAAGACAAGGAAAGGGCATTGTGAAAATTGGAAGTCAGAGTTTGGAAATTGTGGACACGTTCAAATACCTAGGAAGTGAATTGATGCAAACTGGTAGGTTGGACATGGAGATTGGCAGGAGGGTACAGCAGAGCAATGCATTCTATCAAAGTGTAAGAAAACTTGTTTGGGATAAGGAAGTACCAAGGAAAAGCAAGGAGGTAATGTATAAAATGTACTATGTACCCATATTAACGTATGCAGCTGAGACTTGGACCCTGACGAGTAGGCAAGAGAGTAGAATCCAAGCCAGTGAAATGAAATTCCTAAGAAGTATGATAGGTAAGACGAGGAAAGACAGAGTGAGGAATGAAGATGTTAGGAAGGAAGTTGGGATGGGAAAACTAAATGAGAGAATTGAGAAGAATAAACTAAGGTGGTTTGGACATGTAAAGAGGATGGAGGAAAATAGAATACCAAGACAGATGCTGGAGGCGAAGTGCAAGGGTAAGAGAGCAAGGGGAAGACCTAGGACAAGGTGGATTGATTCAGTGAAGAACAGCGTGAGAAAAAGAAATCTGGACTGGGACAAGATCGTGGAAGAAGAATGGTGGAAGGAAAGAGGAAAGTGGAGAAGTGCCATAAATACCCCGACCCGGCAGAAGCTGGATAAGGGGAAATGATGATGATGATGATCTAAAAAGGAAAACATATAACTCATTCGTTTATGTTCGTATTACCGGTAAGATTGGAATAAAGTACAGGGATAGGAGGGTGATCTACAATCTATACAGGAACCAGACAGCAGTCATTCGAGCTGAAGGACATGCTGTATTAGGTTCTTTCGCCCTGCCTTGCACTTTAAAATACATATATAAGAAGCTCCACAGTTGGGCGGCATCTGTAATGGTTTCTTTGGCTCCACGTTGAGCGTACGTGTAACTGTTTTCCTGGGAGTGTGGAAAAACCACAACAAGTCCCACGTTTGAGGTGATAAATGCAATGTTTACTCTGACTAAGATACGTTGCATTAATGGGCGCCAAGACCTCAACGCTATGTTGAAAACTAAATTTATATTTAACAACACCTAGCTCTGGCAGAACACCTTTAAGAATCTTCACACTCAGATCGTGGTATGATTTGATCATTAACCCAACTAACAATTGTATCAGGAGAAGGAATTTGGTCTATATCTAATGCTACCTACTGAAAGCAAAGATTGCATAGTATAAGAAATGAATTTATTATATAAAAAACAAGTAATGGCAATTTTAAAAATAATAATAATAAATTTAAATTGGAGCGTAACGATTTGAATTTACCACTAGAGAATTACGTGAAAACGGAGTCGGATGAATTACTGATTTTAGTATTATTCCCAAGCTAAGAAGTTACTGAAATACTGAATATGAAACAATGAAGCGAGAGATTATGTTGTTCTGAGTCATTCACGCTTACCATTGGAAATTGCCATAGCATTTCCCTCGTACTTGATGTTCTTTAAGAAAGCTTCCAACAGCCTTCTGGACGTCGCCATCTTCTTCGTCAGTTGTGGAGATTGTTGTAGAAATGATAAAGTTATGGTCCGATCACACCGGAACCAACCAAACGAGCAACCACATCGGTCAAGTTTTACAACGATAATCGTCCCTTCTCGGCGCGCAAACAATATATGCACTCCTCGCATCCCCTCTCTGGAGCCGTCGCCCGGTCTCCTATGATTGGCTGAGACACCACGCGATACTCTCGACATAAGGGTCAATACACTCAGCGCGACGATGTCGATTTCCGGTCCAGGCCATTTCGCCTTTTCTTGATACAGCCAGCTGGAAGTGCCCCACGGCTTTCGTCACGCTTCTCGACAAGAATATACCTGTAGCTGAATTCCCAATGACTCATCTCTCTCACAATAAACTCTAACTGACAAAAATCCGTAAAATTCCGTAATCATATAATTTTCCGCAATAATGTTGTTCGTAATAATCTGCTTGATAGTGTTTTCTATAACATCGAAAACCTATCTGTATACTTATAATCTTATAAAAAACACTCCAAAAAATACCTTAATAATAATAATAAGTTAAATGAAACATATCTTGGCTTAACAAGTTGCCGCGTAAATAAACATTGAATGGCTTCCTACTGACTTACGTCAGTGGCGTAAAATACCCTCGAAAAACACGTTACAATGCGAAAGAAGCTGGTATTCAAAAAGGTGTAAGGCAAGGCTGCAACTTATCACCCATACTTTTCAATCTTTACATTGAACAAGCGATGAAGGAAATTGGAGAAAAATTTAAAGTGGGAGTGAAGATTCAGGCAGAAATAATTTCAACTCTGAGATTTGCCAATGACATCGTCATCTTGGCCGACACGCCTGAGAATTTGAATGAGTATTTCAATGGTATGGACTCCGTCTTGAAAGAATTCATGATGAAAATTAATAAATGTAAAACAAAAATATTGGAATGCAGGCGAAATAAATCAGAATCCTCTATGGACATCAAATTGGCAGGTGAAAAGCTGAAGGAAGTAGGAGACTTCTGTTACTTAGGAAGCAAAACAACCAGTGATGGACGAAGCAAGGAGGATATAAAAAATGATTGGCTCAGGCAAGGAAAGCATTTCTACAGAAAAGGAATCTGTTGACATCGAATATAGATTTAGGTATTAGCAAGCCATTTTTGAAAGCCTTTGTCTGGAGCGTGGTGCTCTATGGAAGTGAAACTTGGACTATTAGTGCAGCAGAAAAGAGGAGAATTGAAGCGTTTGAAAAGTGGTGTTACAGGAGAATGATGAAGATCAGATGGGTAGATAGGGTGAGAAACGAAGAGGTACTAAGACGAGTGGGAGAGGAGAGATGTTTCTGGCGACTGCTAATGAAGAGAAAATATAGGTTGGTAGGACACATACTAAGACACCCAGGAATAGCAAGCTTAGTTATGGAAGGAAGGGTCAAGGACAAGAACTGTAGGGGTAGACCAAGGTTAGAATATGTTAAACAGATTGCCTCAGATATAGGGTGTGGTAGCTATGTAGAGATGAAACGAATAGCTCAGGGCAGGGAAGCATGGAGAGCTGCATCAAACCAGTCAAAAGACTGAAGACTCAAACAACAAAAAACAACAACCGGTACACAATAATTGCATTAAATCTTCTATTCCTAATCGGACAGTTTTTAACATTTTTACAAGTCATAAACTTCTACATAATGCTTCCAGACACATTAAATTATTGCATATGGTTTTGATACCGACCAGCGGTTGGAAACTGCTCAAGATGATGATGACTTTATATTTCTGTGATCCGATGACCTTGCAGTTTTACTTTTCTAAACTTACGTTTATGTTTTTGTTAAGACATGATGTGGTTATACGTAGCAGCAACACTAATGGACTTAATTTAATTACCATATGCAATCTTGTTAAACATTTAACTAGGCCTATTAGTTTAAACTATTTGGAAAATATGCCAGAGAAATACACATGTTTGTCTTCTAGCCATAATATGTGATTCTATAAAAAAAAATGCCAAAATAAAACAAATAAAATGTTTTTTTTATAAACCCGGAGTTTTCCTCCGTGCGCGACTAATAGCGGAATTATTCTCGCGCGACTAGACTAGGGTTAATGTGGCTTTTTGAGCCAACGTTCTAACCATTGGGTTGGAAAAATATGGTTTCGCCTCAGTCTGTGACTGTAAAGTGAGTTATGTTGTGAAATCCTGTACATTTCCCTGCATAGACTATACACATCAGATGAGATGTTACAAACTGTATCTTTCCTCTTTCTTTTTTCAGGCCCACTACAGTGGGAAAGTAGTTGTGAAGAGCCAGGAGGAAGCCAAAGAGATTGAACTAGAGGTCCAGAAGCTGGAATTGGAAGTGAGAGAAAAATCTCTGTCAAGTGTTAAAGTGCTAAATGATGATGAAATGATAATAATTGAATGCTTCATATTAAATAAATGCTGTTTATGGTTATAATCGCTCCGTTCTTCTTCCTTCCTAGTCACTTTTGATGACAATTAGAATTTGAATACAACATCAAGCGCCACAGTAGAACAATTGTTAAAATTCACAAGGTACTGGTAGACCTCGACAACATCATCATCATCTTCATTTCCCGTTTCCAGCTTCGTGGGTCGGGTTGTGAATTAAGGACCTCCAACGTTTCCTGTCTCTCCACCACTCCTCTCCTGTTTTTAGTACTTCTTCAGGTTTTCCTCCTCTCTTCTCTACACACTCCCACACTGTATCTGCCCATCTCTTTCGGGGCCTTCCTCGTGGTCTCTTCCCTGTCATCTTTTCACAGAAAGTTTTCTTTGGTACTCTCTCCTCTCCCATTCTCATCATATGTCCATACCACTTTAACTTTGTTGTTTCTATCCTGTCCTGCAGCTTCAAGATTCCTGTCCTTTTTCTAATCTCTTCATTTCTAACTCTATCTCTTCTGGTCTTGCCCTCTATACCTCTTAGGAATTTCATCTCCGCGGCTTGTATTCTACTCTCCTCTCTTTTTGTAGTAGTCCACGCTCCAGCTGCATATGTTAGTATGCGTCTGTAGTAGGTTGAATATACTGTAATACATTTTTACATTTCTTTGGGACAACAGGTGTTTCTTATTTTCTTGAGGTAATAGCTACTAAGATCCAACATTATAAAACTGTAAATCTCCCAAAAGCCACTTATGCTTGTGAAACACTGTTCCAAATTAAAAATGAACAAAGAACTGATCACTCCTAAAAACGGAAAGAAGAATCATTAGAACGTGCATAAATAAAAAGTATCAGGTTGAGGGAGTCTGGAGGATTCTCCCAAATGAAACTGTCTATCGTGAGATTGATCCAATCACCAGCACAATGAAGAAGAAAATAATTTCATACTTTTTTCACATCTTACGGCTTCCAGAAAACAATTGTACGCCAACTGGTGATGAGAAATCTAGGAAAGAAAACTGGAGGAAAATGGATCCAAGAAATCCAACAAGATCTCAAAGCAGTTGGACTCAAGATAACAGATGCCGAGGAGAAAAATAAAATTAACACCATTCTTAAAACTTACAAATTTTCTGCAGAAATGACACACAGAAAGCCTATGGAGATTTCAGATGAGTTGAGAAAATCCCGATCTGAAAGAATGAAAAAGTACTGGAAAGAGCGCAAGAACCAAGCAGTACTACCTTCAAAGAAGAAGTGATTGTGGAACGACTCAAGTGGTCCAATGTGACCAATCAAGATTAATAATAATAATAGCTGAACTTCAAACCTTTAACTTTCATAGCTTGTCCACTGCTTACTTCACTTAATCATGCACTATTAGTAGGAAGCCACCCTTCTGTTTTAAACATAGCAGTTCAGTTCATCCTAATTGGGTCTCGGACTGAGAAATAACGGTTTCTTAATACAGCCGAATGCACAACCACCCATCGTTTTCACAATTAAAACGTGTGTACATCATGACAGTGCTAGGGTGAAATATGGCGGCTCGTAAGCAACTCCAGGCGCAGCCACTCAGAAATCACGACCATACTGTAGACCCTAGGAATGCACTTACATGACTACGAACATCATAATACACAGGCTATTTGACAAATTCCACACATTCCAAAGTATACTGGGCTGATCATAAATGATGTCCAGTTGTATTGAGAAATGAGTGGTCTTGCGACTGTTTGACGGGGAGATGAGACGAAATATGGATCCGTGTTTCCATTCACAAATAAAATAAAGTTTTGGTGGAAATAGCTTTAGTCATAATAAACAATAGCTGTTTTATTAACTATGGACAAGACATTACTATACTCCTACTTTAGATTCCGCCATGGTCCGTATTGACAAGAGATTATAAACCAATATAGTACAATATATCTCCGTCAATCAATACCAAAAAAAATTATGTTAAATTGTATTAACACTCACATTCGTGGGACATGTTTCGGGGCCATGCTGCTCCCTTCTTCAGCCACTTCATCTCCTCATATCAGGAAGTTTCAGAAGAAGACTTTTCATAATAAGTTTGAACAGAAAACACAAGAAATTATTAATAAGCAAATATTGCAGCGGGAAATTAAATTCTTATACATGAAGAAACCCCAAATTAACAACAGATTGTATAGGGCACATTTATTAGCGGCAAATTCTTCATCTAAGGAAGATTGGGATAATTTTCAGTTACATGTAGAAGAATCTATGAACCGGCAGTGTAGTCGCAAAAACAAATTTTGGATAGGAAATTGATACAACTAACAGGGCAGAAGCGAGATCATCCTCAAATAGAACCAGTGTTTGAAACTCACAGCTTTCATAAACCAATTGAAAACCTATCAAATGTAGGGTTTAATGAGGCAGAACTAAACATTTTAGAGAAAGGTCATAAGCATAACTGGGAATCGTCCCACAATAAAATGAACCTAACTAAGTTAATAGCCGAAACAGAAGTAGCAATTAAGAAATTACCACACGATAAACAGGGCGAGGTGAGACATGATGTTAAGAAGAAAATTGTCAAAATTTTAAAACAGGAAAAGAACAACAAAACACAATATGGTAATCGGAATGTCAATAAACTACGAAATAAATTAAAACGCAATAACCTAATAGTTACAAAGGCAGACAAAGGTAACACAACAGTCATTTTAAACAAAGATGATTACATTCAGAAAACTGAAAACTTCCTTAACAATCAGAACTTTAGAATTCTTAGCAAAGATCTGACAGCTTCAATGCAGAAAAAGCTTAAACAAATACTTAAAGACACTATTTTCATTTCATCAGATGTTCAGTCTAACAAACTCATTAATATGAACCCTAGTTTGCCCACACTAAGACCCATAAGGAAAATGTTCCAATTAGACCTGTCGTAAACTTTAGAAGTAGCCCTATATATAAATTGTCACAATGGGCACAGGCTTTTCTTAACAAGCATTTCAAATTTCAGGCTAATGCATCACTCAAGAATGCAGTTCAATTTTGTGAGAAAACCAGGACAATTAAGCTAAATGATACATCCAAAATGCACACAGCAGATATTAAGGACATGTATACTAATGTACCGATTTCTCCCACTTTAAGTATAATAGAAAACAACCTAAGAAATCACAGTACTTTATCCAAGGTAGAAATTGACGAATTCATAGAGATATTGAAATTCATACTACAGAACAACCATTTCAGGTTTAATCAGAAAATGTATGCACAAAAAGAAGGATTGGCCATGGGTTCTCCTATTTCCGGGCTATTGGCTAACATTTACATGGATAATTTGGAAGCCAACAAAATCATAGGCAAAATAGAAGGTATCATATACTGGGGCAGATATGTAGATGACATATTCATGATAGTAGACCATTCCAAACTTAGCGATGAGCAAATAACAAGTATGCTTAATGATTTAGACAGCAAGATTAAATTCATATCTGAAAAAGAGAACAACGGCACCATAAATTATTTGGACCTGACTATAACTAGGATAAATAATAGTTTACAATATAGTATATACAGGAAGCCTACCCAAACAATAACGACAATACGTAAGGATTCCAATCATCCGGAAAGCCATAAGCGTGCATCATTCATTAGCTTTATTAATAGGGCATTCAGAGTACCATTGTCGAAGCAGGATTTCAAAAAAGAAATGAACATAATTCAACAAATTGCAGCGGCTAATGGCTATAGTATGACATACGTCAATAAAATAATTAATAAAATTCGTAACAAACCTGTAACTAAATTGCAGCCACAGAAGGATAATAAAACATATGCGACATTCACATACACCAATGAATTAACATACAATGTTACTAATATTTGTAATGAAACATGGCATGAATATCGCGCATATAACAACGAATACCAATCGAAATTTGATTTTTAACTCTAAGCAAATTAATATTGACGACAAATATAACAGATCGGGCGTTTACAAAATCCAATGTAGGGACTGCGCTGTTGAATACACGGGACAAACGGGTAGAAGCTTTAAAACGAGATACGCAGAACATGTTAATGCGATTAAACATCGGAAGTTTTCGGCAATGGGTAATCACATGGGACATCAGGACATAGATTTTCTAATATTAACGAGGACTTGAAAATTCTGCATTTTGGATGTAAAGGCCAATTATTGAAGAGCTTAGAGGAAATAGAGATAGAACTGTCGCAAAGAATGAACCCAGAACTCAATTTAAACGAAATACATTATGAGAACAACATATTGTATGATATTCTCACTGGACATGTAAAGGATATGGCAGCAAGGAAACCACCATAAAATGAGGATATTTTAGGCTTCCATACAACCTACATAAGTCAGTTATTTTTATTTTCCTGCTACCTAAACACTCTGTTATCGCGATGTAAACAATCGCTGCCTCTCCTCTTCCCTCACGTGTTACGTCATATAACCTTCAGAGGAGCATACACGCACACACGCTGCCCGAATTAAGAACAGTCCAGTTGCTTACGACCCATGGTACAGGACAAGAGGTTGGTTTACTAACTTATATTTTCTTTTAAATACACAGGTTCTAGTTTAAACATCCGTTTTTCTTTTCACAGTTTTCAACCTTTACTTTCTGGTTACGGAGACACAGCTGATCTGGATGTGTACACATAGTTACCTTGATTTGCGTGAGTGTATTTTAACCATTTTCATGGATTTTTTAAAATAATTTCATATCAATTTTACTCTGTTGACATGGGTTTTCTTCTATTCTACACAGCTTTTCCAATGACATCTACATGACAGATAAATTACGATATCTATCATGGTCCGCATTGACCGATTCATGTTCCATTTTTCGCATCAAGCACTATAATTGAAAGGACTGGTCACTCCGTAATATGTACAGTGATTAATACCTAAGACCAAAACGGTCGATTGGACCAACTTCAACGTAGAAGAGGAATTTTTATTTTACATGGTGACCGACATTCTGTGTTTTCGATATATTTGTGTAAGTTTATACGTATGTGTATTTTTAGTATAGTGTTTTTTAGATTGTTTTTGTTGTTTTTAATGTTTGTTTGTGTGAGCATCTTTTATAATGTGATATCTTTGAGAACGCACGATGACAATGAGGAGATGAAGTGGCTGAAGAAGGGAGCAGCATGGCCCCGAAACATGTCCCACGAATGTGAGTGTTAATACAATTTAACATAATTTTTTTGGTATTGATTGACGGAAATATATTGTACTATATTGGTTTATTACTATGCTCTGTGAGCTGCCAGAATGGTATTGACACTTGGCTGGAAATTCCACGTCTGTCATCACCCCTTGACCAATCCATGTCCTCATAGTTGATATAATACTCTGTGTTGCAATATCACAGCCCATGTGCGTCAGTGCCTGGTTAGCTTTGTCACTGGCTTGTACAGTGTGACTGCTTGTTATTCTGTTTGGCAACCTTGTTCCCTGACAACATGGCAAGTCGAGAACTGTCAATCCCATTCTGGCAGCTCACAGAGTATATGGGTGATTAACAACCACAGTATTCACCGGAATAGGTTTAGAAATAGGCATCATTTTTATTCTGACAAAAATCTTGAGAAATATACTGAACATTAAAAAAATGTAGTATTTCTGAATGCACTAAGAATACAGATATACAATATGTACATGTTTTTATGGTGATGCAGTTTTAAGTTTCAATGAGGGTAGGTAATATTGGAAGGGTAGAAGTGCTAGAAGCTTTGAATGCAGGTGGTTTAAATACTAAAAGGACCCAAGATAACTAAATACCAATCTGAAATTCCCTACAAAACACAAGGATAATAAACACCATTAACATTATCCAGGTGGGGGGTGGCGGCAAGGTCTCCGAATATACATCATCAGTTGAATTGATTGTAAAGGTACTGCAGTGTTTCTGGAACCTGAACAGCTTCTTGCTCCTCCTGAATATCGTTGTCTTCGTCCATTTCAGGAACCACATAGTTGTTCAGACCTCTTGACAAGTTGCAAAGCACTATGCATGCATTAATAACTTTGCATGCAAATGTTGGGTTCAGTCGCATAACAACGCTGAGAACAGGGAATTTTTCTTTCAGTAGTCCTATTGCACACTCTATTGTTATCCTTGTTTTCCTGTGCAGTCTTGAATACCTCCTCTGTGATGGACTAGCAACATCTTGGATCACAGGCGGTACGAGCCAAGATTTCAACGGATAGATAGGATCTCCAAGTAGGACAGCACCAGGGAAAGGTCTCCAGCTACCTTCCATCCTATTGTTTTAAGAACGAAATCTAAACTCTAGCATCGCTGACACTGCCAGGCCAATTGGCGCAAACATAATAAAATTGTGAGTTTAGCCCACACACAAGCATTACATTCCATGTATATCAACAAATGCTGGTCCATACTGACTTGGTGCATCAATTTGTATTAATGTTTTATCCCACACAGCAATGGCATACCTCCAAACTCCGCAAACTGGGCGACTACTTCACTGCAATCAGCTGGCCAACGTACAACGTCCTGTAGAAGTGTGTCATTTATTGCACTGACCACTTTGGGCACAACTCGACACACTGTTGCTTTCGAAACACCATGCATGTCTGATACCGGTTCACAGTGATACTGTGCCCCGCTACGTAGCCAGTGCAATGCAATTTGAAGCTGCACCTTTGAGGTTAGGGCTTCATTCCTCTTGGTAGGATGGTTTAGAAAATGGCCTATACTATCTAGCACATAATGAAATGTTGTATAATCTAACCTAAATCTTTCATTATATTCGTCGGTTAGTTCCATGTGATTATAGTTTGTCCTTTTTCTAAAATGTCTACGTCGACGAATGAAAACTTGTTGGTCTTCATCACTATTGGAATCAGCTGAGTCACCCATTTCTCAAATTACTGTAACACAATCTTATTTGGCTAAATAAAAATTCAGGTCATGGTATTCCCACCAATAATCCTCCCTATATTATTCTGCTAAGGTCCCATTCCGGTCTTGTACCGAAAATAAGGTCCTGTTAACAACAACCTACACATATGGGGTACCTACAGGTTCCGCATAACCCCATGTGGGCCCGAAACGCACTCACTTCCTCCTTAAATGCCTCACAATTAAATCATCATCATCATCGGCTTTAACTCGAATCCGAGTATAAATCTTCTTCCTTCAGTCCAGTTTGTGGATGTGTTTACGGTGACTAAAGAGTCCAATCCTGGCATGGAACAAGCGACCACACAAGTCGCATAGTATTGCTGGAGGAGGACGTGGTTGGGCTGCTCGAAGTTTCCTAGCTTGACGCTTGGCCTCTTCATGTATGCGTCGATCCCTTTCAAACGTCTTTACAGAATCCGAGATGGTACGGCGCCAAGTTGAGCGGTTTTCAGCCAGCATGTCCCAGGTTTGTGGATCAAGACCTGTCAATTTCAGGGTCTGCTTAAATTGGTCCTTGTAGCGCCTCTTAGGACCACCATGAGGTCTGGTGCCATAGCATAACTCACCATATAGCATTTGACGAGGTAATCTCACATCATCCATCCGATGGACATGACCAATCCATCTAAATTGGTGACCTATTATGGATGATTCTATGCTGTTGATTTGAGCCTTTTCCAGAACAGCAAGATTGGTAATGCGGTCTTCCCATTTAATCCTCAGGATTGATCGAAGTTTTTGTAGGTGAAAACGCTCAAGCTTCCTAAGATCACGTCGGTAAAGGGTCCACGTTTCACAGCCATACAACAATGTAGAAATGACTACTGCTTTGTACACCATAAGCTTTGTACTCATGGATAGATCTTTATTCATGAAGACCCGGTGCGCTAATCGTCCATATGCTGCATGGGCTGCGCCAATTCTCTTATCCACATCCTGCTCACAGGTACAGCTCACAGAAATGGTACTGCCCAGGTACGAGAAGTGGTCAACCTGTTCTAATGGCAAATTTGAAATGGAGATATTGAACTGAGGAAGAGGTGTGCCTGGTGAAGGTTGTGCCAAGACTTTAGTCTTATTGACATTTATGGTAAGACCAAAGCGATCACATGCACTTTTGTAACAGTTAACTGACTCTTGCAGCTCTTCTGGTGTGAGAGTTGGTGACGCAGCATCATCTGCATACAACATGTTAGTAACCTTAGTAACCTGAGTTTTCCTCAAGGAGCGGAGACGAGTTAGGTTGAAAAGCCCTCCATCAAAACGATACTTGATCTCCACGCCTGGGATGTTTGTGGGTGAATCATAAAGCATTGCAGCCAAGTACAGCGCAAAAAGCGTTGGAGCCAGTACACATCCTTGTTTCAGTCCATGGGTAATGGGAAATTCATCGGACATCTTATCCTGATGGCAAACCTGACCTGTCATGCCATCATGGAGAGCTTTGATTAGATCTACAAAACGCTGAGGGCAACCAAACCGCTTCAGCACTGCCCACATGGCTGGTCTTGGAACCGAATCAAATGCCTTTTCCAAGTCATAAAAGACTAAGAAGAGTGGATTCTGTTGTTCTCTACATTTTTCTTGTAGCTGTCTCACACAGAAAATCAAGTCAATTGTGCTTCTGGAAGTTCTAAATCCGCATTGTGACTCTGGGAGGATCCTCTCAGAGATAACCTTGAGGCGGTTAAGTAGAATTCTTGCAAGAATCTTCCCCAAAATAAATACCTTAAGAAATGTACATTTACAATAGGAGCACCGTAACCTGGCGAGCCTACCGCTAGAACGCAGAGCAGCGTGGCGGCGTCAGCCATCTGGTGGGAGCGTGGCGTACTGCTAGGTAAGCCTACCGCTAGAGCGCAGGGCAGCGCGTCGGCGGAAGCGCGGCGTACTGCTAGCTGAGGAGTCTCTCAGCAGATGGCTCCGGTGTGGTCTCGCCAAGACTTTCTCTAGGGTTCAATCCTTTGCAAATGTAAAAATTGCTGTAGAAGAAACTCCCGAGCAAACAATAACCGATGAATTCGTTGTAACATCGAATATTGTCTACAAAGAGGTGCTGTGACAAGTACAAAACACTGTTATACATAATTCTTTGTGTTCTTCTCATGTACGTATGCCGTTTAACAACAATAAATGCATTTCTTCAATATTTAAAACTTCGTTCTCCCACATTCTTCCCTACTACCCCATAAACCTACATTCACGTTGCGAAAGCTCGCACGGGCCCACTAGTATAAATTAGTAAAGCACACTTGTGGAAATAAGGCTAATAATATTGGACTATGTTAGTAGTCTTCCTTGTTTATGAAACAGTTAGCTAATATTATTATAAACCTTCACTAATATTTTGGAGTCATGAACTATTAACTAATATTATTAGCTCATATGTCTATGAAACAGAAAACTAATAATATTAGTTAATATTATTACTGTCTTGCTAGTAATATTAGTGTAAAAGCTTTATGAATCAGGCCCCAGAACGATTATTCGTATCGAAATTAGGAACCCTGGTCACTACTGCACCTCATATATGTGCTAAAGTACGTAAATATGTTTTTTTATTTATTGCTCTTTTAAAAATGGCTGCCATGTTCTGACAGAGCTTGCATCTTGTTCAACTGTCAACAAGGCGCACTGTTGCGGCGCACAAATTGTTGCCAGCATGTGGGATACAAAATCACTGTTGATAAAAGAAGCATTAATCGGGACGCGTTGGGCTGTAACCATTGTCAAAAACCATTGGATTGGTCAAAACGAAGGTTATAATGGCCGGGTGTAGTTTCGGCCTTGGCCGCGTGCAGCTATCGGGGCACGGTTGACACAAAACCATTGATCTGGACGCGTTAGTCTGTAACCATTATCAAAAACTATTGGATTGGATGAACGAAGGTTAGAATGGTCAGGTGTTGGTGCGGCATAGTACCGTAAGAGTGAGGTTGGCAATACTGTTTTAATGATTGAAGTGAACAATGGCGACCACAGCTGGAATTTTGCCTATATAAGTCGTGATCCCGGGTGGGTCACAGACAGCGGAGGAGGAAACATCTATTTAAACTTCATTCCCTGATTTATTTCTCGCCATTTGATGAGGTATTGAAACGTTTTGCTAGCCCCTAACTGTTGGGTGAGAAATGTAACTGTTTACCTTTGCCTAAGCTATGTTGTTTTAATGGGCGCCAAGACCTCAACCCAATGTTGAAATCTAAATTTGTATTTAACAACGTCTAGCTCTGGGAGAACACCTTCAAGAATCTATTCACTCAGAACGTGGTATGATTTGATCATTAACCCAACAAACAATTGTATCAGGAGAAGGAATTGGTCTATATCTAATGCTACCTACTGAAAGCAAAGATTGCATTGTAAAAGAAATGAATTTATTATATAAAACAAGTATAGCAAAATTAATAATAATAAGTTTAAAATTTAAATTGGAGCGTTGCGATTTTAATATTACCGATAGAAAATTACGTGAAAACGGAGTCTGATAAATTGATTTTACTCTTATTTCCAAGCTATGAAGTTACTGAAATATGAAATGTAAAACAAAGAGAAATGAGAGATTGCGTATTTCTGTGTCATTTGCGCTTACCACGGGATATTGCCAAAGCATTTCCCTCGTACTGGATGATGCTGTGAGCTTCCCACAGTCTCCTGGACGTCGTCATCTCGGTCGGTATTTGATGATATTCTGGTAGATTAGATAATTCTATGGTCCGTACATCGGACCCAAACACTCGTACAACCACACTGGTTAAGTTTTACAAAAGTTAGTCCTCCACTCCACGGAACATCGGAGCGACTCCCGCGTATAACCACACTCGGCAAGAACTACCCAGATTGTCCTCGTTCCACGCCGCGCCGAACGATATATGCACACGTTGGCTCCCCCACCATGGTACCGACTTCCAGCTTACGTGGTCTCCACTGATTGGCTGAGCACGCCGCTACTTCCCCTCCTCTGGTTCATTACCAACGGCCCGCGGAGGGTGAAGTCGATTTCCGTTCCATACATTCGCCTTTCCTTGACGATGCGACCCAGCCTTGCGTAATACTTCCTGACAAGATTAAGCTTGTATTTGAATTCCCCGTGACTCATCTCTCTCAAATACCCTAACTGACAAAACTCCGTAAAATTCCGTAATCAGATAATTTTCTATGATATCGTCGTTCGTAATAATTTGCTTGATAGCGTTTTCTAAGACATAGAAAACCTATCTGAATGCTAATAATTTTTATAAAATGCTCCGAAAATACCTTAATAATAATTATAATAAATTAATAATAATAATAAATTAACATGAAAATTTATCTTGGCTGAACAATTTGCCGCGTAAATAAATAGAGAATGGCTTCCTACTGACTTATGCCAGTGGCATGAAAACCCCTCGAAAAACACGTTACATATTCGCCTCGGATCATCGGATGATTTACCGTGACGACGGTCCATTATCCGATTATCCCAGACACGTTAATAATCCCCATCCAAAATACATATTACATAAATGAAATCACCCTAAATTACAGATATATACACTCATAATTTTTCTTTACGCACTTTGCGTCAAAGTTTGTTGTCACTATGGATTGCACTTTGCAACCAGTCCAATGTTTTTCATATAGAATAGTGTTCCACGGATATTTCCGCCTCTCAAATTTCTCTATGTTGGAAAAATAGACATAATTACTGTGTGAGCACTATGTATATGAGGGGTCACATCACACGCATCAAGGTGTTCTGATATATGTATATCTCCCTAGAACTTCCTAATTTCACTGGAGGTTCCTTCCTTATTGTGAAATTAATCCCACTTATCACTGAGCACACGATCACACTATTGTGGCAGCGCCTCGTGACCATAATACATGATCTCTCTTTATAAAAGATGAAATTAATATTGACTTCTGAAAAAAAAAAACAGTAAATGCGCATTACATATAACACCAAATATTTCTGTGCCGTAATCGCCCTGTCTTGTTAAGTTCCCGTAGACCATATTCTACTTAATACTAGTTCTCAACACAGATCAGTTCTTCTCACACAAATAATACCTTTGTACAAATTATCTTAAATTACACACTTACAAATCTTACATGGCGAGGCCGTAAACAGAAATCATGTGTGCTGATATGTATGAGTTTCATGAAGGACTGTCTCGCATTCTGATGGCCCATCTTTTGCCTCGTGGACGCCTTAAGCAAAAATACCCTGTTCAAGCGCTCACCCATCTCTTGGAGGCAAATGGGAATTCACCAGCGCTACCAAATTCTGGCCTTGGTGTATCGAGACATTTTAGTGGTCAAGAGCATCCGACAATCCCGTCATATTTCCCTGTACCTTAAAAACTCTCTTTACTTACATACTACCCCCCTGTGCGACTTCTGATACGCCTGCCTTGAAGACCAGATCTTCCACGCACCAGACACCACACTTACTCATTTGATAGGCTGGCTCGCCAGCTAAACACACTCACTTTATGACACATATTTTCGTAGACTATGTATATTATACGTTCCGTATAATCTGTTTCCCTCACTATTCTCCAGCACATATGCTCTTTTCCCAATACGTTTGGAAACTATAAATGGGCCCTCGTAGAGATAAAAGAACTTGGACATGACTAGCTTATTTGACTGTTTCGGCACTCTAAGTAAGACTCTGTCTCCCGGCTCGAATAGGTCAAATTTAGTTTCTTTTTGTTGGCGAATTCTCTTTTGTGCTGACTTAGATAAATTCTGTTTCGCCAACTGGACAATGTAATCCATCCCCGGATGCTTACCCTCATTTAATCCCAACACCCTCGCTAGTTCATTTTGTGGTCTTTTTCCGAAGTGAACTTCGTATGGCGTCAATTTCGTGCTCTCATGCTGGACAGAATTCAGCCAAGTCTCGACCTTGGGAAGATGTCCAACCCAGGCCGCATGCTTGTCATGCACTAGAGTCCGAAAAAGACGAGCCACTTCCCTTAATGGACGCTCTGCAGAATTACCCTGAGGGTACCTTACAGAGGAATGAACGTGTGTTATACCAGCTTCCTGCATACTGGTTCTCCATTTCTTTGCAGTAAACTGTGGTCCACTGTCAGATAGTATCCTGAGAGGAATGCCAAACTCAGGTACATACTTATTAATGATCAGACGGCTACACGCTAGTCCCGTGGCTTTCCTTAGCGGATATAGCTTGACATACTTACTAAAAGTGTCAATAACTATAAAAATGTACTCGTAGCCGTACTGTCCTTTAACGATCGGGCCAAATAAATCCACACACAGTAGTTCGCCGGGACTACTGGTGAGAACTGCAGATCTCTCCCCCACTAAATATTTAACTGGATATTTACTCCTTTGACAGGTGTCACACTTAGCTAAAATCCTCCTAACATCCCTTCCCATTTTACTCCAAATGAAGTCACGACCAATTTCATAGAAGACCTTGGCAGCACCAAAGTGTCCTAATTCCCTATGAATGAACCAAATTAGCTCCTACCGCAAAGTGGCAGGAACACATATTGCCCACCGATTATTCCTACATTTCCTTGCAAGAAGCCCATCCTGCATCTTGTACGTGAACCGTCCTACTTTCACATACTCTTCTTCACCTATTTCCAACCTAGCCAGTGGCTCCTTTAACTTAACGTCATCACGTTGCTCCACTAGCATATTTCTCAGTGTCTGTAACGATGCCCTGTTGCTACTGTCCACACATGCACATATTAAAATACCATCCTCTGCTTTAACCACAGGATAAACCCTACATAAATTAGTGTCCCTCGATAGCATGTCTGCAAGAATGTTATCTTTACCTTTAATATATTTTACTGTGAATTCGTATTCCTGCAGAGCAAGAATCCACCTACTAACTCTGTTAGAACTGAGTTTACAAGTCCTCATATACAGTAATGCATGGTGATCTGTGTGGATCTCAAATTTCCCCCCTACTAAATACATCCTAAATTTCCCTAAACTGAAAACAATACCTAAAAGCTCTAACTCAGTAATCGTGTATCTTTTCTCTGCTGCTGTCAGTCCTCGCGAGGCTAAAGATACAATGCACAGATTACCCTCATCATCTTTCTGACATAATACTCCAGCAATGCCTAGTAGCCAGAAATATGCCAATCACAGTATACCAGCGTAGCTCAATTCGGAATTTTCGGGGCAGCGGTAAGTTCCCCCACTCTGTGACTCACATATTTTGGATTAATTAGAGGATACACTTGCAAAAATAACAACAAAATCAACTCCTATTTTAACACATTTAATTCGTAAAATTAATGGCGCTACAAACACTTTAACAATTTAATTACTGACCCATAATCATCTACTTGTTCCAAATGAACAAGGAATCACAAATATAATAAAACAAATATTGTATTCAAACATATGGTTTCCACATAAACCAACAATTCCTACTTAGTCTTACTTCCATAAAGCATTAACAGTAAGTTTTATATAACTCCGAGCTCTTTTGGCTCCATGCTTTACATAATAATGGTGTCATTCTTGTACACCTCAAACACTATCCTTTATATTTTCTTAATTCTCAAAAACAAATTTATAATTACATTTAAAATTCATGTTAATTATCTAACTCAATATTTTGGGCATGTCCACACATTCAGTTGTTATCTCTCTTTATTTCACAAATATATTAAGGTAATCAGGAAATCAACTGTGTACTCCAGAGCATGAAGATACTTGACACAGTCAAAAAACTATAGTTACTCCCGAAACTTAGTTGCCTTCAAAATAACTCGTGGAATCCTACGTCCATACATCATTACAATAGGGATTATTATTTATCTCTTATATTTTATAAGACCATTATCATATAAGAAACTACGATCTGAACAGGCAAACGAAAATATCAATCTACAAGGACCTCGGTTCAACGTCCGGGTCGTTAACAACTTTAAACACTCCTGGTGTATTCCTTTCTCTTTACAACATCTTACGAGACGGTTTCTGGCCACTCTCACTCTAAGAAAGCTAGACCCTTATACTCGGGCGCGATTTATGACAAGGAGGGTGACGGCGACTCCCTGTCTAACCCACGTAGTAGCTTATTTCCAAGGCTTTCAAAACAGACCTTCACATTATATTCAGTTCTGGGGAGAGACCGGGCTTTACTGTACCGTACTCATTCAAACTACTATTCCTTTGGTTCAAAGACCACTTTCGTAACCTTGGCATTTATTAATTATGAGAGGGTCCTCATTGATTGGGAAGATTAATACACATTCAACGACGAAGAATTAAGGGGCTTTTATCATAAGAAGATTCTGCATTCGAATCTCTTCACGTGCCTCGGGAACCATTCCCTTACAGAGGACTTATACTAAATGCGATTTAAAGTCGGCCGTGGCCCATATGACATACGCTCAACAATACCATATATTAGCTCCCTTTCAAATACATACACAATGCCTCGTGATACTACGTCACAAATAGAGGACTTATACAATTATCAATTCACTGCAATCAACTACCCTCCATAAGTAATTTACCAAGTATTTTAACCTCGACGCGTTCCTAGCGTGACATTTTAATATTATTGGCGCTCTTTTGCGCTATGCGTTATTTTAAGCCGAATTGTCTTCCCAAGAACTGATAAATCTCATTAGTGACAATTCACATTATTTTAATTCTTATATAAATCTTTTCCGTTGCCGATAAATCGCTCCCTTTTAAAATATTCCATTGAACATTATATCTTACACATACATTAAGGCTTTAACGCTCTTATGTTCACATCAATTTATTGGATCTTTATTTAATATTTCCATATTTAATTATTATTGTTATCTTTATTCTTTACACAAGCTCAAAAGCTATTTCTTTCATATCTCAACTTTACTTTATTTAAGTATCTTTTATGATAATTACTGATATTTCGCTTGCTCTTATGACATTTGTTAAATACATTAACATTTTATTCACTTATTTCCTCTACGGGATTTATTCTTTACATAATTATTTATAATTTCTCAAATTTCTATTATTGTTCAGACCGCGTTCTTGTTTATTCAGTATTTATTTATTAAAACGCATCCCTTTTACTCAAAAACTCCGGTGGATTTGTACACAACCAATTTCTGACACCAAAATAGAATGAAATTCAGTACTCACATGTTATTAAGATCGTCCCATGATCTTTATTCTTGTGCGGTGCTTCATTTTGGGCCCACTTTGAACTTTTTACTCCATATTAAAAGAATTCATCTTATGGATAAACACTACTTGACATATATTTAAAACACTTAACATTGACGACATTTTTATACACTGATGTGTCCCTTTTGAACACATAATAAACACTAAAAAGATTAATTTAACACACAATCTTGATAATTTTTACACTTCACAATTCTTGATCACTAGGCCGTATTTCTGAGCCTATCACACGTGACCTTCTTAAATTCCCGTTTCCAAGGGTGAAATTTATTCGATGTCGGCTTCCTATCCTGCAGAATATGAAAGTCTCGAAACATCTATTGTTCCCTGGAACCCAAATTCTTCTACTCTTATCCTGGATGACCGGCTATTTATCTAGCTTGAACGGCTTCTTTGTAGATCTGTTTATCGATCCTAGCGAAAGTCTATTCGGATCGAGGTTTCCTCAATGACCTATAGATTTAGTTCATAGCAGCTAGTACTTCTCGATTCTAGTACTTTTAGAATAGTTCGCCTGCTTTCTGGAGATAATGTTTATAGTCTCCTATCTTCTCTATTTGATCGGTTCTAACACTCCTACGTTTCTGGTATACGTTCCGAACCTTATTCTGTTCTTCCCTTTTTGGGTTCTTTCATTTCAATAACAGTTTATCTTTCTGGTATGGTACTTCCGTACGTTATGATCTATTCGTTCGTCTATTTAACGACCTATCGCCTTTAAGTCCGACGTTCACGGCCTGCTCTGACTATATCTTACAAACTTTCACTATAACTTGTATACAGTCGGGCCTAAATCCTGTAACTAGGATTTTCCTACTCTTTCAATACGGCGATACTTTAAATTTTCTTCTTGACCACTCCTTATGGAGGCAAGCAAGTCATTAATACTGCGACGCCTATGGCTATCGGATATTATTTCTGCGGTGTAACACAGCGTTTCTCCCCTCAAGGAGTACTGGTTACTGTCTTCGATGTGACGCAGAGTTATGCCCCTCACGGGCTGTCGGAACTGCATTCGGTGATGATCGTGACACAGTGTCATGCCCGCAGGCTGACAATAACTGCATGTGCTGATATAACTTCACGTCCCCCTGGACGGATTCGTACTGCGTGATGCGTGGCAACACCCCCTCGGGCTGTTCGAGACTGCATGCATGGCTTGGTGAAGCCCGAAGCTTTATACTATTTCACTACATAAAAATAAGACTCTAGCCTTTTCTGTGGTCAACTTCTAAAATAATGGTGCCACAAATATAAAAATTATACCTTCCGAAAGCTCGTCTTCTCAATGTCAAATAATCTCATTGCACCTAAGAATCGATCGTGCAATTTGGAGATATTAATTAATTTCTCGTCCTCAGATGTGTGGGTGTTGCATTTCTTTTGCTCTCTCCCCTCCACACAGGCTTTGGTACTTCCCCAATGACGTCGTCTTGCGTTGGCAGTTTTTTCCTGCGCAATTATTAAATGGTTTCTCTTTACTGAAAAATCTCTCATTCAAAATGATTCACTGTACTGTACTTGTTTACTCATTATTATACTTGTAAACGGGTTAAATTTAATTATTCCTCTCCTGGCGCATAAGCGGTGTTGTCAATTTCCAGCAACGTCAGCTCGAATTCCGATTCAGGCCTCCTTGTCTAATCATTGGAAAGTTCCACTCGGTTATTAATACTCGTGACTCGCTCCCTTCAGAATGTCAAGAGGGATGATATCATCCTCTCGAACACCTGGTCCACGTTAGTTGCACAACCTTATACTGGCCTCCTAGCTTGATCTCTCTTAAAGTTACATTAGAAACTATATGCTCCTTTGATTTCTTCCTCAAATGCATGGATTCGCACTCCTTGGACCCTATAGCATATGGGTTCATCTCACCCTTCCTTAGGATAAATAAATTTTCGAAAAATTTTTGAGGAAATTTATTTTAATTAATTTTGTATTTCTATTTCATCGAATCCATCATAACGTCATCCGTATTTACTGTTGTTTTATTTCCTTAAAGTTCCTTCCACTAATTGTGTAGGTTGGGTATACTCTATCTTTACCCTTTCTTTCTCCTTTATTACATTAAAATTTTCTTTTTCAATAAAAATCAATTACTTCTTTAAAGTTCCTTTCCTCTATGGTCTGTGTTTAGGTTGGGTCTTCAAAAGTTCCCATTCATTCATTTATTCCCCTAGCGGACGTCTCCACTCAGGCCATAAATTTCTTGTCACGTTCGGTGTTTACAACTCTCCCCTCGTCTGGCGTATGCTTCTCCAAACTTGAGTCAACAGTTGGTTTCCTTTCTTCTTTTCTCAAGACAGACTTCTAGTCGGTCTGTTCTCTATTCATTACCTATTTTCAACTTAATGACTTTATGTTACTTACTTGCGGGTGCAATTAGCTTTACCCGTAACTTAATTCATTACAGTTCTCAGACTTCACGTCTGTTACACTTCATTTGATTTTTGAGCTCAGTCTGACCTCACCTGACTCTTTCTGGTTCTCTTCCCCCTTCCTTATCTCTCTTTGAGATGGTATTTCAACAAATATTATACTTATTTCTCTTATTCTTTGACGGTTACAAATAGCTTTACCCGTTTGTTCCAATGGAATAATCCTTTTCCTTCACCTCGTATCGAGATGGCATTTCCAAAGAGTATTTCTTTTTTCGACTCTTCCAGTTCTTTAGGTCTTTCAGATCTCCTTCTTTTCTCTTCTTTTTATCGCTCCCTTTCTTTTTACGGAGCTTCCAGCTGAAGTACGCCTGGGCATCCTCTTTCTCTAAGGCATCGTTTGCTATTCCTCCTCCTTTCATTGTTTCCATGGGGTATCCATTTCCTGGTACACCAACTATCAATGGCGGTTTTCCTCTGTCTTGATTTTCTTCAGAGACGTCTCCTCTCATTTTTTCATTGTTTCCAACAATCTCATCTTTTTCTTTTAGGTTTTCTTGGCTCTTATTAGCATCTTTCTCCATTTCTCTAGTCTTTCTTTGGCAATCTTGACATTTAATCATTAATTCGAGGATCTGGGCTTTCAATTTTTCCTCTTCTTCCTTTAATGCCCTTTTATTTTCCTGGTCCTGCATTTCTTCGAAGTTTTCCTTTTCCCTTTCCGTGAAATCTTGAACCTCTGTTTCCATCGGTGCTTCGTTGATATTTTCTATATTTATTTCATTTAATTTCTCTATTTCTTCTGGAATTATTATTTCCGTTTCTTCAACTATCAATTCCTTTGTTATCTCCTGTTCCGAGATTACTTCTTGCTCTTCCAGCTCGACCTTTTCCTCAAAATGAGTCTCTTCCGTTTGGAGCTCATTTTCATCTTGGCTGTTCTCCTGGTCTGAACTTACTATTTCCTCCTGAATTTCCATGTCTTCTTCAGGAAGGATCTCCAAGTTTTCCTCAGTTTCCACTGGAATCATTACGATTTCTATTTCTTGTTCGACTTCTCTAATCTCAATTTTGGGCTGTTCTGGCACCATGATTTCTCTTTCTTCTTCAATTTCAGCTTGTTTTTCAACTTCCGTTTGGACAGCTGTTTCATTTTTGACTGGGATAGCCATTTCTTTTGCTTTGAGGTCCTCTGCTAATATATATTCCTCATATTTCTTCTTAGCAGCCTCTACTATTTCTGTATATTCTGGAATCTTGACTTTCCTCAATTCAGCTAACTCCTGAATAGTTATTATTCCAGGTTCGTCATGCATGCTCATTCTGAAGCAATGCATCTGATCATGTTTTTCCCGTAAATCCTCCATCTGTTCCTGAATATATTTCTCCCGGTCGTGCTCTTTATAATCGGTATCACGCTGAATCTGCCACCATTTATCTCTTATTTCCCATAGTTGATCCATTATCTCACTTATTTCCTTCCTGAAACTTCTTATCTGTCCCCACGGAGCTAGTTCAACTTTTCCTTCCTTCTCCATACGTTCCGCAAATTTTTTCTTTGTTTCTTTTAATGACTTTTTAACATGAGGGATTTCTTTGGACAATTCCTCTAATTCCTGTTTGGATATCTTATAGTTATTTATACTGGCCCTCTTACGAAGTTTGTCTATCTTCTCCCTTTCCTTAGAAATACTCTCTCTCTGTTCCTCAATTCCTTCCTTCTTTCTTGAATTGTAATCTTTTAATATCCAAAGTTCATCATCCATCTGATGATACTTATTGTCCGTTTCCCGAATTATATCCAAGAATTTCTTTATTTCATCCCAAGTCGCCATTTCTACCTTTTCCTGATCCTGAACGTCAGTACTATCGCTCTTTTCCCCTTCGTTTTCTGAGCCTACCTGAACCGGCATTACTACGTGAGACTTTGAATTACCTTCCTCATTATCATTATCGGTATTACTTACATTTTCCCTTGGAATCGGTGTACAATTTTCTTTTTCCATTTGGAGCTCTGAAAGCTCAACATTTACCCTTTTGTCTGCAGACATGTTACCTTCTCTTCGTGTAACTATGTCTCCAGGTGCACGCATGCTTTCTACAGAAACATTTATAATTTCTTTAGTTGGGTACTCTTTCTCACCTGTAGTTTTACCTTTATCTGGGCTCTCGGCCCTTACATTTCCAGAGAGCCTCCGCCTCTCTTCACTTAACAACATCATATTAAAATACAGTGGGCCACTAATGCCACCACACTAGTACATGATTGAGAGATGATACTCTGAATCATTGTGTCCCAATTTCTTTAAAAATTTTACTTTGGTACGGGTATTCACTTACAACGTACCCTTTTACTACTTTTATTCAAATTCATAAACCTTTATGGAAGTATTTAAAATAAAAATTTCAAAAAACCATTTTTTTTTTAATGAAAATTTTGATTTTTCGAGAAAAACTCGGGTTTTCCCTAGGAAAACTCATCCCTGCGTACTGGGCGCCAAAATCAATGATTAGGTGTATGATAAAATCATACAGGCCCCACGTTGGAAAACACTTTAACAATTTAGTTAGAGGCCCCACGTTGAAGCCACTACACAAATTAAAACTACTCCGGTTCCAAATAAACACGGAGTCCATAAGATAACACAAATGTTATTTTAAATATATTGGTTCACATAAACCAACAATTCCTACTTAGTCTTACTTCCATAAAGCATTAACAGTAAGTTTTATATAACTCCGAGCTCTTTTGGCTCCATGCTTTACATAATAATGGTGTCATTCTTGTACACCTCAAACACTATCCTTTATATTTTCTTAATTCTCAAAAACAAATTTATAATTACATTTAAAATTTATGTTAATTATCTAACTCAATATTTTGGGCATGTCCACACATTCAGTTGTTATCATCTCTCTTTATTTCACAAATATATTGAGGTAATCAGGAAATCAACTGTGTACTCCAGAGCATGAAGATACTTGACACAGTCAAAAAACTATAGTTACTCCCGAAACTTAGTTGCCTTCAAAATAACTCGTGGAATCCTACGTCCATACATCATTACAATAGGGATTATTATTTATCTCTTATATTTTATAAGACCATTATCATATAAGAAACTACGATCTGAACAGGCAAACGAAAATATCAATCTACAAGGACCTCGGTTCAACGCCCGGGTCGTTAACAACTTTAAACACTCCTGGTGTATTCCTTTCTCTTTACAACATCTTACGAGACGGTTTCTGGCCACTCTCACTCTAAGAAAGCTAGACCCTTATACTCGGGCGCGATTTATGACAAGGAGGGTGACGGCGACTCCCTGTCTAACCCACGTAGTAGCTTATTTCCAAGGCTTTCAAAACAGACCTTCACATTATATTCAGTTCTGGGGAGAGACCGGGCTTTACTGTACCGTACTCATTCAAACTACTATTCCTTTGGTTCAAAGACCACTTTCGTAACCTTGGCATTTATTAATTATGAGAGGGTCCTCATTGATTGGGAAGATTAATACACATTCAACGACGAAGAATTAAGGGGCTTTTATCATAAGAAGATTCTGCATTCGAATCTCTTCACGTGCCTCGGGAACCATTCCCTTACAGAGGACTTATACAAAATGCGATTTAAAGTCGGCCGTGGCCCATATGACATACGCTCAACAATACCATATATTAGCTCCCTTTCAAATACATACACAATGCCTCGTGATACTACGTCACAAATAGAGGACTTATACAATTATCAATTCACTGCAATCAACTACCCTCCATAAGTAATTTACCAAGTATTTTAACCTCGACGCGTTCCTAGCGTGACATTTTAATATTATTGGCGCTCTTTTGCGCTATGCGTTATTTTAAGCCGAATTGTCTTCCCAAGAACTGATAAATCTCATTAGTGACAATTCACATTATTTTAATTCTTATATAAATCTTTTCCGTTGCCGATAAATCGCTCCCTTTTAAAATATTCCATTGAACATTATATCTTACACATACATTAAGGCTTTAACGCTCTTATGTTCACATCAATTTATTGGATCTTTATTTAATATTTCCATATTTAATTATTATTGTTATCTTTATTCTTTACACAAGCTCAAAAGCTATTTCTTTCATATCTCAACTTTACTTTATTTAAGTATCTTTTATGATAATTACTGATATTTCGCTTGCTCTTATGACATTTGTTAAATACATTAACATTTTATTCACTTATTTCCTCTACGGGATTTATTCTTTACATAATTATTTATAATTTCTCAAATTTCTATTATTGTTCAGACCGCGTTCTTGTTTATTCAGTATTTATTTATTAAAACGCATCCCTTTTACTCAAAAACTCCGGTGGATTTGTACACAACCAATTTCTGACACCAAAATAGAATGAAATTCAGTACTCACATGTTATTAAGATCGTCCCATGATCTTTATTCTTGTGCGGTGCTTCATTTTGGGCCCACTTTGAACTTTTTACTCCATATTAAAAGAATTCATCTTATGGATAAACACTACTTGACATATATTTAAAACACTTAACATTGACGACATTTTTATACACTGATGTGTCCCTTTTGAACACATAATAAACACTAAAAAGATTAATTTAACACACAATCTTGATAATTTTTACACTTCACAATTCTTGATCACTAGGCCGTATTTCTGAGCCTATCACACGTGACCTTCTTAAATTCCCGTTTCCAAGGGTGAAATTTATTCGATGTCGGCTTCCTATCCTGCAGAATATGAAAGTCTCGAAACATCTATTGTTCCCTGGAACCCAAATTCTTCTACTCTTATCCTGGATGACCGGCTATTTATCTAGCTTGAACGGCTTCTTTGTAGATCTGTTTATCGATCCTAGCGAAAGTCTATTCGGATCGAGGTTTCCTCAATGACCTATAGATTTAGTTCATAGCAGCTAGTATTTCTCGATTCTAGTACTTTTAGAATAGTTCGCCTGCTTTCTGGAGATAATGTTTATAGTCTCCTATCTTCTCTATTTGATCGGTTCTAACACTCCTACGTTTCTGGTATACGTTCCGAACCTTATTCTGTTCTTCCCTTTTTGGGTTCTTTCATTTAAATAACAGTTTATCTTTCTGGTATGGTACTTCCGTACGTTATGATCTATTCGTTCGTCTATTTAACGACCTATCGCCTTTAAGTCCGACGTTCACGGCCTGCTCTGACTATATCTTACAAACTTTCACTATAACTTGTATACAGTCGGGCCTAAATCCTGTAACTAGGATTTTCCTACTCTTTCAATACGGCGATACTTTAAATTTTCTTCTTGACCACTCCTTATGGAGGCAAGCAAGTCATTAATACTGCGACGCCTATGGCTATCGGATATTACTTCTGCGGTGTAACACAGCGTTTCTCCCCTCAAGGAGTACTGGTAACTGTCTTCGATGTGACGCAGAGTTATACCCTTACGGGCTGTCGGAACTACATTCGGTGAGGATCGTGACACAGTGTCATGCCCGCAGGCTGACAATAACTGCATGTGCTGATATAACTTCACGTCCCCCTGGACGGATTCGTACTGCGTGATGCGTGGCAACACCCCCTCGGGCTGTTCGAGACTGCATGCATGGCTTGGTGAAGCCCGAAGCTTTATACTATTTCACTACAAAAAAATAAGACTCTAGCCTTTTCTGTGGTCAACTTCTAAAATAATGGTGCCACAAATATAAAAATTATACCTTCCGAAAGCTCGTCTTCTCAATGTCAAATAATCTCATTGCACCTAAGAATCGATCGTGCAATTTGGAGATATTAATTAATTTCTCGTCCTCAGATGTGTGGGTGTTGCATTTCTTTTGCTCTCTCCCCTCCACACAGGCTTTGGTACTTCCCCAATGACGTCGTCTTGCGTTGGCAGTTTTTTCCTGCGCAATTATTAAATGGTTTCTCTTTACTGAAAAATCTCTCATTCAAAATGATTCACTGTACTGTACTTGTTTACTCATTATTATACTTGTAAACGGGTTAAATTTAATTATTCCTCTCCTGGCGCATAAGCGGTGTTGTCAATTTCCAGCAACGTCAGCTCGAATTCCGATTCAGGCCTCCTTGTCTAATCATTGGAAAGTTCCACTCGGTTATTAATACTCGTGACTCGCTCCCTTCAGAATGTCAAGAGGGATGATATCATCCTCTCGAACACCTGGTCCACGTTAGTTGCACAACCTTATACTGGCCTCCTAGCTTGATCTCTCTTAAAGTTACATTAGAAACTATATGCTCCTTTGATTTCTTCCTCAAATGCATGGATTCGCACTCCTTGGACCCTATAGCATATGGGTTCATCTCACCCTTCCTTAGGATAAATAAATTTTCGAAAAATTTTTGAGGAAATTTATTTTAATTAATTTTGTATTTCTATTTCATCGAATCCATCATAACGTCATCCGTATTTACTGTTGTTTTATTTCCTTAAAGTTCCTTCCACTAATTGTGTAGGTTGGGTATACTCTATCTTTACCCTTTCTTTCTCCTTTATTACATTAAAATTTTCTTTTTCAATAAAAAATCAATTACTTCTTTAAAGTTCCTTTCCTCTATGGTCTGTGTTTAGGTTGGGTCTTCAAAAGTTCCCATTCATTCATTTATTCCCCTAGCGGACGTCTCCACTCAGGCCATAAATTTCTTGTCACGTTCGGTGTTTACAACTCTCCCCTCGTCTGGCGTATGCTTCTCCAAACTTGAGTCAACAGTTGGTTTCCTTTCTTCTTTTCTCAAGACAGACTTCTAGTCGGTCTGTTCTCTATTCATTACCTATTTTCAACTTAATGACTTTATGTTACTTACTTGCGGGTGCAATTAGCTTTACCCGTAACTTAATTCATTACAGTTCTCAGACTTCAAGTCTGTTACACTTCATTTGATTTTTGAGCTCAGTCTGACCTCACCTGACTCTTTCTGGTTCTCTTCCCCCTTCCTTATCTCTCTTTGAGATGGTATTTCAACAAATATTATACTTATTTCTCTTATTCTTTGACGGTTGCAAATAGCTTTACCCGTTTGTTCCAATGGAATAATCCTTTTCCTTCACCTCGTATCGAGATGGCATTTCCAAAGAGTATTTCTTTTTTCGACTCTTCCAGTTCTTTAGGTCTTTCAGATCTCCTTCTTTTCTCTTCTTTTTATCGCTCCCTTTCTTTTTACGGAGCTTCCAGCTGAAGTACGCCTGGGCATCCTCTTTCTCTAAGGCATCGTTTGTTATTCCTCCTCCTTTCATTGTTTCCATGGGGTATCCATTTCCTGGTACACCAACTATCAATGGCGGTTTTCCTCTGTCTTGATTTTCTTCAGAGACGTCTCCTCTCATTTTTTCATTGTTTCCAACAATCTCATCTTTTTCTTTTAGGTTTTCTTGGCTCTTATTAGCATCTTTCTCCATTTCTCTAGTCTTTCTTTGGCAATCTTGACATTTAATCATTAATTCGAGGATCTGGGCTTGCAATTTTTCCTCTTCTTCCTTTAATGCCCTTTTATTTTCCTGGTCCTGCATTTCTTCGAAGTTTTCCTTTTCCCTTTCCGTGAAATCTTGAACCTCTGTTTCCATCGGTGCTTCGTTGATATTTTCTATATTTATTTCATTTAATTTCTCTATTTCTTCTGGAATTATTATTTCCGTTTCTTCAACTATCAATTCCTTTGTTATCTCCTGTTCCGAGATTACTTCTTGCTCTTCCAGCTCGACCTTTTCCTCAAAATGAGTCTCTTCCGTTTGGAGCTCATTTTCATCTTGGCTGTTCTCCTGGTCTGAACTTACTATTTCCTCCTGAATTTCCATGTCTTCTTCAGGAAGGATCTCCAAGTTTTCCTCAGTTTCCACTGGAATCATTACGATTTCTATTTCTTGTTCGACTTCTCTAATCTCAATTTTGGGCTGTTCTGGCACCATGATTTCTCTTTCTTCTTCAATTTCAGCTTGTTTTTCAACTTCCGTTTGGACAGCTGTTTCATTTTTGACTGGGATAGCCATTTCTTTTGCTTTGAGGTCCTCTGCTAATATATATTCCTCATATTTCTTCTTAGCAGCCTCTACTATTTCTGTATATTCTGGAATCTTGACTTTCCTCAATTCAGCTAACTCCTGAATAGTTATTATTCCAGGTTCGTCATGCATGCTCATTCTGAAGCAATGCATCTGATCATGTTTTTCCCGTAAATCCTCCATCAGTTCCTGAATATATTTCTCCCGGTCGTGCTCTTTATAATCGGTATCACGCTGAATCTGCCACCATTTATCTCTTATTTCCCATAGTTGATCCATTATCTCACTTATTTCCTTCCTGAAACTTCTTATCTGTCCCCACGGAGCTAGTTCAACTTTTCCTTCCTTCTCCATACGTTCCGCAAATTTCTTCTTTGTTTCTTTTAATGACTTTTTAACATGAGGGATTTCTTTGGACAATTCCTCTAATTCCTGTTTGGATATGTTATAGTTATTTATACTGGCCCTCTTACGAAGTTTGTCTATCTTCTCCCTTTCCTTAGAAATACTCTCTCTCTCTGTTCCTCAATTCCTTCTTTCTTTCTTGAATTGTAATCTTTTAATATCCAAAGTTCATCATCCATCTGATGATACTTATTGTCCGTTTCCCGAATTATATCCAAGAATTTCTTTATTTCATCCCAAGTCGCCATTTCTACCTTTTCCTGATCCTGAACGTCAGTACTATCGCTCTTTTCCCCTTCGTTTTCTGAGCCTACCTGAACCGGCATTACTACGTGAGACTTTGAATTACCTTCCTCATTATCATTATCGGTATTACTTACATTTTCCCTTGGAATCGGTGTACAATTTTCTTTTTCCATTTGGAGCTCTGAAAGCTCAACATTTACCCTTTTGTCTGCAGACATGTTACCTTCTCTTCGTGTAACTATGTCTCCAGGTGCACGCATGCTTTCTACAGAAACATTTATAATTTCTTTAGTTGGGTACTCTTTCTCACCTGTAGTTTTACCTTTATCTGGGCTCTCGGCCCTTACATTTCCAGAGAGCCTCCGCCTCTCTTCACTTAACAACATCATATTAAAATACAGTGGGCCACTAATGCCACCACACTAGTACATGATTGAGAGATGATACTCTGAATCATTGTGTCCCAATTTCTTTAAAAATTTTACTTTGGTACGGGTATTCACTTACAACGTACCCTTTTACTACTTTTATTCAAATTCATAAACCTTTATGGAAGTATTTAAAATAAAAATTTCAAAAAACCATTTTTTTTTTAAATGAAAATTTTGATTTTTCGAGAAAAACTCGGGTTTTCCCTAGGAAAACTCATCCCTGCGTACTGGGCGCCAAAATCAATGATTAGGTGTATGATAAAATCATACAGGCCCCACGTTGGAAAACACTTTAACAATTTAGTTAGAGGCCCCACGTTGAAGCCACTACACAAATTAAAACTACTCCGGTTCCAAATAAACACGGAGTCCATAAGATAACACAAATGTTATTTTAAATATATTGGTTCACATAAACCAACAATTCCTACTTAGTCTTACTTCCATAAAGCATTAACAGTAAGTTTTATATAACTCCGAGCTCTTTTGGCTCCATGCTTTACATAATAATGGTGTCATTCTTGTACACCTCAAACACTATCCTTTATATTTTCTTAATTCTCAAAAACAAATTTATAATTACATTTAAAATTTATGTTAATTATCTAACTCAATATTTTGGGCATGTCCACACATTCAGTTGTTATCATCTCTCTTTATTTCACAAATATATTAAGGTAATCAGGAAATCAACTGTGTACTCCAGAGCATGAAGATACTTGACACAGTCAAAAAACTATAGTTACTCCCGAAACTTAGTTGCCTTCAAAATAACTCGTGGAATCCTACGTCCATACATCATTACAATAGGGATTATTATTTATCTCTTATATTTTATAAGACCATTATCATATAAGAAACTACGATCTGAACAGGCAAACGAAAATATCAATCTACAAGGACCTCGGTTCAACGCCCGGGTCGTTAACAACTTTAAACACTCCTGGTGTATTCCTTTCTCTTTACAACATCTTACGAGACGGTTTCTGGCCACTCTCACTCTAAGAAAGCTAGACCCTTATACTCGGGTGCGATTTATGACAAGGAGGGTGACGGCGACTCCCTGTCTAACCCACGTAGTAGCTTATTTCCAAGGCTTTCAAAACAGACCTTCACATTATATTCAGTTCTGGGGAGAGACCGGGCTTTACTGTACCGTACTCATTCAAACTACTATTCCTTTGGTTCAAAGACCACTTTCGTAACCTTGGCATTTATTAATTATGAGAGGGTCCTCATTGATTGGGAAGATTAATACACATTCAACGACGAAGAATTAAGGGGCTTTTATCATAAGAAGATTCTGCATTCGAATCTCTTCACGTGCCTCGGGAACCATTCCCTTACAGAGGACTTATACAAAATGCGATTTAAAGTCGGCCGTGGCCCATATGACATACGCTCAACAATACCATATATTAGCTCCCTTTCAAATACATACACAATGCCTCGTGATACTACGTCACAAATAGAGGACTTATACAATTATCAATTCACTGCAATCAACTACCCTCCATAAGTAATTTACCAAGTATTTTAACCTCGACGCGTTCCTAGCGTGACATTTTAATATTATTGGCGCTCTTTTGCGCTATGCGTTATTTTAAGCCGAATTGTCTTCCCAAGAACTGATAAATCTCATTAGTGACAATTCACATTATTTTAATTCTTATATAAATCTTTTCCGTTGCCGATAAATCGCTCCCTTTTAAAATATTCCATTGAACATTATATCTTACACATACATTAAGGCTTTAACGCTCTTATGTTCACATCAATTTATTGGATCTTTATTTAATATTTCCATATTTAATTATTATTGTTATCTTTATTCTTTACACAAGCTCAAAAGCTATTTCTTTCATATCTCAACTTTACTTTATTTAAGTATCTTTTATGATAATTACTGATATTTCGCTTGCTCTTATGACATTTGTTAAATACATTAACATTTTATTCACTTATTTCCTCTACGGGATTTATTCTTTACATAATTATTTATAATTTCTCAAATTTCTATTATTGTTCAGACCGCGTTCTTGTTTATTCAGTATTTATTTATTAAAACGCATCCCTTTTACTCAAAAACTCCGGTGGATTTGTACACAACCAATTTCTGACACCAAAATAGAATGAAATTCAGTACTCACATGTTATTAAGATCGTCCCATGATCTTTATTCTTGTGCGGTGCTTCATTTTGGGCCCACTTTGAACTTTTTACTCCATATTAAAAGAATTCATCTTATGGATAAACACTACTTGACATATATTTAAAACACTTAACATTGACGACATTTTTATACACTGATGTGTCCCTTTTGAACACATAATAAACACTAAAAAGATTAATTTAACACACAATCTTGATAATTTTTACACTTCACAATTCTTGATCACTAGGCCGTATTTCTGAGCCTATCACACGTGACCTTCTTAAATTCCCGTTTCCAAGGGTGAAATTTATTCGATGTCGGCTTCCTATCCTGCAGAATATGAAAGTCTCGAAACATCTATTGTTCCCTGGAACCCAAATTCTTCTACTCTTATCCTGGATGACCGGCTATTTATCTAGCTTGAACGGCTTCTTTGTAGATCTGTTTATCGATCCTAGCGAAAGTCTATTCGGATCGAGGTTTCCTCAATGACCTATAGATTTAGTTCATAGCAGCTAGTACTTCTCGATTCTAGTACTTTTAGAATAGTTCGCCTGCTTTCTGGAGATAATGTTTATAGTCTCCTATCTTCTCTATTTGATCGGTTCTAACACTCCTACGTTTCTGGTATACGTTCCGAACCTTATTCTGTTCTTCCCTTTTTGGGTTCTTTCATTTAAATAACAGTTTATCTTTCTGGTATGGTACTTCCGTACGTTATGATCTATTCGTTCGTCTATTTAACGACCTATCGCCTTTAAGTCCGACGTTCACGGCCTGCTCTGACTATATCTTACAAACTTTCACTATAACTTGTATACAGTCGGGCCTAAATCCTGTAACTAGGATTTTCCTACTCTTTCAATACGGCGATACTTTAAATTTTCTTCTTGACCACTCCTTATGGAGGCAAGCAAGTCATTAATACTGCGACGCCTATGGCTATCGGATATTACTTCTGCGGTGTAACACAGCGTTTCTCCCCTCAAGGAGTACTGGTAACTGTCTTCGATGTGACGCAGAGTTATGCCCCTCACGGGCTGTCGGAACTGCATTCGGTGATGATCGTGACACAGTGTCATGCCCGCAGGCTGACAATAACTGCATGTGCTGATATAACTTCACGTCCCCCTGGACGGATTCGTACTGCGTGATGCGTGGCAACACCCCCTCGGGCTGTTCGAGACTGCATTCAATGATGATCGTGACACAGTGTCATGCCCGCAGGCTGACAATAACTGCATGTGCTGATATAACTTCACGTCCCCCTGGACGGATTCGTACTGCGTGATGCGTGGCAACACCCCCTCGGGCTGTTCGAGACTGCATGCATGGCTTGGTGAAGCCCGAAGCTTTATACTATTTCACTTAAAAAAAATAAGACTCTAGCCTTTTCTGTGGTCAACTTCTAAAATAATGGTGCCACAAATATAAAAATTATACCTTCCGAAAGCTCGTCTTCTCAATGTCAAATAATCTCATTGCACCTAAGAATCGATCGTGCTATTTGGAGATATTAATTAATTTCTCGTCCTCAGATGTGTGGGTGTTGCATTTCTTTTGCTCTCTCCCCTCCACACAGGCTTTGGTACTTCCCCAATGACGTCGTCTTGCGTTGGCAGTTTTTTCCTGCGCAATTATTAAATGGTTTCTCTTTACTGAAAAATCTCTCATTCAAAATGATTCACTGTACTGTACTTGTTTACTCATTATTATACTTGTAAACGGGTTAAATTTAATTATTCCTCTCCTGGCGCATAAGCGGTGTTGTCAATTTCCAGCAACGTCAGCTCGAATTCCGATTCAGGCCTCCTTGTCTAATCATTGGAAAGTTCCACTCGGTTATTAATACTCGTGACTCGCTCCCTTCAGAATGTCAAGAGGGATGATATCAACCTCTCGAACACCTGGTCCACGTTAGTTGCACAACCTTATACTGGCCTCCTAGCTTGATCTCTCTTAAAGTTACATTAGAAACTATATGCTCCTTTGATTTCTTCCTCAAATGCATGGATTCGCACTCCTTGGACCCTATAGCATATGGGTTCAGTAACGATGCCCTGTTGCTACTGTCCACACATGCACATATTAAAATACCATCCTCTGCTTTAACCACAGGATAATCCCTACATAAATTAGTGTCCCTCGATAGCATGTCTGCAAGAATGTTATCTTTACCTTTAATATATTTTACTGTGAATTCGTATTCCTGCAGAGCAAGAATCCACCTACTAACTCTGTTAGAACTGAGTTTACAAGTCCTCATATACAGTAATGCATGGTGATCTGTGTGGATCTCAAATTTCCCCCTTACTAAATACATTCTAAATTTCCCTAAACTGAAAACAATACCTAAAAGCTCTAACTCAGTAATCGTGTATCTTTTCTCTGCTGCTGTCAGTCCTCGCGAGGCTAAAGATACAATGCACAGATTACCCTCATCATCTTTCTGACATAATACTCCAGCAATGCCTATATGTGAAGCATCTGTCATAACCACATATTCCTTATCTTTTAACGGATATTTCAGAACTACAGCTTTCTCAAAACCTTCCTTCAGCGCTCTAAAAGCCTGTTCATGCTTGGACTCCCATCTCCACCGAGTCCCACTTTTAAGCAATTCCCTGAATGGTTCTACCAACCCTGAGTATTTAAGAACGAACCTCCTGAAAAAGTTGCAAATTCCCAGGTAAGTTTTTAACTGTTTAACATTCTGTGGCACCTCTGCGTTAAGTATCTTATTAACCCTACTTTCTTCTGGTGTTACACCTCTACTCGACACTCTATGACCTAAAAATGTCACTTCTGACTGACAGAATGACGCCTTAGACAGCTTCAAAGTGAACCCTGCCTGATCTAACTTCTGAAAAACTATATCTAAATGACGTAGATGCTCCTCAAAACTGCGTGAACTAATTACCATATCATCTATGTAAATGGTTACAAACTCTCCTGTGTCATCCCCTAATGCGATGTTTAAAGCCCTAATTAAAGCTGCTGAACTACTCTTTAACCCATAAGGTGTTCTACAAAATTGATAAAGGTTATATTTATGACTAAAGGCTGTAAATGGTCTATCTTCGTACATAAGTGGCACTTGCCAAAAACTGGAACTCAAATCTACACAAGTGAAATACTTCTTCCCCTCAAATGGTTGCATTAATTCCTCTATTGACATAGATTTCAGCTGATCTGAACTAATTCTACTGTTAACCAAACGAGCGTCTAAACAAATACGAACAGTGCCGTCGGTCTTGGGTACCGTGATCAAAGAATTAACATATGGACTGTTAGAGTGCTCAATAATCCCATCTTCAAGCATCTGGTTAATTTGTGCCTCAACTGCACTCTGATAAGCGAAAGGTACAGGATATCTATGTCCTGTGAATACTGACCTATCAATAACGTTCAATGAATGGGTATAGCAATTGGCCATGCCAATGCGATCCTCAAACACTCTCCTATTACACCATAACACATCATAGAGCCGAACACATTGTTCCACCTCTATATTTCCCTGAAATGCAGCATCACGTAACGAGTCCTCTAGACTTCCGTTCGTAATCACACTGCCCACAAAACATGGAGAACCCTGCTCTACGGCTGGCGATATCTCATTTAAAGTACAAATCACACCTACAATACTACTCCTCTGAATATGGTCATTGAACGCTACTTCTACTTCAGAATCTCCCCATTTAAATTTCAAACTCCCTACATCATAACATAAGTTACCAGACACTCTACTTAGCCACTCTGAACCCAAGATAACACTGAATACTAAATTTGGAATTACAAGGCAAATCTGCTTCTCTACATGATTATTAATTTTAATGTCTACTAAAACTTGCTTAGAAATTACTTTAGACCTCTTCCCAACAGCTGTGATAACAAAAGTGCTTTTAATTGGCATCTCCTCAAAATTTACTCCAGTTCCTTTCATTTTATCATAAAATGCACTACTTATGCAACTCTTCATACAACCACTATCAATTAAAACATCTGTGTACGCCTCGGACACGTTAAATTTAACTATGGGGCTCTTACTAACCACTTCCTGAATAATACCTTCATCCTTTAGTTCATGTAATAATTCATTTCTTACATTTAGGTCATAGGGTTCCTGTATAATTGTATGGACAGGGCATGCTACAGACTGAGATTCTGACCTTACTTCGCAGCCTGGTTCGCGTTTAAAGAACCGCTACAGCTGGTCGTAGTACTACTAACTACTGAATTGGTCTGGTTGTTCTGGGCTGTGTTGTCATTGTTTGGCTGTATATTACTACCACTAGGCTGTCCTCTTCCTTGACCCCTATTCTGGTTGTAATTATTGTCATTATAATCATTGTTCCTCCCTTGATTTCCCCTGAAATCATTGTTCCTCCCTTGATACTGATTACCATAGCCATTTCCTCTGTTCTGATTTAGCTGATTATTATTATTTCTATTTTGAGCGTTGGCCCCTTCGCCACCGTTCCCTTGAACTTCTTGATGCCTGGCTTCATTAGGTCTATTATTATTATTACCCTGGTTCCGATTGAAATTGTCCTCATAACCCCCTCTCTCTAGTGCATCAAATGTGCTTAACAAATTTTCTACTTGTCATATAGTCTTTACATTCTGGATACAAGCAGCCTCCTTGATCCTAAAGGGAAAGTGCCTAAGTAGCAACCTCACCACATCACTTTCCTCCTTCAAGCCATCCAGATATTTACACACTAATACCTGCCCTAAAAAGTATTCGGTCATGGTGGAGCATCCTTTAGGGTTATATTTACCACACACTACTCCCTCACGATGCTGAGACTGAATAACCTCATTCCAGAACTTTTCACAGAATTTCATTTTAAAATCATTGATATCAGTAAACTTGTCTCTGTAGACAGCAAACCAATTCCTCGTTTCCCCCACAAACACTTGTTCTAAAATTTCAACTACCTGGCACCACTCAATACTACCATTTTCCAACCTCTCCCCGAATTTATTTTCTATAGTGTTCATGAACTCCATTGGGCACCCCTGTCGATTGCTGAACTTACCCAGTTCTACCTCCCTGTGTGTGCTATTCACAAAAACTGGCCTATTCTGACTATTTTCTTGCCTGATCCTAGCTTTTAATTTTAACTCCAATTCTGCGATTTTCTCCTCAGCCTTCCTCTCGATACTGTTTACTGTTAATTTAATGTTTCCTTCTGATTCTTCTACTTTATCATATAGCTTTGCTTGTTTCTCCTCAATCTTGCTAATGCTCTCTCTATTACTCTCTCTTAAATCAGTTACTTCTGCAACTATTTGTGAATGGACTTTCTCAATTCTACCCCCCAGCTGTTCCTTAACCTCTTTAGTAGCTACCTAAATTTTGTCAATTTCTCCCCCCAATTGCTTTTTGACCTGCTGTGTTTCCAGTTGCACTAGTTCTTTTAAATTTTCAGCCTGTGTACTGATTCTAATTTCCAACTCCTCCTGTACTTTTCCTAATTTTCTGTCTACATCTGCAATAATCTCTTTAGCCTTTTCTTCCATCACCCCCCTGATCTCACCTCTAATCAGTTCAAATTTGTCACTCATTTCCCTACTGTTTTGTTCTAATTTAGCGTTTAAAGTTTCAGTACTCTCTCTATTTTCCCTACTGTTTTGTTCTAATTTAGCGTTGTTTTGTTCCAGTTTTGCGTTTAAAGCGTCTGTACTTTCTTTATTTTCCCTACTGTTTTGTTCTAATTTGGCGTTTAAGGCATCTGTACTTTCTTTATTTTCCCTACTGTTTTGTTCTAATTTTGCATTTAAGGCATCACTACTAACTTTGTTCTGATACATGAACTCGAGAAGTATAGTTTTTAATTCTGGTTGGCCGCCTACACTCCCTGTTTCAGTATCGGGATTTACCTCCGCTACCCCGGTACTACCATCACTCGACATACTGCTCGTATCATCACTCTCCCGTTGATGACCACTACGTAACCTCATCTGTCTTTCTTTCTCATCCCCCATAATGATATACACTGATACAGACAAATAACCCCCAAAATACAGGCACAGAAATATATACCCTTCTCCTTCCACAAATGTTATTAGGTCTTCAGCCCCAAGTTGTCGGCGACAAATGAAACGTTTTGCTAGCCCCTAACTGTTGGGTGAGAAATGTAACTGTTTACCTTTGCCTAAGCTATGTTGTTTTAATGGGCGCCAAGACCTCAACCCAATGTTGAAATCTAAATTTGTATTTAACAACGTCTAGCTCTGGGAGAACACCTTCAAAAATCTATTCACTCAGATCGTGGTATGATTTGATCATTAACCCAACAAACAATTGTATCAGGAGAAGGAATTGGTCTATATCTAATGCTACCTACTGAAAGCAAAGATTGCATTGTAAAAGAAATGAATTTATTATATAAAACAAGTATAGCAAAATTAATAATAATAATAAGTTTAAAATTTAAATTGGAGCGTTGCGATTTTAATATTACCGATAGAAAATTACGTGAAAACGGAGTCTGATAAATTGATTTTACTCTTATTTCCAAGCTATGAAGTTACTGAAATATGAAATGTAAAACAAAGAGAAATGAGAGATTGCGTATTTCTGCGTCATTTGCGCTTACCACGGGAAATTGCCAAAGCATTTCCCTCGTACTGGATGATGCTGTGAGCTTCCCACAGTCTCCTGGACGTCGTCATCTCGGTCGGTATTTGATGATATTCTGGTAGATTAGATAATTCTATGGTCCGTACATCGGACCCAAACACTCGTACAACCACACTGGTTAAGTTTTACAAAAGTTAGTCCTCCACTCCACGGAACATCGGAGCGACTCCCGCGTATAACCACACTCGGCAAGAACTACCCAGATTGTCCTCGTTCCACGCCGCGCCGAACGATATATGCACACGTTGGCTCCCCCACCATGGTACCGACTTCCAGCTTACGTGGTCTCCACTGATTGGCTGAGCACGCCGCTACTTCCCCTCCTCTGGTTCATTATCTACGGCCCGCGGAGGGTGAAGTCGATTTCCGTTCCATACATTCGCCTTTCCTTGACGATGCGACCCAGCCTTGCGTAATACTTCCTGACAAGATTAAGCTTGTATTTGAATTCCCCGTGACTCATCTCTCTCAAATACCCTAACTGACAAAACTCCGTAAAATTCCGTAATCAGATAATTTTCTATGATATCGTCGTTCGTAATAATTTGCTTGATAGCGTTTTCTAAGACATAGAAAACCTATCTGAATGCTAATAATTTTTATAAAATGCTCCGAAAATACCTTAATAATAATTATAATAAATTAATAATAATAATAATAAATTAACATGAAAATTTATCTTGGCTGAACAATTTGCCGCGTAAATAAATAGAGAATGGCTTCCTACTGACTTATGCCAGTGGCATGAAAACCCCTCGAAAAACACGTTACAGTATTTAGGCCAATTCATGCACTAAAGAGAGTGTTATTGCTCGTTCTACTTTCATTCAGAGCTACGTAAATTTCTTAGATACCTGGAATACACAAGGACAAATGTTTATCCTTTGGAGAGGCTTGTGTTCCTAACAGACCCGACCAGTGGCTAGAAACTGTGCAAGATGATGATGAGCGGCATTATTGCTAGATAGATAGATAGATTTTTAGGTAGATTTCATTAGAAAGCTAACTATTGCAATGGGTCCCATGTTTCGACTTCCGGAAAATTTCGACATATCTTCGCGTTTCACATCCCCCAGACCCCAAAACCACCGTCAGTTCAAAAGTTTATATATAATTTATGTATATATATATATATGTATATATATATATATGTATATCAGTTTCTTGTGGACACGATAACTGCCGTAATTTTGCACCAATTACTTCGAATTTTTTACCGAAGATGTATACCTATAAAATCTCGGTCGAGTTCGTTACTGGGCTAAATCGGTCGAAGGGGGTGAAAATGGGGGGCTTTTTTCGAAAAAGTGAAATTTCGCTATAACTCTCTTAATACGTGCAATATCGAATCCATTCAAAGTTCATAATATGTGTCGGATAAGTGCCAAAAATTTATGTCAAATAAGATTTTTGATAGCACCAACCATTGACCAAAGGGGTGGAAAAAAGTGGGTTTTTCGGGAAACATTAATCATATCTCTCTTAATAGGCACAATATCAAAACCGTACAAAATGGACAATATTCCCCTAATAATTACCTAAAACTTTTGTCTGAAAGAATTTTTGATATGACCCACCATTACGCCAAGGGACGAGAAAAATGATTTCGGAATTATAAGAAAATGCCAAGAGCTATCAGTGGTTGCCATGGCAACACTACTAAATTGATGAGGCATGGACCATCAGACGTTGCCATGACAACGCACTTGCACGAGATCAGATTCAGTATTTCCATCTGATTAAGTGGTTGGTTGGTTGGTTCTTAAGTTTAGGGGCTGCGACAACGCGGTCATGTAGCCCCGTGTACTTTGGGTGTGTGTAGAATCTGTCTGATAACCGGTGTTAATTGTGATGACTGTATTAGTGTGTGTTATCTGTTTGTTAATTTAAGTACTGCAACTAACAATTTTTCAGATAGTTCCTACTTTTGCCGCCAAGCGCCACTGTCAACGACTACGAGGCCAAGTTCAGAACTGAGCTACTAGACGCCGCCGCAGTCGGCTCTTGGCAACGAACATAGAAACCTAAGAGCGTTGTATACATTCTTAACCTATCCAATTTAGCTTCACACAGGTGCAATTAGTGGAAGGATCTTTAACATGCCATAAATCTATGACATGGGACCGCCGGCTTTACTTCCCCTCCGAAGGAAGGCATACTGAGGGATATTTAACGCTCTTAAAAAATCCGACGGCTTCGGCCGGGTTTGAACCTGGTATCTTGGGCATAGAAGCTCAGCATGTTACCGACTACGCCACCAAAGCCGCCTGATAAAGTGGGAAGCGGCTTCGGTGACGTAACTGGTAGCATGCTGAATGTCTATGCCCAATGTCGCGGTTTCAAAGCCGGGCGAAGTCGTCGGATTTTCTAAGAGCACTAGAATCCCTCAGTATGCTTTCCTTTGGAGGGGAAGTTCCAACGTTCGTTGCGAGTTGATGGTTGGGGTGGCATCTAGTAGCCAAGTTCACAGCTAGGTGTCGTTGACGGTTGTACCTGGTAGCAACATTAGGAACTACTGCTTGAAATTGACCGTCTGCAGTACTTACATGAATTAAGACTAATACAGCCATTACAATTCACACCGTGTATCAGACAGATTCTACACTCACCCAAAGTACACGGGGTTAGATGACCGCGTTGTCGCAGCCCCTAAACTGAGGAACCAACCAGAGGTAGATTTCGTTAGAAAGCTAACTATTGCAATGGGTACCATGTTTCGACTTCCGGAAAATTTCGACATATCTTCGCGTTTCACATCCACAGGCCCCAAAACCACCGTCAGTTCAAAAGTTATATATAATTTATGTATGTATATGTATATCAGTTTATTGTGGACACGATAACTGCCGTAATTTTGTACCAATCACTTTGAATTTTTTACCGAATACGTATACCTATAAAATCTCGGTCGAGTTCGTTACTGGGCTAAATCGGTCGTTGGGGGGTGAAAATGGGGGGCTTTTTTTTCGAAAAAGTGAAATATTGCTATAACTCTCTTAATATGTGAAATATCGAATCCGTTCAACATTCATACTATGTGTCGGATAAAGCCCAAAAATGTATGTTTGAAGAGTTTTTTTTATAGCACCAACCATTGACCAAAGGGGTGGGAAAAAGTGGGTTTTTCGGGAAACATTAATCATATCTCTCTTAATAGGCACAATATCAAAACCGTACAAAATGGACAATATTCCCATAATAATTACCTAAAACTTTTGTCTGAAAGAATTTTTGATATAACCCACCATTATGCCAAGGGATGAGAAAAATAATTTCGGAATTATAAGAAAATGCCAAGACCTATCAGTGGTTGCCATGGCAACACTACTAAATTGATGAGGGATGAGCCATCAGACGTTGCCAAGATAACGCACTTGCACGAGATCAGATTCAGATTTCCATCTAAGTGTGAAGCGGCTTCGGTGACGTAACTGGTAGCATGCTGAATGTTTATGCCCAAGGTCGCGAGTTCAAAGCCGGCCGAAGTCGTCGGATTTTCTAAGAGCGCCAAAAATCCCTCAGTATGCTTTCCTTTGGAGGGGAAGTTCCAACGTTCGTTGCGAGTTGCTGGTTGCGGTGGCATCTAGTAGCCAAGTTCACAGCTAGGTGTCGTTGACGGTAGTACCTGGTAGCAACATTAGTAACTACTGCTTGAAATTGACCGTCTGCAGTCCTTACCTGAATTACAGACTAATACAGCCATCCCAAAGTACACGGGGTTACATGACCGCGTTGTCGCAGCCCCTAAACTGAGGAACCAACCAAAATCTCTGCGGTAGATATAATTTTGCGTGAAGAAGTAACAGACCGTTACATAGTTGCACATCAGTGTCGAAACCTAGCATAAGGACAGTGTGACCACAAGTATAAAAATGGACCCCAAATGACAAGAAGGTTACCGTTCCCATAAGACAATAAAATGTTTAAAATAAGCATAAAATGACGAAAAACAAAGTTAATTAAGCTCCAATTATAAAATACCTTCTCGCATTAAATGAGGTCTGATCCTTCTACGAAAATCTGAATATTCTGCCTATTTTCGCCTATCCCCAAGTTTGTCCGGTGAAATCTACCTCCGCCTTCCGGCGTGCCGAGAGGACTTTTTATTAATTCCATTTGATCAAATACATGCATTCAATACATTTTTGATATAGGACACGTCAGAATTTACATGCATAAAATAAAAGAACTAACAGGTATATATTACTAAGATTATAACTATTTATAACTTATTATAATAGCAAATCTTAATAGATACAATCTTATTGCACAACTATTTACACCTCACTCTATTATCATAATATGAAAACTTAATTCTATAAATACAACAACATACAGCTAGGTATTAAAATTAAATTAAAAAAGTAAAATATAGTTATAGATTCCATCACTCCTATACGCTAAAATATTCAACTACTGAGTAAAAACAATGGCACTGCAGATAAGCTTTCAACATTCTATCAAAGGTTTTTATTTTTGGGGCCAGTTTTATATACTGGGGTAGTTTATTGTATAATTTAACTCCAGTGTGAAAAGTTCCTTTTTGATATATGCTTGTGTGTGTGTGTGAAATATGAATGTTTTGATTTTGTCTTGTGTTATGCCTATGAACATCATTGTTTGTTTTAAGAAAAACATCTTTATTCATTAAATTCTTTTTAAAAAACATAATACTTTCAAAGATATATATGCAGGGCAGTGGGAGAATGTTTAAATCTTTAAACAGAGGTCTACATGATTCTCTCGAGTTTACATTTGCCATAATTCTAATCGCTCTCTTTTGTATCCTAAACGTGCTTAGTACATCTGGCGACATACCCCAAAATATGATCCCATATCTTAAGTATGAATGGAAATAAGCAAAATAAGTATTTCTTAATGTGTGCATGCTAGTGCAGGTTTTCAAAATACGTAACGCAAAGCACATCGAGTTCAGTTTAGTATTCAGATATTGTATATGTTTATTCCATTTCAAGTCTTGTTGTATCCATAGTCCTAAAAACTTTGTTTCTGATTTATTTTCTATTTGATGACCATTTAATGTTATATTGGGCATCGCAGGATTCCTATTCTGTATAGTGTGGAAATTTAGACATACTGTCTTTTTATAGTTTATTATGAGGCGATTATCTTGTGACCATTTGGTTAACTCTCCTGTAACGGAGTCAGCAGACTGCTGTATGACCTGTTTAGTTTCACCTTTTATTACGAGTGTTGTATCGTCCGCAAACAAAATTTCCTTATGTGAATGAACGTTCTGTGTTATATCATTGATATATAGAAGAAAGAGTAGTGGGCCCAAAACCGATCCCTGGGGTACTCCAAATTCAATAATTCCCTCATTGGACAATGTTTCATTAAGTAATTTGGTTCCCTCATCCTTGTGTCTCAAGCTTACTATTTGTTTACGCCTTGTTAAGTAAGACTCTATCCATTTATTAGCTAGACCTCTAACACCATATTGATTTAGTTTGGTAAGGAGGATTTTATGGTCAACTACATCAAATGCTTTCGATAAATCCAAGAATAGGCCAGTTACATGTTCCTTATTGTCAATTAATTTCAGTATACTATTACTACATTCGTAAATTGCTGTCTGTGTAGATTTTTCCGTTCTAAATCCATGTTGTGAGTTTGATAATATTTTATTTTTTTCTATGAAACTTATCAGTCTCTTATACATAATTTTTTCCACAATTTTTGCAATACCAGTTGGTAAGGTAATAGGACGATAGTTATCTAATTCATCTTTTGAACCGTTTTTGTGCACTGGAATTACTTTTGATAACTTCAAAATATCCGGGTAAGTTCCTGAGAGAATTGAACTGTTTATTAAGTGCGTAAGTGGATTTATTATATTTTCTGCATATTTCTTTAAAATTGCATCAGGGATGCCATCAATGCCAGCACAGAATTTATTTTTTAGCTCTTTTATAACTATTCTTACCTCTTCACTTGTGACATGATTTATAAATAAAGAATCACTGCATATATTTATTTTATTATTAGAATTTAGTGTATTTACCTGTGATTTATTTAATAATTTTTGCGGAATTTCCAGAAAATAGTCATTAAAAGTGTTTGCTATTTCCTCTGGATTATTAATCACTTTATTATTTCTGGTCAGTGTAATGTTCCTTTGTATTTTAGCATATTTTCCAGTTTCTTTCTTTATTACGGACCACATAGCCCTGTTTTTATTAGATGATTGGGAAATAAAATTATCATTATGCATTTTCTTTGCTAGTCTTATTACCTTATTTAATATGCTAGTGTATTTTTTGTAGTATAAATTGAATTCAGGTGTTGTGTGGTATTGTTTATATAATTTGTGTAGAAATTTCTTTCTTTGACATGAATTTATAATCCCTGTTGTTATCCAATTGCTAGTTTTGTTATTTTGAACAGTTCTTCGTTTAAAGGGGAATGCTATTTCAAAATAGTGTTTTAGGGTACTGTTAAATGCATTAAATTTATCATTTACATTTTCTAGTTCATAAATTTCTGACCATGTTTCCTTATTTAATAAGTCATTGAAATATGTAACATTTGCTTCAGTGAATGACCTGCACTTTGATTTTACTCCATTATCATTATTATTGATTACTTCGGATACTTCAAAACTCAGTATTTGTCCATGGTGGTCACTAAAACCCGGACAATAGACTTCTATTGAATGGTGATATTTATCTGTATTTATAAAAATTTGATCAGGAGTGGTTTTACTAAATTTTGTTATTCTTGTTGGTGTATTTACTGTAGGTTTCAGTCCATAGGAAATTAGTAACTGGTTTAATAATTCACAATTTCTATCAAGTTTTAAGAAATCCACATTTACATCCCCACAAATTATTATATCGAAATTTACTTTGCTCATGTTATTGAGTAACAATTCTAGTTTATCTATAAATAGAGGAAACTTTCCTGACGGAGAACGGTATACGCATACAATTATTAACTTAAACTGCTGAATTTTTACGGCAGAGAATTCAAAATCCTGTTCCATAATTAGATAATCATAAGCTGTTATCTGTTCATGATCTAAATTATTTCTTAAGAAGATGCAAGTACCACCATGGCTAATATTAGATCTAGAGTATTTACTAGCTTGTATAAACCCTGGGAATTGAATTAATTCAAGTTGTTCCTCTTTCAGCCAATGTTCTGAAATACATAGTGCTGAGATGTCTTTAAGTTCATTTTTAAGCATTAGATTTATGTAATCAATTTTATTATAAAGAGACTGGACATTCTGGTGGTAAATTTTAAATTTGTTACTTTTGCAAGCTTGTGTTGGTGATTTATTTACATTATTATTATCATAATTGTTATTATTATTGTTGCTAGACAAATCCGAAATACCATTGTTGCACTCCGTTAAATTTGACTTCAAAAGATGTGAATGCCAAACCTCACGTTTGGCTTCTTCTACCAGTTTCCCTGCTTCCACTCTAATGATATTACTGTCGAATTATTCTCACCATTTGAATTTACAATTTTGCAGATTTCATCACTAAGATACTCTTTTCCTAATCTATTTAAGTGTAGGCCATGCCGAGTGTGGAACTTCCTGTCTAATTTACTTACATCTACAATTTGGACATTTGGAAAACTCTTACAAATTTTATGAATTTTTCCATTTGTAGCCTCTATTTCTATATTTACACATGACTTGGGAATTAAATCGTGTCTCTGCGGAATGTTTACAATAATGACATTTGTTTTTTGCATGGATGGCAATGTACCCTTTAAATCTTTGATTACCTTTTTACTCTCATTTCTATAGACGTCGTTTGCTCCAGCGATGATCACTGCGTAGTCCTTTGCAGTAAGGGACGCACACTCTCCTATCATCCCGTTCGTGACTTCTGCAATCTGAGCTCCTGGCTTCACTGTCGAAGTGACCTCCATTTCTCGGCTTCTCTCCAAAACGCTTGCTGCTACATCTCGCCCGTGGCTATCCGCAAATATCCGCATCTTCCTGGATTTTCTCTTTATCACTTTCTTCTTTTCTTCTTGAGGAAAGTCATCATTTTCTTCGACAAGCACTCCAAATGAATTTGAGACGGGAATTTCAGTTACATGTACTCCATTTATAGGCCTAGGCTTATTCAATCTTACCTTACCAGCAATCACTGTCGACCAAGTTTCCTTGCTTTCCCCTCTGTTTCCTTTTAATTTATTCAACTCTTCCATTAACTTAGCAATATCTTCCTTTAGCAGCTTTATAATTTCGTCTTTTGAGGACAGTTCGTTTCTCAGGTTATGACATTCGCATGACGGTAGCGGTAGGCCTACATTACGACAATCGGTTTCACTTTTCTCCTCATTCAATTTTACCTGAGATCTTGTGATGATTTTATTTGCATTTTTTACTTTTATTTTGCACGACGAGCATAAATCCGTTACGGTTACACAACCTGACGAGATACTAACACTGTTGACAGTCGTCATACTAGAGATCTAAGTGAGCCTAGATGTTTACACCAAATTACACTAAATTTAATTTAATTATTACTACCTAATAGAATTAATCTAATAACCTACCAATAAAGAAGAATGTGAAATACGTATATCTTCCAATCGGGTGAAGTCTCGTAAAAGCACCACTGCTCTACTTGGTTCAAACAGTGATTGAAGAAGTCACCGAATCTTTGGATACACGTTCCCACAACTTAGTTTAAGTTTATTAAATTATCAACAAGAATTTTTAATACTATCAATATTCCGTATTACACTTGATCTAAGGAAAGTAACTTTATAGATTTTAAGCCTCTGTTATAATATTTTACCACTTTTATCAAATATTTACACTAGCTGCTATTTCACTACACTTTCACTGTGACGCCATCTTGCTTGCTTGGCAGCGTAATTAAAGGTCATAGAATGCAGTGGGTAATAGCATCAGTGCTCATACACAGTACTTAGGGTTTATAGAAACTTAAAGACACACATTGTATGGCCTCTTGGGTGGTTGTGCAAAGCATTTGTTGGCAGAATATTGGTTTAGTTCATTTTGGCATGCTTGTGTGCTCATTATGGACCTATCTTAAAAAATTGTGTCACTTTATATTTTAGTACATAACTCAATCATTGAACAGTGTAATCAGTTTAGAAATGTATTAAAATTGTGAGTTAATTATGAAGGCAGTCTCAGAATAACTTTCTGTATCTGGGGAATAAAATTGGTTGAAAAGGTTTCTCAGAAGGGATGCCGGGATTTAGTCCAGTCCCTAGCTTTGACAATGCGCATGCGCTAGGAAGTTGCACTAATACACAGGAAAGATAAGATATATGCAAAAAAACAAAGTTTAAAATACATCTACAGAAATTTTAGAAGAATATAAAATTATTAGCAACCAAGTTACAAAACTTAGAGAAACCTACAAAGAAACTACTTTGACCAAAAAATTCAAAATGCAAATAATCAGAGGGAAGTGTGGAGTGTTGTTAGTGAGATGTTAAATATTCCAAAGGGAAAAAGTGAAATTGTCAAACTTATAGTCGACGGCAAAAATATCGAGAAAAGTGAAAATATGTGTTACGAAATTAACAAATATTATGTTAATATTGCTAACAGTGTATGGGAAAATCAAGAAAATGGTTCTACCTCGGATATTACGAGATATAACAAGTAGTTCCGTGAAGAACTATACAGCCTATTTTCATATACTGTATCCTACTTATGTTAATTGCCTCTATCAACATACAAAATTTCAGTTTGAAGGTTGTGATAGATTCGTAGATATTGAGAACCGTCTGAATATTTCAGATGGTCGCCAGGTTGGATTTTTATTTTTGTACTATTACATTAAGATTAATGTGTACGTGTGGTATTCAAACTTCAATCGCATGATTAGAACACAAGAAGTAAAAACGAGATTTTAAAATTTCGCACAGCTGCCATCTTGTGGTTATGCAAACAATTGAAATAAATTAGATGCCAGTGGATTAACATTTCTATAAGCATTTAACGTGCAACGTTTCACTGCACTCGGATAGTTAATTCGCGAGAAACGTCCATTTAAATATTTATAATTCACGTCGCCGCCATGTTGGATTTGTGCTCGCCAGGTTACTGAAAGTCCTATAGGTGAACTTATGTTCATAGCCTCTGTGAACATTTAAAAAAATCAGTTTGATTGCTGTAAAAGATTCATAGATATTGAGAACCGTCTAAATATTTTGGATTTTTATATGTATAGGCCTAGGCCATAGAGTTATGTACCATTCAAGGACAATTATTCCCTAGGTTCATTATTCAACTTTCACTTCGATCGCATGATTAAGACACAAGAAATAGAAACTTAATTTTAAAATTTCGCACAGCCGCCATCTTGAGGTAATGTGAACAATTGAACTAACTTAGATCCCAGTGCATTACAATATGTAAAATCATTTACTGTACCACATTTCACTGCGATCAGAGAGTTAAATCAAGAGAAAAGTCTATTAAAATGTTTCAAATTCGCTTGGCCGCCATGTTCGTTTTGTACTTTACAGGTTTATGAAAGTTACATAGATAAACTTGTATCAGTGCCTTTTATCACCGTACAAAATGTCAGGGTGATATCTGTAATAGTTTCTGAGATATAGAATGCCAGTGAAATATTTTGCACGGCCGCCATTATGAGGTTATGTAAACAATTGAACGTAATTAGACTCCAGTGCATTACAATGTGTATAAACATTTGCTGTACCAAGTTTCATTATGTTTGGATAGTTAAATCGCGAGAAAAGTCTATTTAAATGTCTCAAATTTGCTTGGCCGCCATGTTGGTTTTGTAGTCACCAGGTTTTTGAAAGTCTCATAGGTGAACTTCTAGTAGTGCCCTTTATCACCGTACACAATTTCAGGGCGATATAGGTAATAGTTTCGGAGATACTGAATGCTGGTGAAATATTTTGCACAGCCGCCATGTTGGATTGGTGAGACACAATAAAATTTGAAGGGCACGGTCTGGGTCGGCCAGAATAGTGCTATGATATTACCGAGTTTCATTGTAATCGCTCCAGCCGTTTAGAAGTTATTAGGGGGGGGGGCACGGACAAAAGGTGATCTCATCAGCCTATTTTTTCTTTTTTCATAAAAAGAAAATAGGCTAAAAATACCACTAGCACTAAGACAATCTTTATGTTACCTACTGATGCTAATGAAATATAATCAATTATAAACTCCCTAAAACACAAAAACAATATAAGTGAGGACAACACTACTAATGTCATGCTACAATTGTGTCTTGAGGGCCTTACACCATATCTTGTCAAAATAATAAATCTTTCACTGATGACTGGTATATTCCCCGATGCCTGTCAAGTCCTAGGGTGGTCCCGATCTACAAAAAAGGAGACAAAACCCACCCATCAAATTACAGACCCATTAACATTATATCTGCCATCAGCAAGGTTCTAGAAAGCGTTGTTAAACGAAGACTTATGAATTTCCTTATGAAAAATGTTTACTTTGCAAAATGCCAATATGGGTTTCTTCCAAATAGAGGAGCTGACAGGAATATTTGAAGTAGTAACTGATGCAGAAAAGGCATTAGATGAAAACAAACTAGTTGCTGGTGTACTAATTGACCTTCAAAAAGCCTTTGATCTGGTTGACCATAAGAGGAGTGACACATGACTGGTTCAAGAACTACCTCACAAACAGAAAACAGTATGTTGCAATTGATAATGTAAAGGGATCTCAAATGAGAATCGACACAGGAGTACCTCAAGGTTCTGTCTTAGGACCAATTCTTTTCTTGGCCTATATTAATGATATAATTAGAATTGAAAGGCAAGCTTAAACTATTTGCAGATGATATTTGTATAATCTATCTGGGAACATCTGAACAGGAAATTATGCTAAATATTAATTATGATCTCAATAAGCTGGTGGATTGGATGAGAGCACACAAAATGGTTATCAATATCACTAAAACAAAATATTTATTCTTCCATAAACCATCATACAAGATTGAGACCACAAACATAATCAACATAGCCCACAAAGAAATAGAAAGGGTTAAATCGGCAACATACTTAGGTATCACACTAGATAGTACAATAACCTGGGAAAATCATGTAGAAAATGTAAAACATGAATAGGCCCTATAATTGGTATTATTTTCAGATTAAAAAATAGCTGTCTTACTAGCCAACAATTGAAAAATATATACTTTGCTGTGATGCATTCACATCTAATGTACATGAATTTCAGATGGGAGTATTGTAAGGAGCTGATAAGGGAACTTGAGATACTCCAGAAACGTGCAATAAAATCTATCTTTGGATTTCCTTGGCTCACACCCTCAAATGAATTATACACAAGAACTAAAATTACACCACTACAAAAACAAGTAGCTATGTCAGGAACAGTATTTGTGTACAAATTAGAAAACAAATTGATACACACATATATCCATTTTACCCATGCAAATGACATTCATTATTATGCAACAAGAGGAGTAAATCGAATATTCACCAGCCATTCCCAATCCATTAAATTTGGAACTAAAGGAAGTATGTCCTCTATAATAAAGGAATATAACTCGCTACCATTAGGCATAAAGGAAAGTTTCTCAATAAAAACATTTAAGAGGAAAACAAAAGACTTCCTATTAAGGAATGAATAGCCCATATTCAATAGCCTTGAGCAATTGCATCATACTGAATCATCTCTGTAAAGTTAGTCACTAACAATCTAATGTACCATCAACCTAAACAATATCATGTTACAAAAATTATATATATACTAGCAGGTACCCGCGGCTTCGCTCGCGATCAAGACAATGGGGACGATGCATTAATTGGTCTATTCTATTACAGCAATCGCGGCTACAGATGGGTCAATTCTAATTCTGAAAATTCTGATACATACAATACAGTATATTGATATGAGCTGAAAAGTGGGATTTTTTTAGAGTTGTCAAAATCTGCAGGGTACGATGTTACATTATATGAACACATTTTAAAATTACGTTTTTGGTTTTGCCATCTTCTGCTGAGACATAACGATTTTGTTGTCCGGATACTCGCGAGCACGCCACATACAGTTGCCCATGGGAAAAAAAGGTTTTGTCTAAATGTACACCTGCTGCTGTTAAGTGTGTGTCATTGCGCTTTGTTAATAGAAATTGCGAATATAGTTTGAAGAAGGAACTGCACTCTTGCACACTGGAATGGCAAATCTATCGGAATATGGGGAATTAAAAGTATTATTCCTTAAGCTATTCTGGGTGTAATTTTGCCACACTTTTGATGATTTGAACATCAACACGTCGCTATTAATAGACCTATAGTAAAATATATCTCACCTTGGCCGCTGATGTACTCGTACGTTATGCAGTCTCTTCCAGTGTTACGTCCCAGGGATTGAAATTCTCCAAAAACCCTTTTGCCTCACATGCCTCTCTAAATAATTAAAATTCCTCATTGTTGTTGTTGTTGCTTGATTCTTCAGTTTTTTTTTTACTGGTTTGATGCAGCCCACCAAGCCCCCTCTCCTGAGCTAATCGTTTCATCTCTACAGAGCAACCACACCCTACATCCGAGGCAATCTGTTTAACCCTGGTCTATGCCTACAGTTCTTTTCCTCGACCCTCCCTTCCATAACTAAGCTTGTTATTCCTGGGTGTCTTATTTATGTGTCCTACCAACCTATATCTTCCCTTCATTAGCAGTCGCCAGAAACAACTCTCCTCTCCCACTCGTCTTAATACCTCTTCATTTGTTACCCTATCTACCCATCTGATCTTCATCATTCTCCTGTATCACCACATTTCAAACGCTTCAATTCTCCTCTTTTCTGCTGCACCATTAGTCCAAGGTTGACTTCCTTATAATGTCACGTTCCAGACAAAAGCTTTCAAAAATGACTTCCTAATACCTAAATGTATATTCGATGTCAACAGATTCCTTTTCTGTAGAAATGCTTTCCTTGCCTGAGCCAACCTGCTTTTTATATCCCCTTTGCTTCGTCCATCACTGGATATTTTTCTTCCTAAGTAACAGAAGTATCCTACTTCCTGTAGCGTTTCACCAGCCAATTTGAGGTCCATAGAGGTTTCTGATTTATTTCGGCTGCATTCCAATAATTTTGTTTTACATTTATTGATTTTCATCATGAATTCATTCCTAAAGACGGAGTCCATACCATTCAAAAACTCGTTCAAATCCTCTGGCGTATCGGCCAAGACGACGATGTCATCAGCAAATCTCAAAGATGAAATTATTTATCCTTGAATCTTCGCTCTCCCTTTAAATTTTTCTCCAATTTCCTGATTATTGTGGTATTAGAGATCTTTGAAATGCGTTGTCCTCGCACATGGTGTAGATGCATTGTCGAAGGATAACATTCCATGTTACGAACATGGGCCGCATAACCTGCACCGAAAGCCTATTCTGGACAGCAGTTCCTTGAATTCAGATTTGCCAACATTTTATTGTCTCTTTCCATGTGGTATATCTCTGTACCTCAACATACAGAAGAGTGCTTTAAAAATCATGTCTTGTGTACATTTTGGAAAAGGTGGTGAGTGTGGTTTTTGCCAGAGTGGATACTCGCACGTAGAAATTCTTTTCAGTAAATAGACTGGTTCACAATTTTGTAAGTGCTCATTGAGGTATGTGACGGCGAGATGCCTTAAGTGTTACGGAAATGGCAATAGCCGCCACAGAGCTTCGTTGCTACTGAAATAACGACCAGACTGATATTTGTACTTAACTATACGGGATTTATAAGCCCAGTGTTTATGAAATTGAACGCAGGTATATCGCTAACTTTATTAAATAGCCGCTAGTGTAGTGTTTAAAATTTAAAAGTGGTATTAGAAGGCACTATCCCTAATTTTTTTTACCCCTGGCACTACAGGCCACGAAGGGCCTAGGCCTGTCATGCGACCGCTTCCCAGCCATTTGGCCTGCAGATATTGTGGTGACGCGTGGTCAGTGCATCGTGTTCGCTTGGCCGTTTATCTTGTTCTTCGTGACCGGGGCGCTGCCTCTCTATCAGACAGCTACTCAATTGTCCTCACGAAGCTGAGTGCACTCCGTTGCAGCCCTCACGCCAGTGTCAAAAATCTCTGACGGGGCCGGGAATCGAACCCGGGGCCTCCGGATGGGAGACAGGCACGCTACCCTGTTCTTGTGTTTATATATCTCTTGAAAAAGATAATAAATGGATTGGCACTGCCTCCTACAGGGATATATAGAAAATCGGATGTCATACCTTGAGGTTCAGTTGCCATGGAAACGGACTTGCCATTAGTTCATCAGTTTACCAGAGTGAAGATAGTTTTCTGCGAATATCTTTGAAACTGTTGGTTTTAGGGCCTTAAAATGTGGTTTTCGGTGTCCCATAGGGACCTACCGAGTATTGTTTCTCGCATCGAGGGGCGTAAAATGAGCTTTGTCCGGTCCATATGCGACAACTTCGATATTTTGTCCCGGCTGAGTATTTTTGGTGACTTTTCAGTTATGTTGCCCGTTCGACGGGAACAATGATTTATTTCCGGATGAAAGGCAGCCTATATGTTATCCTAGGGTATAAGCTGTCTCCATTTCAAATTTCATCCAAATACGTCCAGCCGTTTTAGTGTCAAGAGGTAACAAACTAACACACACACGGACACACAGATTTTCACAATTATAATATATATAGGGATATAGGGATATATATATATATATATGCCAAGCTGTAACAATGCTACTTGATTGTCCCTAACACGAGCTCTGGCTCATTGGGACCTATGTAAATAAATAAAAATAAAAGTTCACAAAACAAGTTAAGCCAATTAATCTTACTCCGATGAGTAGCCACAGTGACTCAAAGAGCCCCTGGAGGTGGAAGTGACTCATTGCTGATCGAGAAGAATTTTATTTTATCCACCACCCTATGGGGTCCTCCTGAGGACGATCATATGACCCATCACCCTAATATGCTGTAGCTGGAATACAATATCCACTTGTAATAATGAAATGAAATGAAAATCCACAACCTGCTTCCAGTCGACCGAGTCAGGGAATGAATGAATGGTGAAACCAAGACGATTTTGGTTATTTTCCATCGTCTTAAAAATGCAAGTGTATCTGACGTTCGTTGCGCAAAATCGACACCATCTCCTAACTAAATTGGTGACCTAGAAAAATCGCTGTTATCTGTATGTTGTTAACATGACGCCTTGTTGTTAAAAGATTAAGGTTATAATAATTGTTGCGATTGGGACGAGAAGATTAAGATTTATTGATGCTGAATTATTAATTTAATTTCATGGGAATTTATTGTGGAAACGTTTCCCAGTTATGTCATACCTTTGATATATATCGAACCGAGAATTTCTGGATTAGAGTTGATTATTTAACAGAATAAGTTAGCTCCTCTTATTGCCTTTCCCTAAGAATAACCAACTTTAGATCTCATCATATTAAGCGAGTGAGTTGGGTTATATTTATACCAAAAAATAATGTACCTTGTAAATTGATACAGTTGAAGTCCATTAGTCCGGCATCCAACAGTCCGGAATGCCCGATAGTCCGGCATCGCTCCGGAAAATTGTAAAAATTTTGGTTTTCTCTAAAAGTGTGTCTTTAAAGCAAATAAAAACGCTCGAGATTTATTCGGAAGTTTTCGGGGTAGTTCGGGATCATCCGGAAGTGCTCGGTATTGTTCGGAAACAACTAGCGGCCGGCTAGTCTCAGCTGTCACAACAAATACAGGTGCAGTGCAGCACAGTTAATCAATCACGAAGCGTCTTTACCATTTTTATTGTGCGTTGTTGTTTTGTGTCCTTTCACTAGCTACAGTGCTTCAGAAATTATTGATTTCCATATCATTAGAAATAAATTTTATACTAAACGCCAAAAGTCAAGAAAACAAAAAGACATTCGTGACTTTTTTAAATCTAAGTGAAATATGTTTTACAGTACGTGTACATACATTATATGAAATGTAAAATAAACTTTGTTGTACTGTATTTGCATACTGTATTTGTAGTTTAATTATGTATTAACCTAATTGTTCTTATAATTACGATTTATGTATGTAGTTAAAAAAACAAAGTACATTTGTTTTAAGGCAAAGCCTACACTAAAAAGTAGGGGCACCGCCCGATAGACCGGAATTTTCGGTAGTCCAGCACCGAGCCGGTCCCGAACGTGCCGGATTATCGGACTTCTACTGTACATGTGAAAGACTTTGGAATCTTGTAACTGATTTTGTGTTGTACCAAAGACGAATTTAATTGAAGGGTAGTATTTAATGCATAAGGAGCTTGGCCAAGAAAACCATTGAAGTAAATAGGGCCCCGATCGGGAGCTCATGTAGTGCGAATTGAAAGAAATTATTCTCCTGTCTTAACCAAATACTAATACCAGAAGTAAGTCGAAGGTTTGTAATTAATTAACATGGAAAGTGGTGAGTATTGCATGTTGTATTAACATTTGGAAAAGGAATGCGAGTACAAATTCAATGATTCTTAGCATGTGTATATCAAAGGGAGTAGTGCATGTGATTGGTAGATCTTGAAAGAATAACTTGTATGTATTAGTTTTAGATTCTGATGTTGGAGTATTGTATGTAGATTCCCTCTTGCTCCGATTAAATTATTATGATATTGTATTATATGTTGCTTGCCACGGAGGGTGAGTGGTTATAGTGTCGGACTACCAACCCCAAGATTGCAGGTTCGCCCCTGGCCATGGTAAGTGATTTTTGAAGGCGACAAAAATCACGATACTCATGTCATACGTTGTTGGCATGTTAAAGAACCCATTTGAATTCAGTAGGCCGTGTTCAATGGCAAAATTAATCTCGGGATTTTCCGCCAACACAAAGTTCCTCCATTCTCTACTTGAAAGCGCTGTAGTGTCAAGGAGTTTAGATATCTAACCTCCTTGACTTTCATAGCGATCAAAGGAACGACGAAATTCGACATGCAAGCTATGTTGTTATTTACCAGGCAATAGTTTTGATAATTTGGATCTCTGGGCACGGGTTCTCTTCCATCCACGGGCTACGGTCCCGGTTGTCTCCCTATCCTCCTTATAGTAAAGCCATCATTACTTCGGGGTGCAAGGCATTTGGATGCGTCTCAAATAGCCTCTCCAATTGCAAATGTCAACCTCACCTTCTCGCGGTGCACCCTGTTACCATAGACGAGGCTCTGGCGACCGAGTACGGTATATGGCGGGATAACCACATAATGATGCAGTAAATGGCATCATTTCCACCCACAACATCTTGGGAGGGAGCAAGTGCCAAGGCTTAAAGGTGGCAGCCCCACCATGGCACTCGGCAAATGTGAGCTAATAACTCGCAGTTGCTTAAAAAAAAACACATATTAAAGAAACTAAGAAAAGCAGCCGGACGGATCCTACGATGACGACCTTTGGCTTGAAAAAGGACATGAATATTGGGTTTTGGAATGTTAGAACATTGTACCAGACTGGAAAACTAAAGCAGCTTGCTACCGAGGCAGAACGGTACAGATTGGATATCCTAGGAGTTAGTGAAGTAAGGTGGAACGAATTTGGAGAGATGAGAACTTTGAGCGGACAAACTTTTCTCTACTCGGGTAAGCCAAATGAAGACGACCCACATCATGAGGGAGTGGGATTGCTCCTAAACAAGAGAACAAAGAGCAGTTTGCTGGACTGGAAGCCCATTTCATCAAGAATTATCATGCAAGGTTCAAGGGGAAGGTCAGAAATGTTTCGGTGGTCCAATGTTATGCACCTACAGAAGAAGCCGAAGCAGAGGACAAGGCAAAATATTATTCAGAACTCCAGACTACTATGCAGAACATAAACAAGAGGGATATTGTGATAGTCATGGGAGACTTCAACGCCAAAGTGGGAGCTGAAAACCTGGGACTTGAACAAGTAATGGGCCAACATGGATTGGGTGTCATGAATGAGAATGAAGAACTGCTGGTTGACTTTTGTGCAAGAAATGAACTCGCTATAGGGGGAACCCTCTTCCCTCATAAAGAATGCCACAAAGTGACATGGGTATCTCCAGATCTGCAAACCGAAAACCAGATTGACCACCTGACAATTAGCAGAAGCTGGAGAAGGTCACTTCTGGATGTCAGAAATCGACGAGGAGCAGATATAGGCAGTGACCATTATCTAGTAACTACCCGCATCCGAGTTAAGATTGCAGCTGCGAAGAAACGGTTTGAGCAACATATGAAAAGGTTTGATGTTGGAAAACTACAGATTGAGAGAAACAAGGAACATTTTAAGATCAACCTCAGTAACAGGTTTACAGCCCTGCAGGTGGATGGAGATGATGTTGAAGAACACTGGGAGAAAGTTAAGACTGCGTTAACAAACACAGCAGAGGAGGTACTTGGCTTCAAGAACACCAGGAGGAAAGAATGGATGACAACAAACACTTGGGAGTGTATAGAACAACGTAGAGAGCTGAAACTCAAGCTGAATAATTGCAGGACACGAACCCAGAAAGTTGAACTCCAAGCAGCATATCGTGCTAAAGACCGGGAAGTAAAGAAGAATGCAAAAGCAGACCGGAAAAAGTGGGTATCAAACCTTGTTGAATTAGCAGAGACTACAGCAAGAGAGAGAAATATGAAAGGCTTGTATGACATTACGAGGAAACTCGCCAAGAAGAAATTTAAACAAAGTAGACCCATTAAGAATAAACAAGGAGACATGCTCACTAATGAAGAAGCAAAATTAAACAGATGGCAGGAATGCCATATGTAAATGAAGATGGTGAAATGGACGGCATCAACACAGAACCACCCTCAAGAAGTGAGATCAAAGAAGCAATCAGACAAATAAAAAATGGAAAGGCCCCAGGAGTAGATAACATAGCGCCTGAGCTTCTAACCGTTGATCCTGATATGACGGCCGATATGTTGCATCCACTGTTTACAAAAATCTGGAACGAGGAAAAATTGCTAAAGGAATGGAGAGAGGGACTCCTTGTCAAATTACCGAAGAAAGGTGACCTGACCAACTGTCACAATTGGAGAGGTATCACTTTACTTTCAATTCCCAGTAAAGTGATGACTCGCGTGATACTCAACAGAGTAAAAACAAGGATAGAAAAACGACTTCGCAAAGAACAAGCAGGTTTCAGGAGCAACCGCTCATGCATCGACCAAATTAACACTCTACGGATCATTATTGAACAGTTTAATGAGTACAATGCTAGCTTATTTCTTCTGTTCGTGGACTTTGAGAAGGCTTTTGATTCATTGGAAAGGAACGCCATGTGGAGAACACTACAAAAGTATGGCATACCAAGGAAAATAGGCAAGATCATCAAGCAGACCTACGACGACTTCACATATAGAGTAATCCACGAAGGGAAGCTCTCGGAGCCCTTCTCCGTAAATTCTGGTGTGCAACAAGGGTGTGTCCTATCTCCGACTATCTTCCTCCTTGTCCTTGATGATGTCTTGAGAAAAGTTGTCGAGGGAAGGCAGAGAAGCATCCAGTGGGGACTGGTCGAGAGATTGGAGAGTCTAGAGTTTGCCGATGACATATGTCTATTGACTCAGAAACATACTGATATGGAGGGAAAGCTGCAGGACCTGGAGAGAGACGCTGGAGCAGTGGGCCTAAGGATAAATGCTCAGAAAACAAAGGTGATGAAGGTCAATGCGAAGAGCAAGCAGAAACTCAGAGTCAATGACGAAGATGTTCAGGAAGTCGAAGAGTTCACATATCTTGGCAGTGTGACTACGCAGGATGGAGGAGTAACAGCTGATGTCAAAATGAGGATCCAGAAAGCCAATGCGGCATTCATACAGCTCTATCCGATTTGGAGGGCCAGAGAAATATCGATGAAAACGAAACTGCGCATTTTTCAAACAAATGTGAAAACAGTGCTGCTGTATGGCTGTGAAACGTGGAAAGTTACCTCAGAGATCACCCACAAGCTGCAAGTATTCATAAACAGATGCTTACGAAGAATAAAGCGCATCTTGTGGCCAAGAGTCATTTCAAATGAAGACCTTTGGAAGCAAACCAAAGTAGAACCTATTGGTATACAAATAAAACGGAGGAAATGGAAATGGATTGGCCACACCTTACGTAAAGAACAAAATGCAGTGGAGAGACAGGCTTTGTTCTGGAATCCCCAAGGACAGCGCAAGAAAGGAAGACCGCGGAAGTCATGGAGACGCAGTGTGATGGATGAGGCAAAACAAGAAGGAAAGACCTTTGGCGAACTCAAGACCTTTGGCTCAAAATAGGATACGCTGGCGCTGCTTTGTCGAAGCCCTATGCTCTGCAAAAGAGTAAAAGGACATAAGCAAGCAAGCATCATTACTTCGACTTGACGTTTCAGTGCTAGGCTACCAGTTTCATTCGCTAAATCGCGACAACGCGAACAAAACTCAATTTATCGTGATATATCGATTTGAATGGCTGCCTGTAATTGTCAAATTAAAGTTATTTTCAGTCTGACCGCTCGATAACTCTAGGGTAACACTGAAACGTCAAGTCGGAAGTAATGATGGCTTTACTATAAGTAGCAGTATTAAGTAGTTGGGTAGGAAAGTGCAACATAAAAATATTCCTTCCCTTCAAAGGGTACATATAGGTCAAAAGGACATTAGTTTTCGGCAGAGAGAAAGATACTTCCTCGGTCATCGACTATGACGGAATACCTTTCTATGGATAGAATACAAGCACATTCTGCTAATCGATTGTATACACGTTGAAAGAAAAATAATACCATCTACTGGATTTATTAGCCTAAGATAAACCAGTTGCACTAATACCATGTAATCTCAGCACCATCTTCTGCTCCAATAGTCCATTTGTGACAATTTCCGACAGTAGCAACCCTGTGGAAAGGATAATGTGGCTTTGGGCCTCCTGGGATTGGTGGTCTTGTTTATTCTCAAAACACAAAGAAAATGCTCTTGTGCCTTTATGTTCCCCTTGAAGGAGTGCTTTCATTCTTGCAGACAGATTTTAATGGTATAGCCTGCAATGTGCTTGCTTTAGACTTACTAAATGGTTACTGAAAAGAAGGGGAAGAATTCAATGGAAGTATTGTCACTATTGTTAAATAATACTAGGACCTATACGGGAAGAGGGAGGCACCTACAGAATTCGGCACAATGATGAGCTTTACAGCCATCAAGAAGACATTGTGACTTGTATAAGAAAGAGGCGCCTGGCCTTCTATGGACACTTGACCCGCATGATCCCTTGCCGGCTCACCAGTAAGATCTTCACAGTGGCAGGAAGAGGGAAGGCCTCTAGGACCAAGTGGATCTCTTCGGTCAGGACGGATTTAGACCACCTAGGGATCCCACTTAATTCCATACAGGACCGCCAACAATTCCGGCAAGCTATCTGACAGGGAGTTTTTCCTGTATCACTGACATCTCAGAAGAACACCGGTGTCAGCAGACCACCATGAACGGAGGAAAGAAAGCTGGCTCATAGTCAGATGATGAAAAAGTCCTGGAAGAAGAGAAAAGACAAAGCGACAAGGAGATACAAGCCCCGTGGTCCTCAGTAGGCCAAAACGACGAAGAATACTAGGACAGGTATAACAAGAATACGAGGCACACTGTCTTGCCTGGGCCAACTTAAGTGTATCATGCACTGGTGTTAAAGTGATTTTAATCGTGGCACATGTCATTTAGAGAGCCATGTGGCAACATACTGTATCACACTGGCAAGTGGAAACTGATGACAATTGATGTTCAAAACTCCTGTCATCCTCCATGACAATGCCTACCAGTCACGAGCGATGGGAGGTACTGGAACGTCCACCCTATTTACCTGATTTTTTAATCCGTGGAATAATGACATTTTTACAAACAACATAAATAATTCGTAGGGATCACAACGATAGAAAGAGAAGTCATTAATTATTCATACTGTTTGTCAGTCACTGCATGGACGATGAGCGACGGCAATCAAAATGTGACAATGGCATAGACACAGAGAAAATCACATTAAAACAATTAAGCTAAACTAAATGTTCAACCCGTACATAGCATCCAGAGATGTCTCCTTAAAACAATATCTCTTGAAAGGAGCATTTGATAATTCTGAATTTAATACAAGAGAAAAATGATTTCAACAATCGATTTACATGCAAACAGTGGAGGGCTGAAGCTACTTTGTAATCATCAACGACCGAAACTTCTACCATAATGATATAATGCGGACAGTTATTTATACCAAATTTGATGCAAGAGAAATAGCTTATATATGAGCTGGCACAGATCATAAGAACTTGCTTCTTGTAACCTAATTTCAAAGTGTGAAATTTCCTAATGAGCCTGGTTATTCAAATTCTGTTTAAGTTCCCCTCCTTGGATTTCCTAGGTGACAGAACAAATTCAAAGTGTGTATTTCACCTGTGTTTAGGACAAACCATAATACACTAATCTAACACAACACACAATTGATACTCCACTCTTGATCATAGAAAGAATGTAGTGAGGGACATGAATCACCAGCCCAGTTAGTACTGTAGGTATACATGCATACATGGTAATGTGTATCCAGGTGCACCTACATCTGTTGTAACTTTGAGTTTACGTGAACATTGTGCTAGTTTCTCCAAGGAAGACTGTGTAATCCTGTGCACTGGTTCCAACGACGTATCAAGAAATGATGCAGATACTGCAATTATAGGTATAAAATCCACTCTTGCCAATTAAATACGACAAATGTCATAGCAGCAAATCTACCGCTTAGGCTTGATCTTCCAGGGTTCTCATGTGTAAATAAAGAGATTGAAAAAACAAACAATTGATTGACTAGGATTTGTAGTCACTTCAAAAATGTTAAAATGGTAGATGTAAACAGTTTTTCCCATCAGAGTTGGTGTTCATCAAGGGTCGGCTTTGTCCCCGCTCCTGTTCATCATCTGTCTTGACACCATCGCAGCCGAACTACTGCAACCACATCCCTGGACCTTGCTCTATGCTGACGATATCATTGTAGCCTGCAAGTCTCGCCAAGAATTGGAACAACATGTTCAATGTTGGAAAACTGCACTAGACACCCATGGCCTACGACTTAATATTGGGAAGACAGAGTATATGGAGTGTGGAGTACCAAGTGAAGGATCTATTCACATTGATGGCACAGAACTCCGAAAATCATCTGTATTCAAATACTTGGGTACGCTAATCTGTTCAGATGGCCGAACACTCCCAGATGTCCGAAACAGAGTCAACGCTGCATGGCTGAAATGGCGCCAAGTTACTGGAGTCCTTTTTGACCGGAATGTGCCACTATATCTAAAGTCGAAAATTTACAGAATCATCGTTCGACCAGTAGCACTGTACGGTACTGAATGCTGGCCAGTAACGAAGAGACATGAACAACAACTACATGTCATGGAGATGAAGATGATTCGCTGGACACAGGGACTTACTAGACTGGACCACATCAGGAATGACAATGTTCGAGCTACATTTGGTGTGGCTCCAATCCATGAAAAAATGCGGGAGAGCCGTCTGCGTTGGTATGGCCATGTACTGCGTAGCAATCACTCTTCAGTCGCGAGAACTGCACTTGACATCAGTCCAGAAGGCCGACGACCACGAGGGCGACCGAGAAAGCGCTGGCTGGATACTATGCGGGAGGACATGCAACTAGTGAATGTCACAACTAGAGACGCTCAAGATCGAGCAGTATGGAAGAAAAAGTGCAGAAAAGCAGACCCTGCAATAAAGCGGGATCAATGCTAGGAAGATGATGAAACAGTTTAGATAGACATAATTTTACAAGACATGGTATGCACATGAATGACTCAGGGAAGCATGCATTTGCACTGGATATCTGTTCTATTATGCAAGATTTCACTCTGCAAAAAACAGTAATTGCTCTTCCTTTTAATTTAATCTGATGGAAGGCACTGTTATGATTAAAGTAGAGCAGTGCCAACCAATTCTACAAACCAGTAATAAATATAAAAACTGCCAGGTAAAAATCATTCACCAAAACATACAGTATGCATCAAATAAGAGAAACCTTATTGAATCATATCTTAATAATAAGCAACCAGATGTTTTTGTAATGACAGAGCATGGGCTGAATTAACAGGAAATGCAGTCTATAAATTATTGTGGATACAAAGTAGTTGCTGAATTTTGCAGAGCAAAAACAAAATCAGCTGGTGTTACTATTTTAACAAAAGACACTACAAAAATTACAAAATTAGGATCAGTAAAATTTTTATCAAAGACAAAAGACTGTGAAATATCTGTAGTTCAGTTTAAATCTGAAGGAATTTTACTTAACATATTTGGAATCTACAGATCACCTAGTGGTGATATAAATAACGTTTTTGAAATTTTCTCTCATATATCCAGAATTAACCAAAACTCTCATAATAGCATATGTGGTGATTTCAATATAGACCTTCTTGATAAAAAATGATAAACATGTACAATATTTTAAACAATTAGTAAGTTCATTTAGCCTACTAGAATTACAGCACATTCACCAGCATGCATTGATAATATTATTACAGATTTTCCATTAGACAAGTGTGTGGCAGAGAATTATGATGATGGTATTTCTGGTCTAGCTGAGAAAATAACCCCAAGTGGCATGTGCAGATTTGTGAACAGAAGGAACATAACTCAAGATGGAATTTTATATTTTCTAAATGTTCTCAAATGTACAAATTAGGAAAGAGTTTATGAAGCAGAGCATGCTAACAACAAATGGGTACAATTTATGCTATTATTCAGTCATCATTATAATACAATTTTTCCTATTAGTAAGTGTAAAATAAAATATAATCTAGAAAGTAACAATAACTGGATAACTAAGGAAATTAAAGAGCTACAAGCAAATATACACTCATTAATTCATCTAAACAGAACATACAAATCAGCACAGCTCTCTTCATTAATCACAGCCCAGAAAGCCAAATTAAAAATGCTAGTAGATAGGGAAAAGAAAGCATATAATGATCACAAAATCAAATCCTCCAACAACATTAGTAAAACTTCATGGAAAATAATTAACAACATCTGAAATAAAAATTTAAAAGACAACAAATCAAATATAAAACTTAAGCAAGACAATACAACACTAAGCGTTCCAGTAGATATTTGTGAAATGTTTAACTGCTATTTTATTAATGTAGTGGAAAAATTAATTAACATAGGAAAAAGAAATCAACCTGAAAATGTAATATATCAAATGACTTCAAATACGCATACATTATTTTTACTTCCAACAAATGAAAGCAAGGTGGAAAGGGTAATTGATTCCCTGAAAAATAAATCCTCCAGTGGAATGTATGGTATACCTAACAGTATACTAAAATTATGTAAACACTACATCCTCGCACCTGTAACGCACATAATAAATAGCTCTTCCTCTCAAGGAGAATTCCCATCAGATCTAAAGAAATGTAAAGTTGTCCCAATTCATAAACCAGGCTCAGCAAGTGACATATCCAACTACAGACCAATTACCATTCCTTCAGAGTTTTCAAAAATATTTGAAATTATTTATCTGGATAGAATAAAAGCATTCATAACAAAACACCATCTGCTATCACAAGCTCAGTATGGATTTCAAAAAGACAAGTCCACTACTGATGCTGCCTCGAAGGTAACAAGTGCCATAGTAGATGCCATTAACAAAAATGAAGAAATCGTAGCTATATTCCTTGACCATTCAAAAGTGTACGACTGTCTATATACCAAGTTGCTTCTAAAGAAACTGTACAGTTATGGTCTAAGAGGTATACCAGCAAAATGGCTCGATTCATACTTAACCAATTGTAGTCAGTGTGTCCACATTCAACATGAAAATTCTAGTAATGTGAAAGTATCTCACTTTTAAAAACTCACTAGAATATAACATGGCATACCACAGGGCTCTGTGTTAGGGCCATATCTCTTTCTACTGTGTGTCAATAACGTGCCTAACATTTTAGATAATGAATGTGTGAAGACTGTACTATATGCAGATGACATTACCATTTTAATTAGAGGTGAAAATTACAAAACATTACAAAAAAATATTACATAAATGCAATACATAAACTGGAAACATACTTAGAAGCTCACTATCTAAAGCCAAACATTAAAAAGACTCATTATATTCATTTTAGGATGTATACTTCAAAACTTCCAGATAATAATCCAAGCATTGTACTCAACCAACAACAAATAGACAGCACCGATGAACAAACCTTTCTTGGTATGACAATGGAAACAGATCTTAGTTGGAAAAAAACACATAATAAAACTACAATCTAAATTAAGCAGTGCAATATTTGTATTAAAGCAGCTAGGACAGGATGTTAACATTAATATCCTGTTATCAAGTTATTATGCTCTATTTCACTCCCACCTGGTCTATGGAATAAATCTATATGGCAGTGCAACAAAAGAAGTTTTAAGCAATATTTTTATCCTGCAGAAGAGAGCAATCCGTTTTATGTTTGGTTTACACCCTCTAACATCTTGTAGGGAATATTTTTAAAAATTCAGAATAATGACATTACCATCATTGTATTTATTCAATTGTTTTATGTATATTAAGAGACAAATTCGAACTGGAAATGCTAATATTGTAAAAAAATCTGATCTACATTCGTACAACACTAGAAGCAGAATGGATGTTCACTGTCAATATTATAGAGGAGCTTTCAGAAAAAAAGATCCCTTGTTTACTGCCTCAAAATATTTTAACTTGCTGCCCCTAACTCCAAGAAATGTCAGCACCATTTCCACATTCAAATTTAAATTTAAAAAATGGCTCACAGACAAGGCAATATATTCAGTAGAATAATTCGAGGCAATGTGCATAGAGATGTAAGTGTTTGTATATTGATTATATTATTTACCTGTATACCTGTAATTATGTATTTTATTTTAATTATGTTTCATGTATAATTATGTATTTTATAATTTGACGACTCCCATATGTATATTAACACACTACCTTGGAGAAATAAAGAAATGAAATGAAATACAGCCCTATACACAGGAGATTAAACAATAATAATACAGATAACACACAATGTGCAGATTAAACAAAGGAAACAGTTTTATAAAAGAAATCCAGTCAAATTTTATTCAGTTGGAGAAATTGCTCACGAACAGGAATATAGAGAGTAATGACGTTCATCTTCTAACCTACGGATTTGCACTTTTAGGGTAAACAAAAAAAGTTACGAAGTCCTATTCAAAAGAAAAATCAAGGCTTTTTGCCCTTGGAATGAATCAACATATGTCTCTTGAAGTTACTACTATCGACGAACTCCTTGGAACAGACAGAACACGAATGCCGCTTAACACCGGTGTGAAGATATTGGTGCCTCAACAGCTGCTTGTAATACTTGAAAGTCTCATCACAATTAGAACAGGAATACGGCTTTTCACCTGTGTGTTTTGGCATGTGCAATTTAAGATTAGACTTCAGTGCGAAACCTCTTCCACATGTTACACAAGTGTGTGGCTTTTCATTAGAATGAACCAAATTATGACGTTCCAAGTCTCTTTGGTAAATGAATTCCTTTTGGCATTTTGAACAATTGAAGCGTCTTTTCAGTTTATGGTTCAAGAGAATATGTCTCTTCAAATTCAAGTATACCTTACCACACAAAGAACACGACTCCAACTTCCTGGTCGAGTGAACTTTTGAATGCTGCACAAGATTCCCAGGTATCGAGAATGCCTTCCCACACTCGGAACAGTTGAGCGGCTTCTCTCTGGAGTGGACGAAGAGGTGCCTCTTACAGTGCGCAATGCTAGAGAAGTATTTCCCGCACGTGACACAGGAGTAGCCTCCCTCCTTGTTCTTTCTGCACATGGTCGAGGTCTTATTGCTAGATCAGAGAGAAGAGGTTTTGAAAGAATAAGATTTTCATGAGCGACAAACATAGACGTTCAGTTATTAGGTCATGTATTGTTCAAACAAATGTTATTTATTCGATTTAATATAATTTGTCCACTTATTTACCCTATTAAAAGTTTAGTACCCTTCAAGTTTCATAACCGACTCCAGACCTACCTCGTACAAGATTAAGCAAGCCGTGGTTCGCACAGAATGCTATGAAATAAGTAACAACGGCTTTGGGAGACTACAAGACCTAAAGAATCAACCAGAACAAGAGAAATGTGAAAAGTATAACCGGGAAAGAAGAATATATGTTAACCTACTTCGCGCAAAGAAGAAGGATTACGCGCATAAAAACGAACACCAAATACTGAGAGAAGCGGAAAATAAACCATACAAAGCCTTAGATGCAAAAAGAAACACAGTGATACCGAACATCCCGCTGGAAACCTGGGAAACCTGGTTCACAGAACTGCTACAAAAGATGGCCTTAAAAAAACGGACAAGGAGAGCTCACGGAAAGTGATATGCAGCCAACCTTAGCAGAAGCAGAAGTCTGGTCGGTGATACAGAGAAGCAAGCCTGGAAAAGCAGCAGGACCGGACAATATTTCAAACGAAATCATCAAGGCCTCACTTCCATACACAATATTGACAGGCCTATTCAATAAATGCATAGAACTCCGAAATATACCGAATACCTGGAGAAAATCAACAATCACGATTATATATACTGTAAAGACAGGGGACCACAGGATGCACCGGACTCATACAGGGACATCACGCTAGAAAGTGCAGCCTTCAAGATGTTGTCCATTATAATACGGGAAAACATCTTCAATCGAATAATGGAGGTCACACCAGAAGAACAATACGGATTCATACCAGGAAGATCGACGACCCACACAATACAGAAAGATCTGTTAGTATAATAAGTTATAAATAGCTATTGTATTTGTAATATATCCCCGTGGTGTTGGGGTAGCGCCTGCCTCTCACCCGGAGGCCCCGGGTTCGATTCCCGGCTCCGTCAGGGATTTTAAAACTGACGTGAGGGTTGGAACGGGGTGCACTCAGCCTCGTGAGGAGAATTGAGTAGCTGTCTGACAGTGAGGCAACGCCCCGTTCACGAATACCAAGATTAACGGCCGAGGGGACCCGATGCGCTGATCACGCGTCACCCCAATATCTGCAGGCCAAATGGCTGGGCAGCGGTCGCTTGGTCGGCCTAGGCCCTTCATGGGCTGCATAGTGCCAGGGGTTGTTGTTGTTTGTAATATATACCTGTAAGTTCTTTTATTTTATAGATGTAGTTACTGACGTGTCCTATATCAAAAATGTATTGTATACATGTAATTGATCAAATGGATTAATAAAATCTAATCTAATCTATTAGAATACATAGGAGAAGCTCTAAGACAACCCAGAGGCAACACATACGCGACCAAAAGGTTTTTGATGGAGTGAACAGAAATATTCTCATCAAAAACTCAGGACAGTGCTAGGTCCAGAAGACCACTTTACAGAACTCATAAGAAGCATCCTGGAAAGCAACGTAATAAGTAGGGGGCGGATTTCTATGACAAGTCATATTTTTAGCCTACTTTCGATTTTTGCAAAAAATGAAAGCAGACTTATGAGAGCAACACAGGGCGAAAAAGAGTGTGTCTGTCTGTGTGTGTGAGTGTGTGTACTCTGAATGTCTGTCCCCCCCTATCAATTCGAACACGGTGAGCGCAAATTGAACGAAATTTGGTACAAAGGTAGCACTAGCAAAGGACACCTCAGTGTCATGTTTTATATCGCCGCCATCATGACGGAAACGTAATGGCGGCCACACAAATGTTCAAAGCTTAAATCAAATTACGACTAACCTAATCATCCGATCTCTACCAAATTTTGCAACAACATACCTTTATGGTGGCAGCATCCTTTGACCAAACTAATAGGTCATCAGCCTAATAGTTTGCGGATGGCGGCCATCTTTGTGTGAAAATCGATTGCCCCTATTAATTCGAACACGGTGAAACCAAATGGAACGAAATTTGGTACAGAGGTAGTACTAGCAAAGGGCACTCCAGTGTCATGTTTTATATCGCCGCCATCTTGACGGAAACGTAATGGCGGCCACACAAATTTTCAAAGCTTAAATCAAATTACGACTAACCTAATCATCCGATCTCTACCAAATTTTGCAACAACATACCTTTATGGAGGGAGCATCCTTCGACAAATCTAATAGGTCATTAGCCTAATAGTTTGCGGATGGCGGCCATCTTTGTGTCAAAATTGATTACCCCTATTAATTCGAACACGGGGAAACCGAATGGAATGAAATTTGGTACAGAGGTAGCACTAGCAAAGGGCACCTCAGTGTCATGTTTTATATCACCGCCATCTTGACGGAAACGTAATGGCGGCCACACAAATGTTCAAAGCTTAAATCAAATTACGACTAACCTAATCATCCGATCTCTACCAAATTTTGCAACAACATACCTTTATGGAGGGAGCATCCTTCGACAAATCTAATAGGTCATTAGCCTAATAGTTTGCGGATGGCGGCCATCTTTGTGTCAAAATCGATTACCCCTATTAATTCGAACACGGTGAAACCGAATGGAATGAAATTTGGTACAGAGGTAGCACTAGCAAAGGGCACCTCAGTGTCATGTTTTATATCACCGCCATCTTGACGGAAACGTAATGGCGGCCACACAAATGTTCAAAGCTTAAATCAAATTACGACTAACCTAATCATCCGATCTCTACCAAATTTTGCAACAACATATCTTTATGGAGGAAGCATCCTTTGACAAATCTAATAGGTCATTAGCCTAATAGTTTGCGGATGGCGGCCATCTTTGTGTCAAAATCGATTACCCCTATTAATTCGAACACGGTGAAACCGAATGGAATGAAATTTGGTACAGAGGTAGCACTAGCAAAGGGCACCTCAGTGTCATGTTTTATATCGCCACCATCTTGACGGAAACGTAATGGCGGCCACACAAATATTCAAAGCTTAAATCAAATTACGATTAACCTAATCATCTGATCTCTACCAAATTTTGCATCAACATACCATTATGGAGGGAGCATCCTTTGACCAAAGTAATAGGTCATTAGCCTAATATTTTGCGGATGGCGGCCATCTTTGTGTGAAAATCGATTCCCCCTATTAATTCGAACACAGTGAAACCGAATGGAACGAAATTTGGTACAGAGGTAGCACTAGAAAAGGCCACCTCAGTGTCATGTTTTATATCACCGTCATCTTGACGGAAACGTAATCGCGGCCACCCAAATGTTAAAGGCTAAAATGTAATTACGACCAACCTAATAATCTAGTCTCTACCAAATTTTGCAACAACAAATCTTTATGTGGGAAGCATATTCGGACCAAACTGCTAGATCATCAGCCCAATAGTTTGCAGATGGTGGCCAAGTATGTGTGCAAATCGATTCCCCCTATCAATTCAAACACGGTGAAACCGAATTGAACGAAATTTGGTACAGAGGTAGCACTTGCAAAAGGCACCTCAGTGTCATGTTTTATATCGCCGCCATCTTGACGGAAACGGAATGATGGCCACCCAAATATTAAAAGCTTAAATCAAATTTCGACCATCCCAATAATTTGATCTCTACCGGATTTTGCAACAACATGCCTTTTTGTGGAAAGCATCTTATGACTGACTACATGGTCATCAGCCCAATAGTTTGCAAATAGCGGCCATGTATGTGTGCAAATCCATTCCCCAGATCAATTCAAACACGGTGAAACCGAATTGAATGAATTTTTTTACAGAGGTAGCACTAGCAAAGGGCACCTCATATTCATGTTTAATATCCCTATAGCACGTTGTATTTCAACAAGCTACTACAACCAACATTCAATTATTCTCCTTGAAAAGGACAAAGAGTTATAACAATACCCATGCATTTAGGAGAAAGTAGGCTATATGTTCTTTACTGAACATCTTGTTTCCCTTAACATTATATCTTATAGTCTTGTATTTTCAACACATTTCCAAGCATGATAATCAAAATTAAATAGGTTTTATTGGGCATATAAATGCATATTTAGACTTTATTAAGTTTTATGGTATATTTTGAACAAAATATCATTATAAACACCATATTTTGGTCATTTTCATATAAATTCCGTTTTATAAAAATCAGAATAAGCTCTAGAAATTATTGTCCTGGATAGACTGGGATATACTACTGAAGAACCATTCTAAAGTAGTGTATGGAATGTTGCTAACAGGTAGGAGCTATTGTTTGCAAGCTGGGTCAATTCCTGGAAACCGGGCTATTGTTTACACGGAAGGAGAGGCAATTCCGCAGTTATTTGTCATCGTTCTTATCTCTCTCCTTCGCCCTTCCCTCTTCCATCTTCAACACACTGAATGACCTTGGTCACTCATTAGGGAGCTTCAGTCATTCAGTTCTTTTCAATATGCCTAAAACGAAAGTCTAAATTTGTTGGAAGTTGCGAAGTTTTGTTCGCGAGTTCGGTGAAAACATATTCAGTACGGACGGAGTGATATTATTTTGTAAATTGTGTGAGGTTAAAGTCATATTTTGAATTTCATAGGTCATATTTTTATGTTTTTAGGTCATAAATGCATACATATTTCATACATTTTTAGGTCATAGAAACCCACCCCCTAGTAATAAGCATAAGCGATGGTCATCTAGAATCAACAAACATAGTACAAACGGGGCTCTACAAGGTGACCCCCTAAGCCCGATACTGTTTAACATGCTCAAGAATGACTTAGTACAAAAGATCACAACGGAAGAGGAAAAAATACTACTATACGCTGATGACATAGTGATTCTGAGCAAAACAGAGCAATGATGCAGCAAGCAATCAACAAGTTGTGGGAATGGTCGAGAGAAAATGAACTGAATATAAATCTAACGAAGACAAAGGTAATGACGTTTCGCGAAGGAGGACGAATCTCCTCGGAGGATGTTTTCATACGTGGAAATCACACACTAGATTTAGCCAAGCCATGCAAATATCTTGGTGTAACTCTACAGGTTACCGGATTTACCTTCACAAGACACGTCGAGGATAGAACAATCACAGCAATAAAAAGCACAACGGAAACTAAAAGACTCAGAAGCAAAGATTGATGTTTTTCAGTCGGTCAAAACGAAAACTTCGTTTACTAAGGCAACACTTCAAACATTATAATAATAAGACTAGAAGCCTATCACTAACAACAGCCATTTCCCGTTAGCATCCTACGCCATCGAAACAAAATGGCCACACCTGAGCTCCAAAAATGTCAAAGCCAAATACTTAAAGAAGACGCTTAGGGTATCAGGAGTATGCGCCAACCCGAATAGTATATCATCTGGTGGGAACGACGACATTCATAGACTCATGGCCCATGATCGGATGATGAACGGTCACGTAAAACTAAAAGCTCCCTTTCTTGACATTCATAGAAGACCTGATATTAACACACAACCTGACCCCAAAGCAAGCATGCGAGGAATTCCTGGAAGAACGGGTACATAAAGCAGCAGAAATCGAACCCGCCTTATACCACACGCCAGCGATGAAAGAGGAGGAATGGAAAACATCTGGTTATGAACTCCACCACCTATACACCAGAGGGACAATCCATGGATTCCACCATCGAATCCGCACCAGTAAAGGTTTCCACTAACGCCGACAGTAAATGTGTTTGTGAACTCTGCAACCGAGCCTGCGCACAGTATATATCACCTGTTCAAATGTAATCAAAGAGCTCCACCAAATTCAGAATAATGACATTACCATCATTGTATTTACCCAATTGTTCTATGTATATTAAGAGACAAATTCGAACTGGAAATGCTAATATTGTAAAAAATTCTGATCTACATTCGTACAACACTAGAAGCGGAAGGGATGTTCACTTTATAGAGGAGCTTTCAGAATAAAAAGATCCCTTGTTTACTGCCTCCTAATATTTTAACTTGCTGCCCCTAACTCTAAGAAATGTCAGCACCATTTCCACATTCAAATTAAAATTTAATAAATGGCTCACAGACAAGGCAATATATTCAGTAGAAGAATTCGAGGCAATGTATATTGTATATTGATTATTGTATTTACCTGTACTCCTGTAATTATGTATTTTATGTATAATTATATTTTATGTATATTATGTATAATTATGTATTTTAAGATTTGATGACTCCCATATGTATATTAACACACTACCATTGAGAAATGAAGAAATGAATGAATGAATCACACATTATGCAAAGGACGTTATTGTGTTTGAAGCCATTTTCAGTGTTACCTTAATAAACAAAGTTTAATGCTCTTCAGTTGGTCAACATGATTGTGCCTGATGGTGATGGGTTATTCCCTACTTCTGAAAAAATTTACATGAGATTAATAAATACCCTTGGATGACCAGTTTCGATCCTCAAGTGATCATCATCAGATCCATTACATTTTCTATGTCTGAGAGTACAGGGTCATTATGTGTGTGCGCGCCAGTAAACACGGCAACCTAAGCCGACTGTGACTAGAGCAGATCGCGGCCGCGCGCACCCAGTTCAGCCGGCGATCGGCGCGAACTTTCACACTTTTACCAAACATGTTCAATAATGTGTACTTACAGTGTTCATAGGCGAAGATGAAAATGTCGTCCCTCTCTTGTAACACACACCAGACATCTTCTGATGAAAGAATGTCTGTCAACTCTTTTATTATTTACGGTGCCTGATTCCTTGAATCGTTTAGCGAGCCTCCCAATTAGACTGGCATTAGGCACACTGGAAACTTGATTCGAAAGTTTCGTCTCGTTTCAGAACAAGATTTTCTGCTTTTCATATACGAATTATGGATATAGACACGTTCGCGCATTGTGATTTGGTGTCTAGGCATGACCAACAATCACAGTAATTACAATACTCAGTAAACGTGCAACACTATCAATCAATCAATCAATATTTATTGTCATTTAACAACTTTTCGTTGTATTAGACTACGTCACATTGTTAAAAATACATTTTCAATTTACAATAAAATCACAAAGTTATGTATATTATATTACAAGTACTATTACCAGCTTAATGAATTCTATAAAATAAAATAAGAATAAAATAACACGAATACATTAAGAAGAAGTTGATCTTCTATAGTCCATCTGGGCAGAGTGTAATTTTCTCTTCAAATTCGACCAAAGTGTAAATACTGCTGTTAATGAGCCATCGCTTAATGGAAGCTTTGAAAATGTTTATAGACTCCTGCTGTAGTTGTGTTGGTAGTTTGTTGAAGATTTTAATTCCATAGTATTTGTAGTGGTCTTGTGTTTTCTTTAACCTGACATGAGGTGTATCTAACTGGTTTCTTATTCTTGTGGTGTGTGAATGCACATTCCATCGATTTTTATATACACTGAGATTTTCTTTAATATACACTAAGCAATGGAATATGTATATTGATGTAAGAGTCATAATTCCAAGTTCTTGGAAGTGATTTCTGCAGGATTCTGTACTAGGCTTGCCTTGTAGACATCTTATTGCCTTCTTCTGCCATCTGAAAACATCTTGTGCCCCTGTTGAGTTTCCCCACAATACTATACCATAAGTTAAATGTGAATGGAAAAATGCATAGTATGCGAGAATCATCTGATTAGCACTAACTGACTGTTTGAGACTTCGCAATAAAAATAAGACTCGTGCTAATTTTGTACATAATTTTTGTGTGTGAATGTCCCAGTTTAATTTAGAGTCTAAATGGATTCCCAACAACTTAACAGAGCTGCATTCATGACTACTTGAAGCCAATTTGACTAAGTGAAAATAGATTTCTTCTGTTTTGTTACTGTTTAGAAATAGTTTGTTTACCTTTAACCAAGAAGTTGATTCACCTAATAATTTGTTATTACAGTGATGTCATCAGCATACAGTATTGACTTGGCATTTATATTACTAACAATGTCGTTTATCGTCTAAGCTTTGCAAATACACGTCCATATGACTGCCAAAACACGTGTGAACTAACTATGAGTCAGCGGAGCGCGCGGCCTCGATCTACGCCAGTCACAGCCGGCTTAGCTTGCCATGCTTATCGGCGCGCACATACATAATGACCCTGTGTTTACAATGTGTACACTTGTTCAGTCAGTATCAACTCGTCAGTATTTGTTAGTTGTGGTCTATGTGATGTTTTGTTAAAATACTGGAAGTGGTGATTGACCTCCAAAATTTGCTTGTTTAGAGTGAATATGTGATTGTAGTTAAATGGTCAGTTCAGATTTTATTGTGCAGGCCACTTTTCTGATTGAGTCCTGCATTGTCCTGGTGAGAGCAGTTGTCTCTCTCTCTATCTGCTCTCAACTGGAGGAGTTTCCTGTGTGCCAGGGTCTCTTATATCCCTGGGCTTTTCCCCTCTCGCATTCCTAAGTGTCTTGTGCTCATCGTACAAATGTGACTGAGTGTTAACAAATCTAGACTCCCTAATGTGGTGTATGTTACTGTATACAGGATAATCTTCAACTATTAAAGATCAGTTTCTCATTTGACCGTTTGTGCTTAGAAAGCTCTCTTTAGCTTATGCATGGAGCTGAACAGATTGAGATGGTAGGGACATGTGAATAGGATGAATGATGAGAGAATGTCGAAACAAGTGATGGAAAGATGGATGATTGGAAAGAGAGGAAGACCTAGAATACGGTGGATGGATTTGGTGAAGGACAGTGTAAAGTGGAGTTCAGTTGATGAGGAAGGATGGAGGACAGTGTAGAGTGGAGTTCAGTTGTTGAGGAAGGATGGAGGACAGAGTAAAGTGGAGTTCAGTTGTTGAAGAAGGATGGAGGACAGAGTAAATTGGAGTTCAGTTGTTGAGGAAGGATGGAGGACAGAGTAAAGTGGAGTTCAGTTGTTGAGGAAGGATGGAGGACAGAGTAGAGTGGAGTCCAGTTGTGGAGGAAGGATGGACGACAGAGTAGAGTAGAGTTCAGTTGTTGAGGAAGGATAGAGGACAGAGTAGAGTGGAGTTCAGTTGTTGAGGAAGGATGGAGGACGGAGTAAAGTGGAGTTCAGTTGTTGAGGAAGGATGAAGGACAAAGTAAACTGGAGAGATGTCATATTTGGTGAAGAACAGTGTAGAGTGGAGTTCAGTTGTTGAGGAAGGATGGAGGACAGAGTAAAGTGGAGTTCTATTGTTGAGGAAGGATGGAGGACAGAGTAGAGTGGAGTTCAGTTGTTGAGGAAGGATGGAGGACATAGTAAAGTGGAGAGATGTCATATTTGCTCCAAAAACGGAAATTGGTGATGATGATGATGATGATGATGATGATCATAACATTTCTGTGATATTTTGGAATGCTGATTTCATGCCCGGCCACAATTACCCACATCCTCATTTTTCCGTTGTTCAGGACTCTGCAAAGAAATGGCTGCCATTCCCCAGGAGACCTTCCACTAACTGATTGAAAGTATGTCTACTAGAGTGAAGACAAAAGGCGGACCATCACCATATTGATGGCTATTTTTAGCAGTGTAGGATGGCCAAACTTCGCCTTCTTTTTATGCGAGTGTCCATATATTTCTGATCATTAAGTAAATGTTTCCAAGTTCTGTTTACTTTGCACTATAGACTAGAGTAAATTATGCTTTAAAAATAACTTCTTTCTCCTCAAAACAAAAACTTACTCATTTAACATGGATCTGCTGGTGTCACACTCTTCAGGTTGCATTCCTTCAGTTGCATCCTAAGGAAAAGTAATATACTTTAAATTGGAAACAACACATGTTTTACAATAATTAATAAAATTTAATAGGATGCTTAAATAAGCAAATGAAGTATTTTACTAATATATCACTCTACTGAATTACAGTCCTGTCTTACTCTTTAGTCATTCCAATTCTCTCCCAAAAAACTTATCACTAGACAAAGAATGCTATAACTTGTGGATATAAGACCATGCCAAGCTCGTCCTCTTTGCTGAATCTTACCAAGTGTACTTCTGTATACTTCCTACATAATATGACTTTGCAAATGAGCTTGTGCATGCAATACATAATCACTACAAATTCTTTCCTTTGTAGCCTATTAATGGCCTGCATGCAACACAAACTGGCGAATAGTGTGCAGGTCACGTAATAGCATACAAGCAACCTCTACCAACTCCTGGTCTTTCTTTTCAGATTCAGATGGCCAAGTATTTAAGTTGCCATAATTATACAACATTTAGCAATGAACATCTTAAAATTAAGGCATTCCGTAAAGTCTATCCCTTGATTTTATTGATAGTTTAGTAAATACATGTTCTAAGTAGAATTTATGAGCAGCACTTTATTGTGTTGAATACATAATCTTTATGCTTCAATATGCTAATGCAGGAGTTAAATCAATAAGGACAGAGAATAACAGAGAGACTGCGGCAGCATTGTGGCTGAAGCAGCCTTACTCCACTCCATCATTACCGCCAGGCTTTAATTAAGGTTCTTAGTGCACCCTAAGTTATGGGATATGTATTAACATACCTGAATTACTGACATAAATCTTGCTAATGTTTATGAGCAGTTTATAAAGCATGATATGCAGACTAGAAGTCTGGGAATACTTCGCAGATGTGATAAAACATTCTCGAGTGTAAATTTCACTCCCTGCATTTTCAGCCACATGATATAAAACACTAATATCAACTAGGTTTCCTAAATTAAGGATTGAGAAAAACGATGGCCTTAAAAAGTCCTACATTCCAACTCCAGAGCCAGATTTGTTCTCAGCTTTGCAAGGAAGACAATGTTGACTGCTTTCTGCTTTCTCTCCTGCAGAATTTAAAGAATTTCCTCCATACCTACAGAATAATAACAATGATAATAATTATAATTGTATGGCCTCAGCCACCTGGTGTAGATATAAACGATCTCATGTCACTGCTCCTTGATCCATGATGATGATGATAATTGTTGTTTTAAGGGGCCTAACATCTAGGTTATCGGCCCAGGCTCCTTGATCCAACAGTATGATTTGAACAGAATGCAAATCAAGTTGATTTAAAAAAGAAATCTCCATATGTGCCATGCAGAGGTTACATACAAGAAAATTGCAAACTTGTAAGTTTTCCAAGCTAATTTCAAAATTCACACTTAACATTTTCAGAAATCCTGGTATCAATTGTTCAAAATCGCAGTACTTCTTTCATAAATTGTTCAAAATGTAAATAAAATTCCCCAATAAGAGTCACTTGTATTTTCATTCCCGATAAAATATCCTATACTGAATGTTCAAGTGAATTAATTGGTAGGCTGTATCTTTATGGTAACAGCTATCCATATTGGGATTCTCGCTCCCAATGAAATTGTAGTGAAAGATACATAAGCCAGGATAATATAAATGAGTTGGGGAATGTGTTTCCCAGGCAAAAGAGGCACCACACAGCAAACACAAATGCTTGAAGCCCAATATACTTGACGGAGCTTGGTTAAATAGTCTGTCATTCCTACCTATTGAAAGTTATTACTTGTAGTCACAATCCACCTAGATGAACCATTGAGCACTGGCAAAGTGAACAGGCTCTGTAAAAATTTGTCCTTATCAGGAATCTAGCAATATGCAAATTTATGTGCATATTACCAAGTATTTACTTAATACTATAAGATGGGATTCTTCTTCAGAAAAAGAATATCAGACAGATGTGTAGAAAGCAAGACTTATAAAATTATGAGTACATAGGACAGAGAAAAAACATTAGAGATGAAAGAAACCCATGAGTAATAAAAATCTATCTAGAGAAGAGAAACATAGAAATACCTATGCAAAATAAAATTCGTGATTATGACTTAGATGCAGCAAAAACTGACCCATCTGGTGACATATCCATGTTGCATTACAAAAGAAAATTAAATGTGTATAATTTTACAATGTTTGAATAAGCTCTCAAAGATGGTTTCTACTATGTATGGGATAAAGCCACAGCAAGGAGAGGCAAACACGAACTAGCCAACTGTGTTCATCATTATCTCATTTCATAGTGTGTTTGTGTGAATGTTTTCTACAGTGACAAGTGTGCTGAACAAAATAAAAACCAGCAATAGCATGTGTATTTGCATTCAGTTTCCAAATATGAAATACGTTTCATATCACAGGTCATACACAGACTGTTGGTGATGCATTCTACAACAAACAAAAGCTGCAGAGAAATAACAATACGATACAATGAGCACAAAAATGTGATTAAACATAACAAACATTCAGACATATGTGAACACATGTATGATAACAATCACCATGTCCCAGACTTGAATATTCTACACCACGAAGCAAAATGAAAGGCCCTCTACCATTTTATTTACGTAATCGGTTTTATTCATGATTAGGCTACTGTTGTGATTCCCTTGTCGGCTTTCGTTAGAATTAATTCATCTTTATCGACATAAAAGAATCCATTGAAATATATCTAGCAAAGAAAGATAATCCAGCGAATCTGAATGAACACACATTTTTAGGAAGATCACCACTCTTTGCACGGCAAAAACAACATTAATAAAATGAGGCAAGGAATGTCAACGGGAAGGGATAGGTGGGAAATATGTTATAGGATGAGGATGGACATTGTGTCTATTGTCAGCAAACCAAGACCTGTATTAGGTAGTATCGTAGGGTCCTATACCATCTAATAGACCGGGTGGCAACAGATAGACAGATGTCTAAGTTGTAGCAAGACAGGTAAATGGCCTACTATAGAAATGAAAACAGTTCCTATGTCCATAGCATACATTTTTCATAATTCATTCCAACCTCATTATGCTGGTTCAGGTACAACGACAATTCATTCAATATTTCAGTTAATATTTGCAACAAAGGATAGTGTGCAGGACGACAAGCGAGTTAGGCTAGATGGAAACATCACCATGCCAGTAGTGGTGCGGAGGTCTCTAAGTGAGCATCGCTGTGAGAACAATACCAAGTTAAGTGTACATTATAATTAGTTCTTTCTAGTGCATGCTAAAAAATGTATATGATTTATTATTATTACTGTGTGACATTCTAAATTGTATACACACGCATATACACCATTACTAACGTAATTCACAAAACCTTGCAACACAAAGCAAACATAATGTATGACGAGATACAAATTGCCCATTTAAGTGTGATAACTAATACATGTAGTTTATTCCAGGAAGGTGTTTACATATTTATATTTATTTATTTTAATTTTCCTAGCAGGTTATTTTCATGTCGACTGGTTGGCACCTATTCAAAATTTTTAAAATCTGTATTGAAGAAAGATTTAGCTTATTCATTCAAGCACTGAACTGAATTAATTATTGATTTTAGAACTTAATTTTCTAAATTATTTTATATATTGTGACCTTTATGCATATCTGATGGCATAAAGTCCACATATTATTCCAACAGAATTTAAGTCATGTCTCAAAGCTGAAGTGAGAATGGAAGTTGCTTGTGAAACTAGAAGGACAAAAGGACGGTGCGTACGTGACTTGAAGGAGCTTTCTCCCGGCGCGAACAAAGGTGGCAGGAAAGAGAAAATCCACATCTGGACACCAAATGTGCTAGACAACGCGCGAAGGTCGTTCAACTGCGCGGGCAAATGCAGAAAACACAACGATTACCTACCAAATAAACCCCGCCCATTTGAAAGGAATTAGAGCAGCAATTAGGATACAGAGACAGGAGTTATACCATCGTATAGGGGATGATCCCAGCCTCTCAGAAATATCATCAAAATTTAAATCGGATTATTCTGTGATTTTTGCCAGAATTAAAATGAGCTCAGGGGGTGGATTTGAAACGACCAATGGCAGTGAGAGACGCTAGACGCGATCAAATCCCGCCGAAATTGAGGGACAATGAAGCAAATTACGGAGCTCATTATCTAACGATCCTACGATCGAATTTTGAAAATGAAGGAGTCATTGAGACATTGGGAATGAGGACGTTCTAAGGAGCTAGTTCACATATTCATGTGAGTATTATTTTGGAAATAAATTCTGAGAACTCCCTACTCCACGTCCCTTTAAGAGAAATCGTATAAATAATGGATTGAAACACAGCGAAGTTAGTCTACTCTGGGGCCACGACAGCGGCGGTAGCCCGTGCCGCGAACCTTCGGACAATACGGAGATTTTACAAGTTCTATAAGTATACTTTGGGGCATCGTCAAAGGCGAAAGCCCGTGCCTTGAGCGTTCAGAAATTAACATTTTATAAGTTTTATTAAGTCATAATATACGCTGTGGACGCGAGAGCCTGCGTTGAGGCATAAGAATAATTAACATTGTTACAAGTTATAAGTAGGAGCTAGCATACCTCCGAAATTGAACATCGCTAAGTATTCGCGAGTGCAATGTAGAACAGTGCATATCATAACAGTATGACGCAGTTGTAATGATAGCTATATGAGATAGGAGCTTCATGTACGAGAACCGTGCATTGTGTTAATGGTAATAATTCACAGTGGACCTTTGTTTTTGGTGAAATTTTGAGAAAAACCGTGTGTAAATTCTCCTCCCATCAAGATGAATCAACTATTGAAGAAGACTGATATCATGGACCAGAACAGCATCAGGAAATATGAGAGATAAGTAAATATTGTATGGGGCATGAGGGTCATAATGTTTCCCATTATTGGGATCGGATAAGTCTATCTCGATCATAAGCAGTTATGATAAAAATAGGTATTTTAGGCATACCGGGCATGGTTGTGTAGATTTGTGTGTTTATCAGTAATAAGAATTTTGTGTGTTTTATAATGTAATAAGTATATGAGCATCAAAGTGTTATTTTTAAATATGGTTTTGTTTTTGGGATGTCATTTATCTTTGTGAATGCACAGTCAAGGGAATATTTGTTTGATAGTGCTTATGCACAATGTAATTGTAAAAGCTAAATGGGGAAGACCACTCGATAGTGTGACAAGACCGGTAAGTGACAATGAAATTATGAGAGTAATGAAAATGGTAAGTGATTATCACGCGAAGGTACAAGTGGTAAGACATGAATGGCTACAGGGTAGTATGAGATATATTCAGATGAGGCTAAGAGTCGATCTTGGGTCGAGCAGAAATAAAGCGGATGTGGTATTCCCGCGTTCTTCGATGATATAATGGTAAGTGAAATAATAGCGGAGGTGGTATTACCGCAGTCTTCGACGATATATAAATGGTAAGTAAAATGATTGAATTCATTAGCTGATGAGAGCCCACTTTAGCTCCGTCGGAAAGAGGTTGAATTGCTCGAGCCCAAAGCAGGTAAAAGGGAATCTTAAGAAGCAGGTATAAATTGGTTAGCCGTCTGAATTCTCAAAGCAGCCAAGAAGGTTGTGCTGGCCTGTCGGTTAGCATGGTGAAAGCACGTCTGTCACAAGGTCGAGTTTGGTATTGTATTCTGTGAAGGGAGAGAGTCCCACTCCCCGGGGTTTCTTTATTGTGCCGCTTCAGGAAGCGATGGGTTATTTGTCATTATTTTTTGAGTGCATTCATTATGATGTTGTTGTTTATTAATAATCACGGCGCACCGGCAGCCGAAGTATTTATTTGATGCTTCATGTATGTTGACTTGTTTATTTTAACATAATTAACGGAGTTATAGCTCTGAGTGAAGTAATTGTTTTTAAAGTATAAAAACACACATGCCCGTAACCTAGAATAAACCTATTGCCTTCATTATCTGACTCTTGTGAGGAAAGGTGATGAGTGTACGAATACACGTGTCCGATTTCCCAAAGAACAAGTTTTGCAAGTTATAAAAATGAGTGCGCAATATTATTGTGATAGAATGGCTGGTTTATTTAAGCCATAGTTATTTGAATTAAGTCTGTTGACAATAACTCTTGGACTTGAAGCAGTGGACTGCAGTAAAATAGACTATTTTCTATTCCTGGTTTCAGCCAGTGTGAAACATTATTTTGCATTTTTTTTGATATTGTTGTTTTTCAGTAATTTAAGGGAGTTGATTTTATTTTATTTGTCTATGGTTGGGAGAAAAGGGAGAGGATGTTTTTGTGAAATAAATTATTTTATATTAGGAGTTCTCTGACCTACTGATTTTAAGATAAGCCACCTGTGATCCTGTGACAATATTCCTAGGATGTTTAGTATAAATTAGAGCCACCCCGAACAGAGCACCACCCGAGTGAGAGTCGGCATCCTAGAAGAACGCGGAAGGGTATAATATATTATTTTGATAACACTTTTATTATATAGATTAACATTTATTTACAATCACCAGTAATCTTTCTCGCTTTTTAGCTACATTTTGAAAATTATTGTAAAAGGAACAGTATTATATTTCATTTTATTTAATACTGAATTGTAAGGATATCCATTTTAGTATTTTATTTCATTTTATTACAGTTTTATCATTAACATTTCATTCCTTATTTAGATTTAAGTACATATATAATATTTTGGTTTAATTCCTAATTGATTTTCATTTTTTAGCTGAAGATGACCTCATTGAAGGTCGAAACATGTCCTATATATAAAAAATATACATGTGTTGAGTGTTGATTTGGCGTATAATTTTAAACATTTAATTCTACTATCAATACGGATATTTTAGACATTTGTTTTTCAATGGCAAATGTGTTTGTATTCTATTTATTTATTTATATATTTATAACTTGTACCCCGCACAATTAATTGGGCATAATCGTGTTGACCCACTGAAAATCAGCAAAAGACAACACTGAAGAAAAAAAGAATGGCTTCAAATTTCCACACCTTCTAAGGCATTTTTCATTTACTACATGTTACTTATTGTTAGGGCCCTAAGGGCACATAGCGACCTTAAGAGATATATTCAAACACGCCAGGCTGTTCCAAATCCATGAGTTTGAGCATGCGTACACGCGAGTACTCAGCAGTGTTGCTCGGAGCACGGTTGGAGAGGGACTGGGGGTGATAGCCAATACGTTACTGGGAGAAGGTCATAACACAAGGCAATGCGCTTCCAGCCAGTCTTGATGTATCCACCGCACAGTGACGGCAGCCCCCCACAGCGGAGCTGTATTGCATATTGCAGGTTTACTCACGGAAGGCGGCGAGTACTCCACCGCTCGCGAGCGAGTTGCTCGGCTGGAACAGCCTGGCATAAGCCAACGAACCTACAATTAAATCTACACTCCAGACATCCATCTATAACTTCTTCTTCTTCTTTTGAGACCACAAAGGATCACTTTACCCAACCATTAGTTCGTCGACTTGTAGGAACTGTACGAGCCTTGCGGTCCTCCCAGTACTTCTTCATGCGTATTGATCGTCTTGCCCGTTCTTCAGCGGAAAATATTCTTGTAGGATTTTTTTCTTCTTTGTGAGTGGAAAATGAAACGTCATATTTTTAAGTGCTGTAGTTAAACTTTTCTTATTTGCAGCATCTTCTGTTGTTAGGCCAATTTCTTTTAAGTCCTCTCTGATTTCTTTTAACCATCGGCATCCAGTTGTTGTGTTTTTTGAAGCAAGATTGTACTGCACTAGTTGTTTTAGAAGACGTGAATCTGGCATTCTCATGATGTGCCCAAAGAATCCTAGTCTTTTCTTTCGCATGGTATCAGTAATGGGTTCTAGGTTGTTATAGACCATATTGTTAGGTATTATTCGCCATTGCCCATCTTTTTTATATCCTTTATTGATACAAGTTCTTCCAATTCGCCTTTCGATCTTCTGTAATCTATTACATCTACGCCAAATACACCTAACTGTCCAGCACCCTACACTATTTCACCCTTCAAGATACCCCTAGGCTGTAACCAACAACAACAGCAATACACTTCTTGCTACACCAAGCTAGCAGAGCTAAACCACAGCTCTTGCATAAACGCTTACAACACTCACAAACAAGAATACAGGAACTGGCTATGTGCAATCCTGCAACAGTCAGCAAACCTAAAATACATAAATAGACCTTCCAAAACAGGAGAGGGGGTCTGTCGCAGCCCGTCTCCACGCCAGTGCCCATATCGACGCCGACGTACCTCAGGTGAGTGTGTCTCTCAGGGTCATATACTTGGTTATTATCCTTCCCATTGGTCACACCTATTCACATTGTAATTACATTTGTTTGAGCAATCCCTACATTCAAGGGAAGCGCATCTACATCTACACCAAAGACACTAGTAGACTAGTACATTTTTATTATCGACGCCCAATTGTTATTATTGTTGCCTTCACCCTGCTATACTGCCTGCTTCCCTACACACACCTCACTCAGACATCGTCCCGCCGCAAGACCGCTGCGCCAGCGCTATCAGTTTATTTACACTCAGGCGACCTTGTCCTCTAGCGAGCACGCGCGCCCACTGCTCGTAACGCCGCACCGTCAGCAATACTAGCTTCGCTCGTTCCCCCTTAGCTTGCCAGGTGTTGTATTACGCCCGAGGGTGAATCCCTTAATTGTGATCCTTCGTCCATAGAGCTTCACCCTTTACCCTCAACACTTTCCAACACCCATCCGACGGTTCTACACATCCGCTAAACTTCCCCTAACTGCACACCACCCTCCTCACATACTCAACCCGTAGTTCAACCCCCATGAAAAAGGCAGAACATTATTATGGCAAGCAAGTACTAAAATATGTAACTAAAGAAAAATACAATCACCTGGTTTTCATTCTCTGCTTTGACGACTCTAGCTTCTTCTTCTTCCTCCCCTTCTTCGTCTTCTTCTTCTTTGACTCTTAAAGTAGGATATATAGCATCATCTGGTTCATCCTTTATCTGCACCGGATTATCTATGTGCAACTGCACATTTGCGTCCTGAAAATTAATAAGCATGTAACTCAACAACAAGAGTGTCCCATATATCACGACAACTTGAATTAAATACAGGGTCATTTTATTATCTATGTGCGCCCCGATAATCACGGCAAGCTAAGCCGGTTGTGACTGGCGCAGATCGCGGGCGCGCGTACGCGGTTCAGCCGGTGATGGGAGCGCTCCGCTGACTCATATCGTTAGTTCACACGTGTTTTGTCATTCATATGGACGTGTATCCGCAAAGCTTAGACGTTAGTGTTGCACGTTAAGTGATTACTATGATTGTTGGTCATGCCTAGACACCAATTCACATTGCGCGAACATGCCTATATCCATAATTCATATATGAAAAGCAGAAAAGCTTGTTGTGAAACGAGACGAAAATTTCGAATCAAGTTTCCAGGAAGACCTGTGCCTAATGCCAGTACAATTAGGAGGCTCACTGAACGATTCAAGGAAACAGACTTCGTAAATACATTAATAAAAGAGTTGACATACATTCTTTCATCAGAAGATGTCAGGTGTGTGTTACAAGAGAGGGAGGACATTTTCAGCATCGCATATGAGCACTGTAGGTACACATTATTGAAGACGTTTGGTGAAAGTGCGCGCCACCACCGGCTGAACAGGGTATGCGCGCCGGCGATCTGCACCAGTCACATCAGGCTTAGCTTGCCGTGTGTATCGGGGCGCACATAGATAATGACCCTGTATTTACTTGGAATTATGTTTTAAAAGGTCAAAACCCTGAATTGAAGGAAAGAGATATTGTGTTTCAAGAAGATTACTGAAACTAATGTAAACTGAGGGTAAGCTGGGCGTGAGTTTTGAAATCTATATCAAGTCAGTGTTCTTGTTTTGGTGTGGTGTTTTCTGTGAATTAAAATTATGTGCAGTAGGTATAATTCTTCTTATTCTGTAGTAATTTGGACATTGTGATTATTGAGTTACATGTGGAATATTTCTTGGTTTTAAGGAGTTAAGTTCAACTTTAAGTAAGCTATTTAATCTTAATTCCTCCACTGTTGATGGTCACAACACTTCTCCATCCTGGGTTGGGAATTTATGTACCCTGTACGTTTATCCATTCCCCTTCGCTCTCCCTGTTTTCCTTGATACTTACCTGGTCTTGGTATCTTGTGAACAAATACTCCAGGGAGACCTTTGGCTTCATCCCAAAGTTGGAAGAATATTACGGTACTTACTAAGTTAGATGATTCTTCAGAATCTGGTAGCCATTCCGATTCACATTTGATGAAAGGCAAGTCTTCCATTTTTCAAGGATCTGCAAGAGACCAGGCAATCATTACACTTCGAAAAGCTATGTACAATAAATCATGTTGGGTGAAGTTTACCCAGTGCTTGAAATATTTGTGTTAAGCACTTCTCAATTTGCAATTTAATTTGTTGCTGTCTTTCTCAGGATAAGCTTAAATTCAAAAAATGCATGTTCATTCTTAAGGGCCAGTGCACTGATCATCGTTTGAGAAACGCTCGGTCTATTAACGTTTTGATCTCGGCTCCTTTGTTGCATGGGATGGTGGGATGATGCCTTATGTAGGCACTATTCCTGATCACCAACACGCCAAGGAATGGAAGGCAAAGGTTTGATTGTATTTCAATGGTTAATTGAATATTAGGATTTATTTTGTTTAGAGAGCTGAAAAATGGTTTGAAAGTTCTTTGCCGTGTTTATATACCACAAGCGTATCGTCCCTCCAAATCAGCCTCTAAATCGACTTATGCGCCCTGCGTCTAGCTAACTAACCAAATATCTGACGGATAATCGAATGGTAATAATTAGGGCTCGGATTTTTAGGTAAATATTTTTTTAAATGTAAATACATATATTAATCATCTTTTCTATAAATACATAAATTCCTGCTTTTCACTTATTAGCACATAAAAAGACATAATATTTTATATATTTTTAAAAATCAGTATGTTAGATTTTTCAGTTTATTCCATTTTTGTTCTGTGTTACTTCAACGGGGAAGAACCTGTGAGCTATCTAATCTTCATGCAGAGCGTATGTCAGCGAGCAACTGTGTTATTCTTAACTTGTCGCTCCGTTCCACTCACTGTGGAAGCTGGGGATTTCCTTGTCCATAGCCATATTTCACCACGTGCTAGAGCTATTTGGAACCAGTGTCACTCACATGCAGTTCATTTCCGGCACTGTGAAGTGTAAGGCAGTTCTACGATGCCAAAAGTAAAAACAACTACAAATTATCGTATGTTGCAGAATTTAAAGATAATTTTTCTTCTGATGGGGGCGTTCTGTTCTACCAACCATGTGGGAAAGCAATCAGGGCTGAACAGCGATCTCAAGTTACACAAAACTTCAAGGGCAAGAAACACATTGCCGCAGTTTCGCGCCTTCAGAATAAGTGTTGATCGATAATAGTCGGTCATTTGTGATGGACAACCTGAAGATGTATCTCATTGTGAATTGTAATGCTTCAGTAGTCAGTGAGGCATAGCAAAAATTGCATTCGTGTGTACTGCATATTGTTTATATTTACATTAATAAACTAAATTATAATTAAATATTTTTACTTTTTGTCACATATTTCAGGTATTTTTAATACATAAAAAAATAAATATTTTTCCCGATTTTTAGCACCTAAAATTCCGAGCCCTAGTAATAATAATGTTATGGGTTTCACGTCCCGTTTAACTACTGCGGCTTTTAGAGACGCCGGGATGCCGGGGATCTTTAACGTGCCAGTACATTTACTGACACGGCTCCCTCGCATTTGCGCACCCTCAAATGCCATCTGACTGCGCCGGGATTCGATCCCGCTATCATGGGATCAGCAGGCAAGAACGTTACCGCTGAGCCACGCAGCCAGTCGATAATCTAATGAATAACAGCAAATATGACAAAGAACGCAATTATCACAATGTACACTTCAAATTCGCGAAAGTAATATGTAACAAAAGCAAGTGGAAGGCTAATACGCGACCGAGGCGGGAGTAAGAGTTAGCACCGTACACTTCAGCTGTCTGCTGAACCACGTGCTAGTAAAGGAGCGTAAATAAGCTCGGTGTTATTTCCAACATTGACCACCTCGTGGCCAGCGTTCTTGGCTGCCGACCCACAGGTCCAGGTTCGATTCCCGACTCTGCCAAGAAATGTTATCTCTGGTTGAGGGCTGGAACGCGGTTCACTCAGCCTCGTGACGCAAAACTGAGAAGAGGAAGGTTCGATTCCCACCTCAGCCATCCTGAAAGTGGTTTTCCATGGTTTCCCCACGTCTACTCCAGGCAAATGCTGGGTTGGTTTCTAACTTAAGGTCACACCAAGTGTAAGACATGTTTCCAACACTTAACATAATCACATAAGTCTTGTACCGGAGTACTTGGTGTAAACGTGGACACTGTAACTTCGTGATATCAGAGGTGAGCTGAGGTTATACTCTGTGAGCTGCCAGAATGGGATTGACATTTGGCCGGAAATTCCACGTCAGTCATCACCCCTCTGCCTCTTGGCCAATCCATGTTCGCATAGTTGATGTCATAATACTCTGCATTGCAGTATCACAGCCCACGTGCGTCAGTGCCTGGTTAGTGTGCGCGGTAGGAGCGAACAGTTTGGCAACCTCGTTCCCTGACCACATGGGGAGGCGAGAACTGTCAATCCCATTCTGGCAGCTCACAGAGTATAGTTAAGTTTGGTTATGTGAAGTTAGGTTAAGGTAGGTGAGCTGAGGTAGATTAGATTAGATTTAGATTGTTTATTTATCCATTTGATCAATTACATGTATATAGGACAGGTCAAAAACTACATCTATAAAATAAAAGAACTTACAGGTATATATTACAAATACAATAACTATTTATAAAATATTTTAATAATGGATCTTAAGAGATACAATCTTATTGGTAAAGTTAGGTTAAGTGAAGTTAAGTTAAGTTATTTGTTATTCCCAGCTGTCTTAGTATATGTTCTAGTTATTATAAACATCGCTCCGTTTAATAGCTCTTATTTTGTTACTCTATGTTTAGTTTAAACTGGATCCACTTTTGTGCTCACATTTACTCCCAGTTCTGCTCCCATAATTGCTCCCACTTAAAACTTCGTCCACTGTGTGTCCACTCTTGCTCTCATATTTGCTCCCGTATTTGCTTCCACTTTAAACTACCTTCAATTGTGTGTCCACTCTTGCTCTCATATTTGCTCCCACTTTAAACTTTTATTCTTATTACCAAGTTAACTTTCTAAGAGATTAGTTCATCCTTGACAGTCGATATGGAAGTATCAATGGCTAGCTATGGTAAGCCATATGCATACTATAAAGGATATTCATATATTGTAAAACGAACCAATAAAATGGAACTGTTATTTGACGTTGTTCAAATCAACGTTCAAAACAGTATCGAGGTGACCTGAAAAGTAGAGATAGTGAGGTCTTAAGTGTGAGTGATCATCAATGTGGTGTATCAGATGAAACACGGTCGCTGTTTAAAAAAACTTGTCAAAATGCTAAATCGTAAGTCCGAGAAAAAGATATTGCTGCTAAAGATAGTGCATTGTTTATTAAAAAGCATTTCACTTGAAAGAATAATAGATTTTCCGCCTTCAATACTGTTTATTTCTAATTACTTACATGGAAAGTTTTTTCCTTTGTGAAGTTTTGTTGGACAGGCTGAGGAATGGGGAGTATTAGCCCCCGAAACATGTCCCTGTAAGTAATTAGAAATAAACAGTATTGAAGGCGGAAAATCTATTATTCTTTCAAGTTATAGTTACGTCAATACGGACCTGAATAATCGATATTATATAAAAAGTATTTGTCATCACCTCAAAAAGTCAAGTTAGGACAATTGTCAACGTCCGAAAAACTCTCAACACTATCAAAGGCAACACAGACTATGCAAAAGAGGTGGTATTGCAAGAGGATCAAAACGGACTAGTGGCGTGGCGTGGAATTTTTCGAGTGTAAGCTGTGAAGAAGACTGGAAGTAACTTATAGGCTTACACCATAAAGCAACTTCAGCACCCGGTTTCAGCTACGCCCTTGCCAATGTAGAGGTTGATGTCTGAAGTAGCAACAATTACTCTACACACATAATTAAGAGTCTTTCACATTTAAAAATATATATATATATTGTAATACAGCACAGCTCATTTTTGCATTTTCAATTTCAGGCATGCCACTCCATGTAACTATATTAAGTGCGAAGTAAATTATTCAACAGCAGGGTTGGCAAGCTTTTCTTATCGTGTATCATTTGACGATTGAACAGTGTGGCAATTTGTGTTTTTGTTGTTCGCATTTCCTGGTATAAGGAGCTAAACGTTTAGGTTATTACCCGTAAATTTTCTATTATGACTGGCTGCGTAGCTCAGCGGTAACGTTCTCGCTTGCTGAGCTTAAGATAGCGGGATCGAATCCCGTCGCAGTCAGTCGGCATTTGAGGGTGCGCAAATGCGAGGGAACCGTGTCAGAAGATTAAATTAATAAACATGCCACTAGTAACAGATAATCTTATGGCATTATTGCATGTTCAGTTAATATTTCTTAGCAAATATATTTGCAAATATCAGGCTTTCACGACTTCATTAGTTTGAATGCCTTAATCGGGCGTACGGGGAAGTCTTTAACCTATGCAAACTACTCTAGTACTAGCAATTCCCGCGTCTAGTGCTGCAGTGGAAAGAACGTTTTCTACCATGAAACGTATAAAAACCTTCACCCGAAACTCAATGCATCAAGAAAGACTTTCACATCTCGCGCTTCTTTTCATTCGAATGGAGTTATTGTGCACCCTGCACGGGAACACTGATGTTCACGACCGCGTAATTGATGATTTCGCTAAGAGGAAGAGAAGAATTGAACTTCGCCACAAGTGATCCGCCACAGTAAATAGTGACATTAATTAATTTTGTACAAATGAGAACAGAATGCACTTGATACCACCATAACCAACTACTTTTTAAAATAATGTGATAGGTTTTTAAAATATTACTCAAATTATACGGATGTACTTACATTTAAAATTATCCATCACTTACACCTTCGAATATAATTTGAATAAAAATCAGAGCAACTTTTCGGGTTGATGGGCCACTATGAAGATTCCAACGCACTATTCACTTCACAAGAATGTCTACTATATCCCGAGAACGGTCGCTGTGGGTCTTCATGACCCGCACGCTAACATTTCCGTTCATCCCCCCTCCACCAACGGTGACACAGCAACCCCCGTTCCCAGTACCTTCTTAAGCCTATCCCCTCTACACAGTACAACAGGCAGCATTTGGTTCAAACATAGCAGTTCTCGAGGAAAGTAGTGTGCAGGTCACCACGACCCACCGCGACCTTTTGTGTTCACATAAGAATTATTAGTAAAATTTTACATTTGAGTACGTTTTCCGTGTATCGGATATAGTTGAGAGAGAAGCAGACCGTATTCGTTCTATGCTGAATGAATCATTGTCGGCAGAAACAGACATAAACTGGGTGGTAATGAAAGTGATGTAGGGACTGATGTCGATCCACAAGAAGAGATACAAGACGACCAAGTCCCGAACACAGATACGGAACGAAGTGATGGCAGTAATGATGAAGTAGCTAGCCTACTGAGGGTGAACATTCGGAAGACAACTCCACTTCAGATGATGATATCCCACTGATTTTATCACTTGGTTTTGACAATTATTAGTTTCTGTTAATTCTTTCTATATTTACTCGTACCAAAAGTATATGTGTGAAAATCTTTATAAACATAAATCTTTATAAATCTTTATGGTACCTGTTCGAAAATGAACTCTTAGACTTTCTTCATGTTCTTAGAAACCATTAGTGCAAAATTATTTCTGACTTAACCATTATTCCAGAAAAGAATACCAACTTTGTATCGCATGCAATTAAGTGAAAGTTTTGTATTAACTATTTAAAAACAAATCTGTAGTTGTATAATAAGAACATAAATAAATGTACGATTGTTGTTATGTCCAAGATAATACTGGGCTACTAACTCATGTACAAACAGAGTTTTATAAAAGTGCAAGTCCTGACGAACATAATTAAAAAATAATATGTGGGTCATGGTGACCCACCGCGACCTCTTTACAATGCACTATGTGTGCGACCACTGCCGCGATATACTAAATTTTGCTAATTGCACTCAAAAACATACAGTTGTGAGTTAACCGAACGAATCAGAATTGCAACTACCGCACCCAGCAAAGGTAGGGTCTGATGTTCAGAACTTTCTCTTGGGGTGAAAAACCGCGCGATGGAGGGTGGGGACTGGGGAAGCACGCCAAATAGCAGTGCTGGTGTTCCATGCTCACGAGGTTAAGCGGTCCGAATCGAAGCAGACCCTGCTACCAGCTTTCACTTGTCTCGACGACGGCCATGTGGCTATGGAACGCCACACCCCCTGTCTTAGCCAATCAAGGACGTCCTGACGTTCTTGGTGTACTACTCCATCGGCCATAGCAGTGTTCCGGGCCAGAAGGCTCCTGGAGGTACACAAGCCGTTGTCATAGCAACCGGGCGCGCTTCTTCCTCTTTATCTACAAAATAGTGGTGGCTGATCGTGAATAACTGGGGTAGAGAACGAGGAACTTCATTCAAAGCGTCGATTTTCCTGTTGCTCGCGCGTTAGAAAGTCATAATATAAACGTTATTTTTATGAGAATACAAGCTGTACCCGGCATGCGTTGCAATGCCAATCAAAGAAAGTGTTAGCGTTGAAATTCTGTTTTTTGAAGTGCTTTTGGATACACAACATGTTTTTCAATTTCCGTTAACTGCCCCTATGCTATCGTAAAATGGATTTTCTAATTTAGAATCAATCGTGGGAGCGTGAACAACAACTTTCAAAAGTTTCATCGCTATCGGATGAATGGTATATGAACGTATACGGGATTTTGTTTGAACGATTCATGCGCTGTCACTCATTTGTTGATTCTACTCGTACGCTACCTATTGAGAAATGAATTTGCTAAGTCGAAACCCTACCCTGGCGTGTACACAATAACTCATCAAGGTTTCATCACAATCGAAGAAGGTTATATGAACGCATAGGGGATTTTGTTGAAACGCTTCGCGCGTCGTCACCCATTTGTTGCATATACTCGTGCGCTAACAATTGTGAAATGGATTTATTAAGTCGAAACCCTTCCCTGGCGTGTACACAATAACTCATCAATGTTTCATCGCAATCGGATGAATGGTATATGCACGTATACGGGGTTTTGTTTAAACGATTCGTGCGCTGTCGCTCATCTGTTGAATCTACTCGTGCGCTACCTATTGAGAAATGTATTACTAAGTCGAAGCCCTTCCCTGGCGTGTACACAATAACTCATCAAGGTTTCATCGCAATCGAAGAAGGTTATATGAACCCAATAGGGGATTTTGTTGATACGCTTCGCGCGTCGGCACCCATTTGTTGCATCTACTCTTGCGCTACTTATTGTGAAATGGATTTACTAAGTCGAAACCCTTCCCTGGCGTGTACACAAAAACTGATCAATGTTTCATCGCAATCGGATGAATAGTATATGAACGCATACCGGATTTTGTTTAAACGATTCGTGCCCCGACACTCATTTGTTGAATCTACTCGTGCGCTACCTACTGTGAAATGTATTTACTAAGCCAGAAACCTTCCTTGGAGTGTCCACCATATTTCACCCAAGTTTCACCGCTAACGGCAGAATGGTATATGACCTTATACGGGACTTTGTTGAAACACTTCGCGCGTCGTCCCTCATTTGTTGAATCTACTTGTGCGCTGCCTGTTGTATAGTGGATTTACTAAGCCAGAAACTTCCATGAAGTGTACACAACATCTCACCCAAGTTTCATAGCTATCGGACGAATGGTATATGAATGCATACGGGACATGGTTGAAACGCTTCGCGTGTCGTCGCTCATTTGTTGATTCTACTCTTGCGCTACTTATTGTAATATGGATGTACTCAGCCAGAAACCTTCCCTGGAGTGTACACAACATCTCACCCAAGTTTCATCGCAATCGGATGAATGGTATGTGAACGTATACGGGACGTTGTCGAAACGCTTCGCGCGTAGTCACTCATTTGTTGAATCTAAACGTGCGCTTCGTATTGTAAAATGGATTAACTAAGCCAGAAACCTTTCCTGGAGTGTACACAACAATTCACCAAACATTTATCACTGTCAGACGAATAGTATATGACCTTATACGGGACTTTGTTGAAACGCTTCGCGTGTCATCGCTCATTTGTTGAATCTACTGCTGCGCTACCTATTGTAAAATGGATGTACTACGCCAGAAACCTTCCCTGGAGTGTACACAACAGCTCACCCAAGTTTCATCGCTATCGGGTGAATGGTATATGACCTTATATGGGACTTTGTTGAAAAACTTCGCGCGTCGTCGCTCATTTGTTGATTCTGCTCCTGCTCTTCCTATTTTTAAAGGGATTTACTAAGCCAGAAACCTTCCCTGGAGTGCACACATCTCAGCCTAGTTTCATCGCTATCGAACGAATGGTATATGAAGGCATACGTGACTTTGTTGAAATGCTTCGCGCGTCGTAGCTCATTTGTTGAATCTACTCGTGCGCTGCCTATTGTAAAGTGGATTTACTAAGCCAGAAAATTTCCCTGGAGTGTACACAACATTTTACGCAAGTTTCATAGCTATCGGACGAATGGTATATGAATGCATACGGGACTTTTTTGAAACACTTTGCGTGTCGTCGCCCATTTGTTGAATCTACTCGTGCGCTATCTACTGTGAAATGTATTCACTAATTTTGAAACCTTCACGTAAGTGTATACAACATCTCACCCAAGTTTCATCGCTATCGGACGAATGGTATATGAACACATACGGGACTTGTTTGAAACGCTTCGCGCATCGTCACTTATTTGTTGAATCTACGCGTGCGCTACCTATTGTAAAATGGATTTACTAAGTCAGAAACCTTCCTTGGAGTGTACTCAACATCTCACCCAAGTTTCATCGCAATCGGATGAATGGTATATGAACGCATAGGAGACATACCCACAGACAAACTATCACGTTACATTGATTTTTATATATATAGATTCTAGGTAAGCGGTGATTACCCCGTGGTATTGGAGAAAACACCACTGAAAAGGACTAGATAGTAATAGTGATAATGATGATAATGATTTGATCATGAAGATGAAACAGATGAGGATGAGGTTTTTACGTCTCTAAAAAACATTTATTGTTCGCCCAGATAGATCCTGAGATTTTAGAATCTCGTGCTGAACTGATTTCGGGAATTTGCAAATGTTGCCGTTGGACTTCGGTCTAGACGGGTACAGTAAGAATTGTTCAGCATGAAATGTTCTACAAAAAAGTCCGGGAGAGCATATCTCTATCTTCATCGCCCACTTTAAGTGTTCTTACGTTTTCATTTCTTCCAACAATCTCCATTCAAATACTGAGGTGACAGTTTACGAGCTGGCTAGGGGCGAGTCTATCACCCCAAGCCCAACCGGGGGTTAGGGGGCATGGTATAGACCCAAATAATAGGGGCTCCGGGGTTCTCCCCGGGAAACTTTTGTATAATTTGGTTAAAAAAATGACGAGTTTTAAGGCTATCTGACATCACTTTATCAACCAATTTGTTATAAGTTTTATGTTTGGTTAAGGTCAAACACAACTAAGACCATTTTATGATACTTTTTAAAAATACATCATCTTGCTCACTTGATTGTATTTACGTGGAATGAATTAATGTTATTGTTTTGATTTACAAGTCACACTATAATATAAAGTCAAGATTTCTTGAAGCATTGCCAAATCGGTTCATAACTTCATCGTCAGTGAGATGCATGTCTCTGTGTTTTCAGAAGTAGTATTTCTTAAGTATGTTTTCAACCAACTCAAACTCCGTTCGGCAGTACCAGTAGCTACAGAGAGAAGCAAATTTGCCAAAAGTTTGATAAGGGTATTAAAATTAGGGAAAAAACTTTTGTCACACGCTTCAAGTGCACTTGTTGCTGTTCTTGGTTCGTTCATAAGAGCGAAGGCACTGGAGAGTAAGAAGAGGTTATGTTGTTACACATAAGATCAGAGCAAACTGATTGTCGCACTGTTTACATCGCTCTATCTTCGCCTTGCTTTGCAACGTTGCCATACATCACTTAGTAACAATAGTACATGGATTATATTGGTTCTTAATATTTTAATTCATAAACAAATAATATATGTGACATAAATGCCCCCCTATATACGCCCCTGACCTTAATACATCATGCGCTAAGCGACAGCAAAAGAAGGAAACATTTTTACTCACCTGACCTTGGCAAAGAAGATGGGTATGCACCTTCCGAGTGTCAACAATCACAAATATATCAGCAGGGTACTGTCCTATTTGGTATGTGCTCTCGCTCGTGTTGTCAGATGTGCTGTAGGCAGCGGATGAATTAATGCAGGGTGCGATTTGTAATGTTTTCAGAGGAGTTTGATTTGGTTGATATTAATTAATTTTCGGATGCACATGTTTGCCATATTAATGTAAATACAGTACAGTATTTGTTAAAAAGGATTGATATTAGTACCGGTATTTGTTATTTTGTAATGCTTGAGTTATTATGTTCTTCTTAATTACCGGTACCGTATGGTATTTAAAGCCATTTTTCAGTGTTGCCTTAGTAACCGTAGTTTGATGTTTTCAGTCGGTCAACACGACTGCAGCCCATTATAGGTTATTCCCTAATCCTGATAAATGATTTTTAGCCCATTTACATTTATGAAAAAAAATAAAGGCTTATGAGATCACCTTTTGTCCGTGTGTGTGCGTATCCGTAGTAAAATCTAAACGGCGGGAGCGATTCCCAAGTCATGTGTAAATGTAGAAATAGAGGCTACAAATGGAAAAATTCATAAAATTTGTAAGAGTTTTCCAAATGTCCAAATTGTAGATGTAAGTAAATTAGACAGGAAGTTCCACACTCGGCATGGCCTACACTTAAATAGATTAGGAAAAGAGTATCTTAGTGATGAAATCTGCAAAATTGTAAATTCAAATGGTAAGAATAATTCAACAGTAATATCATTAGAGTGGAAGCAGGGAAACTGGTAGAAGAAGCCAAACGTGAGGTTTGGCATTCACATCTTTTGAAGTCAAATTTAACGGAGTGCAACAATGGTATTTCGGATTTGTCTAGCAACAATAATAATAACAATTATGATACAAATAATGTAAATAAATCACCAACACAAGCTTGCAAAAGTAACAAATTTAAAATTTACCACCAGAATGTCCAGTCTCTTTATAATAAAATTGATTACATAAATCTAATGCTTAAAAATGAACTTAAAGACATCTCAGCACTATGTATTTCAGAACATTGGCTGAAAGAGGAACAACTCGAATTAATTCAATTCCCAGGGTTTATACAAGCTAGTAAATACTCTAGATCTAATATTAGCCATGGTGGTACTTGCATCTTCTTAAGAAATAATTTAGATCATGAACAGATAACAGCTTATGATTATCTAATTATGGAACAGGATTTTGAATTCTCTGCCGTAAAAATTCAGCAGTTTAAGTTAATAATTGTATGCGTATACCGTTCTCCGTCAGGAAAGTTTCCTCTATTTATAGATAAACTAGAATTGTTACTCAATAACATGAGCAAAGTAAATTTCGATATAATAATTTGTGGGGATGTAAATGTGGATTTCTTAAAACTTGATAGAAATTGTGAATTATTAAACCAGTTACTAATTTCCTATGGACTGAAACCTACAGTAAATACACCAACAAGAATAACAAAATTTAGTAAAACCACTCCTGATCAAATTTTTATAAATACAGATAAATATCACCATTCAATAGAAGTCTATTGTCCGGGTTTTAGTGACCACCATGGACAAATACTGAGTTTTGAAGTATCCGAAGTAATCAATAATAATGATAATGGAGTAAAATCAAAGTGCAGGTCATTCACTGAATCAAATGTTACATATTTCAATGACTTATTAAATAAGGAAACATGGTCAGAAATTTATGAACTAGAAAATGTAAATGATAAATTTAATGAATTTAACAGTACCCTAAAACACTATTTTGAAATAGCATTCCCCTTTAAACGAAGAACTGTTCAAAATAACAAAACTAGCAATTGGATAACAACAGGGATTATAAATTCATGTCAAAGAAAGAAATTTCTACACAAATTATATAAACAATACCACACAACACCTGAATTCAATTTATACTACAAAAAATACACTAGCATATTAAATAAGGTAATAAGACTAGCAAAGAAAATGCATAATGATAATTTTATTTCCCAATCATCTAATAAAAACAGGGCTATGTGGTCTGTAATAAAGAAAGAAACTGGAAAATCTGCTAAAATACAAAGGAACATTACACTGACCCGAAATAATAAAGTGATTAATAATCCAGAGGAAATAGCAAACGCTTTTAATGACTATTTTCTGGAAATTCCGCAAAAATTATTAAATAAATCACAGGTAAATACACTAAATTCTAATAATAAAATAAATATATGCAGTGATTCTTTATTTATAAATCATGTCACAAGTGAAGAGGTAAGAATAGTTATAAAAGAGCTAAAAAATAAATTCTGTGCTGGCATTGATGGCATCCCTGATGCAATTTTAAAGAAATGTGCAGAAAATATAATAAATCCACTTACGCACTTAATAAACAGTTCAATTCTCTCAGGAACTTACCCGGATATTTTGAAGTTATCAAAAGTAATTCCAGTGCACAAAAATGGTTCAAAAGATGAATTAGATAACTATCGTCCTATTACCTTACCAACTGGTATTGCAAAAATTGTGGAAAAAATTATGTATAAGAGACTGATAAGTTTCATAGAAAAAAATAAAATATTATCAAACTCACAACATGGATTTAGAACGGAAAAATCTACACAGACAGCAATTTACGAATGTAGTAATAGTATACTGAAATTAATTGACAATAAGGAACATGTAACTGGCCTATTCTTGGATTTATCGAAAGCATTTGATGTAGTTGACCATAAAATCCTCCTTACCAAACTAAATCAATATGGTGTTAGAGGTCTAGCTAATAAATGGATAGAGTCTTACTTAACAAGGCGTAAACAAATAGTAAGCTTGAGACACAAGGATGATGGAACCAAATTACTTAATGAAACATTGTCCAATGAGGGAATTATTGAATTTGGAGTACCCCAGGGATCGGTTTTGGGCCCACTACTCTTTCTTCTATATATCAATGATATAACACAGAACGTTCATTCACATAAGGAAATTTTGTTTGCGGACGATACAACACTCGTAATAAAAGGTGAAACTAAACAGGTCATACAGCAGTCTGCTGACTCCGTTACAGGAGAGTTAACCAAATGGTCACAAGATAATCGCCTCATAATAAACTATAAAAAGACAGTATGTCTAAATTTCCACACTATACAGAATAGGAATCCTGCGATGCCCAATATAACATTAAATGGTCATCAAATAGAAAATAAATCAGAAACAAAGTTTTTAGGACTATGGATACAACAAGACTTGAAATGGAATAAACATATACAATATCTGAATACTAAACTGAACTCGATGTGCTTTGCGTTACGTATTTTGAAAACCTGCACTAGCATGCACACATTAAGAAATACTTATTTTGCTTATTTCCATTCATACTTAAGATATGGGATCATATTTTGGGGTATGTCGCCAGATGTACTAAGCACGTTTAGGATACAAAAGAGAGCGATTAGAATTATGGCAAATGTAAACTCGAGAGAATCATGTAGACCTCTGTTTAAAGATTTAAACATTCTCCCACTGCCCTGCATATATATCTTTGAAAGTATTATGTTTTTTAAAAAGAATTTAATGAATAAAGATGTTTTTCTTAAAACAAACAATGATGTTCATAGGCATAACACAAGACAAAATCAAAACATTCATATTTCACACACACACACAAGCATATATCAAAAAGGAACTTTTCACACTGGAGTTAAATTATACAATAAACTACCCCAGTATATAAAACTGGCCCCAAAAATAAAAACCTTTGATAGAATGTTGAAAGCTTATCTGCAGTGCCATTGTTTTTACTCAGTAGTTGAATATTTTAGCGTATAGGAGTGATGGAATCTATAACTATATTTTACTTTTTTAATTTAATTTTAATACCTAGCTGTATGTTGTTGTATTTATAGAATTAAGTTTTCATATTATGATAATAGAGTGAGGTGTAAATAGTTGTGCAATAAGATTGTATCTATTAAGATTTGCTATTATAATAAGTTATAAATAGTTTTAATCTTAGTAATATATACCTGTTAGTTCTTTTATTTTATGCATGTAAATTCTGACGTGTCCTATATCAAAAATGTATTGAATGCATGTATTTGATCAAATGGAATTAATAAAAATCTATCTATCTATCTATCTATAATGAAACTCAGTAAGTTCATAGCACTATTCCGGTCGACCCCGACCTTGCCCTTCAAATTTTGTTACGTCTGACCAATCCAACATGGCAGCTGTGCGAAATATTTCACCAGCATTCAATATCTCCGAAACTATTACCGACATCACCCTGGAATTTTGCACGGTGATAAAGGAAACTACTAGACGTTCACCTATGTGACCTATGAAAACCAGGTAACTACAAAACCGACATGGCGGCCAAGCGAAGTTGCGACTTTTAAATAGACGTTTCTCGCGATTTAACCAACCAAAAGCAATGAAACTTGGTACAGCAAATGTTTATACACTTGTAATGCACCCAAGGCTTATAAACTACAGAGGTTGCCTCAATTTTCACTCACCAATCAGCGCTCACAAGGCGGATGACGTCATAAGATACCAAACCGTGGCCGACGAGAAAGACAGGCCATGGCGCGGATCTGTGACGTCAGAGGAGTGGTGTCGCTCGCTCGCCGCATTGATTGCACCAAGGTATTCTCATCTATAGAAGCCTACCAATAGCCGAGTAATTTGTTTGTGTGAATTTAAGGATACTCAAAAATAAAGTTAAAAGCTGTGGAAGAAATCCACCCCTATCACTAGCTCAAAACCTTAGAGCAGTAGACTATTAAGCAGTGTAATACAAACGTTGAATGGATGTTCCAGTTTATGCAGATATACAAAACTGTACATATTATCCTCTTATCTTCGTTCATCAATAAGTTGTTTCCATATATACCATTTACATGTAAGTTTAACTTTAAAAGCAGCTGGAATTTAAAAAAAAGAAGAAACAACCAAGCATTGCATTAGGAGAAAGTATTCAGTGCTTCATTTATTGCAAGGGAAGGGTCATTCATGCCCCAAAATAATAAAAACGAATATAAGAAATTTGAGCCTACACTCGTGGTTTTTAGCATTTTGCTTTTTTGAAAAGGCCAACCATAAGACAATCTTTTTCAACAACAAAAATTTAATGCATAGGACTACTTCAGATACATATATGAATTGCTGAGATTATACTTACCTCCTTTAGCAGAGAGCCTTTTATCTGACACCAATCCCCTGCAGTGGCAGGTTTACTTCTTGTGGCAACTACCTTCATGTTGGACATGTTTAACGGGTCTCTCCCGTTCCCAGTTAGGCTTAGGTCAAATTTATGGTTTTATGGGCTCAAGATTTTTATAACGAAGTATATTACTATAAATGAAGGACCTTGGAAACTTATTCATTGTGAGTTAATTCAGTGGATTGAAATGTCGTGGATATCAGCCCCATGCACTTATGTGTGTACTGTACTTGTAATAGAAAAGAAAAGGATATGGTAGTGGTTTTCAGTTAGCTTTTATTTACAGTTGAGTTGGGAAGACACTTCCAGGATGCAAGGAGTGGGATTCAAATCATTCTATCAAGAGCCTTTGTGCGAAGCTTTGAAGACTAAATCCTATATCAGGTTTCAAATACTCCTTCGCAAAACAGGTCACCTGGACAAGAAGCCACTTTACTTACCCCTACTCCATGTAGGTGGAACTGTTCCATTTATTAAAATTAAAGAAAGACCATACTTGCCATTGTAATTTGGATCTATGCTGGCTACACGGACATGGTATCTCCCTCCCAATAAGATGTCCAAGATCTCCACCAAATGTCAAACGAGACCCTTCAAATTATTCAAATGAAAGCATTCCTCAACTTTTAATATTTTTTCTATTTTTTGTTTCACCCTGGAGGTCTGGGGATGAAGAATTTTATAACATACCCAGTCCCCCCCTTCCCCTTCCTCCCAGAAAATATCGTATAATCCTCACCACATCCATTCCCCCTGAAAAAGAACATGGGCATCCTTGCAGGCCACATGGAAAATAAGCAGTTAACAGTACTACACACTGGGTAAATCGGTTTGAAATGGGTAAATCTAGAGCTTTAACAGAGAATTATGGATGTGGTGATTGGTAGGGCCCTGGAGTACAAAACTATGCCTGTATCTTCAAGAACACTAGCAAATTGCAAGTAATCTTCCTCCAATGACACAGTAATGTTTACACTTAATTATAATAAGCACACACAAAATGTATTACAGACATTATTTTATTTAGGACATTGGTTATAAATATAAGCATCTCAAGCACATTAACACATTGTCTGGAAGAATCTTAGAATGTAGAAAATGAAGTTTGCAGGTTTCACCAAGTAGGCTATAAAGGTGATATCTTGCTGATCTTGGATATATTACTGGCGATTATTAGGATCTAATATCCTCCAGCTATTAATATTCTCAAAAAATCCTGCACTGCACATAGGGCCTACAGCCATTATACCCTGCTGACGATTCATGATCTCTTCAGGATTTAAAATTTTTCTGACACCATTTCTCAATCTCACTGGAGCTTACTGGGTTACAAATTCATCGTTACAAAGATGCATGAACACAATTTGAGGACTGGACATGTCTAACTTGATTCCAGCTGCCTTGCTACTGTTTCCTTATGCAGTACAAAATCACTATCAATTATATTGGTATCTTGCAGCCTTGGCAACGATAGAGTCTTGTATTAACTCTTGTACTATTTTCATCTCTAATTTATCTCAACAAAACAAGCCTGCCAACTTGTGTCAATAGCTTTAATGTGGACATGGAATGGAATTCACACTTACAAAATTCCCCTAGACACAAAATTGCATCATCCATGACAACGTGGACAACACTTAGGGTTTAAACGCTGCATACATGTTAAATTCTATGTGTTATACTCTGATTTACAAAATATGAACGGTGCAAGCTGCCATCCGCTTGAATGGTGAGGTGAGGAGTGGAGACAAGAGGGGTAACGGTGTCCATAGCAACAGCGAGCAGTGTTGCAATGAATGCCGACACAGCAGTGAGCACATGGTTTGACGCAGTGTTCTACTGTGAACTAACTCGTCACTGCCATTAGTAATATCCCGTGTATATATTGAAGTGCATTTGCTTATTCTTTCATAGGCTACAGTAAGCGTTATCGTTCTGTTTTTGTTGGAAGCGTGTGTATATACAGATTTTGAGTTTATTTCTTTTATTTGCATCATCGTGTCTATTTTCGTTGTGTAAAAATGGCATCGGTACATGCTTGCGGAAGGCCCAGGATCCATTCTCTGCGACAGAACAACTTCAGGCCGTGGTGTGACTCTCCATAGCCAAGTAAAGGAGATGGTATGTGCGGTGAGGAATTTTATGGAGGAAGAAGAGGAAAGTATGCGCTTACGGGAGAAACCTCTGATTCCATTTGTTCAGGTGAGGAAAAGAATTTCCAAGACTCTTGGTGTGAGTGAAATCACTGCATACTGAGTGACGGAAGGGAAGTTCCTGTCTGATGATGCTGGCCCGTCTAAACTATCAACTCCAGGGAAGAAGAGGCATAGAGAAGGGGTGGTCACTAATTTAGATGGCTTTCAACAAGATGCTGTTAGACGGCATATTTATAGCTATTATTTTAGGAAAGAAATTCCAACATGTCGCAAACTTCTTGTTTTTGCTCAGAGGCACAATTATTTCAATGAAGCCTTTCTTCACTGAAAGTGTTGCACGATCTGGGATTTAAATATAAGAAAATTAATGGGGGGAAGGTGATCATGGAGAGGCCAGATATTGTGGCTTTGAGGTGTCAGTTCCTACATGAAATGGGGAGACCCTACTGAGTTGTAGGCCAAAAATTACAAACAAAAAACCAAAATCTGGTTTCATGCCCTAGAAGTTACCTTATCACTTGGGGCACTTAAATATACATTTGTTTTTTATGTACGGCCATTTTTAAATACCTTACGGGGGCTTTTAAAGAACACGTGCTTAGATCTTGAAATGTGCAACGCCTACTTCCTAGAACCAAAAACCCCTCAATTTTGTTGTAATTTCATACTCTTGGCCAAGATTATCATGCCAATCATCTGAATACAAGCTTATGGTGCCATCTGTTGGTCAATTTATCAGTTATGAGTAGCCTAGGCAATGTTTGCAAGTGTGAAACTTTTCTTACCGTACATGTTATTTTCTTATCCCATATAATTTTTAGCTGTATGGCATTCACTAAAAGAATATCATTACTATACACATGCACATATTTAACATCGAACAGAAGTATTTTGGTTTGTAGTAAAGTATAGGCCATTTTGGATACATAGTGGAACCATGCGTCTTTGTTTATTTTGATGGTCAGTGGCTTTAGTGAAGTTTATTCGCAAGAATTATATTTTTATTGGTTTACTGTGAGTGGTGGAACTTGTGTAAGTTAATGGTATTTTAGAGATTTGTGTGCAGTTTATTAGATGTATTCTGTATCTAGTCGATGGCGTAAACCGAAAGTCCGTGAAACAAAGAAATGGAATAGTGCTATTTTGAATGTTGACAAACAGTGGGGTGATATTACATGTGAAGTTAAGTAATGCAAGTTCAACAGCTGCAACTACTTCTTCTGCCAGTGTCAGAAAACTGGAATAGGCCTATTTTAGTGAGGAGAATACTGTTAGACCTAGTGTTAATGACAAGCACATTCTCATTCATATATGGGTGCCCTCCAAAATTTGTTTACAGAACTGTGTGGTGAATGTGGCAGTAAATCTTCGTGTCAACATCAGGGAGAAAGATGGGTTTAGTAATAAGTTACCTCTGAAGTGTGGGAAAAGTGATTTGTCAACTCAGGGAAGTCTTGAAGCAGGAAATTCCACTAAAATACTGTTGTTTTTTTTTAAGTTAGGTTTTTCTCAATACTATATTTTTCAGCATTTTAAATGTTCCAGTTGCCGGCCTTTTGATCCCATTACCTTCAAACTTGTTTTGCACATACAACTTTGTGGTCTTAATAATGTGTGGAATCCATTTTGAAAAATATTAATAACTTTCAGAAATATTTATGTTCAAATTTGAAAAAAATGACATATTTTAACAGAACAACAGGTCATTCTAAGATAAAAACATTTTAATAATAAACCATTTGCACTGATTTTAAAAGTAATACCAATTTTTATTTGTAGACCATTGATGATCATTCCATATAAGTTTTAGATTGATAACTTTAAATTTGATTTACCTGGGACATTTTCAAAATTTGCATATTTATTAATAAAATGTTATAATTTCTAAATGACTAAACCAAATAGCTCCAAAGTTTAGAATTCCCTTAATAATGCTCACTTTAAAGAACCTTCAAAATTTGGTGAAAATTGGGTGAAAATAGGCTACTGGAAAATTCAAAACTTAAGTTAATAGGGCAAAAATGTTATCGATATTGTGTGGTTAGGTGAAATGTGGGTCAATGCTGGTCACACAGTGTCTAAGGGTTGGAGTGACAACTCAGTTCAGGGGACAAGGGAGGGCCGTCAGGCAGAGGGGGTCGATTTATTATTCTACATGCCGGGCTATCACACGGCTTTGTTAATAATACACTTTTGCTCTTTAGGTCGAAAAGAACTGGTGATTACCATGAAGACATGGACTACAACTAGTTTTTAAAATGGTTCCAGGAACAATTGTTACCCAACATCCCTGAACACAGTGTTATTGTAATGGATAATGCTTCGTACCACATAGTACAGATAGAATAAGCTCCAACTACTTCAAGTACGAAGCCGCGAATGTTGGAATGGCTCGACCGCCATCGTGTAGCCTACCATGCGACAGCTCTCGGACAAAAGGAATCCTTCTCGGTAGTGCTGAATGAACATAGAACGAGCGATAACATTCTATATAATACATGAATTAGCCAAAATACCTTATAAAAGGATGAGAAATAAATCAGGAAGCAATGTTTTAATAGATGTTTCCTCCTCCGCCGTCTGTGACCCACCCAGCCATTCCAAATATAGCGAAAATTACAGCAGTGAGCGCCATTGTTCAAATCAATCTTCAAAAAAGTACCATAACAGTACTGCCAACCTCACCCTTACGGTACTATGTGAAACAAAAAAGTGCCCAATTTACTCTCTAGTGGGCATCATTCGTTCGCTGCACTCAGTTCACGACTCTAATTATGCTAGTGTGTGCAATATTTCGCATCTCTGTACGGCTGAAATGAGTGTTTTTTGTTATCTGCTCTGTAATAACTATGCAGTATATCGCTCTCCTGTAATAAGTATGTGTATTTTTTCCCGCACAACTGTGGTTTTGACAAAGGTTACAGCCTAACGCGCCCAGATCAATGGTTTTGTGTCAACCATGCCCCGCTAGTAGCGCGCGGCCAAGGCTGCACCTACACCCGACCATTCTTACCTACACTTTGTCCAATCCAATGGTTTTTGACAATGGTTACAGCCTAACGCGCCCAGATCAATGAATTTTGGCAATGGTTACTGCCTAACGTGTCCCGATGATTCTCTTTTTTATCAACAGTGATTTTGCATCCCACTTCTTTCTATCAACAGTGATTTTGTATCCCACATGTGTGCCTCGGTGCGTGCTGCTAGAGTGAGCCTTGATGACGGTTAAACGAGATTAAGTGCTATCGAAGCATGGCAGCTGTTTTTAAAATAGCAAAAACAAAAACAAATATTTACGTACTTTAGCACATATATGAGGTTCAGTAGTAAGTTTTAATTAGGGTTCCTAATTTCAATACGTAATATCGCCCAAAAAATGAAACAAGGACACAAGGTATGTAAAAGTACATTCATGTCTGCTACAAGTGTATAAGCCGCGTTCCACTTTCATTCAGAATTAATATCCTTCTCAACCTTATACAGCAGCGCAAGCCTAAACCCATGTAGGCTACCACGTGGATGAACTGGCGAGAAAGCATGGCCATGAGATCATCACGCTGCCCCATATCATTGCCACTTCAATCCTATAGAAATGATATGGGGTCAAGTGAAGGGTTATCTAGCACGGCATAATAAGAATTTCACACTCCGTGAGGTTGAGAAGCTTACCGTTTAGGCTATTAGGGAAGTGACTTCATAAAACTGGAAGCGTTTTGTGTTAATAGTGCAACGAGAACTGGATGAGGCTACGAAACGTGAATGTATACTCGATGATGGGGTAGATTGGTTCATAGTTTCCCTGGAAAGCAATTCCAGATCCAATTCAGACACAAGTGACGAAGAGGGGGCGATGAAAGGAATAGACCCATAATTAAGTTAGTAGCAGCTAGAGCGATTAGGCAACTAAAAATTCCCCTAAACTCGCGTGCATTGCAATGTTTAATTGACCCTTCACACGAATACGGCTGACACACCACAGATCCCAGTATTTGTGTCTTCCTGGAAACTTCTTGGAATGTTATGAGTCATGATCTGCCTCAGTGGCAACCCAGCATTTCCTCACGTGTTAGCTTTGACAACTGCCAGTGCTCATTATTGGTACCGGCAATACAGAGTATTCTTTGCGTACAAACACAAACCTAACCCCAGACCTCCTTGCTTGTACTAGGCCTACTAACAATAATTTTGGTCCAGATAGTCGCCTAACCAAGTAGTGACCAATGGCATTGTCTCGCCATGACTTTAGAAGAGTACAGTTCAACTTTTCCATTAAAATGAACTACGGTAAAAGTAATTCATGAACATTCATGATCTTTCAAGAAATTATTCTTCTTTAGACTGAGATAGGCTACTCAATACTCCCAATAATGTCAAAAGTACTCAAATCAAACTTACCAAGCAACTTTTGAAGATTTGATGGATGAGGCAGATAAATATGACCACTCCGATGTAACTTTTTGTACACTGATGACAAGTGAACATATTATATGGAAGCTGCCAAGAGTAACGTGTCTCCACTGTACCTACGATTGTTTACCTAACATATAAAAAAATAATTTGCTCTATTAAAGATTATAAGGGTGTGCAATCATCACTCGAAAAACTTCTCTGTAGGGTGTTCACAGGAGCATTCACTACTGACAACTTTCTTCCATTTTCATCGCACTCAGAATTTTCAATGAACTGAAGTAGGCTAGTTCATCAAATGAATTTTTATCAGTAATGCAAAGAAAGTTTTGTGGAACTTAATGTTTGGGAATCTGCAACCCATTGACTCAATGCTGAGGTTATTTAGAATACACACAGAACCTGTAATTATGGGCACTGCATCACTCAAATTCTTCAAGTACTTCACCAACTTGTCTTCTGTCTTGATATGTGTCCATTCCTGCTTAAATTTATTCCTGTTGGAGGAGAAGTGTTCAGATATATCCGATAGACTGTGCACAGAATTCTCTTCTTCGTAGTGTCTGAAGTCTTCCAAGCTCGCTTCTATGGCTTTATCCGAGATTTTCTACCTCTGCATCACACAGTCTTCTAGAAGAAGGCCCAGGAATGGATAGCTATTCTGGCAAATTCGAAAATATTGAAGATACTGCATCAGGTTTCAACTTCGGATAACTCCTAGCAAATGTCTTTATTTCCCCATCAACTTGCTCTGTCCTGATAACAGAGCTATCAGGAAAATGTTTTATACAAATTATAGGCTTGCTCACTTTAGAGAAGTCAGTGGGAATTTTTCTAGGCCTTTCTTAATTTTTCGTCCTTTGGGAGAGAAAATGTAGAAACATTTTCATGCTGGGATCTGTAATTGTTCTTACAGCCAGCCACATTACAGCATCTCGGCATTTTGATTTCCTGTAAAGAGACACATTCATTAAATATCTAACTTTAACTCAGATAATTAACTTAGCATGCATTCTAATAGTCCTTAACATCCACAATATTAGGCTAACGTAAGTTCGTACATAACCTGCACCACACTTGCGTTTGATTAACCTGTGTCATTAATGAGAAATAAAGTGTTAACACTTACCCTGTAAGCTACGTGATTATTGCAGCTACATGATGCACCACAACACAAGTTGGATGTAAAGTTGGACATTACACTTTATAAAACACTAACTATTCTCACACTGCTATTCACAAACAAGTCTTCTCAACCGGAGTCACTACTTCGCCTACGTCACAGACAAGATGGCTGCTCGCACTGGGGCCAGTATCTTTCGTGGGCCACGATACCAAACGCGCCATGTGGGGAACGTAACGAAACTGTCAACATCAGCTGTTGAGTATGCAAAGAACAGTTTTTTTCTCATGAAATTATTGGTAAATGGGTGATAAAATAACTGAATGTAGCCTACTTACATTTTATGTTGTGATCTTCTTGAATTTCTTGGAAATTCGCCTAGACTCGGTAGCAGTATCGTGGGTGTTAGTGACTTCCAATAACCACTTCTTATGCAAGATGCAGACGGTACGTCAGGAACTTCTCTCGACACAAAATCTGTCGTTCTTCTTAGAACGTTCCAGCCTCGTTGAAATCCGTATTTTCCATGAAATGTGACGAATTTTGCTGAAATGTGCCGGAACTGGTTTAGCCAAGTTTCTGAGGGATCGGTCATATCACTGTATGACAAGTGTTTAATCCAGGTTGGTAATGCATAATCGTGTTGAGTTTGCATTCCATAGGTTAAGTTCCCAAGTTGTGGAAATTTATTTGGAACTTGTGGGCTACATAACCTGCAACATAAGCCTTGCCATCCCCCTCACTTTGTTCCATGATATTGGCAATGAAGAACTCTGGTTGCACATTGCTCCCTAAGGTTGGTTGTGGAAGCACGTTACTTGATTCAGACACTATGCCAGCTTTGTTTATTAGTGCTTTATCAACTACATATTCATCTGAATCTGGATCAGCAGTGTTTGTTTGCTTTTGAATAACTCCTGGATTTTTTCCTAAAATAATCATCCTCAGTCTGTAAATGCAGTCAAGGGGAGAAGGATGATTGCGTAAGTCACCACGGGTTCGCAATTGTGAAAAGAGGTTTACCAGTATATCTTGATTTAGCCTATGTGTGAGAATGTACTTTGTATTATGCCTACGGGCCATATCTCTGGACAGAAGTCGAAGGGATTTTATTGAAATAATGACTGCTTTCTGGAATATTTGCAAAGAATTTTTACCAATGCAAAGAGAATTACTCATAAAATTTCCGTCTTGTCCAAAATCAAAATACCATGCATGCGCGTATATAAGGCGTATATCTGGAGCTGAGGGGGCTCCAGATCCCCCCGAAAAAAGCCAACTTGGGTACAACATACAATGTATTTCACAGTAGCCTACTTTTAAGAAATAATTATCAATTTGTAAAAGAAAATGAGTGTTTACCTTTCTGCTTAATGAATTGACAAGTAGCCCATTTAGATATTTTCCATTCATACTCCATAGGCTATAATAGAAAATTCATTAAGTACTCACAATTTCCCCCCGCCTCTAAAAAATGTATATACGCCCCTGATACCATGTACGAAATATGTCAAAAATAACAGCTTTAAAATCATCCTAGCAGGTCATTAAAACTTAAGAGTAGGCCAGCTGGGCTCACTTACCATTTGGTTTTAGATTCCTTGGAAATCTTGGCTTTATATTAAGCAATTCGGCCCTGAATTCTAATTCGAAGTCTTCACTCTTAAAGTGGAGGGAACATATCCTACTTGTTTGAGGGTTGCAATGATCTTTTCGCTTACATGCAGCAATCCACTGATTGCGAAGGCATGCGTCTTGAGGTATCGTGAAAAACGACACGTCATTTCCAACTTTATAATAACTGTGACAAACTACCACAGCACATCTTTGGCCTGGCATGATAATACACAAAAGGGCTTAAAACACGTGTTTAAACCACTGCAATCCATACAATATAATGTGTGGAAAAGTTGACTTTCCTTGCATATCACGCGCCTCGCGCGCTACGAGGAAACGTGTGACGTCACGTCCTTTCCCTTCCCTCCGCGATCCCCTCGCCTAAGAGCTCCATATTGAGGCAACCTCTGTAGTTTACTAGCCTTGTAATGCACCGACATCTAACTTCGTTCAATTGTTTACATAATCTCAAGATGGCGGCTGTGCGAAATATTTCACCGGCATTCTAATCAATTCTAATGATCTCTGAAACTATTACCGGTATAACCCTGAAATTGTGTACGGATATAAAGAGCACTACTAGAAGTTCATCTATGAGACTTTCAAAAACCGGTTAAGTACGAAACGAACATGGCGGCCAAGCGAAGTTGAACGTTTTAAATACCTTTCTCGCGATTTAATGATCCAAACGCAATGAAATTTGGTACCGGTACAACAACTGTTTATACACATTGTAATGCACTGGTATTTAATTTAGTTCAATTGTTTACATAACTTCAAGATGGCGGCTGTGCGAATTTTAAAATTAAGTTTTTATTTCTTGTGTTGTAATCATGCGATCGAAGTAAAAGTTTGAATAATGAACCTACGCAATAATTTTCCTTTAATGGTACATGACTCTATGGCCTATACATATAACAATCCAACATGGCGACCATACGAAATATTTAGACGGATCTCAATATCTACGAATCTATTACAGCAATCAAACTGATTTGTTTTACGTTCATAGGGGCAATGAAGAGAAGTTCACCTATAGGACTTTCAATAACCTGGTGATCACAAATCCAACATGGCGGCGACACGAAGTATAAAAATGGACGTTTCTCGCAATTTAACCATCCGAGTGCAGTGACACTTGGTACAGTAAATCCTTATACAAATGTTAATTCACTAGCATCTAATTTTTTTCAATTGTTTTCATAACCACAAGATGGCAGCTGTACGAAATTTTAAAATCTCGTTTTTACTTCTTGTACTAATCATGCGATTGAAGTTTGAATACTACATGTACACAATAATCTCCATGTAACAGTACATAACTCTAAGACCTACATATATAAAAATTCAACATGGCATGCATCCGCAATATTTAGTCGGTTCTCAAGATCTACGAATCTATTACAGCAATCAAACTGAAATTTTGTATGTTGATAGTGGCAATTAACATAGGTAGGTTAAAACTACTTGTTTTAATTACAAATCATATCAAATGTTGTATTTCGTGGTGAAAAACTGAAATACAACCCATTCCCGAAATACCTAGGTGTCACGCTGGACCGAACTCTGAGCTACAAAGAACACCTCACCAAGCTCTCTCACAAAATTTCCACCAGAAATAACATCCTGCACAAGCTTTGCGGTAGTTCATGGGGAGCCACGGCGGACTGCTTAAGATTAACGGGTATCAGTCTAGTCTATTCTGCAGCGGAATACTGTGCTCCAGTATGGTTGGAAAGTGCACATGTGCATAAAGTGGATACCAAGCTGAATGACACTATTCGTTGCATAACCGGCACCATAAAATCAACCCCTCGCCACTGGCTACCAGTACTCAGCCACATTCCACCACCTCACCTGAGGAGGAAGGAAGCTCTGATCAGAGAAGCAAAGAAGATCTATGCTTCTCCCTCATTACCAATACACCAGGAATTCTGCTACCCACCACCGAAGCGACTTCATTCGAGGAGACCAACCAGTTTATTGGCCGACCAACTTCTGGCAAATCGATCCAACCTAAACCAATGCTGGCAGGACGAATGGTCAAACTCAACGTCTGGAACTAGTGCCCAGGAGATCAACCCAACGGTGAAAATACAAGGATTTGACCTTCCTAGAAAATTATGGTGTCGCCTCAATAGACTGAGAACCAGGCACGGCCGTTGCAATTACATATGCCATAAGTGGGGTTGGATAGATTCCCCATTGTGTCAATGCAATGAGGAGGAACAGACCATGGACCATATCATCCAGCGCTGCCCTCTACACGCCTACTCCGGGAGCCCTAGTGATCTGTTTCATCTTCGAGAATGTACTGTGGAATGGCTCCAAAACTTGAACTTGGATTTGTGATTTGTTTTTATGTAATTCACCATACGATTAAATAAATAAATAAATATCATGTTGACATGATGCGGTCACTGAGTGGTACCCTTTCTGCATGGACCCTGTCAGACTGCCAACACGATGCATGTAACACCATGTTCAAGAAATCGACCAAGTTTATTGCTGTATACTTAACTTTATGTGAACATTTAATGCATGTTTGATAGTAATTTCTCCAGAATAAGAAGAGAAAGAGATCTTAAATACTAAAGAATATCGTACACATGGCCGAGTGGGATATTTTTATTTTAAAACATAGACTCTGTAGCAATATCAGACTGGAGTGGTAGGTGGTTTCATTCATGAGGTCAAGTTGAAAACCACTTCAATCTTCCATTAGAAAGAACTGTTGTAAGAAGTGAACAATATTTTAGACTGCGTTCATCCAGATATTCTAATACTGTGTGGGTTCATTCTTCCAGGACACAGCCATAGACAAGACTTATTTTCAATAACTCGCACTTATATAATAACTCAAACTCCTATCGATTAATAAACATCATTTGCAACCATAACATTAAAATACACAATTTAATCGTATGGCCTCACCCACCGGTTGTATATCACTAAGGAAATATCTTCAAGACTAAATGATTTGCTCTATAACATGAACGATCCAACCTCGCTGTTGTGCAACCTCTGGGTCTAAGTTACAACCTTATGTTCTTATTCTTCATTTGCTCCAGTGATCTGGGTCGGGGTGTGAATCAAGGACCTCCATACTTTTCTGTCTCTCCACCACTCTCGTCCCTCTTCCAGTACACTTTCACACCTCTTTTCTCAACGTTTTCCCTCACTGCATCCGTCCACCTCATCCTCGGCCTTCCCCTTTGGCGCCTTCCCATGACTTTCTCAGTAAATAATCGCTTCGGGACTCGTCTTCTCCCATTCGCATCACATGTCCATACCATTTTAGCTTACTGATCTCGATCTTCTCTTGTAACTTCGGGAATCCTCTTTTCTCCCTAATTTCCTGTTTCTGATTTTGTCTCTGCGGGTCTTTCCAATTATACCTCTATTGAACTTCATCTCCGCTGCCTGGATTCTACTTTTCTCCCATTTAGTTGTTGTCTACGTGCCTTGTGCATACGTCAATATAGGTGTGTAATATGTTCAATACAATATTTTTTTTTACATGTCTCGGGAACTTCCTGGTTCTACACCAGAGCCCTCACACTCTGTCTTAAAACCCATTTGCTTGTTGGATCCTCTTACCACTTTCCTCACTTATCCCTCCAACATCTGTTAGGACACTCCCTTTGAAGCTTTTCACAACTTGTAATGGTTTTCCATCAACTGCAATATTCCCCCCTACCTAATGTTACACTTATAAAATGTCAGTATGTTCGACATGGAGAATAGAGAATGTTCCCACTTCCTCGGCCAAGAATCGAAACCACAGTCTCAGCATAGACATTTTACCGCTGATCTAATGAATATAGACAAGGTATTAGGAAGTCCTTTTTGAAGGACTTTGTCTGGAGCGTGGTGCTCTATGGAAGTAAAACTTGGACTATTGGTGCGGCAGAAAAGAGGAGAATTGGAGCATTTGAAATGTGGTGTTACAGGAGAATGATGAAGATCAGATGGGTAGATAGGGTTACAAACGAAGATGAATTAAGATGAGTGGGAGAGGAAAGATGTTTCTGGCGACTGCTAATGAAGAGAAGAGATAGGTTGGTAGGACATGTACTAAGACACCCAGGAATAGCTAGCTTAGTTATGGAAGGAATGGTCGAGGACAAGAACTGTATGGGTAGACACCAAGATTAGATTATGTTAAACAGATTGCCTCGGATGTAGGGTGTGGTAACTATGTAGAGATGAAACGATTAGCTCAGGACAGGGAGGCATACAGTGCTGCATCAAACCTGTAAGAGGATATAAGGAAACCAGAGATATATATAAGCAAAGCGAACTGATGTGAGTTGAATAATAATAACGAACTGATGTACATGTACATGCAAACTAAACATGTGCGAACATGGCGCGAGTTTTAGACAAACTGAAAGCATAAAGGGCAGGTGGCAGCACCTTACATATATAGAACCACATACTTGATAAATAAGAATAAAACTACCAAAGTTACAACACTTCCCCTCAAGTACAGGTTCATACAATCTTTACACTCTCCAAACCAGCAAACTTCAAGCAACGTTCATGTTTCATGCGACTTAAACTCTTCGTGAGAAAGTCAGCAACTTGATTGTTCGTAGAGATATACTTCAAAACACAATATTTACACTCAAAGACTTCACGAACAAAGTGATGTTTGATATCAATATGTTTGCTTCTACTGTGATACATCGCGTTCTTTGCCAAATTAATTGCACTTTGATTATCACAAAAGATGAACATAGTGGCTAAGTCTTTGAAGCCTAACTCGAGCAGAAATCGACGTTAAGTACATAGCTTCCTTGGCGCACTCTGACAACGCCATGTACTCGGCCTTCGTGGTGCTAAGGGCCACGGTTCTTTGTTTTCTCGAGTCCCACGATATAGGGCATCCGCCGAGCAGGAACACGTACCCCGTGTAGGACCTCCTATCTTCTTGGCAGCTTCCCCAGTCGGCGTCAACGAATCCTTGGATCGGTTCTGCGTCTGCTTCGTAGATCAGCCCGAAGTTTGAAGTCCCCTTCAAGTACCGCAGCACTCTCTTGGCAGCTTTCCAATGTTCGACTCCGAAGCAATTGTTGAACTGTCCCAGGTAGCTGACAGCGAACGAAATGTCCGGGCGTGTAGTTGTCGACAGATATGTCAGCGCGCCTACCAATTCGCGGTAAGGCAACTTCAACTCGTCAGTACTGGGATTCTCATTTTTGCTCAATTTCGTTCCAGGGTCGAGTGGTGTGACTACAGGGTTGCAGTCGGCCATCTCGTAGCGTTGAAGAAGCTCTTCAATGTAACCTTGCTGTAGCATGGCTATACATCCGGTCTCCTGGATTAGTTCGATGCCTAGGAAGTGTTTGGCCAATCCTAAGTCCTTGACCTTGAAATTTTCACTCAGGACTCTGGAAATCTCGGCGATCGTCTTTTTGCATTTTGACAGCACCATCATGTCGTCAACGTGAACGGCAATCAAAGTTATGTTATTTCCGGAACCAATTTGGAATAGACACGGATCCGATGCGGTTGGTTTGGCACCGCACTTCCTCAAGACCTCACGCAGCTTGGCATACCAGTTTTTACCGGCCTGTTTCAATTCGTACAGTGATTTTTGTAGTAAGCAGACCTTGTCGCCTCCCTGCAACTGGCGAAGCATGTTCTTGGCCTTCTCCTTGGTTTCGTCGTCAGTTCCAGACATCGCAATGCTCTCTAACATCTCCCTGAAGTTCTTCGGTTGTTTCATGAATATTTCCTCGTCTAGGTCACCATACAGATAAGCCGTTGTGATATCGTACTGTCTGATTTTTACACCAGCTTGGAAGCGAGACAAACCATCAATCGAATTGATTCCATTCGCGCTACCGGTGCGAACGTGTCAACGTAGTTGATTCCATACTCCTGGTTGAAACCTTGAGCCACCAGCCTGGCCTTCCCTTCTCAAGTGTTCCATCAGGTTTTAGTTTGTCGCGTAGCACCATTCGGCATCCGATGACTTTGGCATCACGGGGAGGATCCACCAGCACCCATGTATTGTTTCTCAGGATAGATTCCATTTCCATGACCATGGCACCATGCCACTCGTTAGAGTTTGGTCCTGTTATTGCCTCCTTGAATGGAATCTCTGCTAGCAAAATCTCCTCGTCTTCTTCTTGCTCCTCCACATCTTGGAGATTTGTTTGAAAAGGTTTCTTCGGTCTTCCCCTTTTTCCAGTTCGCAGAATCTTGGGTCGACCAGGTCCTTGCATCAATTGAGGCGTAGTATCGGATGTTTCGACAGTCGTTCTATCATGATCATCCACTGGCGTCACATCGAAACCCAGGAAAGGTTCATCATCTTCTCCGATTTCGGGTTGAGAGACTGGTTCCTCCACGGCAGCTGGTTGATCTTTTTCTCTTGGTGATTGCGGCGGTGGTTCTGCAAAGAACAGCTCCCAACAAATATCTTGCTTCGAGGATTCCGGGCGCTCCATCCTAGTCTCTTCCAGTGGCTTTTCATTCTCGAAGAATTTTACATCTCGGCTAATCAAAACTTTGTCTTTGTCAGAGATGCGAAAGCCCTTGGTAACCCATGAACACGCCTTCTCTGCCTCGTTGATCCAGTTTCTCTCTTCCGGGATCCCTGTCCAGGAAGTAAACCTTGCTTCCAAACGTTCTGAATTGTGAAACGTCAGGAATCTCTCCTGTCCACAATTCGTACGGTGTTTTGCCTCCGATACTTTTTGATGGCAGGCGATTACGGATGTAATTTGTAGTATTCACTGCTTCCGCCCAGAAGCGGTGAGGAAATCCGGCGTCGAACAACATGCACCTGGCAGTCTCCATCAAAGTCCTATTCATCCTCTCCGACTTCCCGTTTTGTTCAGGGTTGTGAGGGACTGTGAGGCGTCTTGTGATTCCACGCTTCTTCAGGTAGTTGTCGAACTCTCGATTCAGGAATTCCCTGCCGTTGTCAGACTGGATCACCTTCACTAGTTTTCCTTTCTGATTCTCCATCCTGGTAACGTACTCGACGGTAGCTTCGTAGACCTCTGATTTTGCCTTCAGAAATCTCACTTCACACCAATGAGAGTGATCGTCGATGAATTCCAAGAGGTACCTTGAACCTCCCATAGATGGAGTCGGCATCGGTCCACATACGTCCGTGTGGATCAAATCGAGTAGCTCCGTCCGTCGATCGGATTTCTTTGGAAACTGCGTTCTGGACATCTTCCCCTCGAGGCAGACTCTACAGTTCAGAGTCGTCGATGGATTCCTCAGCTCAACGCCAGAAACCTTCCCTTTTCTCACAGCTACCAAGATGTCGCCCACGTTGACATGTCCGAGCCGACGGTGTAGTAATTTTAGATCAATTATTTTGGGTGATGCAGCCATATTTGCTCGTTCTTGACTCTCACTGACGTAATATAGGTTATTCTTCCTCTCAGCTCGCATCAAGACTTCTCCCTTTTTCGTTCACGACGACTGCGCATTTCTTGTCAAAAATCACCTCGTGGTCGCGGTCGATGATCTTTCCCACCGACAGCAAGTTTGTCCTGAGGTCTGGAACGTGAGAAACATCTGAGAGAGACATCTGTCTCTTCGTTCGCAATGCGGGTAGATAAGCGAACACTGCCTTTTCCCACGATCTCAGCCGTTGAATCATCAGCCAATTTCACCACACCCCTTCGTGACTCATCGATCTTCGAAAAAATCGCAGGGTCGCCATAGATATGTGAAGTGGCGCCACTGTCGAGACACCATATTCTGCGTTCGCCACTGCTCTGAGTTGTCGTCGCCTGTAAGCATAGTTCTCGAGTGAAATTTGCCGATTGAGTATTAGAACTGTCTTTACCTTTGTTCTTCGATGGATCTCTTTGTTTAAATCTGCACTGGCTGGCTGATGACCTTGCTTTTTGCACACGTAGCACCGGAACTCAGATCCGCCTCCTTCTGTTTCACTATTGTTGTTTAGTTTGGGTGTTTGTTTCTTATAGTTCTTGATACCTGGACTAGTCTTCTTCTTGACGAACACAGCTCCCGCTATTTCACCTTGTGTGCTCGATTTTCGTGCGTCATCCTCTTCGATGATTTTGGTCCGAAGAGCCTCGGGAGTCGGTAGGTTGTCACGTGACTCTATTGCACACCTAAAGTTCTCGAACCGTGCTGGCAGACTGTATAAACACATAACTGTCAACAATTCCGGATTGATCGTGATGTTCATATCTCCCAATTTGTCCACGGTGTCGAAGAAATCGTTCAGATGGTCACGCACATCGCCATCGTCCGCCAATTTTTGTAAGGTTAGCCTTTTCAGTAAGGTCGCCTTCCGAGCCGGTCCCTGGGATTGGTAGATCAGTTTCAGTCGTTGCCAAGTATCACGTGCCGTGACACAATTCTTGACTTGCTTTATTTCACTTGGAGACATCGACAAAATGATCAGCGACCGAGCCTTTTGATCCTTCTTGTCCCACTCTTGAATTGCTGCCGCGTTTGCATTTCCAGCCGCTGGTTCTGGTTTCGTAGAATTCCCGCCGACGAATTCCCACAAATCGCCCGTAATGAGGATAGCCTGCATCTGCACGGCCCACGTGTCGAAATTATCCTTACCGAGGGGTTCAATTCTCCCAATACTTCCGGCGTTCATTTTTGAGGTTAACTTCTGGCACGTTTTTACGAAGAATTACGATTTGTTATTTACGCACATAGTCATGCGCATCTGGGTCCATAACCTGTAAGAGGATAAAAGGAAACCAGAGATATATAAGCAAAGCAAACTGATGTGAGTTTAATAATAAAAACGAACTGATGTACATGGATGGCAATAGCGGAACCGCGCAAACTAAACATGTGCGAACATGGCGCGACTTTTAGACAAACTGAAAGCATAAAGGGCAGGTGGCAGCACCTTACATATATAGAACTGCATACTTGATAAATAAGAATAAAACTACCAAAGTTACAACAAAACCAACAGCAAAGATTTTATTTAAAAAACTGACATTTATAAATAACATGCATCAATGCAAAATAAAAACTAGTAACAGGTTAAAAACAAAAACTTAGGACAGAGTCATATTGCACTGTATAACATATTAACAATATAAAGCAGCTAGAATCTGGTAAAGTTGAATGCCTTCTACAAAGAAAAAATTTGTCATCAAAACACGAGTCATGTAAAGTGTCATGTCCCTACCAGGAAGCACATTCCTCCTTGATCTCATGTAAATCCTCAATGGCTTCTGGTGTTTCCGGGGCATGAGTTGCCATGTGCTTTGACAGGTATATCTGCCTCTTAAAGGACCTGTTGCATATATTGCATGTGTTCAGTTTCTCTGTTGTGGTATGTACAACCATGTGATTAGTCAAGTTAGAACGATCTTTGAATTCCTGATCACACGTAGGACAAATGTAGGGAGGCTCTTGAATGTGCTTCGACATGTGCCTCTTCAAATTAGAACGCCAAGAGAACTTCAAAAGGCACTTATTACACTGGAAAGGACGTTCACCTGTATGAGTACGTTCGTGGCCCAGTAAACCGATTTTTGAGCTGAAAACCCGACCACATTCCTTGCAGGCAAAGGGTTGCTCTTTGACGTGCACCATCCAATTATGCCTTTTCAGATTTGATGGCAACGAGAACTTCTTTCCGCAAATAGTACACACATAGCGGCGTATACCCGTGTGAGTTTCGATATGTCTTTTCAAATAATACTCGGCTTTGAATCTCTCCGTGCATATATCACAGCCGTACGGAGTTTCATCACTGTGTAATGATACGTGTCTCTTTAAATGGGATCGGCGACAGAAAGTCTTCTGGCACGTACCACATGTGTACTGTAGTTTTTGTTTTTGTTGCAAAAGGTAGTCCTTTTTGGCGTGGGATGCCAAGTGCCGTTTGATATTATAACGGCGAAAGAAAATCTTCGAACATATGCCGCAAGTATAAATTCGTTTATCCGCATGCTCCAGTACATGCATATTTAATGAATTTTCATCAGTAAATTCTTTTTTACAAATACTACAATATTGAGAATGTCCTTCATAGGGCAGAACTGTTGCTACCGTGGTAACTTTTTCAGTTGCATTCCAGAAGGGTGGTTCTATTTTCACGTGATTAGAATGTGCTTGCCTTCTTGATGTTGCTCCAGATAACTCTAAGGTTGAACATTTTGTGTGTGTCATAATCGGTTCTTTAAAATGTGTTTCTGAAGATGGTGCGACTCCTCCAAAAATACTTGGCTGGTGAATCTGCAAAGAATGTCTGACACAACTGTCCTTTTTTTGCAAAGTGGAAGCTGGGTCCAAGCCATTACAGCCACTGTCCGGTTCGTAAAACCTACACAAAAAAGGGAATATTTCAGCAAATATATTCACCGTCAAAACGTAAGGAACGCTTGAAAATTACTACTATTTTTGTAAAGATAACTAGAATTTTTATGAAGTCACAAAATGGTGGATTTATATTATGATAACATTCAACAATATCACTTCCTGAAATATAGTTTCTCCAATTGGTTTGTCCTCCCCTGAATTTTATGATAAAGTGCCTAACTACACACATATCTGATTGGAAAACCTTAATTGTTGCCTTAAATGAACGAAATAAAAAGGATGATACTAGTGACCGATTTTTAGTGAACTTTCCCTAAATATAGTCAGATTAAAGTGTGCTGTCTAGTGGTACAAGAGGATAGTCCTGGAATGGACAGAGCTTCCTATAGGTTGCTCAAACACTTGTCATATCATCTGATTGCATCCACCGATCCGTAGGTGGTTTTGGAACATCGGCTATGTTGCAGGAGAATAAGTTCAGGCCATTGTATTGCTATTACAGCGGTGTAAGACGGATTAATTCTACTACCAGCTGTACTGAATTGGTTCTAAACATCACATGATTGCTATCGACTCCAGGGAATGTGATATGCCAACTTAAGTCAGCAACCAGTCCGAAGAAGGGAATATGAATCAAGTTTGAGGCTCTAAGTACTTCCACTGGTCTCCAATTTCCCAGCCAACCATACATCCCTTGACTTCAATCACACATCAGCATGCTATAGTTTGATGTGCTGTTCAGCGATGAATATGAATCCACTTTAAGATCATCTGAGAGGGAGCTTAGAGGAGAACAGCTAAATTATTTTCACCCTGCACAATGCCTTATAAAATAACCTTCAATGGAGTATCAGTAATGATAAGCTAAGTTTAATTCAGAGGTGAGGATATGTATTATTTGTTGATTCCCTTGCTGCATAGTTGGACATATCTGGAACATGACTAGAATATTGTCTCCAATATTTGACAATTTATTACCACATTTGTGTTACTATAAATGCCATAAAGGGCTTATCTGAAATTGTGGGTGGGGTTGGAATTCATCATGTGGAAAGGTCGACCCATGACTCAAACTCAAGATGTTCGAAAAGGCATCTAATACTTGGTTGTATGACATGACTGAGATGGTATTTCAACCCAGAATGTAACTGTCACCAAGAAGGGGAAAACACTAGAGAATGGTTACCAAACTAGAGACAGTAATTAGTGTAAGAAGAGGAAAATTATATTTTTGTGTCTTGATCTGCTGAAATGTTTGTGGCCAAATAATCAATGTGTTACCCACCATTCAAATAGGCATGCATGAGATTGATTAACATGTGATATGCAAATTTTTATTTTCTTTCCCCCTCAAGTGACAAACCTTAGGTAAATCAATGAAAATTATTCACAAATGAGTCAAAGTAAAACCACTCATAATGAAAGGTGTAAACTTGCTGTGATTATACAGTACTATAAACACAATAAATGCAGAACAAATTAGTATTTCAATTTTACTTGTTCTTTTTCTGGTAAGCAAATACACACATCAAAAAAAGTTTTGCATCACCTCGGTTCCCAGATCTCCGGCATATAGACGTTGACTGTGTATATTGTATCAAAGATACAGTCCCTTTGACTGTTCATAGATGTCACTAAAACTGCTCAAAGATGTAAACAACCATGCATGAGCAGGGCCTATTAGACGGAGGGGGTACGACAGCCGATCAGTTCCAGTCATTCCACCAGGACGAAGGTACGCTGCTCATGTTGTCTGTAGTTCTACCATGCCTAGAAGGTCAATACCGCAGTTCGATCGCGTCCGCATTGTTACTTTGTGTCAAGAAGGGCTCTCAACAAGGGAAGTTTCCAGGCGTCTCAGAGTGAACCAAAGCGATGTTGTTCGGACATGGAGGAGGTACAGAGATACAGGAACTGTCGATGACAGGCCTCGCTCAGGCCGCCCAAGGGCTACTACTGTAGTGGATGACCGCTACTTACGGATTGCCGCTCGGAGGAACCCTGACAGCAATGCCACCATGTTGAATAATGCGTTTCGTTCAGCCACAGGACGTCGTGTTTCAACTCAAACTGTGCGCAATAGGCTGCATGATGCGCAACTTCACTCCCGACGTCCATGGCGAGGTCCAGCTTTGCAACCCCGACACCATGCAGCGCGGTACAGATGGGCCCAACAACATGCTGAATGGACCCCACAGAATTGGCATCACGTTCTCTTCACCGATGAGTGTCGCATATGCCTTCAACCAGACAATCGTCGGAGACGTGTTTGGAGGCACCCTGGTCAGGCTGAACGTCTTAGACACACTGTCCAGCGAGTGCAGCAAGGTGGTGGTTCCCCGATGTTTTGGGGTGGCATTATGTGGGGCCGACGTACGCCACTGGTGGTCATGGAAGGCTCCGAAACGGCTTTACGATACCTGAATGACATCCTCCGACCCATAGTGCAACCATATCGGCAGAATATTGGAGAGGCATTTGTCTTCATGGACGACAATTCTCGACCTCATCGTGCACATCTTGTGAATGCGTTCCTTCAAGATAACGACATCGCTCGACTACAGTGGCCAGCATGTTCGCCAGACATGAACCCTATCGAACATGCCTGGGATATGTTGAAAAGGGCTGTTTATGGACGTCTTGACCCACCAACCACTCTGAGAGATTTACGCCGAATTGTCGTTGAGGAGTGGGACAATTTGGACCAACAGTGTCTTGATGAACTTGTGGATAGTATGCCACGACGAATACAGGCATGCATCAATGCAAGAGGACGTGCTACTGGGTATTAGAGGTAGTGGTGTGTACTGCAATCTGGACCACAAATGCTGCAAGTCTAGCTGTATGCTGGTACAACATGCAATGTGTGGGTCTCATGAGCAATAAAACGAGCTGAAATGTTGTTTGTGTTGATCTCTATTCCCTTTGTATTTAAAGGTTCCGGAACTCTTGGAACCGAGGTGATGCAAAACTTTTTTTGATGTGTGTAATTCTCTGGATTGGGTAAATAAATAACATGTGGTAACAGCCTTCCTATCAGATCAGATGTTTCATTACTGACATTTCTTCATTAAGGGGTAACAGATTTAACTCTCTTAATTTGAACTGTATCCTACAATCATCCTAACAATAGAATTTCTGAAACAATAAACAACTACATTCCTATAGATCAAGCAGGATTTAGATTTGGTAGAAGTTGTAAGGATCAAGTGCTCTCTCTAACTACTCACATTGAAAATGGGTACTAGAAGAAGTTAGTGACCGTGGCTGCCTTTTCGGACCTATCAGCTGCCTATGATACCGTTAGGCGTGATTGACTCCTACTGAAATTTGTGAATGTCATTCCATGCCGTAAGCTCACAGCCTTACTCAACAACATGTTAAGTAATAGGTACTTTCAGATCTACTCTGATAATGACAAAAGTAGAGTATTTACACTAAATGATGGTATCCCACAAGGATTTGTCCTGGCTCCCCTACTCTTCAATCTATATACTCACGACATACCGGAAACATGTTCAAGGAAATTCATTTATGCTGATGACATTTGTTTGGTATCTCAACATTCTACCTTCTTGGACGCAGAAACTATTTTATCCCCTAACCTGGAAACCTTAGTTGTATACTTCGAGAAATGGTGCCTCCACTTAAATCCCCAGAAAACAGTCATATTGGCATTCCATCTACGCAACATGCAGTCTAATTATAAACCTGAAGTCAGAGCCAGAGGCCTCTTATTGCCATTCAGTAGATCACTTAAATATTTGGGAATATACATTGGATAGATCCCTGACATTCAAACAACATCTCTCAAATGTGGCTGCTAAAATCAAAACTAGAAATAATATCCTGCAGAAACTTGCTGGCGCATCATGGGGAGCTAATGCTCAAATCCTAGAAGGAAGGAAGATTGTAGTTTTACGTGACCGTGAATCTTGTGATTATGAGCCACGGGACCACCTTTTTACGTGGAATCCGAACCACAGGACATGGCATTTCACTTCGAAAATCTCACATGCATTGACCGGGAATCGAACCCGGACCGCCTTGGTGAGAGGCATACAGCTAGACCGCTGAGCCACCACGCCCCTACTCAAATCCTAAGAACCACTGCTTTAGCCCTATCGTATTCTGTTGCTGAATACTGCTGTTCAACCTGGATTAATAGTGCTCACACAAAGAATATAGATGTCCAGTTTAACCAAGCAATGCGTATAATTACAGGATGTATTCGGAGCACGAACACACTTTGGCTGCCTGTCTTCTGCATTCCTCCTCCAGCCTTGAGAAGATCAGAGGCACTCTTAAAAACATGGGAAAAAATCCAGCAGAATCCCTATTTGCCCATTCATCAAGATATTACACAAATAGTATACCAACGTTTGAAGTCAAGGAAACCGCCATGGCGCACGGCAATTAACCTTGAAGGATCCTCCTTTAATGTCAATAACTCTTGGAAAATGCAGTGGGATCATTCTTCAGTAACCAACAACCACCTAGTTGGGAACCCTTTTGAACGGGTACATGGATTTGATCTTCCAAGACACCAATGGTGGATCTTAAATCGGATACGCACAGGACAAGGCAGATGTGCGTATTCACTGCATAAATGGGGTTGGTCTAACTCTGCAGATTGTGACTGTGGTGCCTCCTCACAGTCAATCCATCACATTGTCGCTGACTGCCCTCTCCGAGCGTTCCATGGAACGTTGACGGATGTCCATCAAGTATCAGTTGCAGCGGATGAATGGGTCAGAGATCTTGATCTTGAAATACGAGCTTGTATGAACTTGTGTGTGCACATTGTTTTGTATATATTGTATATATATATCCATCATATGGTAAATAAATAAATAAACAATTAACAGTCAGAGTTTCAGAACAGGTACATACCAATTCACAGGACTTCCTCTGATGTGATTTGCATCAGAAACCAGTTTCTCTTTCACATCCTGTAAAGTAAAAATAAAATGAATAATTAAAGTTGGACGAGTTATAACTTTGGAGTTCCCATGGCCATTATCATAGGCTCATTTATCTAATAGATCCAAAGTCAAAAATAGGTAATGTAAGTTTCATAAAGCCCTTTCCTAAATATTTCAAAAATGTTTGCAATAGCATTTAATAATATATTTAAAGCAGCCAAATAGCCATAACTGAAAATATAGGTTCAATTGATGGGTTACATATTTGCATAATCACTTATAGACATTGTTCTGCTTGTACAGAATTCTATGTGGTACCGTTCACACATTTTTCCACATAGTGTGCACTCGCAGTCTATACTTGTGTCATGGAAGTGTTTTTATTTGCAGAGGAGGTGGTGAAAACCGTGAACTGCCAATCTTGTAATGACATGTCTTAGTTCAAAATTAGCTTTCGTCCACAAGAGGTCTATCATGGCCCCTGTGCCAAAGAAGTCTGGTTGTACTTCTTCTCTCTTCTCCGTTAAAGTTGCCAGCAGTATCTGTGATGCACCTGTGGTCAGTAGGGATATGCATGTCCTGAGGTCATCTACGAGGAAAGATTCTTTTGCCAGGGGATATACTTGTCTAGATCGTGTCGATTTTGATACTCCTATCACTTTCTTTTTGTAGTTCGCTTTCACCCTTTCCAAGGTGGATAGGTTCCTCGTTGTTAAATGTGTCCAGATGATTTCAATGCCATAGGTCATTATTGGAAGAATTTTTACTCTGAATAGCAACATTGCTGTCTCCAGCATTTAAGTTCATTAGATAATACAATTATCCATTACTACCAGATTACTTTTCAGTCAGTAAACACGATTGTGTGTAATTTGGGTGAGGAATAACACTTATTTTATCAGCCTACAATCTGAAAAGAGTTCCACATAAATTATTCATACACTTCTCGAACAAAAAAGTGGGGGAGGGTTGTTGTAGTAGTAGGTTGCCCTATTTAATCAGACACATTCACATTGATTGACTGAAAAGTAAACTAGTAGTTAATTACAAAGACAACACTGAAAAGTGGCTTCTAGCAATTCCATAAGTATCCATCATCCAATCCCCACTTAAATTACAAAATTACACACTAATAGAGTCATCACAAGAGCATAGGTCAACAGACAAAATTCCACACAAATTCTAGTTAACCATCCTCATTAACCAAAGGCAGTTGCTAATGAACTTTTTTTTTTTTTTTTTTTTTTTTTTTTTTTAAGAAAGGAAGTGAACTGGAGTTAACACACCTCAATTTTAAGTTTCGCCTTCCATTTCACACTGTATGAAACTGTTCTATCAGCATTTTACTGAGAACAACAAACCATTTTATAGAAAACTGAATCAGCCATAACAAGTTACTGATGGTACAAACTGTCACATAGTGTTCAGGAAGCACCCAGGATGACCTACGTTCCATTTGACAAATGCATTTGAGCTATCAGCATGAGATGTCACATCCAGATCCTGAGACGTCTGATTGTGAGGATCAAAGCCAATTTTAGAAAGAGTAAATGAATTCAGTTATCTGGGATACAAATTATCTTTCCAAGGGGAGCGGATATATCTGCAAAAATACCCAAGCACACTAGAAGAATAGGAATTATAAATGACATCATGAAGCCATCTCTTTTGCAAAAACACACTCGCTTATGTCTTTATTACACTTTGGCCAGACCAATCATTTGTCACAGCAGCGAGGCATGGACACTAAGATCACAAGATATCTCTCGACTTACAGCTTGTGAAATGAAATTCATGCAACAAACAGCAGGCTATACAGAATGGAATCATAAGCGAAATGAAAATGTGCTGAAGAAATTGATGGTTAAACCAGTCACCAATTACATCTATGATTACCAGGAAAACTGGAAACATCACGTCCTAAGGATGGATTCTGGAAGACTGCCAAATAAGATACTACGCTACCACCCCAGAGGAACAAGATCTGTAGGATGTCCGTTGAAGCAATGGAAGGAAAATTCAAGACCATTAGGCCCCGTTCATGTTAAGGCGATATAAGATAAACGATGTCGTTAGCGATATACGATACGCTACACGCACAGCCAGATACGTGAGATGTAAAGGAAGGTGATAAGAAAGGTTCAGAACAGTGCGATTCCACAACATATCGCAAGTGGCATATCTCTCGAAGTACCGTTTGCTGGTATCTAGAGCGATTAGTATCGTACGATAGTTCGGGCTGTAAAAATGTCGACGGGAAGAAGGGAAGACAATTCTGTAATTCCCTTCATTAATTCCTCGTGACACGAGGCTTTTCAGGACTTATTTGACTCATGTTGAGAAGCTCTCGAGAACCAAAGGCCGAGCTATGGTGAGATTGTGGGGATCTTCTTCTTCTCCTCCTCCTACGCCACTACAATGTCTTCCTCACTTGAGCTCATATTTGTAACTGAAGTAGTGAGAATTGTGTTCCCATCAAATTGTTATCGCCCGCTGTCTGAACCTCCCTAGCAATAGATCGTCGCGATATATTTCTTAGGATATCGCTTATCTTATATCGCCTTAGTATGAACGGGGCCTAACAGGACACTTGGCGCAATACTTGGAAGGAAGATGATGATGATAAAACCCAAGTAAAACAACAAGCTTGCTTATAATAGATATAATTAAGTTATGTTGGCTTTATGAAGCGTACAGTGTATAGCAGAACATACGGCTCCTTGAATGAAGATTCATTTCTCTCGTGGACTTTAAAATAATGAGGTTCTTTCAAATCCTATACAAGGAAGAAGACCTCGATATTCTGTCCTTTACAACAAGTACCATCACCCATATTCATAATAGATTACGTAGGCATCTTACCCAGCTCCCATTTTCATCCTCTAATGAACTTGTCAATTCTTCAATTTTTGGTTCAAGGAGGTATATACTCTGTGGTTCAGTTTTAAAATCTTTACCAGTTGCAGCACCACGTTTTACTTCCTGTATGAAAAAGGAAACAGAATTCTCACAATGTCCATAATTTTTACTTATGTACTGTAAGTTACACCCAACTGTTTAATAGACTAAATCTACTAATGATACATATTTCATAAATTAGTATGGTTTTAGACAATAATAAAATCACCAAGATAAGGAAAACATTGAAAAGTGGAAAGTTCCACAGTCTCTAGTATTTAACCAGAATGATTATCCCCTAAAACATTGCACCATTCAATAAGTAAGTTATAAGATTCATGAACATTTGTGGCCGATAACCTAGATGTTAGGCCGCTTAAAACAACAATTATCATCATCATCATGAACATTTCACCAACCTTCAATTTATTCTTAAATTTATTGACAACCTACTGTACCTCCTAGAAATGTGCAATCAGCATTATGGCTTTGACAATACTGAAACATTTAATATGTTGTTCTTGGTGTCTTGAGGGTTTGGACATAGCTGAATCAGTGGCAGCACAATACTTTCATTAGGAAAGAAATGGGTTCGATTCCCTCCCAGGTAGTGGATTGCAGAGAAACTACCAACACAAATGCCCCTGGGGGTCACTTCATATACAAAGACAGTGAGTACCAGGGTAATAATTCCAGGGAGCAAAGATGACCTGGTATGTAACGAACTACTCCATCCAATCTGGTGCCGATATCTCAAGTGGAGGCTCTACATGCAACCTCTCCATTGCCTGTACAGAGTTGGCAGAGAGAAGGCAGAATTAGATTGAAGCATACTAAGCAGAGTGAGGCAGTCTGCCATCACTTTCCTCACACTCATTATATTGTATAGCATTAATATGGCACATTATTGTGACAAAGACTAGTTTCATGTGAATGCTAACACTACTCTCCTTATATTTGAGGTGCAGCAGCTTGCAGAGATAGAACCAACATAAGAAGTTCTTCAATGTATTCCAACATTGTGAGCCATGCATAAATCCCCTACCAAAAACAGTCATATATATATAATTTGGCCAATTATAGACAGCTTACAATCTAAGACAATGGTACATTGTTTTTTTCTTTTCTTCCCGGAACTTTTTCATTCGGTGGCTAATCGTTTGCCGTTGTTCCACTGACATCACCCTTATAGGCCGTCATTGGACTTTGAAACGTGTAGCATCTGCTGAATGGACCCGTCGCTAAAATTTCTCCCTGTCCGAGATTATAGCATCTGTGATCTTCAGTTGTTGCAGTTCCCATCGTATCTCCTCCAACCATCCTATAGTGTTTTTGAATCTAGAAATGGAATCAAAAATGTTCTTCGAGATCCGATTACATCCTGTAAAGATGTCCATACAATTTTAGTCTTCTCTTTTTAATGGAAAATGTAATTTCTTCCATATGACGGTAAAGGTCTTCATTTCTCCTCTTCAACCACCAATTTTCTTTATTCTCTTGGAGGCCCAATATTTTTCGAAGCATGTTTCTTTCTTTTTTCTCTAGTTCAACTTGGTTTCCTTTTTTATTCAATGTTAAACATTCAGAACCATATAATACTTCTGGCTTAATGACAGTTGCATAGCGTTTAATTTTTTCTTGGAACAATATCGATTGTTTGTTGTAACAAGTGTGAGTAAGCTTGTAGGCAAATTCCATCTTTTTCAATCTCTCCTTGCACGCTGTGTTATCAAGTCCATTTGACTGGATCCATTCACCCAAATACACTGACCGGCAAAAAAAGTGGAACAGTTAAAAAAAGTAATATAAATAGTATAAATCTAGCCTTGAAAAAGATTTAATCACATTTTAAAAGCTTTTCATGCATTAAAACAAACATCTGAAACATCCGTGAATAGAAATTGATAATATGACATTTCTTAGGGTGGTTTATTACCACCAATTACCCCCGATCCTCGATGAGCCTATCTTAATGGTTTTATGGCGGGAAGCGGACTGGAAGCGTTTAAGGTTTATGAGCGTTGCCGCTCTCTTATTGTTGTTCTAGGGATAACAACTGGCACTTGTTGAACACGTGTGAACCATTGTCACACATTTTAGCAAGTTATCCATTTTCAGTTCACACTAAAACATGCCTCTTAGCCGTGAAGAAGCTGCATAGGCAGTTGCATTGGTGGAGGATGGCCTCAGCTTCCATTATGTTGCTGAGGTTATTGGATCATCTCTCGGTAGCATACATCGTGCAGTGCAGTGTTACAGAGAGCTCCGAACATACGACAGGAGACGAGGGTCAGGCCGTAGAAGAAGCACAAGTGCCAGGGATGACTCACCCTCCAAGTTCTGCGTGATCGGCATACCACAGCAGTTCAGGCACGAAATCAACTGGAAAATGTCAGAAATGTGAGAGTGAGTGAGCGAACAGTAAGAAGAAGGTTTGAAGAAGCTCGTCTTTCGTCCAGGAGACCTGCACGTGGACCCGCACTCGAACGGCATCACAGAGAGGCGAGTCTTGGCTTCGCAAGGCAGCATCTGGGATGGACCCACGAGCAGTGGGCCTCTGTTCTCTTCACTGACGAGAGTCGCTTTAACCTTAGATCTCCTGATGGAAGAGAAAGAGTGTGGAGAAGGCGCGGGGAGAGGTACAGCCCTGTTGCTTTCTCCTCCAGGACTCCATTTGGAGGTGGCTCGGTTATGGTGTGGGGTGGCATCAACGTTATGGCCCGCACTGAGTTGGTGTGCATCGATCACGGGACGCTCAATTCCCAAAGGTACATCCAAGAGATCCTGATGAACCATGTGATACCCTTTGCGCCTTTCATTGGTCAGAATTTCATGCTGATGCAGGATAATGCCCGCCCTCATACTGCTCGCTGTGTTGTACAATATCTGCAGGAAGTGGAGATTCAAACCCTGGACTGGCCAGCTCGTAGTCCTGACTTGAACCCCATCGAACATGAATGGGATACGCTTGGAAGGAACGTCAGATAGCATGACCACAACACCACCTTGGCACAACTGAGAACAACGCTGCTGGAGGAATGGGATCGCATCCCGGCAGATGCCATTCGACGAGTTGTGAAAAGTATGCCTGAGCGTTTACAAGCTGTCATAGACGCTAAAGGTGGAAACACCCGTTTTTAGTGACCAGTGTTCTCTTGCAGTGCAGTGCAAACATTAATACTGTTTTGTTTGGCAATAAGTTTGATAAACACCAGCCCAAAAGAACATTACTAAAAAATAGAAAATTGAAAGATTTGCAAAATGTAACGAAATTTGTGAGTTAAAGCGTGTTGTAAAACATGATTCGGTATTTTCTGTTGCCAACCATCTAAATTTACATGAATAATGCAAATATTGGAAAACCGATACATTTTAGTGGAATAAATTAAGAAATTACATAAAAAATTAAAGTGTTCCACTTTTTTTGCCGGTCAGTGTATTTAAATTTATCAACTCTTTGAATCTGACCATATTGTGTTGGTAAATACTTTTCCTTATTACGTCTGAATCCAATATATTTAAAACTCAGCAATTCTTCTAGGTTTGTGCCGTGTCTTGTGTGGGGTTTCGCCTAGGACACCAAGCTGGCTCATCGGCAGGCTCTTCGTGTCCCCACCCAGACCCCCACAGGAGTAACGAACTGCGCGCTACCTCCCTTTATATAGAGTGCAACTGCACTACTTGACTGCGAGAACTAAAAGCCCAAGCAGCCTCAACCTCCCTATGAAGGCTTCCAAAAAGATGGTATATTGGCTTTCACGGCCGGTGAATTAAAACTCAGCAATTCTTCTAGGTTTGTGCCGTGAGGTTTCACCTAGGACACCAAGCTGGCTCATCGGCCGGCTCTTGGTGTCCCCACACAAGACATGGCACAAACCTAGAAGAATTGCTGAGTTTTAATTCACCGGCCGTGAAAGCCAACATACCATCAATATATTTAGTTTTTTCATTTTCATATGAAATGGTAAGACCAGTTCTAATTGCTATTGCATGTAGTGATTCAAGCATTATTTGTGCTTCAAGTTTGTTCACTGAATCATCGCTATATCATCAGCAAAGGCATGACATTTTACTTCGTATAAGATGTGTTTTTCGTTTTCAGATTCACTGTATAAAATAAAATAATAACAGATAAAACATACAAGTGTAATTTCTGACCTTGTACTTTGTGTTAAAAAACTTCTTATTAAATAAAAGCTTAATATTTTTGGTGCACTGAGATATTTTAATGCTCCTTTTTCTTTTATTTACTCATTTTTAAGAAATTGAAAGAACAGCATCAATCAGGAAAGTGTCCAAAGAGAAAGAGAGAACAAATGAAATAGTTGTCATGAGGCTTACCAATCAATTCACCTGAACATAATGTATTGTCAAGAAGAGGTAAATGAGTCAATAAAGATAATTCAAATCGAATTGAGTGAGGACTGATCGATTTGGAAACTTCATTAAGAAGGATTATGCTGATGATTGTGAACAAGGATACGAACCTGGTAACAATAAACAGTAATGAATATCACAGGGAAAGGTGCAGCTCGAATAAATACATTAAACATATCAATAACTACGTTACTAACAAAGGAGAAGTCCTCAGCATTGCTTTCAAGATCTTCTGGCTCCTCCTTGACTCTGAATGATTCAGTCATGGTATCCAACATTGGACAGGAAGAAGATCAAATGCAGGTGCCGCAACAGAACTGAAAGAATTAGAACACCACCATATCATCTCATGTATTCACATCAAAACAATAACAACTGTTCTATTTGCTGAAAAAGATCCCTCGCTCAGTTTCAAAGACATTATGTTTCCCTTGTGTATGTCTACAGGTCACTTGAGGAAAAGTGTTAACATAGGGAAAGAAGTGGAAGACATTACATGACACATGACTATCGATTAACAAAACTATTAATAATTTCCACCTTTTCAACACAATGTTGTAGATAATCTATTTATCCAACTGGGTACATGTTTCGTACAGTCGTCTGTACTTCTTCAGCCCAAATACATATTTAGACATCAACAAGTATGATGCACACTATCAATCACATACAATGAAATTAACCCTGACAAAAACATAGTACAGACTAAACATTGAGACTACACGTTAAAATACGATGTGTCGTTACAATTGGTTAAAACACATAAAACTTTGACCTTCGGTCCAATATTCTCCTGATAACTTAAAATCTTCTTCTTTGTTAAAAGGTTAAGAAACTATGCCTGTGTTTCTCCTTGTACAAATTTTGACATGCGTTCTCTAAAACATTGCATTTCTTGCTGCGTCAGAGTATGGTGAGATGATGAATGTCTTATGCTGCTATTTTGTTGAGGAGCGGAAATTAAAAATAGTTAGAGTTGGGGGCGGGACTCTGCTGTAGAGCTTCCCCCACTTGGCACTACGACTCCAGCTTGCACAAGAAACCAGTAGGAGCGAGAAAGAGAGAGAGACACTTCCCCTACCTGACGCACATGCGCTGAAGAAAGACTAGCAGTGGAGAGATAAGGGAGCTGGCAGCACTCTCCCCTACTTTGGTGCGCTTGCGCATTGAAGCATTCTTTTCTACCTGGTCAGTCTATATTAATAGTTTTGTTAATGAATATATTCAATACAGACCTAAAATGGAGAATAATGCTCTAAACATGACTATCGATCTATGCAATCATTTTAGCCAACTTCGATAAAAGTTAAATAGGTTATTATTATCAATCAGGGGTCAATTGTGTGTGCTAGCATGTGTGTCTGTATTGAGCCCTTTACTGCTGAAATTGCAGGTTGATGCCCCAGCAATCTTTCCCAAACTTTGAGCATAAATGATCCCAGTGGATGGAAAGTAATTAGCAATGTGATTTTGGGGCATCGAGTGTCAAGGCAGACACTTAACTTTCCGGTCGTTTCGGGTTAGAATTGTCCCTAAACAGGTTTCAGAATTATACTAAAACAGCACTAAAGAGAAAGTCCAGTCTTTCTCACCACTCTTATTTATAAGGACCTTGAAGCTAGAGATAAGAACTGCCATCAAATACAAGAACAACAGTTATGGATGGACAGGACAAATTGAAGAAGGCTCATTTATAACCGCACCCGGCTTGCTGGAGCGAAGAAACGATGATGATGATGACGACTTTTATTTATTATTTTTAGAAATACCATTCTTTATTCAATAAAGTGTAAAAAAAAGTAACTAACCTGTTTCGGTGCCTAATAAGTTTTAACCACTCCTGAAAAAAATCCATCCTGATTTCCTACGCCAAGGATTTCTGTGCTATTTTACTAACTCAATCAAAAGACATTCGAAAGAAAATAAAAAATCTATAATTAACAGTTAAAAGTATTTTCTCCAGAGTAATAGTTGAATAAATAAATCAAACGACATTGTAACAATCACAGCTGGTCACACTGCTTACCCTGGTTCAAAATCACAAATTATTTAATGTTAAATTTAAACAAAATCAGTCTTCTGATTCAGGCTCATCTCGCAATATTATAAAATACACACAAAATATCATGAAATAAACTTATGGTTATATTCTTCTTCTTCTTTTACGGCCTCATTGGACCACTTCAGTCAATCATTTCTTGGTCCTCTTCTTCAGTAGGTTTCCTTTCCGAGTCGCCCAGTAGCTTTTCATTCGCTCTGATCTTCTCAGGCGTTCCTCATCTGTAAATACCCTTTTTACTGTATTACGTTTGTCTATTTTAGCCTGAAATCTTATTTTTATATCTCTCAGATTTTTTTATTTTTTTTGTTTTGTTTTGCAAGTCATCCAAGGTTATTTCTAATTCTTTCATATCTTCTCTAATTTCCTTAATCCATCCTACTTGTTGTTTCATATTCCAAAGTTTCACTACAATTTTTCTAGATAACCTGGTTTTTGGTGTCCTCATGATGTGACCAAAAAAAGAAATCCGTTTCTTCCAAATAGTATCAGTGATAGGCGCCAGTTCTCTGTATACAACTTCATTTGGTACTATCCGCCACTGTCCATCTTTCTGATATTTTTTATTTATGCATGTTCTAGCTAGTCTTCTTTCTACTTTTAAACTTTTGTCGATTCTGTTTTTCTGAGTAACTTTAAAAAGAGTTTCACTTCCATATGTCACCTCTGGTTGAACCACCATCTTGTAATGTTTTAATTTTGTTGCGATTGATAGACATTTTCTTTTATAAGTAGACCATGTTAATTTTTGGGCTTTTATCATTTTATTAGTTCTTTCTTGCCATGCAGGTTTCTCATCCAAGTTGTAAGTTATAATTTCTCCTAAGTATTTAAATTGCTTCACTATTTTAACTTTCTTGTTATTTACTGTTATGTGATTGATTACAAGTGGATTTCCTACCATTATCTCTGTCTTTTCAAATGATATCTGAAATCCAATTTTTTGTGCTATATTTTGTAGGCTTATTATTTGATTTCTGGCTTCTTGAATATTATTAGCCAGTAACGCTAAGTCATCTGCGAATCCCAAGCAATTTAAGTCTATTTTATCTTTCTTGATTCCAATTCTTATGCTCCTAGGATTTTCCCTGTACCATTCCCTCATTACATATTCCAAAGCACAATTGAAAAGTAGAGGCGATAAACCATCTCCTTGTCTTAATCCTGTTTTAATCGTAAACGGTTCAGATATTTCTCATCTGAATTTTACTTTAGATTTGGTGTTTGTTAGAGTTAGTTTTATAATTTTTATTAATTTGGGATGAAGTCCGAAATTCCTTAGTATTTTCAGCAATGAAGATATATGTATACAATCATAAGCTTTTTTGAAGTCTACGAAGGTTATGACTTGCTGTTTTTGTCTACGTTTGTAGTAGTCCATTACTAATTTTAAGGTGATTATCTGTTCAGGGCAGCTTCGCCATGGCCGAAATCCACCTTGATATTCTCCTATTTCTAGTTCTAATTGATCTTTACAACGATTATATAGAATTCGTGACATGATTTTATATGTGATACCCGCGGCTTCGCCCGCAATAACATTTGGAATCCCGTTATAACATTAGTTGAATAGATAGATAAGCATGGGTCCTAGTGGAAAATAATTCTATCACCTGAAACCAAAAATGCATGGGACGAAAAAAAAACCATCAAAATATCATGTTGGTTTCAGACCCTAAAAGACATGAAGAATATAATAAAAGTATTAAAAAAGACTATTTTTTGAAATTTCATTCGAATCAATTTTTATGTCATTCCTGGGACTTAGAAAATTCCGGCCAAAAAGTACAAAAGCATTAATCACTCCCTAAGTATTCGTCGTATGATGAAATAGCAAGAGACAAAAAAGATGTAATGTGTTATTGTCTGCAACATAGGCCATGTATAATTTTACATATTACCAGTTCCCCCCCGAACTTCACCCCTCCCCATGAGCCCCTTAAATTGGATTTATGAAAAAATGGTCAAACACCTATTTACTTATTTTTTATGCTGATTTTTTTCCGCTGAGTTCCAAACTCAACGCCTATGTCGTTTAAGAGATACACACTCCGTTAGGAATCTTCAACCCCCACTTTTCACCCCTTTCACCTCATAATATACACCACATCGAAAAACCCTCAGACACGTGTCTTCGTATTTTTAATGATGAGTGTATATGCCGAGTATCACATCCCCCAATGAAACCAATCGGGAGATATTGCAATTCAAAGAAATGCAGGTCTACCCCCTTAACACCCCTTTAGAATCTGAATATCCAAAAATCCTTTCTTATTGGGCGTTTGCGGCCCTTGAGGAAGCTGCATACCAAATTTCATTCCAATCCGTTTGGTGGTTTCTGAGATTTCGTGATGAATGAATGAGTCAGTCAGTCAGTGAGTGAGTGAGTGAGTGGTATTTGAGCTTTATATAGTAGATATCCAAAAGGGAAATTCCTCGATAGTTGTCAGGATTTGATTTTTCTCCTTTCTTGTGTAATGGATGTATTATATCTGTAGTCCAATGGTCTGTCAGTTCTTCTTTGATCCAAATGTTCACTATGCATTGGTGTAATGAAATCTTTACTGGTTCTGCTGCATATTTCCACAATTCTGCAAATGTTTGATCTTCTCCACTCGCTTTGTAGTTTTTGAGCTCTCTCAGAGCTTTGTAGACTTCTTGGATTGTGGGTGGATTTATGTTTTCTGATGGTGTTTTAATAGTGGTGTCTGTATTTATTTGAAGCAGTTCTGGTGGATCTTCGCAATTTAGCAACTTGTTAAATGTTTCTGCTAAAATTTCTGTATTTCTTTTATTACTATGAGCTAACTTGCCATTTTTGCCTTTTAACATTAATGTTGGAGGTTCATATCTTCGTAGTTGTTAGCTAAAAATTTTGTAGTAATCCCTTGAGTTTGTTTTCGCGCTATTTGTTTAGATCATCAGAAGTATATCCTTTTGGTATAGCTGTTTAACCCTTCGTATTATTTTTTGAGTTATCTTCCTTTGTTTTATGAGATCCAAGTGTGATTCATCTGTTTTTTGACTCTGATACCGTAACCAGGCTTGATGTCTATCTTCCACTGTATTATCACACTCATCGTTCCACCATTGGTGTTTCTTCCTCGGATTTATTGGGGCTACTTGTTCAGCTATTTGTTTCAATTCGGGAACTATTTCTTCTAGATCATCTGTTATTTTAATATATATGTATTTATTTTTTTAATGCTCAATACTGTATTCCTAAAAAATCATTTGAAATAAAATGGAATCATCCAGGAATTATTAACATTGATAATACCATATATGCAAATCTGTCTCCTGATCATCGGTAAACAGCATAACATTTTAATATATTAATTTTCAAAGTGGATGTATGACTGAAATTTGAAAAATGTTGGTGAAAACTTTCCTTTTATAATAAAATACACCAACCCGTTACTCTATCAGAAAATTTTCCAATCTGATGCAAGTCTTTGGTAATCAGGCATGCTCTTCAAAACCACTCAAGAATTCAATTTAAAACTCATCTTACTACAACTTTCAGATGGTTCTTTTTTCCCCTGCTAGGTGTATGTTATAGAAGCATCAGGAAGTCTTTGACTAAGGCATGTCGTATGGTGGGGGTTGGTGTCCGTTGACATGCAGTGCCTTAGAAAGCTTGTAGTTTTACGTGACCGTTACTCTTGTGTTCGTGAGCCACGGAACCTCCATTCCTTACGCGTTTTTTTCAATTCCATACTCTTCTCCACCAACTAGTTCAAGTGGTTAGCATGAGGCTTGTTGCCCAAGGTATTCACACCCATGCTAGTAGAAAATGTGTAGCCTACATTCTTTGTCGAACTATATCTAAACTATTAAATGCTTCTACCATGGATTTATGTAGTGTAAATGTAACGCAGGTCTTTGACTCTCAGAACTTGCTAAGCAATATGATCTACAAAAACCATGACATTCGTTGAACTCACTATACAAGGAAGGAAGCTTGTAGTTTAACGTGACCGTTAATCTGGAGATCATGAGCCACGGGACCTCCTTTTTACGTGGAATCTGAACCACAGGACATGGCATTTCACTTTGAAAATCTCACATGCATTGATCGGGAATCGAACCCGGACCGCCTTGGTGAGAGGCATACAGCTAGACCACTGAGCCACCACGCCCCCTGAACTCACTATACAAGAGCTCTTCCATTAACTGGTTACATGCACTTGAATGATCGAATGTGTAATGCAGACTACCTGTGTAATCAGCAGCAAGGGGTTCACTAACTGATGCAGTACGGTATCTACAAATCATCATCATCATCATATATAGTACTTCAGTAGTACCGTATAGATCCCTCCTGCAGCGCTCACAAGTGACCGCTCGTGACAAATGAGCATTCAAATGAAAGAGAATAGACATTAGCAGTGACAAATCGCACTATAATTTCATAGATATCTATAATTTCTTTAAAAATTACTTTTAAAAAATGTACGAAGTGTGCGAGTTGCAAATACTGTTGCTGAAGGAAAATACGCTCCATAATTGGTGTCCACTTCACTTTTTGGCTGCTGTGACGCTTGTTTCATATCATTTTTACATTCTGAGGCCTTTCTTTTATCATTTTGCATGGACTCAGCACACAAATGACATTAGCAGTGACGAATGCATTCTAATTTCATAAATATAAATTTTTGTAAGAAGTGTGCAATTTGCAAATACTGATGCTCTAACATGCTGCAATTATCAGTTGTCGTCTAAACCCTTAAAACTATTAAACGTTAATTCTTTTACAGGTTTTTCTTCTTCATTCTAATTTCATAAATATCGATTTTTGTAAAAGTGTGCTATTTTTAAATACTGTTGCGGTAACATGCTGCAATTATGAGTTGTCATCTAAAACCTTAAAACTATCAACTTTTCTCCTTAATATAACAGCTTAGGCTTTCACGGCCGGCGTTCATAATTAAGTACAAGGTTTTCTCCTTAAGTTTCTCATTATAAACCTATTGGAGAAAGTGTGGTTTATGAACATGCGAGATTTCTCTCACGGGTTCGCTAGTGAATTTAATTTCCTCTCACATATTGCAGATCCACTGTAGCTCCTAAATTTGGCTCTATTTCAAAATCAGAGCCAGTAGCTCAAGATGAACTGGAACTGCCACTAGATACAGCAGATGTAGTTCTTTCACTTTCCTCGTGAGCGGCTCGCTTTTGAAATCTAGCTGGGCGGATATGATTACACTCCATTTCTGTGGGGAGCCAAGGCTATCCCATCTCGAGGCACAGTGTTTTCAACTCTCCATCGTAGCCACTGAGAGCAAGCAGCGAGACTGGACAGAACTACGTGCAGCCGTGCAACGCTGGACACCTGCCAGGGCCGGACTTTGAAGTCCACATGGAGAGATAGAGCAAGCATGCTATTAGTCAGCAGCGAACAATGGTTAGTCTCGGCGCGTGCTGCTGCATAACGTTTGAGTCGCCGCTCGTTAACGATAGAGCTTCCACGATTCAAAATGGCACCGATACTTATGCATAGCAAACTTCCGATCCCCGAATCCCCATTTGAATTTCATTGGCGATGAATCGTCCGTGATTATTTTCTTCATTATTTCTGATAGTGGGTTTGTTATTAGTTGTTCAACTGATGAAATAAGAAATAGAGGCATGGTCTTTCTTGAATATTCCAAATTTATTGGCCTTTCTTGAACATTCCAAAGATCCTAACAAACAGCTTGCCTAAAAGTGTGCGATTTGCACAGTTCAAATATCAACTGTCTAACCTCTCTTTGGACTATATGTGAGAATATTATAATAATTTACTATCCGGTTATTACTTTGGTATATTATGCATTAATTTGACCCGCCGAATCAGTAACATTATCAATAGCTCAATTAATTTGACCCGCCGAATCAGTAACATTATCAATAGCTCATCTATTCTTCTTTAATATGTATTTAATCATTATAATAATTAGTAAATATTTAACCAATAATCATTTTATAATATTAGGGGCCGATAACCTCGATGTTGGGCCCCTTAAAACAACAATTATCATCATCATCATCATTTTATAATATATACCGGTACCTATTCCAGTTATTGCAAGAAAGCGATATTGATAGCACATGCGGTTCCATTTTGAACTTCAACCATGCCTAGTTTACAGTATGGAAAATGTTTCGTTATCGGTACTAGAAAAAACAGCTGGCGACTAAAATAAAAAATGCTCATTTACATCTTCACCCTAGTCTACGTAAAGTAATCAGTAAAAGGGTAGGGTATCTTTTGCCTCAGTTACACAAACTAATCTCATTTTGCATGAATTATGGAGACCGAAACATTATAATGAAGGAATGCATTTCCTGTCTTTAGAAAAATGTTGGTCAATAATTTAAGACAAATTGCCAAAAAAACTAAATACAAAAAGCTACGTGCCTACTATGGTGTACAATTGCTGTGTGAGAAAACTAACCTCGCCAAGATTATACGACGTGCTGGTAGCAATGCTGTCATTACCAGTACCTGCCTACCAAACCGAAAGCTGGTAATGCATAAGAAAGCAAAAGTAGCGCATCGCTCACCAAGAGAACGAAAAAAAGAGTGGAAGCTCTTCTGGTTGAGCTAGCATGTTCCGAACCATTTGAAATACAAACTGGACTTCGACAGGGAGATGGTCTCTCGCCCTTATTGTCTGTGCACTGGAGAAAGTCCTGCGACTCTGCGAGAATGGAACACAAGAAATAAAAACTTATTTTAAAAATTTCGCACAGCCGCCATCTTGAGGTTATGGAAACAATTGAACTAAATTAGATGTCAGTGCATTGCAATTTGTATCTAGTCATTTGCTGTACTAAAGTCAGGCGCGGGACACTGTTATGGGCGATTCGAATCAAAACAAAGACCGCCATGTGCGTTTTGTTTACTGTTTGGGCCCGCATGCCGACAGCTGTTGCAGTATACTCCATTTTTAGTGACATAATCTGTATTATGTTGGATCCAATACTAAATTTAGTGACTAGCGGTGTTATTAGAAATGGCGACAGCTACGTTCGCTCTAAACGTGGGACAACATAATTCATATGTAGGGTAGGTTTTAATTGCTAAGATGTAAACCTTTGTCATAGTTTCTGTCGGTATAATTATACTGACTGATCAGAATTTATGGATTTACTTTTATTTGTTTGTTTTTCGCGTACCGTAAAAATCCGAATATAAGCACGATAGTCTTGTACATATTGGACAATATGTAATTTATTCCTGCCAAATGTACCAAACAATTGTTTTCATCTTGCTGAAGACTTCTGTCAAGTCTTTGTGCAGGATCAGCTTTAGTTTAGTTAACGGTAGGCTACTTAAGTAGTTTGATATGCTGTAGGGCCTATCCATGTCCATAATTTTCCTATCTATGCTAATACTTGCATGCATGCAGCTGTCTTAATCAAATACTACAAGTACAGTATTAAAGATACAAAGTGACTTGTGATGGAAGCACCCAGGTTTGGACCCTGGTCCTATTTTGATATACACTCTGCATGGCTGTGACTTCTGGTGTCCTATGCACCAGGGAATAAGGCAAGGATTGATACAATCCTAGGCATGGGCCATGAAGTCGACAAAGAATGTTTGTTGGCTCTAGAAATATATGTTAATATTGTTTGTTTGTGTACTTGCTAGAAGATATTAATACAGATACCCTCCAGCAAAATAATAGTAGGCTTTATTGGCTACTTTGTTATCTTCCCTCTGGTCCTCTATTATGCTTAGCCTAGAGCCTGCAAGGTGTAGGCCTACTACATTGTTGGATGTAAAAGCCTAGGAGTACAGTAGGGCTTCATTCAGTAGTGTACATTAGCCCGTAGCTCCTTTTGAGTGCTGCTTCATTGTAGGTTTCAGTCTTACCGTACTGTGTTAGTAATCATCATTTTATGTATGCAGCATGTCAAATTGTACCTCCCTATTTGATGGTGGAGCCTGCTAACATGCATTTTATAGCTGAGAGAACAAGGGTTGTTCTGGCATCATAGGGACATTTTTCTTACACTAAGGGTTAAAGTTCTCTTAGCTTGATCACTCGAAATATGTAAGAAAGTTAGCATTGTATTCCTGTGCATGACAATGGAGTTCAGTACCTAGTATTTGTTTTAGGTGCTGAATAGCACCCAAATCTGTAATGGGTTCTTTACAGTCTAGCTGGAAACAACTCCCTAGTCTTACCCATTAGGCCTAGATACATGCCTGGACACAATTCTTGTTTGACCACCTCGTGTAGTGGCTAGCATTCTCGGTTCTATCCCCAGAGGTCTGGGTTCGTTTCCTGGCCCTGCCCATAAAAGTAATTCTGATCTGAAGTCTGAAACGGGGTATGCTAAGCCTCATGTGGCAATCCTGAGGCGAGGTGGATTCGATTCCCAACTAGGCCATCTTGGAAGTGGTTTACCACGTCTACTGCAGGCAAATGCCAAGATGGTTCCTTATTTATGGCCACGGCTGCCTCCCTCCCAATCCTCACCTAAAGTACAAAGACACACTAATACAGTCACCATATCAAGAACTATTGCGAGAGCATCATCAGAAGAAAGCAGAGATTTGGAGCGATTTTTACTCTACTGACGCTATGATAAACAGAGAGTGGTCAGTTGCCAATTACGAATTGTGTCTTCTTGTTACCCGATATGCGGTACATGGTTTTCACCACAGAGTTTGCCGCACATTACAGTTTCACACACCTGATATAAACTGTGTTTGTTCTCGCTGCGAGAAAACATGTGAGCGTTATCACCTTGCTACTTGCATGAAGAGGAATAAGTCCTTGAAGGAAATTTGTTGTGACTAGCATACCTGCCAACTCTCCCGATTTAGGCGGGAGACTCCCGATTTCAGACCATTTCTCCCGCCCTCCCGCTTAACGTATTAAATCTCCCGATTTTTCAAAAATCCCACTAGTAATTTCTGATTGAATGTGCGAGATGACACTCCAGTCGTCTATCGAACTGATCGACTTTACGTGTTTTGAAGTTATATCTCGATACCGCAGTTTCGCTCTGTACCGATAATCGACAACTGCGTACTAACTCCCGCGTCACGTCCTGCCGTTATAAAAAGTTCGCTTCGAATACGGCTTTGTTTGAAATAGTCGATTGTTAATTCAGAGCTTGTTCCTAGATGTTTTGCATAATGACCTGTGGGTGATAGGTAGTTATGCGCTGCGGAATATTGTATCTGTTTCACACGTGAAATCATATGATTTATGTATAACTTAGTTAAATGTTGTTGGCGATAATATGCCGGTAGGCTATTGTGATTTTTCGATCTGAGTGATTGCGTCTGTTCCTCGGTAATATGGCGAAGAAATATGATGTGACATTTAAAAGTGTGCACAAAGATAACTTTCCGCATATAACTGAGTCAAGAAGGGGTGCAACATTTGCATTTTGTTGTGTCAGTAGGTGTGATTTCAGCATCTCGTATGGTGGAAAGTGGGACATTTCAAAACATGTGCTCTCTAAGAAACATAAAGACAATGTACAATGTGTTGATTATTTCAAGTGAACGGAGGAAGACACTGACAGTTTACACGTGCAGAAGTATTGTTCACATCGTTTATTATTGAACATAACCTCTCTATCAATTGTTCCGATCACGCTGGTCCTTTATTTAGGAAGATGTTCCCAGACTCAAAAATTGCCGGTAGATATGGCTCAGCCAGAACTAAAACTTCGGCCATCCTTGCAGAAATGTGCATTCCCAATTCTGTAACTTCCAACTTGAAGATGTGACATCTATGAGGAAGAAGAGACAATTGATGTAAAGTGGGCACTGATGGTCAAATGAAATGTAGTGGTGGGGTTCTCAAGTATGACAAATTGTCTAAAGTTATGCTTTCCATTCTGACCATTCCGCATAGTAACGCAGAGTGTGAGAGGATGTTCAGTCTTGTCAGAAAAACAAGAACGCAGCTCAGGTCATCTCTCTCCGACAAGACTTTGGACAAACTTATAACTCTGAAGTCGATTCAGAAAGGGAAGTGTTTTAAGCAAGACCTTTTTGAAGAGGGCAAATTCACCCACAGTCACCTGCAACAACGACCAATAATATGATCTTCGATACGTCACTAGGTTTGTATGCCTGAGTGTGGTCGAAAGAAAGGTATGCTTGCTTGATAGACTAGTTAGAATTGAAAATTTCTCAGTCTTAAGTACATTTGTAAACTGGGATGTCATATCATGTTAGTCAGGTACAGTTTAATAGTGTAACTTATATATTTGCTGTAATGCCTTAGCCTGTGTATGTATTATGTTGTATCCCCCCCCCCCTCTTCCCCCCTCCGCTGCCACGTCGAATCTCCCGATTTTTCATTTTGAGAGGTTGGCAGGTATGGACTAGTTATGTAGTTATATTTCTTATTTTGTTTCCTTTGGCCATTGGCTGTAATAAAGATATTATTAATACAGTCACCATATTACAACATGTTATCGTAAAAAAATACACACCCCTAAGTACATGGGTCTCAATGACCACCATGTCCAAGCCCCTGGAATGATAAAAGCAACAACAAAACAACTTGTGTTAAAAGTGGTCGTGCTACAGTGTTGAAAATTTCTGAACTATAAGAGACCCCTGGCCAAACTTTTCTGTTCACAAATCTGTTTCAGCTTTATCACATTCGTCATTTGAGACCTTCTCTAGCTTCATGAAGATAAGGGGTAATAAATGAAACAAGTATCAGGCGCCCAGCCTACACTAGGACTGGGCAGAAGAGCAACTCACGTGTGCTGCTCCTCTTCACAGTCCTACTGCAAACAAACATTCCCCCACTCTGCCTCTGCTATATTGAAAGGCGGATTACCGACCATTTGCATATATGTGGTGTTGATTTGCAATAATACTACTATATGCATTGTATTTATATGTGTAGGCCTACATTGAAATTTAATTTTTGCTTCGACTTGTGCTTTGGACATTTGCAGTTTATCTTCCACCCGGGGCTGGTCCAGTTTTCCAAAGAGGGTTTCCGAGGCTGGAGTTGGCGGTAGGGTGGCTTAAAACAGCGTGCCATCAACCTTCCAAGTAGCCTACTGACCACGTTCAAGATCTCGTGTGTTTCTGTGTTCTCAACGAGCTTAACCATTGGTATTCACATCTCTGAAGGTTGTTTTCAGCTGCACAATCAAATGTAAAAGACAAAATGTAAACATGCAGAAAGCGGTATTCAAATAAATGAAATCTGTCTTTCACAAAGTAATTATCATTCCTCGAAACCTACTCCTCATCCTGAATCCACATTACTGTATAGAATATTGAGGTTATACTGATCCCATGCGGTAGAGGAGGGTGGGGGTAGAATTTATGGGAGAATGAAATATATGAACATAGCATTTCATTGCAGCTACATTACTGGTGAATAAAGTGCAGCATGGGTGGGGGTGAGGAGGGGTTACGAATGTTTTGAGGTTATGATGGTATAATGAAGCAAACTCTAATTACTCTCGATTATATCATTTTTAACAGCTTTTAGTCATTATTAAGAACATTTATATTGTATTAAAAGCACCGGTAGGCTTTCAAATAGGGAAATAAATGGAAAAATAGTTCTCGTAGATTTGGAAATCATACCAACATGTCACAACAAAACTCATCATTAGTATTTCATTTTTGGAACGATATCGCCTCCTGAGGTGCAATAACGAATGCTTTTTATTCAATGTCAGACACTAAAAATCGGTTCTGAACGTAGTAATGTGCGTTCGTAATGATTACAGTCAATCGTAGTTACTTTATATGCGAGATTGGTAGCCATTGTAGCCCAAACATTGCCACGTGGACCTGAAATTCTACGAAATTCTAGCCAATATAAGCGTCCAGAAAATTAGCATTGAGTGTCGTCTCTCTTATTATATGCTCCTTGTACTAAGTTTCACTGCGTTCGGTTGGTTAAATCGCGAGAAAAATGAAAATAGGCTAATAAGGACTTCAAACACCATACCGGTATCCTGATCTTATGTGTAATGACATAACCTCCTATTACATACAACTTGTCAGAAAAACTTCGAAAGAAAAACTTGGACTCATCTCAAGCTATGAAATGTGTCACAAGTGTATTGAATCTGCTGACAAAACTAAGAGACAAAGCAGCTGAGAATTTTGAAGAAATCTTTGCTCAGGTAAGGGAATATTCTGGAGAAAAGTATATATTAGATGAGGAGTACCAAGAATTTGCCGCCTCCAGACAGGCCACAACAATGTGCCTTACAGCACGAATGAAGAGTATTATCGGTGTGTAGTGTACATACCTTATCTTGATGAATTTATTACTCCATTGAAGGAGTGCTTTGAGTCACATAGAAGCACAATACAATCACTACAATATGCCCGTCCAGAGTTTTGAGTCAATGGGGATTTTTCTTCCCTTGAGCCTGTCTATGTGTTTTATCAAAGTGATATATGTTCTAAGAATTGTAGTAAAAAGCTAATTCGTGTGTTGGAAAGAAAAGTGGAACAAAGAAACCTATCGACCTACCAAGAACAACAAGTGCCCTTGAAGTGTGCGACAAAAGTTTTTTTTTCCTAACATGTACAGTGCACCCTTATCAAACTTTTAGCAGTTTTGCCTGTCTCTATAGTTACCGCCAGAGATTTTTAAGTTTGAGAAGGTTGGAAACAGACTCAATGGTCTAGCATTATTTTCTCTCATACAAATCACGGACCAAGTTATAAACGGATTTGGTAATACTTCAAGAAACCTTGACACTGTATTATAGTGTAAGCTGTTAAACAAAACAATAATGTTAATTCTATCTAAATATTGTGAAGTGAGTAAGTTGATTATATTAATAAAATGTAACATAAAATGGTATTGGTTGTCTTATATTAACCTAACATAAAAAATCACAAGAAAGTTGTTGATAAATGTGATGCAAGATTGCCTTGAAACTCATCATTTTGCACCAAATTATACAAAAGATTCCCGGGGAGGACTCCTGGTCCTCCTTTTCCTAGGGGGCTATTCCTTGACCCCCCAAAATAAAACTATAGGCCTATATGCCCCTGGCATGTTCACTTGTTAAGGTGTTACCCTCGTAAATTCCATTCTTCTGATGCGTGTCATTTGACTAATAAATTTCAGTAGATAGCTAAATAGATACCTTGATGGGGACATAGTCCCTAATAACAACATTAAAAAAGAAAGGAAGCTTGTAGTTTAACATGACCATTAATCGCGCCATCATGAGCCACGGAACCTCCTTTTAACGTGGAATCCGAACCACAGGACATGGCATTTCACTTAAAAAATCTCACATGCATTGACCGGGTATCGAACCCGGTCCGCCTTGGTGAGAGAGAGCTTACCCACTGAGCCACCACGCCCCCAGGTAGTAACAACATTATAAAGAAACTACATTTTGAAATATATACACAAATAAAATGGAAAAACAGTTAAATTTTCTGTAAGATAACTAACAAAAATTTTTAAAAATATATAAAATGCTAATCTTGAAGCCTCCGTGGCTTAGGCGGCAGCACGCCGGCCCCTCACCGCTGGGTCCGTGGTTCAAATCCCGGTCACTCCATGTGAGAGCAGGACACAACGGAGGCAGACAGGTTTTTCTCCGGGTACTCCGGGTTTCCCTGTCACAATTTCATTCCAGCAACACTCTCCACTATCATTTCATTTCATCTGTCATTCATTTAATCATTGCCCCAGAGGACTACATCAGGCCTCGGCAGCCGGCACAGTTCATATCCTCGCCGCTAGGTGGGGGCTTCCTTCATTCCATTCCCTGACCCGGTCGGTCAACTAGAAGCAGGCTGTGGATTTTCATTTTTTCATGTAAAATGCTAATCCTCTCAACGATATCCACTAAAGTAATCACGATTGTTTGTTTTCATGACACTACCCAATTAGCTTCTTAAATCTCTAAACATTGGGAGGCATAGGGGAAAGTGTCCTCTAGTAAACAATTCCATTCTATTTCCCCTCTCCCCACAAATGAATACATGCTCTAGTTGCCATTCCATTGACTTAGTTTAGCCTTATAAGTATGATTAATATATGCCACTATATACCCCCCACCATTCCTGATCTCCCACGAATATCTTTGCATTCAATCTCTCCCTTACCGAGCACAAGTTGGTCATAGCTAACACAGTATTCAACAACTACAACAGAAGAATATAACCATGGATGACCAGGAGATACAGGTAATTTCCAGATCTATGTCATTATGGTCAAGGAGAGATTCCAAAACCAGATTATGGATTGCAAAACATATCCCGAAGCTGACATAAACTCTGACCATATTCTGGTTATGAAATGCAGATTAAAAGATTCAAGAGGAGTATAAGGGAAGGACTAATGAAGAACCCTGAATAAACTTCAAATTCAAAGGAATGGGCACTTTTGAAGAATGAAAATAACAAATCCAGAGAAGAAAAAAGTGGTACAAAGGAAAGATTGGATCTCTCAGGATATTCTAGAAATAATGGATGGAAGGCGGGAGCACAAGAATGTAAGAGAAAAAAGGGGAGAAAACAAAATACAGATCAGTGAAAAAACAAGTAAACAAGAAGTGCCAAAAAGCAGAAAGAGAAATGTGCAAATATAAAGGAAGCTGTCTGAAAGTAGAAAAAGTAGATACAGCTAATCGAAGGATTAAGAGCACTTTTGGGCACAGACTAAGAGCTGTAATAATAGGGACTAAGATGGAAAACATCTAACAGATAAAGAAAAGGTCAAGAGATGGAAAGCATACTTGGAGCTTCTTTATATGGGGGTAATGAGAATCATGTAATGGAAATTGATGAGGAAGACAAAGGAGATTTAATATTGAGCTCAGAATTTGATACAAGCACCAGAAGACTTAAGCAGCTCCAAGAATAGATGATATACGGACTGAGTTGCATAGGTGATAAAGGTTATTTCATGTAGCATTTATGAGACAGGTGAAGTGCCCTCTGATTATAAGAAGATTTCAATTTCCATTTTCCAGTGAGGCCGGGTCAGAGCAAATATGACACCCCTCCATTTTACTCTGTCCACCATCCTTCCTCCATCACTGCACTCCACTCCAGGTTCAGTTCTCTCACACTGTCCTTCACCAAATCCATCCACCATACTCTAGGTCTTCCTAGTTATCATCATCCCTATACGAAGAAAGCAGGAGCTGACAGATGTGAAAATCACCGTACAATCAGCTTGATCACTCATGCTTCAAAGATCTTAACAAGAATAATTTACGAGAGAATGGAAACACAGATGGAAGCAGAGTTGGGTGAAGACCAATATAGTTTCAGGAGAAACGTACGAACAAGGGAAGCTGTACTAAGTCTTAGGCTGATCTTGGAAGGTAGAATAAGGAAGATAAGACAACATTCATGGCATTTGTAGCCTTAGAAAGGCTTTTGATAACATTGATTGAAGAAAGTTGCTGACATTTTGAAAAGGATTGGAATAAAGTACAATACATATAGAAATCAGACAGCAGTTATTAGAGTCAACGGACATGAGAGAGAAGCTAGTTAAGGAAGGTGTAAGGCAAGGCTGCAACTTATTACCCATATGTTTCAATCTCTGCATTGAACAAGGAAATGAGAGAGGAATTTAAAGTGATTTCTAATTCCTAAATACAAGGACATCTTAGCCGATTCATCAGAGGAAATGGTATGGACTCAGTCTTACTTACTACAGCCCATGTAGGGCCTTGGACAACCTTCGCCCACTCCTCTCGGATCACCGCCTTGGTTCTCCAACCATCTTATCCTTGGTCTACCCCTCATACGACGCCCTCCAGGTTTACCTTCAAAGACTTTCTTCGCCATCCGGTTCTCTGTCATTCTTTCAACATGCCCTAGCCATCTCAGTCTATTGCTTTTTATTTCGGCTACTAAATCTGGTTTTCCATATAGTTCTCCGATCTCTCTATTGTTTCTGATTCGCCAAAATCCACTATCATTCACTGCCCATATATTTTCCTAAGTACCTTTCCCATCTTCGTAATAACTCCTCATCCCCTTGCGACATAGTCCATGCCTCTGAACCATAGGTCACCACCGGTCTCACTACTGTGCGATAGATAATTAATTTCAGATTCCTACTTAGGCTTCTCGTCTGGAATATCTTGCCTAACGCATAGTAACTCCTGTTACCAGCTGCAATCCTGGTATATATTTCTTCTCTTATGTTCTTATTTTCTGTTACTATTGACCCAAGATATTTGAATTCCTTGCATTGTTCATATTCATTGCTATTTAAATACACTTTTGTCGTTTCACTGTATTTTCTCCTGGATGCCAGGATGTACTTGGTCTTTGACTGGTTTATCTTTAGCCCCATCTCAGCGGCATACTTTTCTAACTTTCCCAGTTTTCTTTCAAGATCCCGCTTCCTCCTAGCCAATATGTCAATATCATCTGCATATGCGAGATCTTGTGTCACTCGGTTCAATAATGTTCGTCCTGGGTTGCAATCTTGTGCCATTCGTATGACTTTCTCCAAGGCAATATTGAATAGTGGAGCGTAGAGATTACATCACCCTGACGTAATCCCTGATTAACCTCAACCTTCCACCTTCACTTTACACCTGGTTTTGGTTAATGTCATTTGTACCAGTCTTAAGTTTAGAAGGTACTCCTGCCTCTTGCATTGCCTTCCATAACTGATCTTTCCTAATGTTGTCATATGCTTGTTTGAAATGTATGAACAGCTGATATACATCAATATTATACTCATAGCATTTCTCCAGAATCTGCCTGATAATAAAGATCTGGTCATTAGTGGACCTGTTATTTCTGAAACCACACTGGTAATCCCCTAAATATGCTTCCACATAGGTTCTCAGCCTTCCTGCAATGATCTTTGCCAATACTTTATAGACAATACTGAATGAAAATGAAAAATCCACAGCCTGCTTCCAGTCTCCGACCGGGTCAGGAATGAAGCCCCCATCTAGCGGCGAGGATATGAACTGTGCCGGCTGCCGAGGCCTGACGCACTCCCCTGGGGCAATGATTAAATGAATGACAGATGAAATGAAATGATAGTGGAGAGTGTTGCTGGAATGAAATTTTGACAGGGAAAACCGGAGTACCCGGAGAAAAACCTGTCTGCCTCTGTTTTGTCCAGCACAGATCTCACATGGAGTGACCGGGATTTGAACCACGGACCCAGCGGTGAGAGGCCGGCGTGCTGCCGCCTAAGCCACGGAGGCTTACTTTATAGACAATACTAAGCAGTGCTATTCCTCTGTAATTTCCACAATCTGCTTTGTCATGTTTCTTGTGAATGGGACAGAGTATTGCCGTATTCCATTCCTCTGGCATGTCTTCTTTGTTCCATATTTCCACAATAAGTTCATGTAAATTCCCTGCTAGTTTTTTGCTGCCATGCTTGATCATCTCAACTGTGATGTATAATCCTCCCCTGGAGCTTTGTTGTTTCTGAGTGTTTTAACAGAATTTTTAACTTCCTCCAGTGTGGGTTCAGCGATTGACTCCAGGTTTGCCTCTTCTCCATCTCGTTCTTGTCCTGCCTCTTCTATATCTCTATCCTCAGCAATATTTTCGCTTTCCCCATCTGAATTCAGTAGTTCACTAAAGTACTCAACCCATCTATCTAGGATCTGATTTCTACTACCAATGAGAATTCCTTCCTTATCTTTACAAAAGCTTGCCTTAGGTTGAAATCCTTTCTTGATGTCTTTAACCCTAATGTAGAATGATCTTTTGTCTTCCACAGTATTCTTCTCTTCTAAAACTTTGATCCACTGCTTTTCATAATTCCTCTTTTTCCCTCTGCATTCTTTGTTTGCTTCCTTTCTCTTCTGTTGATATACCTCTACATTTCTTCTTGTTCTTCTCCCTAACATTCTTTTTCTTGCCTCATTTCTTTCTTCAATCTTCTTCATGCATTCATCATCGAACCATCCCTGTGTCTTTGCTTCCTTTTACCCAATACATTTTCAGCTGTCTCATGTATTATTCCTTTCACAATTGACCACCTCTCTTCAATACTTTTCTCTGTCTAATCATCAACTGTGTTGAGTCTATCGGTCATAACTTTTTTGATATAACTCTTTTGTGCTTTCCTCATTTTTTAGCTTCACATCATCAAATCGAATTGTAATAGCTTTCTTGGCCTCTCTGTAGCTAGCTATCCTTTGTCTATATTTAATTCTTACTAGGTAGTGGTCACTGTCTCCATCAGCTCCTCGACAGCTATCCACTTCAAGCATATCCGAAGCATGCTGTCTGTCTATGAGGACATGGTCGATCTGGTTTTTGGTGACCCCATCGGGTGAGCCCCAGGTAACTTTCCTATTCATCCAGGTACTTTTGATGATCATGTTATTGCTCATTGCAAAATCGATCATCCCGAT